>JAZKJV010003213.1:0-695489 GCA_037367405.1 Ottelia alismoides
TTGTGAATTTGGATGCTGCGAAGATGAAATATGACATGCTTATTCATTAGGTGACATGGCTCTATTATGGAGAGAGGAGTTACCTTAGGCAAATTACATAATGAAAATAAAAGAAATAGAAAAATACATCAAAGATAAAGATGCATAGATAGTTCTCAACACTCCCCTTCAAAATATAGTATAGATGTCAATCATATTTAGCTTGTAACAACATCTCTGAAATGATCATCTGGCTAGGGCCTTGGTGAAAATATTTGGTGTATGTTCCTCCTAAATGGACATAAGAAGTAGAGAAAAAATTCTTTTGAATCATGTCTCATATAAAGTGGCAATCTACTCAATGTGTTTGGTTCTCTCGTGGAAAATTGGATTGTTAGTAATGAAAAGAGTAGCTTGGTTATTGCATTGCAAGTACATGAGAAGAGACATCTCAATAGCAAAGTCTGTCAGAATAGATCTGATCCACATCATGTCAGTGATCCTTTACGCCATAGCTCTATACTCCGACTAAGCACTAGATCTAGCAACCATAGTCTGCATCTTGCTTTTCCATGAGATCAAAAATCTCCATATTTAAACTGCAAGTCAAAGGTAGATTGCATGTCCCAAGGACATCCTGCATAGTCAGTACCTACACACGTGATGGCAAGGGATATCCCTCTTTAAAAATCAATCATGTACCCAGAGAAGACTTCATATATGTAAGAATCATGTAGACCGCATCCATATAACCTTGTCGTGATTGCTCCATAAAGTAGTTGACTTTGTAAAATGCAAATGTGATATCGAACCTAGTAATAACCGCGTAGAGGAGCTTCCCAACAAGGTCTATGTATTTCCTATTTGTCCACCTCATATGTATCATCATCGTACAACTTCATGATGTGATCCATGGGAGTAGGGGCTAGTTCGTAATTTATTATCCATGTCTCGAAGATCCGTTCTCCCTTTGTGTCATCAGAAGACCCTATTAGATCCTAAGAAACTCAAGCCCAAAGAAGTAGCATATTTCACCCAAGCCCTTGGTGACAAGCCGCTATCAAAGGAACTGCTTAGCTTTAGTAATGCCTTGTAGGTCATCTCCTGTAACAATGATGACATTTACATAAATTAGAATGATGATGATACCTCTTTGTATCCTTTGTAGAAATGAAATAATGGATGATCTACGATCGATCTTATGAAGTACTACTACTCAATCACGTTTGAGACCTTATGTGACCATGTTGTGGGAATATGATTAAGGCCTTATAAGCTCTACATATCTTCTGACACTCCACTCAATAGTGAACCCAAGTGGTTGCTCCTTATAGACTTCATCCTACAGAGCTCATAAAGAAAAACATTCTTCGCATCCAATTGAGAAAGAGACCAGTCATGTAGCACAACAACTAAGAGGAGGATCTGAAGTGTCGAATGATGAGCCATTAGAGAGAATGTATCCTTATAGTCCACCCTATATGTCTGGGTGAATCCATGGGCTATGAGCTGAGCCTTGTAGCGATCAACACTAAACTCTGCCTAGTGCTTTAGTGTAAAGATCCATTTGCATCCAACTACAAGAAGCCCCTGGTGGGTTAGTAATTAAGCTCCAAGTGCCATGAGACTGTAGAGTTGTTATCTCCTCCATACCCATGTTACTAGATATCTCGCATAGACTCTTAGGCCCTGTTTGGTTGCAGGGTTGGGAAGGGTTGGGTTGGCCCAACCCTTCCCAACCCTCCAACCAAACAGCACAATCCTCCTCGCAGTTTAGTATTCACAGGGGTACCCCTGCCCAACCCAACCCTGCCCAACCCTGCAACCAAACATGCCCTTAACATGTGTGTGGGATCTCAATAGTTGATGGTCCCACCACAAATATCATGACTCCTTTGAAAGATGCTCCAAGAAACATAGTAGCAATATGATACGTAGTACATGTACGCCTCTGCTCCTGACGAGCAATAGGCAAATCAAGGTTCTATGGACAATATATGTCATGTAATGTAGCCTCCTAAGGAGTAACTACTCAACCTATAAAGTTACATGCAATACAACACAAATAACTAGTGTCATTAGTAAAAAATAAGTGATCAAAATATATCAGGAGCATGTTGGATGATGGAGAAGACACATGAGACAACTGGAGGCCTATAAATGTAAAAATAAGATAATGTATGAGCCACGCGAGGATATGATAGTGCGGGCACCAAAATATGAGGTGGTGGTGGTAGTGATGGTATAGGAGGAGATGGTATGTAAACCTCCTTATCAGACTCGAATGGGGTCATTATATTACATATTGGAGAAATGTGCATGACAAACTCAAAGAATGTGATATCATCACTGACACAATACTTCTGTCTAACTGAATCAAAGCATTGGTACCCTTTTGGGTCCGAAAGTATCACACAAAAAACACTTGATAACTGTGCGGAGATCTTGTCACTGTCATGAGTCAGATGATGAAAAAATGGCGCTGAGACAAAAGACATGGAGTAGGTAGAAAAATTCCTTATCGAAAAATACAATCGAAAAAGGAGCCTTTTAACCTAATATGGAAGACTACATACATTTGATCACATAGCATGTAGTGCTGACCCCAACACCCAGAAAGAGTGAAGAGCATGACTCTGAATAAAAAGTTTCCTAATCACGCCAAGAAGATGACAATATCTACATTCAACTACACCTTTTTTGTTGAAAAGTGTATGCATAAGAGTTTTGATGTGTAATGCCAAGGGACTTGAAGATTTGAGAAAGTTGAATGGTATAAAACTCTAAGGCATTGTCCGAAAAATATACTTAACAATGGTAGAAAAATAACTTTTATTTCATTAAAAGTTGGAAAGACAACCCAACCTCAAAAGAAAAATCAAGAAATTCTAGAATATTCATCGTTAGCCATATGATAGAAAATGTGTCCTCGATGATCAGGTTCATGAATTAGACCCTAAATATCAAAATGAACTAACTCAAACAAGGTACAACTACTACGACTTCGACGACTAAGAAAACTAGATTTGTGATACTTTTCAAGCTAGCTAGCCTCTCACTGAAATGTAGACTGAGATGAAATTTATGGGAGGACTCTACAAAACTTCTATAGAGAAAGGTGACAGAATCAAAGGTGTCACATGTAAAGGGAGGCTGATCCAGTGAGAATGGAATAAGTATCAACATAGGGAGACTGGAATAGTTTGCAGAGACCCCCTTGCTCACAGCCACATTCAATCACCCTGCTCGTGAGTATATCCCAAAACACAAGATAATAGGGGTCAAATATGGTAGGACAATGCAAGTCCTTGATGATATGACAATAGACAATAAAATTCATGCAGAAATAAGATGCATGAAGCACATTCTACAGATGCATGGATGTCTTCAAACAGGTCTCCCCCATTCTTGTAGTGGAGAAGTATGCCCCCATTTGTAGTTACAATGGATCTGTCTAGAGGTACTAATCTTTAAGATGTGAATTGAGCTCTGCCTCTGCACAGATGATGAGATGCATTATAATCCACTTTTGTCATGACTACCATGTGACAACTACTAAGGTCATAAGCTATACATGATTACTAGCAAAGGCTCTAGTTATGGCAGCAACATTACAAGGTCCCGAGGAGGCACTACTAGTGGTAGCAAAATGAATAGTATTCTTGCTCAGACAGGAGACAAGGTCATCAAACTTCAGATCAATAGATGAGGCAGGGTGCTCAAGTTGTTTGGCAACACGAGTAGAAGTGGATGACCATCTTATTTGGATGTGAAGATGTCACACTAAAATTGAAGGATCTTTGTCTCAATCCCCTCTTGAGAGTAAGTGGCTGCGAGGATGTCCCACATCGCTTTGGTATTGGATAGGTGAACGATGTCATTGGATATCTCTATGGTATATGTGTATCAGATAGCTATATGCGCATACGCACCATCTTGCTTCAACGAAGCATTTGTTCTACTCTTATTGATCAGCTCTGATTGTGTCAAATTTTGATCCTTCATATTGCACTACATGATGGTCATAAACTGCATGAACCATAACTCATAGTTGGTCACATCCATCTTGACAATGGGTATGGTGCTCTTGAAGGCTTCGAAGGAAGATAAGTCACCCTTGCTCTATGATATGATGATGAAGGAGCTAGGAATTAACGCGACTAGCGATATATATATATATATATACATGAATTAATAAATACATTTACAGAACATAAGGGGACATGGTTGTGTATGAAGACTAATGCCACATCATTCTTATCAACTTCAGAAATTCTCTAGGGCAGATGGCGCGATTTACAAGATTGAAATCACCCTTGTCACCCCAAAATCAAATTGCACATAGGCCTTGGATCAAAATAAATGTTTAGAAGGATCGTGCAGAGGTTAAGTTTCCAATGTGTACCCTCTCATGACCTCTAAGACCACTCATGATTACAAAGAGGCGTTGTGCGACGTAGTGGTTGTGGCTGGCAACACCATAGGAAGAAGCGATTTCCACGGGAAGCATCAACAAGAATGTGGGTGGCCGCTAGGGATGTTGTTGGTTTATGATGATGGCATCAAATATGCCACTAGATGTATCATGTTGTTGCAGTGGTAATGGAGATACCACTTGGAAGTTTCAGGCATTGCTATAGCAATGGAGGTGGTCGCTAATATGAAAGGCTATGTGCGATGGTGGTGTAGGGTCTACGATAGGGTATGGTTATGGGGTAATGGAATCGATCTACGATCTTCACTCCAATACCATGCAGATATAAAATAATGACTTGTTTATTCATGCGACCTTATAACTATCTTATATAGAGAGAAGAAATCCTATATGGCAAACTACATAGTAGAGATGAAAGAAATAGAAAAATACATAAAAGATAAAAAGATACGTACATAACATTTACCAAAAGTGAATTTTCAAAATCATAATATTAGTAGTTAGATTTGAAATTGATGTTGATTATACTCAAATACAAGTTCAATAAATATCAAATGACGATATGATTTAGAGGATTAAGTTAGAGTACAATTTGGATGCTAGTCAAAATCAAAATCAATCGAATGTAAATCATATGTGAATATATTTGAATAGATATCAAAATATATGATATGTTTACCATTTGTATATTGCAGTCAAAAATTTGATTTAGATATTATAGATTCATGTATGCATAGTTATTATTTAAGATGATATTAGCTTTGTCATATATCAGAACTTTATGAATATAATAAAAATTTGTCACTCTTCTCAAAGAAAGGCTTAAATGGAAGCTATTAAATAAGTTTAATATATTTATATAAATGTTACCATACGAAATAATTATTTGGATAGTTTTGATGGTCACCTGATTTGTAAAAATCACGTCTAATTAGTAATGAGTTAAATTTGTATATAAATTCAATTAAAGAATGCATTTCAAAGCATCTTGATTAAAATCATCATATAGACCTCTTTCTATTAACACATTTGAAATTTGTAATTGTCATGATCATCATTAATATATTTGCAATTATATATAGTTGGACTTGCTTTTATTGTAAGATCACTTCTTGGAGGTAATGTTTAGTCTGTAAGGAAGAAATAGTGATTTGCATATTTGATTTTGTTGAAAACCAACAATTTTGAAAAAACATTGGATCTCATATTAAGAATAAAGAAGTTCTCATGTTGATTGACGACAAAGTGGTTGCAATACGAGCAGAAAAGAAGTTATTCGAAGATCAAAATGCGAAAATCTTAGAGGAGTAAAAAATGGGGGGGGGGATAACTTTCAAGAAAATAACAACATAAAACAAAGTTCTCTAACAAACACGTAAAGAAAATAAGCTTAAAAACCTCATCAAAGCTCGTCTTCTATTTTCTTATCAACGTTTTGTGCATTTAGAATAAATATCTTGCACACCATATAATGAAAAATTGTGATTTTTGTTCCATTATGTGGACTATTTATTATTTTTGATTTTATTATTGTGGATAATGTTTGAAGGTATATTTATGTTTCTATGAAAATTTATGTGAGAGTCACTAATTTCATCACCTTTTATGTCATTTCCATCTCCTCCCTTCACCGGAGCAACCTCCATCCCACCGCCTTTCACCATTTCCGTCTGCTAACAGGTCAAGACAATTTTCCCTCGACACTAAGGTTCTTCCTATGCAAATCTCTGAAGCCCAAAGACATCTGGAGGCAATTTTGGATCTCACAGGAGGTTCATGGAGCTCCCTTGCTCCTCTGACCTCTTGGGAGCACTCGAGACGTCCCTGGAGCTTTTTTAGCCTACCAGTCGATAGAGGACGATGCCGAGAACATTTTGAGCACCTGAGTAGCTGTGGAGGTGGACAGAACAATTCAAAATCAGCGATCGAAGCTCGGTGAAGTCGACGTTCTTCAATGTTCTTTGTGTGAAGCAGCATCCGCCCGATCATGCCTCTGCTCCAATTTTGATCATGGTCATTCGATCTCCATTCACCTTGCTCGTCAGATCGAGCTCCAGATCTGATTCCACTGTACATCGACGAAGCGTCATTGCACCTCCAACGCACGCCACTTGTACAAGTGAAGCGCCCATCACCGCTCAAGTAATGCCTTTGTGGTTAATTTACACTTCATACCGTTGATTTTTATAGTGTTATTATTTAATCATGTAATTTTTTTTCGTAGTTTAGTATTTGTGTAAAATTTGCAAGTCAAACAATAAGCTTTCCTCTATTTGTTTTTAGCTTAGTCCATGTCACCTCACGTGCAGTCCCACATGAGGTGATAATTTTGCAAAAATACCCTAGCAGGTTTTTATATATATTTTTAGTCCAAAACATTAAATATTAGTTGAATACTTTTAGGTTATTTGCATATTTATCCCGACCTTTATTTTTAATTACAAAATTACCCTTGCTAGTTAACAATTTTTTATATATTTTTTATTTATTAAAATTATCATATGTGCTTCAAAAAATGGGATTAAATGTTTGCTTCCTTATATATTCATGCCATATTTTTGCATTTTCAATTTATGCATTTTTAGTATTTATTCAAAATCAAAAAAGCATATTTTTATCCGTGTTTGACATATAAAATACTAAAAAATATAAAACTATTTTGAAAAATTCTTAAAAATAATATTTTCTTTATTATTGTATTATCTAACTTTAGACCAAAAATCCCTAAAAATAGAAAAGAAAACATATAAAAATAAAAAACTCCAAAATCTTTTATAAAAAGATACAAAATTCCCAAAATATATATTTCTATCTTTGAATTTTCTTTATATTTAGTGTTATTTATTAAAATGTATTTGGATAAGTGTAACATATTTTGCTATTTTTTATCTTCAAATCAATTATGCTTATTTATTTAATTCCTAATTTGGGATATTTTTGACTTTATATATATATATTCTCCAATAATCATAAAAATAGTAAAAAATATTTAAAATCCAAAAATATTTTACTACTTGTATTTTGATTATTTCTAGTAATATTCATAATTACACTACCTTATATTGTATATATAACCTTATATATTCTTATATCATATACTTAAAAAGAAAAAGAAATATAAAATAAAAAATAGAAAAAAATAAAATAAAAAGTTATAAATTTAAAAACAAGTTTAAAATATAAAATTTTGAAACTAAAAAATATAAAATAAAAAAACACACAAAAATATATTGATACGAAGAACACAAGTTTTGGATTTCATTTCTCCGATCTACCGTTTGCTCACTATGTTCGACACTCTACACATACTTGCACCTATACACATCATTTGTAGAGTTATAATAAGTTTTAACTCCACATCTTATTTTTCATTGTTTGATTTATATTGTGGATTAATTTTTGAATTTAACAAATTTCCTAACCGGTCATTTCAACGATTGTTGATCTGCCTTGTGGATTAACACAACCCTCACGATTTTGTTATTTCACATTGATTCTAAACTCACTTATTCATTTTAAATCCATTTGTTTTTTTTTGAAAAATTATGTAATATAGTCACTGTGAAGATCTTGATACAAGGAAACTTTTTGATGATTCATTGAATGGTGTGCTATGAGTAAATTATTTTTGATATTCATATGATTTTTAAGACACATATTACATCATATGCTAAAAATAAAGTTTGTCCAATATACCTTATTTTTTCTATATTTTCGAAAAATTTATTGACAAGGTTTGTTAGGCTTAAATGAATTTGAAATCATCAAATATGGATTTCTCCATTATTCATTTTTATCTTATTTATAATAATTTCAAAAATTATAAAAAATCATAATAGCTTTATTTAATCGTATGTTGCATATCATATTTTTAGTTTTTAAATTATGTTATTTCATCCTTTAATCGAAAAATACAAAAAATATTACCTGCATTATATTTAATTCGTCATAAAAATAAAACAATAAAAGTATTCTTTTCTGAACTCCATATTGCATAAAATTTAAGAAACAAATATTATCTACATTTATGGAACTTAATTTGACAAAGAATCCATTTTTGCAAGCTACATCGATCCCTATTATACTAATTTTTAGTTTTTATTTACTTTCACTATATTTTATCTTATAAATAAAATTAAAATTTGCAAGAAAATAAATTTTAAAACTATAATAATTTCTGAAAAATAACATTGCACTACATTACACATATTTGATATTGGCACATTAATCTTGACATACTTAAATCTACTGAAGGTATATCTAAAAACTCCACTTCTTCCTTATATTTGACCTCAAACTTCACCAAGCTAAGAAATAACACCACATTCATACTTATACATATTTTATGATTTATTATTGATCGATTTTTTATCTTACACTACTGCAACACTTTAATTCGACATTTTCAAAACTATATTGAAAATGGTTTGTCAAATGCCACCTTTGTTGAGGAAGCAAATGGTTTATATAGGTTATGTCTATTTTTATAAAAAATGAACTGCTATGCTACTTATCTATATTGTATGCCATATGACTAGTATTTCTTTTTCATTCACAACACTACACTGTTTAATAATCTTTCTTTCGTATTATTTCTCTTTCAATATCTAGTTCATTTTATTTTTTTGGGTTGAGTTCGATGATCGTGAGCGGCTTAATCAAGAGTTGGCACAACCTAAGACAACCAAATACGAGAAATTTCGTAGGCTGAAGCCATTACAGCGTCTGAGATGTTTTTTATTTTATTGAGTTTGAGATAGAGAAAAGGAGTTCTACAGTTTAGGTTTATCTTGTACAATTTTATTTATTTTTGTACATTTATAGTGAAGTTCATTCAATGCCTTGTGTATGTAGAATCAAACTTCTGGACTCAACATGTTTCGACCCTTGATGGGTGCTTGGGATGTCATTTTTCATAGTTATAGAATTGCACATTGTCTATTAAAGCTACTAGGATTATTTTACTTGTGCTCGTAGAACTAGGATCACAATTCTGTACGTAATAAGATGCACTAGACTACTTCAACATAGCCAAATTAAATTGTTCTACCACTCGCTAATAGTTATTTTCTGTCTAGGTGAGGCTTTCTAAGCATCCATTAGAAATATATCCTTAAGGTTTAAAAATCATGTTTTGCATCCCACATAGAGATTAAAGGGAAGCGATGTAAGTATTTATAACTCAGCATTCATCAACGTGTTTCGCATTACATGACGTTTCCGATTCTCCTCTTTGATTTCAATTAAAAAAAGATTAAAAGGAAATAGGAATCATCTATCTATAGATGATATCTTGAAAACCAACTCAAATACAATTACAATTTAAATAAATAAAGATTGTTAATACTTTGATCAAATAAAAATAGAATAAGATTGAACTTAATTGTATGCGACCAATAAGTGTGTGTACTCTGACACAACACCATAAGAACTTGCCTCAAATCTTAAAAGGTGTTCATTATGACAATTGACTACACTTGTGTGATTACTTAATTATAACTACTTACAAAAACTCTCACTAAATTGAAAAGATTTCAACAGGTTGAACTTTCATAGCTTCACCATGTTAATGTGAAAATTGCGATTTATATTGGGAATTGTCTTGAGTGGGTTTTAATTTGCGTACTTGCATGCATTCAACATTCTTCCTCTTTCAGTTTTACCTTCCATTTCAAGATGTTAAAATACTGGTAATCATACATGAACTATGCAAGTCGAACCTACTCTATCGTAACCTAACCCTCTTCATTTTCTTTTCTGTTCACATATCAAAGCATCCTTGTCATGATTTAGTTTCTCTCTACTTGACATTTGAGGATAGAACCTTGACCAACAACGTTACTTCTTCACTCTTCACACATACTTCACTTTCTCCATATCATTGTGCACCTCCTTCTTCTATTTTGGTTAAGAAAATTGAGGAGCACATGGATATTTATATTTATAAAGAAATATGTGGATAAACTAGAGTAATCAAATGCTGAGATAATGAGAAAACTAACAAAAATAAAAATGAAAAGAGAAATGCAATTATCATCTATACATAGAAAACCATGATTATTTCAATAAAATAGTTTCATTTTTGTTCAGGAAAACCAGTGTCTCAAACCATCTCTTACTCGGAATGACCATCTTCCTGAGAATGATAACTTCTCTTTTGAACAAAAGGTTAGACCTAGAACTAAGAGTTTGAGCCACATTACTAAAGAAACTCGACTCCGACCTACATTATACACCCATCTATTAGACATGTAATGATATATTAATAAAAGTTATTGATTTTATTCCCTTTTTAAGATTATATTTATTTATATGTATGCACTTATTAACTGGTCCTTAATACAAATAAGGTTATGCACCTTCTTTATCATGTTGTTGTTGTTCCAATGGTTGGATCATAGAAGTGGGGACTTGGTTGAATAACTAGAGAGTTAGATTGAGGACTCAATCTCACCATCAAGTGATTATCAAGAAATGATCTCAAGCTTGAGAAGGATATAGAAATCTCTACTCCAAAGGCCGACATACAACCAACCTCTTGATGCAGGTACTCTACATAGGAATACATATTTGGAGGTGTCAAGTGAGTTAACTCAAAGAGTTGAATTAACAAGAATGAGATAACTAAGACCTATGTCATATATTATCACATATAGACATACATCCTCTGATTGGAGATGTGTCACTATGTGTCTAATTATGTACATTTAGCAAACATTAGGTTCATAACCAAGTCAAGGTCTATCATAGATACAGTGTTGTGCATACAAGGACATATGAGTAATATGATCTCTCAGTTGGATCATATAAGTTCATTAATAAATTAGAAACATGAACTCGTTCATGAGATATTGGGAAAAATCAAATTCCACAAATGGTCATCTTACTTTGGAAGCAAGACATGATTTGAATGTATGATAAATGTTTTTGGAAAGCATATGACTGATACCAACTCCCAATGATTTTAAAATGAGAAACTTAAATATAGAGCCCTGAAGGAGACCGCTCAAATGAGATTTGAACTTTAGGTTTAATCATGATCTTTTAGTATGCATGATGTACATGCACTAGGAATACTCAAGGGTGATGCGATCTTCATCGATTATGTACCATGAGGCTTCAATTCTGAGGGAGTGATGAATGCTTGGATTTTAGTGACTCCACTTGGATTCAGATGCAATGAGAAGATTGGGTATCATGTATGACATGATCAAACATCTCTGAGAGGTCCTCTAGATATGTAAATTTGATTAAATCTCATATCCCAAATCACTATACATGGCTTACTTAATCGTCCTTATGTCCAAGTATCCGAGGAGAAGGCACACTATCTTGACAGAATTTGAGGATTGTTCCATAATAGAATGATCATATCATGGGAGAATAAATAGAAATAATAATAAAAGTAGATCTAATTGTCAATAATAATATGATTCGCATTATTTGGACACGTATAGAGAGACATCTAAGACAATTGGATTGGATTCAATTATCTTTGGTAAGATTAATGTGAATAACATTATCCGCAATGGTTATGGATAGTGTGGCCACAATATCCTACTGACACTTAATTGTGAATATGATTCACAAATTGAATATTAATGAGATTTGTATTTACAATAATGAATTAAATGTACATATGATTTACATTTAATTTTTGATGTGTTAATGTGATTCATAATTATCAATAGACTATTTGCAATTTTTGCAAATAATTTGATATTATTTGATGATAATTAGTTTATAAAATAATTCAATGAATAAAGATTTAATCTAATGAAAATTACACCAAGTGGTATTAGAAAAGAGATGAAGCTCCAGTCCTAATAAGGCGTGGAAGACTGAATACGCGTCCCACTACCCTTGTTAATTCGAGCAAATTAATGTTCAATTTAATTGATATCGTTCGTTGCAGTCGGATAATGAGAGCAGATCAAAAACCACTTTGAATTAATGTCAAGTTAACCAGATGTAGCAATTTTTTTACTTGGTTGGAAGTCCAAGGTCGAACTCAGGGAGGCAACTGTCTCCTTAGGTAGATTTTTAGCAAAATCCAATGTTTGATTTTCAGAGAATGATATTTTTGATCTTTTTAATATATTTTATGCAAGACACATGCAAAATCAGGACAGTTTAAACGTTAATTCAGATAAGTGATCAAATTAAGTCCAAAAATGATGAAACTTGGGCAGATGATGAAATATGATAAAATTAAGCTACCCTAATTTTTTTAGAATTTTCTGACACTGGATGAATTAACTATGAATTAAAAATGAATGTAAGGTGATTTTGACTAATTTAATTTTAATAAATACAAATCACACTATTTTCAGATATCAGAATTTTCCTAAATAGATCTAAGTGTAAAGAATCCAGGAAAATTAATCAACCTAAATTTCTACGTGAAATGGACCTATTAAAAATTAATTAAGAGAATCACTAAATGATTTATTTAGGCCTCAAGATACGTACAAATAAGATGATTTTTGGGCATAATGTAAACCTAAGTATCATCAGTCTAACGTGAATTTTTGGGGATTTTTAGAGCAACAGAGAATTCACTACAAATTAAAAGGCACAAATGGACAAAATATATCAAAATTGAACCAATTAATTGATAGAAAAATCCACTAATATTACAAAAATATGTCAATCATCACATGATGAAGAGGACAATGTAGGCTACACAATGCAATTTTCCAAATTTAAAAATGATGCTAAATGAATGTCTAAATATGCGTGCAAAGATAGGGATATAAATGCAATATAGAAAAAGAAATATGAGCTGAAATGAAGAATATGGACTTACATGCTATTACCAGAAACTTGAAATTTGTTGAAAAACTTGCAAAGGGTGCAAGTGTCCCCTTTGCAAATGCTCAATTTGTCTTTTTTATGCGCTAAAACTCCTTTGCTTGGCTTGAACGGTTGGAGCTTCACGGTGGGAGTTCTTGGGAGCTTGGGAGCTTGAAGGCGACCGGCGGCTCGAGCTGGGTGCGACCAAGGCAGCCGTGCAGATGTGGAGCTGGGACGGCTAGGCGCGCACGGCGGTGCACGTTGAGTGGAGGCGCGGGCTACGGCGGGCGGCTCCGCTCGTGGCCAGTGGAGGGGCGGAGATGAGAGGTGCGGGCCCTTGCGACGTTGGGTGAGGGCAGCTGGAGTGGTCACGTGGCGACGCACGCACGAGGGGCGACATTGAGAAGGAGAACGTGGCGGCGTTGCTGGGGCAGCGCGGTGGCGCGTGAGGCAGCCACACGCGCAGGGAAGGAGGCCTGCGCGACTTGAGGAGGCCGGCGTTGAAGGGGGGCGGCCGCGCGATCGGCGGTGGCTCTGGCGCCGAGGTCAGGGCCGAGTTGATGGCGGTCTGGAGGCTATCGGATGACGGCGGCGGTGAGCGATTGGTGATGTGGCGGCGCGTGGTCGGAGCTGCGGGCTAGAGTGAAGATGGAGGAAGAAAGGAAGAAGAGAGGGGAAGAGAGAGAGAGAGAGTCAAAGTTCACAAAAGGATCCCCTGTTGCAAACAGGGGATTCTTATGCATTTGTTTAGCGGAGAAAAATGAGCCATTAATAGATTCATGAAAATCCTTCTAAAAAATCAATAAAAATCACTGTTGGAATCACAACGTATGATTTATCCATTGAAGTGCAAAAATTTTGGTGAATCGATGAACGAAAGATGATGAAATCGAAGAGAGAGAGAGAGAGAATGGGTGTAGAAGAGGAAGAATGAGAGAGAGAGAATGGGTCTCAGGTCTTTGCTCGATGCAGCGGCAATGCAGAGCTCGAGCAGCTCACGCTTGAGCTGCGGCAAGGGACCTTGATCCCTTGGATCTCGCCAGAGGTGCCATCTTCGCTCAACCTTGGTCTCACTCTCACTGTCATTGAGTATGGATAGGGAGCTAGGGGATTTCCCTTGCAGTAGGCGGATGGGGATGAATGTGGGAGATGGAGAGGATACAAAGAGGAGGAGGAGGCGGTTGGAGAAGAGATGGAGAAGGTGGAGGAGATGGGGTAGAAGTTGGAGGTGTCGAAGTTCTCACCTCCGCAAGTCAAGGGAGAGCGGGGTGGAATGGGTAGATGGGGAATGAGATGGCGCCACTTGGTGTGCTCGGATGCGACCATGTGGCGTTTATTTAATTAGTAGCAAAAATCATGGGGTTGACACGTGGCGGCTTCCGGAGCCACCACGTGTCGCTCTCAGAAAAATCCAAAGCTAAATGCAAAGAAAAATAAAAAAAAGAAATAACAAAAGTTATTAAATCAAAAAGTGGTCAACACAAAAGTTGCTCGTCTCGACGAGATCTACAACTTTCGTGAAGGGCCAAAAATCAAAGGAAATCATCTGTACAAAAATATATTTTTGGGTGGTACCTTGTAGATATAAAATACCACATTTTATCTTTTGTAATTTTTTATCATTTTTCAATAAGAGAAAAATCAAAACAAAAATAGATAAAATATGAGAAAAATGTTTACAACTTAATCTATTTTTTTTGGATTTTTAATAATGAAGAAAATAAAAGGATAAAATACAGGGGTAAAACGGTCAATATATACAATATACAAAAGGGGCCCAAAACCCAAGTTTTGCATACGAGCTCTGATTTTAATGAAATTGGTCTTGTTTCAAAGGTCTTTGAATGTATATTACTTTAAAAGTGAGTGGACCTAAGTCGGAGGTGGTATGAGAGAGATATGTGCATTTTAAGGTCTAAGGTCTCCAACTGGGTTTGGGGTTTTTTGGGTAATTTTACAAGTTAATATTTTTTTTGATATTTTTCTTTAATTAGTGTTAGTAATATATACACTATGGAGTTGATTTTATTAGATTTGGAGTTAGTATAAAATATATACAAATAGGTGAAATATGATGAATATACAAGTGAATATTTACAAGTGAAATGGGCTTCTTATTTTATGCAAATATGAATGCTAAAATGCAGATGTTATCAATGTATGCATGAATGCTAATTATACGATATAAGTAGAAATATGCATCTAATTACTTGGGAACAAAGCTCTATTTTCAACTTTTAGAGTGATCAATCACAGATTCATCAACCCCCTATACTTAAACCTTGCTCGTCCCCGAGCAACTAAAATGAAATGCAAGAGTGAAATGAGATTGGGTTCCATACCAAGGTCATGAACAAAAGTTGAAAGTGGAGTTGACTTGACCTTTGGATTAATTGTGTGGCGGAACCTTATTGGGATCTGAATTTAAGACCTAACAGATTTCAAGTTCCACAAGTCTTCTATTCAAGACGCCTCAACAGTTAGGTCAGAACAAATCCTCAGACGCCAATTTCTGATGACTATGATTCTTACTTGTACTGTGTAAGTGAATTGTAACTCTCCACATCAGAAATGGCTAAGAAGCAGCCTCCTCTAATAAGGTAACTCAAATAACCCGGTTTAGTAACTCTTTCCTCGAGGAGCGGGGTATTCCCTTCTAAGCTCAAGAGGAGGGGGTAGAGAAAAGAATGGACGGTAGCCAGTGTAGCTACCTATCCCGGGATGCCTGACCAGTGTAGCCAAGTCATCCAGCTGCAGACTTCTTGCTAATATACATACTCCGACAGGTATTTTATTTTCTATCTGACCTGTCTACTGTTTTTTGGCGTTCTTGCATTTTTTTATTTTTTTTGCGAACTATATACACGATGCAGCATGTACATCAGGAGTTTTTCCTCTTGAGCCAATAGACTATCCCTCTTTTGAAGCATTTTTGCAACCCACAACATCCTGTCCTCAGACTTCAACACCACCAGACTAGGTTGAGATGCACTACCCTCCCTAGAGGAGGACGGATGTTTCCACCTGTGTGATACTCCAAGCTAAAGGATTCTACCTCCTCACCACCTCATCAATGAAGAGCTACATGCATTGTGCTTGTCCAAGTTAGGTCACTGTCTAAAAGAATCATGCGTGTGCACGAGATATTCTACTTAGACTAATCAAGATGACATGTGAACATATACTTGCGGACTCAAAGAATTAAGTCACTTGACCTGAGAAATCTTAACTCCAGTCCCTATAAGGTTCCTCTGAAATCAGGTGGATTAAGGTCAAATCAAGTCCATCCTCAACAGCTACTCATAACTTGGTTCAGAACCCACTAGCGTTTCACCTTACATATGCAAGATATGCAGATGAGAGGTGCAGATAACATGCTATGAATGAAATGCAAGACTCTTTTTTTTTGAAATGCAAGGATGATATACAAGAGTAAATAAGAAGCCTTTATTTTCAATATTTTTGTTTTTATTTTCTGGTATACAACAATTTTTACAACAATTTTTAGTTTGTAATAATATACATAGTGTACAAGTTTTTTTGTATACATCCTATTTTACAACAAATCTTACAAGAGTATTATTTACAAGATTACAACCCCTTTTTTACAAGAATTATACATATTATACATATTATACAAGTATACAAATTGTTTTTTCAAATTTTACCCACCCCATAATTATTGCAAAAAATACGCGAAAATACGCGAAAGTACGAGCTATGGGTAAAGTATATATGTAATATATACACGCCCCCTATACTTAGCGTGTGCTATGTCCTAAGAGTACGAAAAGCGATGAAAAAGGCATTGCTCGGGCTAAGTGTAGGAGAGCTAAAAGTACAGAATGTATAAAAGTCGCTCCGCCCCCTTATACTTAGGCTCTGGCAGCCTAAGTGTAGAAGAATATCAAAAACGGAACGGACGAGGGCAAGAGGGGAAATGGATGATTATATACACGACGGGCATCGGTCCCCCTATACTTAGGCTTTGGTCAGCCTAAGTATAGGACATGAGTGAGTATGAGAACCGATGTGATCTGGAGGATGTATAATGAATAGATGTGGGTCACTCTTCCCCCTAAACTTAGGATCTGGTTATATAGTCACAAAATGAAATTATATGGAGCTGGGGCGAGTGATACGAATCACTAAGGAGGGAGGGAGAGAAAGTATATACAAGAAAAGAGTGAGAATATATAAGGATTAAGAAGGTTTGTGACGAACCTTCTTGCGGACGCAAGGATGTGGATAATATACATATGTGTCGCTGTCGGAATCGTCCTCAGATGAATAATAGTGAGGTGTAGGGATCTTCCAACGAGGGTCGACACACGGCTGCTTGCTCAGATATGGTTTGAGAACAGCCGAACTGAGCTCACTCATATAAATCACCTTATCCGGACCAGATGAGGACTCCTCAAAAAATTCCTTCTCCGGTGTGTTGAAGGAAACTTTCTTAGTCAGTTTTCTAGAACCTGAATCATTGAGAAGGAGATGAGAGCGACACACCTTGAGAGGTTCGGGGGAACACCTCGAGGAATCAATGCTCGACTTCCTCTAACTAGATAGCCGACTAGTAGAGGGAACAACTGTGTTTTTATGTGGAGTCAATTTAGTCCTGGTTGTTTCCTTTGGAGGTCCGGAACATGATGAGGTTCTGACTATGGGTTCCTCATCAGACGAGTCACCATATAGATTGTAATATTCCTGAAGGGTCAGCACATGTCTCGGGAAGGTGCTAGTGGTCTCAGTTGGCTTGGCATTATTGGGCTCTTGTGTCGGATCATCAAAATGGTCAAGGCAATCAAAAATGATCGTGTCCGACTTAATGATAGCTTCTGGTCATGAGTCCTCCTTAGAAGCCGTCACGGTGGTGGCACAAGAATTGATGAAGTGGGGAGTCTCAGAACCAACGGTCATCCGGATAGTCGGTTTCTCAGGTATAGCGGAGAGGTGGGACTCATTTACCTCTTGATGGTCACGACTGTCAAGGGATGTGCGGGTCACCTTAGAGTAAAGTGTATCAAAGAATGGGTGCAGCCGGAGTGCTCCCAATGTTGAAAAATTGATCTTCTGAGTCTCGCAATCTATGGTCGCCTTAGCTGAGGCTAAGAATGGCTTCCCGAGAATAATCAGAAACTGGGTAAACTCTCCTCGATGCTCGATGTCAATGATCGTGAAGTCCACCTGGAGTAGAGCACCTTGGAAAGTAATGATGACTTAAATATTTCCTCTAGACCGTTTGATGGATCGATCAGTCAGCTGAATGATCTCTCTCGACTTTCTGATTGGCCTGAGTTTGAGTTTGTCAAACACAGAGGTCGGGAGGATATTTATCGGAGAGTCGTCATCGATTCTAGCATGGGTAAAGATAGTTTCCTTGATTTCACATTCAACCCTAGGCAACCGCTTTACTCTGCGGCTCTTGGTCTTTCTCCCCATCACCAAGGAGGTGGCCATAGACACTATGTGTCTTTCAGTCCTGGTTCTCTTAGTACCCGACCTCTTGGGCATCAATTTACTCTTTACTAATCTCTTGAGGTTGGAGAAGTGATCTATGGCCTTTATTAAGGGAAGTTTAAAGATCAATTCCTCATCAAGTGCTTCCCTTAGGGTGGAATCCAATTTTTTAAATCATTTTCATTTTCAATTTTTATGTGATTTTTTGGTTTTTCATTTTTTTGGTGTTTTTGATGGATGAATGATTAGGTTTTAGATTGGAGGGCAAGTGGTTAGTCGAAGAGGGAGATAGAATGGACTCCATCTGTACAAATGGTGTGGGTTCCCTGATGGTTGCTTGGTTTTCAACATCAGATCTACTTACTTCCTTCTCAACTTTCATATCTAGGCTGGTCGAAATTGAGTGCAATATTTCCATGACATCTCTCAACTCGTTACTAAATGATTCATTTTTCTTAATAAGTCTAGAGATGTCATCCTCCACAAAATTCTCATTACAAATCATGGAGAGCTATGCTCAATAGGAGGATACTGCTGAGATATTGGGGTTTCATACTCAACATACCTAGACTCTGGCATGTAATTCTGGGTCGAGTATGGACCATCTAGATGGCAAATATTGGTCGGAGCCTCATATGATGAAACAGGGACTGATAAGTCTAGCTCATGAGTCCAATCTTGTATAGGTTCTCTGAATGAAGGCTGGTTAATGGAAGCTTGATCACTAAAGTCAATCAAGTCTGGGAAATCACGATGTGCAAGCCTCTCCATTCGGGGTGTTCGATCGACCATGTGATGCCCTAAGGTCAAGTCAGGATGTGTATATGTAAATTGTTGTATGGTCCCTACTTGAGGTGAGAATGAAGTATGTGGGGGCATATAATTTTGCCAATCATCTGTCTCAGTCGTGGCTTGCTCTTCATTCGGTTCTTTGATTCCTGCAATCTCTCGAGAGTAAGGACAGTCAACCCAAGGTGGAAGTGGATCCGGAATGTTTGAATATGAAGTAGGTGAGAACTGCGAAGAAGTGGAGAAGTCAGTCGAAGTTATAACTTCATCATCGGCTGAGGTGGAATCGTCTCGATCACGGGTAAGGCTCTCCCCGTGGGTGGCGGAGGATACACGGAAGAATGAGAAGGTGAAGATGATCGGTATATGGTCGATGAGGAATGACCAGAGGTCTCAGGGTATGGGGACCAATATCCCGACATCTTGAGGAGGAAAGGATGTAAGTAGAACGAGGTAGAAAATGCGCAATTACGTAGGATAACACACACAGACAGACACAAAAACAAACGCAAGAGCGAAACCTGAGTTCACACTCAACACGGTGAAGGACTCGAAGCTGAGTCCGATTAATCTTGTTGATTTTAAGTGTGATTTTTTGACAAGTAGCAAAGGTTATGCGGCCTATAGTGAGTTGGCTCAAAAAGCCGGATGCGTCTCCCCTATTTAACCTGTCGCCTAAGATACCTGTGCCCTTCCTTTCTTCGCTCCTATCCCAAGTTGATGGATTCAAAGACTATGCCCCTATCTACCTGCAAGCAGGCGGAGGCTGACAAGGCGGGAACTTCATCCCAAAGGGTTACTAGCAGCTTGTCACGGAGTACCGCTGGTTCACCCCTGACTACCTGTAAACAAGCATAGGCTACTTGGTATTAGTCGATGAACCTGAAAATATTCAACTTGTGATATTTGCTAGGATCAGTTGGAACGTGATATGGAAGGTGGGGATTTGGGTTCTACCTTAAGGTGTTCACACACACTCAAGTACCCTCACTCAGCCTGAAAACAAGGTCGGGAATTAGTCTCCCGCAAACAGATTTTCCAATTTTATTGATTTTTTGGTCAATAATGTATAGCAGTCCTGGTTTTAAGTTAAGTTTTCACTTGTTAGTCCAACCACACAGCACGCCTATCGTCCAGTCCCAATTTCCGTTTAATTTAAGTTTGAAAAACAGAGGGGGAAATCGAGAAAAGCCGATGCACGAAAATGATGATGCGTACGCTGAGTTAATAAGACTTACAGTGATCCCTTCGCTTTTATGCAGGATGCAAAATAGAATTGAAATCTTTACACTACATGCAGATGCAAGTGACAAAATCCGTTCCTAGACAAGCAGTTCTATTAGCGAGTGAAGCACAGGTTGATTTGACTAGATCTGCGGTCTAAGTGCGTCTTTTAGGTGGTTGTGTGGTCCTAAAAATTACGAGCACAAGCAAACCCTAGAGTTGCTCGAGGAGCCGCTAGTGCAAGCCTAATTTACAATTCAAACCACATAGCATACAGTGACACGGTTCCACTATTTTTACATACGCGAGAACCCAAACGGGAACCGTTGGAATTGATGCGAAAAAATAAGGAAGTGAATAAAAGTACAAGTTCTCTCTAATCACTCAAGAAATTAAAATGGAAGCTCCTCTAAGCACCTACGACTCTTCGCGTTCTTCGCAAAGAAATAATTTGAGGTCTGATAGAGAATGACTCGAAAAAAATAAAAATTAAAGGATAGAAAATACTCACAAGAAAATCGAGGGTCAGACTACCCGGAGATAGAAAATCAAGCAGTCAGAAATTACTGCAAATTAACCTAAGCCGTGCCTCCCCGGCAATGGTGCCATTTTGAAACGATTCCTACTACCCTTGTTAATTCGAGCAAATTAATATTCAAATTAAGTGATATCGTTCGTTGCAGTTGGATAATGAGAGAAGATCAAAAACCACTTTGAATTAATGTCAAGTTAACCATATGTGGCATTTTTTTACTTGGTTGGAAGTCCAAGGTCGAACTCAGGGAGGCAGTTGTCTCCTTAGGTAGATTTTTAGCAAAATCCAATGTTTGATTTTCAAGGAATGATATTTTTGGTCTTTTTAGTATATTTTATGCAAGACACATGCAAAATCAGGCCAGTTTAAACGTTAATTCAGGTAAGTGATCAAATTAAGTCCAAAAATGATGAAACTTGGCCAGATAATGAAATATGATGAAATTAAGCTACCCTAATTTTTTTAGCATTTTCTGATACTGGATGAATTAACTATGAATTAAAAATTAATGTAAGGTGATTTTGACTAATTTAATTTTAATAAATACCAAATCACACTATTTTCAGATATCAAAATTATTTTAAATAGATCTAAGTGTGAAGAATCCAGGAAAATTAATCAACCTAAATTTTTATGTGAAATGGACCTATTAAAAATTAATTAAGCAAATCACTAAATGATTTATTTAGGCCTCGAGATAAGTGCAAATGAGATGATTTTTGGGCACAATGTAAATCTAAGTATCCTCAGTCTAACGTGAATTTTTGGGGATTTTTAGAGCAACAGATAATTCACTACAAATTAAAAGGCACAAATAAGCAAAATATATCAAAATTGAACCAATTAATTGATAGAAAAATCCACTGATATTACAAAAATATGCCAAGCATTGATAATGTAGGCTACACAATGCAATTTTCCAAATTTAAAAATGATGTTAAATGAATGTCTAAATATGCATGCAAAGACAAGGATATAAATGCAATGTAGAAAAAGAAATATGAGCTGAAATGAAGAACATGGACTTACATGCAATTACGAGAAACTTGAAATTTTTTGAAAAAACTTGTAAAGGGGTGCAAGTGTACCCTTTGAAAATGCCCAATTTGTCTTTATTATGCGTTAAAACTCCTCTGCTTTGCTTGGCTTGAACATGAGAGGTTGGAGCTTCACGGTGGGAGTTCTGGGGAGCTTGGGGGCTTGAAGGTGGCCGGCGGCTTGAGCTGGGCACGACCAAGGAAGCCGCACGAATGTGGAGCTGGGACGGCTAGGCGCAGCGGCGGCGCGCGTTGAGTGGAGGCGCGGGCTGCGGTGGGCGGCTCCGCTCGTGGCCGGTGGAGGGGCGGAGATGCGAGGTGCGGGCCCTTGCGGCGTTGGGTGAGGGCGGTTGGTGTGGTCACGCGGCGACGGGTGCACGAGGGCGGCGTTGAGGAGGAGAATGTGGCGGCGTTGCTGGTCGACTGGTGCTGCTGGGGTAGCGCGGTGGCGCATGAGGCAGCCACGTGTGCGGGGAAGGAGGCCTGCGCGAGTTGAGGAGGCCGACGTTGAAGGGGGGCGGCCGCGCGGTCGGCGGTGGCTCTGGCGAGCGGAGCTCGGTCAAGCGCGAGGTCGGGGCCCAGTTGATGGCAGCCTGGAGGCTGGCGGATGACGGCGGCGGCGAGCGGTTGGTGATGTGGAGGCATGTGGTCGGAGCTGCGGGCTAGAGTGAAGATGGAGGAAGAAAGGAAGAAGAGAGGGAAGAGAGAGAGAGAGAGTCAAAGTTCGCAAAAGGATCCCCTGTTGCAAACATGGGATTCTTATGCATTTGTTTAGCGGAGAAAAATGAGCCATTAATCAATTCATGAAAATCCTTTCAAAAAATCAATAAAAGTCACCGTTGCGATCGCAATGTATGATTTATCCGTTGAAGTGTGAAAATTTTTGTGAATCGATGAACGAAAGATGATGAAATCGAAGAGAGACAGAGAGAGTGGGTGTAGAAGAGGAAGAAGAAGAAAGGAAGAAAAGAGAAGAAGAACTTACGAGGAGATGGAGTGGGATGCCTGGAGAAGAGGCTCTGAATGGAGTCTCAGGTCTTTGCTCGATGCAGCGGCAATACAGAGCTCGAGTTGCTCGCGCTTGAGCTGCGGTAAGGGACCTTGATCCCTTGGATCTCGCCGGAGGGGCCTTCTTCGCTCAACCTTGGTCGCACTCTCACTGTTACTGAGTATGGATGGGGAGCTCGGGGATTTCCCTTGCAGTAGGTGGATGGGGATGAATGTGGGAGATGGAGAGGATATAAAGAGGAGGAGGAGGCGGTTGGAGAAGAGATGGAGAAGGTGGAGGAGATGGGGTAGAAGTTGGAGGTGTCAAAGTTCTTTCCTCCCCAAGTCAAGGGAGAGTGGGGTGGAATGGGTAGATGGGGAATGAGATGGCGCCACTTGGCACGCTCGGATGCGGCCATGTGGCGTTTATTTAATTAGTAGCAAAAATCATGGGGTTGACACGTTGCGGCTTCCGGAGCCACCACGTGTCGCTCTTAGAAAAATCCAAAGCTAAATGCAAAGAAAAATCAAAAAAAGAAATAACCAAAGGGATTAAATCAAAAAATGATCAACACAAAAGTTGCTCTTCTTGACAAGATCTACAACTTTTATGAAGGGCAAAAAATCAAAGGAAATCATCTGTACAAAAATGTATTTTTGGTTGGTACCTTATAGATATAAAATACTGCATTTTATCTTTTGTAATTTTTTGTCATTTTTCAATAAGAGAAAAATCAAAATAAAAATAGAAAAAATATGAGAAGAATATTTACAACTTAATCTATTTTTTTGGATTTTTAATAATGAAGAAAATAAAAGGATAAAATACAGGGGTAAAACAGTCAATATATACAATATACAAAAGGTGCCCAAAACCCAAGTTTTGCATACGAGCTCCGATTTTAATGAAATTGGTCTTGTTTTAAAGGTCTTTGAATGTATATTACTTTAAAAGTGAGTAGATCTAAGTCGGAGGTTGTATGAGAGAGATATGTGCATTTTAAGGTCTAAGGTCTCCAACTGGGTTTGGGATTTTATTGGGCAATTTTACAAGTTAGTATTTTTTGATATTTTTCTTTAATTAGTGTTAGTAATATATACACTATGGAGTTAACTTTATTATATTTTGAGTTAGTATAAAATATATACAAATAGGTGAAATATGGTGAATATATACACTATGGAGTTAATTTTATTATATTTTGAGTTAGTATAAAATATATACAAATAGGTGAAATATGGTGAATATACAGGTGAATATTTACAAGTGAAATGGGCTTCTTATTTTATGCAAATATGAATGCTAAAATGCAGATGTTATCAATGTATGCATGAATGCTAATTATACGATATAAGTAGAAATATGCATCTAATTACTCGGGAATAAAGCTCTATTTTCAACTTTTAGAGTGATGAATCACAGATTCATCAAAGACCATGGTAGGGGCCACCATGGTTGTTGCCCCCTTTTATGAAGAGTCTCTCTCTCCCTCTCTTTCCTATTTTAATTCACTGGAGAATGAATTTTTCTCAAGGTTAATTTATGAATATGAGTTGATTGTTTATTTCTGAACTCTTGATCCTAATTATGGTTGGAGCCACAACAATATTGACCATTGATTATTGTTATTGTTATGAATGCATCCAAACCATCCAATGTGCTAAAAAAGAAGGCAATCTAGCCTTCTCAGTAAAAGAACACAAGAAACAACTCTTCATAAGTTGAAAGTTCCTTTAGTCTCTCTTTCTCTCTACATACACGTCCACTATCTCTCTCTCTCCATCTCCCTGTTCGCCGCCCCATGCCCTATGGTTTATGGATACCATGATATATGTCTCTCTACTACTGTGCTACTAGATTGATTTGACTGATCTTTTGTGAGGTTATGCTTCTTCGATGCCTTGTACTCTTAAAGAGGGGGAAGATTTCGTATGATGAAATTCAGAGCTTTGCTACTCAGATTCTCTCTTTTGATTGAGGGAGTCATATGGCCCATCCACATGCCCACAAAGTATTGTCTCCCCCAAACCGGACTTGAGACAAGATTTCTCTTCCTTTAGAGACAAGAAGTCGCAATCACACTTCAAGAGATATACTATATACTCATGTGATCATGATGGTACATATTTGAAATACTACACAATCCCTGAGGTTCCATTGAATTTTTAAAATTTCGTTGTTACCTCAACTTGTATAAAAAATATTGCTTTTATCGGATATGAAATGATGTTCACGCTTCCATGATGTGTGAGGCACTATAGATTCCCTTTCACATGCTATCAGTACCTTGGACAGAGTTCTTGGTTATGATCCAAACCCAGAGCTTGGTTAGAGTTCTTGGATATGATCCAAACCCTAGGAAGAAAAAGGCTTGGATATGGGGTTACGGGAACTTATTTTTCTACATTTGGTTATTCCAAATAGTTTTCATGAACAATTGATATTTTTGCTATTATCCCATGCTATGAACATGTGTTGGAACTTAGTAATATTTAGAATGTCCAATTATGATCCCAAAAGTCAAGCCAATAGTTAGCGACGATCGAGCAAAAATATTAATACAAAAAGTGGCTTTAGGATTTTATTTTTTTCTTGAATTTTGTAACTGATAATTATTATTATTTAGTTAATGTTTCCATATTATAAAAATTATTTAAAACACTTTATATATGTCCTCCATTAAACCAACGTACCTCACAAATTTAATTCATGTGATTCCGAGTCTAATAGTCCTATATATTGGATATCTAGTCGGCTATGGTTGGAAGATGATGAGATTACATAAGGAACAACTTATTGTGTTCTTTCAATTAAACTAAATCATAGAATTATGATATTTTACCGTATTTTATGTTGAATTAAATATTTAAGGAAATATTTGATTTCCATCCACCTTAATTGATTGATTGTTTCATTTCATACTGAACTAAATTACAACTACTATAGGTAAATAATTTGGATGCAAAAGAAACCGTTGCCTGATATAAACTAGAAATCTTGTGGTAATTAAAATTATTTTAAATCCAAAGTTCACAATGGATTATTATGTGGTATAATGAATCATCGAAAGACCCATAAAATCATTAGTATAATTTGATCCAATTATGTTATCCTAAATTAGAATGGTGAAGGTATCTTGCCTGGGTACGCTGACTTGATTAACTAATTAGCACCTTTCCATGTAAGGAAGTTCTCCCTCTCGGCATATCTAAATGTCTGTCTGGATCTGTTTCAAAGAAGGGTAGCATAAGGAAGTTACGTAGTTTCATAAATAATATTGGAATAATACGTACTTGTGAGGGTATATACTATATAATAAATTAGGATATTTACACCTACAACCTTGAGTAGAATTGTCTGTTCATTAAATTATTCTAATATAATCTTAATATGATTAGATTAACATGATATAATTAAGCACAATATATACACTACAAAAAAGGCGGGATTGGCGTGCACAGCTCTGCGTGCACTAGGCGAGTACATGTGCTCGTTCAACCCTGGGCGAGCAGACGAGGAGCACATGTGCTCGCCCATGGGGGTCGTTGGTTTGAATTATGTGGAGCGGCTCGATTACCAATTTGGAGGAGCACATATGCTCGCTCACATGTGCTCGCCCCCTTGAATTTCTTTGCACGGATAACTTTAGCGTCTGGTAAATTTTAGGCGAGCAATTAGTGACTGCTTGGCGAGCATGTAAGTGTGCTCGCCCAGGTCCGTAAACAGAACCTTGGGCGCCTCTTTCTTCCTCATTCTCACGCATCCCTCCCTAAAAATCTCTCCTCCGGCGACCCGCCACCCCTCCGCCCCGACACCGACGCCCGCCGTTTTCGTGTTTCAAGTAGATATACGTCTACCATTCAGTATAATCCTTCCTCCTCTCTCTTTTTTAAGATTTCATTAGATATTTGTATTGTTTCGATAGTTTAGGATTTCAATTTTTTGATTTTTTTGTTTGATATAGTGTTTTGTTTGGATAGTTTAAATGTTTTTTACATGTTTAAGATAACAGTGGATCACTATAATGTTGTTATTTTGATTGTGGTTGTCTTAATAATATGTATATTTTTATGCCATGTAGGTATTCGATAAAATGCCTCAACCAACATTATGTTTAGATTTGTAAAGTATACATGATAAAATGTCCATTACAACATCTAGACTAGTTAGTATTGTTAATTTTCTTAAAATGATTAAAATTACGATATAGGAATATATTGCAATGATGTTGTATATTTGTGCTTAAATAATTAACATCATGTATAACTTTTGATTAACATTAGGTATAACTTGTGAATAACATTAGTTAGCCAACTTCAATAATGTAGATATTAGATATGATGAACATCATTAATATTAGTTCGATAATTTCATATCGTGTTGATATGAGATATGATATACACCAATGTTTATTTTGTGATAATTTATTATCATATTAAATTCTAGTTAATGTGATGAAGTATATCACATTAACTTATAGTTAGGTTAATTATAAGGCTAAAACGCTAACCATTAATTAGAATATTAAATCGCATAAAATCCTTCACACAGTGCGTCCCTCCACACCGGGTGGTGTGTGGCCCTGCACAATGGGAGGCGTGTGCAACACATTGGAGGATTTGATCACCTCTAACTGTATTATATTTTTTTATTTCTTCACAGCACTTTTGGACTCACTTTGGGATGTTTATCCCAGATCAATGGTCGTGTATTTTGATGTTTGCAGGTTTGAATTTTTTTGCAGGTGCCCATAAACTATTAGTGACCCAAGCACTGTATTAGGCACTAAATTAGGATCACACTTATTCCTATCCTCATCGTTAACTAGCCAAATTTACGTAATTTCCCGTCTAATATAAATGAATAAAAATTTTAAGATTATTTTATAGTCTCATTTGTAGCACGTACAAATGTATGACGTAAAGTGATCTTAAAGTATTACATTTTTGTTAGCTTTCCTTAGTTCAGAGATCCTGGACTAAGGGGATCCGTAAGGATTCAAACTTACTAAAATGTGATCGTTGTTAAAAGCTCTTTATTTCTTACGGAAATTCGGTTCATAACCACTTCCTCTTCGGTATACCAAATCAATCAGAGTTTACTATCGGAATAATCACTAGTATGATTATTTTGAAAGTTAATTGCGATTGATTTATGAGGTATACGGGAGAGGTGCAGGGTTATGCTACCGAATTTTCGTTAGAAATAAAGATGCTTGTGACAAAGATCATCTTTTAGTAAGTTTGAATCCTTATGGGCGGGCTCGAGTGATAACATAATTAATACACTTCTCTTCTCATCTTTTATCTCAATAATGGGAAACGTTTAGATATCATAAATTTCCTAGATTTGACATTATAAATTGTTTAATTCAGATTCATCAATATGACAAATAGAGAGTGGATGTACAACCGTATAGTAGATGGACGTATAGCAAATACCTTTCAAAGAGGTGTTCATGAATTTATACAATTTGCTTACGCACAAGGTTCCCGTATCATGGATTCAGATGGATCTATCTTGTATCCGTGTAAGAAATGTCATCTAATGAGGAAGAGATCATAAGACGAAACTCTATTACATCTTTATAGAATGGGTCTCATGGAAGGATATCAGATTTGATGGAGGCATGGTGAGGATTGATGAATCTCGTATTCATCATGCTAAAATTGGTCATTTAGGCTATGTTCCCCATCATTCACTTGTAATTAATCATTAGTAGAGCATTATTAGCATCCATACATGTGTAAATAATATCTGCATTTCATCATGCATAATTTCATTAAAAATCCCAAGTGTAAATTAGCCCAAAAAGCCGCTAACTTTCCACATTTGTAAATAATTCATCCTAACTCCGATTGACCCCAAACTACCTCCATTGTGTAGATATTAATAACCTTATTAAATAAAAAATACTAACTCAAATAAGTGTCAAATAATCCCAAAGTCTAATTTCACATTTGACAGACTAAAATGAGCATATCTCCCGCATACAGCGTCCAATTTGGTCTACTCACTTTTAAAGTACTCTATTTTCAAATACCTTCAAAACAAGACCAATTTCGTAAAATTTGGAGCTCATTTGTGAAAGTTGGATTTTGGGCCTCTTTTGCGCATTTTGACTTTTTGCTATTTTTGACCTGAGTTTTTATGTACATAATTAATCCTTTTTAATTTTATTTCTTCTTCATTATTGTTCTTTGATGAAAGTTTTATTAAGCGACAGAAAAATCTAAATCTAGATTAAAACTGAAATCAAAGAAACTGACCAAGTCCAAGCGTCTGTTGCAAGTCTATACAAAATTTGTGTGTTTCTTATTTCTATTTTATTTTCCTAATTTCTTATCCATTAAAAAATCTAAAAAAATAGATTAGTGTGTAAATATTTTTCTTGTATTTTATTATCATATTTTTTCTATAATTTTTACCCCCTTTAAAACCACCAAAAAAATATAAAATCCCAAAAAATCGGTTTTCTATACACATGGAAAGCCATCAAAAATACCACTTCTCACAGGTGACCTCTTTTGCTCACGAGTCCTTCATACTCGTCAAGACGAGCAACTTTCGTGAAGGAAATTTTTCGATCCGAGGTCTCCTACTTCTTCTCCATCGTCAAAGTTGAAATTTTTTTGGGCACGCCACGTGGCAGCTCCTGGGCGTGCCACGTGGCACCCCACTTTCTTCACTCCACGCCACACCAGGTCACGTGCCCAGCACGTGACCCTACCTTCTTCCCCATTCGACCGTTACCCCCTCCCCTTCCCCACGGCCGTTCCCCTCTCCCATCATTAACGACGCCGCCATGCGCGGCCATAACCATCACCTCCTCCTTGTAACGCTCCTGCCACCAACCGTCGCCACCCTCCTCCTATAAAAGCCACCTCTTCCGGCCGCACAACGCATCCGCCCTTCTTGGCCGGTGACAGCGGCTGCCTACCTCATGGCGTGATCCAAGGCTCGATCTGGGCCTTGCTGCAGTCCCATCCTCGGACCTGTAAAGCTTCGAGGACCTCGCCGTTCCTCTGAGGCAAAGACCTCGGAAGAGAGCTCTGGTCCTCCGTCCCTCGGCGAACCCATCTTCATCAAGCTTGCTCAAATCAATCGCCCCCTTCCTTTGTTCTTGTTTGAATAATCCATTGCAGGTACGCTCGCCGCCTCCACCTCACGGCCTCGCCCCCTCCGCCCTCGCGCCGTGTGTCGGCTGAGGGGCGGCATCTACACCGCCAGCTACCTCCGCCTCGCGGCCCCGCCTCCTCCGCCGCAAGTCTCCGCTCGCCACACCTCCGCCCCAGGCTCGCCGCCTTTGCCTTGCCGCCCGTGCGGGGCCTTCGCTTCGCACAGCAGCGGCCGGCAACTGCCGCTCCGACCGCCCGCGCCACCAGCGCAGCCGCACCTCGACCTCGACGCCCGCGCCGCGTGCCTCCGCTCCCTCTGCCGCGGCGAGAGCTCCACTCGCCACCTCCGAGCGCCTCCGCCCACCACGATGCACAGGCGCCGTTGGATCGGGCACTCCTGCCCTTGATCCAACGACCGAGCTTCCGACAGGTGGCCCCACCGAGCCTCGCCCCTGAGCCATAGCCTCGGAACCTCCGAACCTCAGGCGCGGAGCCCGAGCCTCTCCTTCAACTGCCCAAGCCTCTGGTCCCGCCCCGAGCCTCTCCTTCGGCCGCTCGAGGCACGTGCGCTGTGGAAAAATTGCACTGACATCCCTGGTATTTCACGAAATTGCAAAAATACCCCCGCCAAGGGTAAATTTCAGGAAAGCCCCTCAAGTTTTTATTCATTACAGATAAGTCCTCTCAGGGACCTCTTTGCAAAGAAAACTTTATTTTATTTACATTTTAGTCCCTGAAACTTCATTTTATCATATTTTTGTCATACGGACTCCGATTTTAGCGTATAATATGTCATTTCGAAGTTATTTTAGCATAGCATGAGGACAGATCTGAGGTTGTTTATTGATAATTATAATTCGAAGATCTCATTTGACTTGCAGGCTCAATTTTGACATACCTATGCCATTTTTCTTGAAAAATTTGACGACTTATTTTGTAGGGTTTTGATTTATGCAATGATGAAATTAATTTCAGATCTGAGGACTTAATTTTTGTAGGGGTTAAATCAAGGAGATTTATTAGGCTTATTAACTTGTGAACTTCAAAGATTTCTTAAGAATATAATTTGAAGAATTTTGGAGATAAAATCATTGCAGGATTAATCTGATAGCCTATACTTGCATCAGGGATTAATTTGATACATCCCACTGGATTTGATATTATTCGATCTGTGATTTCATTTCACGGTTATTGATTAATCTTATTTGGATTAAACATCACTAAATCGCAGATCCGGTGCTTCATTTTCCCCGTATATTTCTTCGCAGTTGCATCTCATTACATTGTACATTTTATCATCGCGGAAATTAATCGAGCATTAATTAATTATTTAATTTGATTTAAGACAACACAACTAAAAATCACCGTTCCCTGTGTTCGACCTTGGTAAACTTACCAAGTAAAATATTCCACAACATTCAAAGCTTGTGGTGTTTTGATCGACTGATTTTCACCTCCTATACTACAATTTACAATTATTAAAGAGGTGGATTCCGCGTTCATCAAATGGCGCCGTTGCTGGGGAACAACGAATTTTTAGGGTTTTGAATCATTTTTTGTAATTAATTTTTGTATCATTTTTTTCTCTTTTGCCTTTTATTTCTCTCTTACTTCAGATACTAACCGCAAATTCTCTCTTTGCAGAAACTACTCGGAGCATATTTCGGATTCAATTCAAGGATCTGCAAGGAAAGAGATTAAAGTTTTAATTTTGTGTGAGAGAGAGAGAGTTAGTATAGATTTAATTTTCTGCATTATTCTCAGGGTCCCTCTCTCTTTGAGCCCTTGTAATAATTAAGACTGAACTCTCTGTGGCTTGACATAGAACTTAGGAACACATACGCTAGATTAGAATTAGTTGATTGTGCTCGTAATTCTTAGGCCACACATTCACTAACTATACACACTATAGATCGTTCAACATTAGCCAAAAATTTAAATCAATTCATCCCGCTAATAGAACTATCTGTTTAGGACGTTTTTCCTCTTTGCATATCATTTAGTGTAATTTAAATTCCTTGTCTTGCATCCCGCATGAAGAACGCGTGGATTCACTGTAAGTCATTCTCTTAAGCATGCATCATTGATTTGCGTTTGCATCAGCTTTTCCGATCCTCCTTTCTCAAAGTTTTACAACTTAGGATTCAAAGGAATTGGGACTGTTCGTTAGGCGTGAATTTTTGTGCTCATATAAACTTCAGTGACAACCTCAATCTAAAATCAGGACTGCTAATCAAGGCGACTGTAAATAAAATTGACATAAAATTAATCTGTGTTTGGTGGAGAGAAACCCACTCATTGTCTGTAAGGACCAGAACACACACTTAGGATAGAGCCAAAATTGAGAAATTTCACAAAGACTACTATTTTTAAAAACAATTAGCTACTTTTCAGTGAGGGTCTCGGGTAGCCGTTTTACGGCCCGACTTCCCTTAGCAGAGTGGGTGGTTTAGAGGACACCGCGGAAGGCACCGTCCTCAAGCAACACGGGTAGCCGTTTAAACGATCCGTACTTCCACCTATACTGGCTAAGAGTAGATGCAACTAGTTGTACGAACTCGGGACAGTCTTTGAGAAATATTTCAGTACCTAACAGCTCCGCTTAATCTGCAAGATTGTTTTGCCATTAAATTAAAACTGAAAAGATAAGCGGCCGAACCCTAACGTGCCTTCACCAGTGTTGAGTGGGTGAATCAACGTCTTTGTTTTGTGTTTGATTTGTGTGCGTCAAATACCTTGCAATTGCAAGCAAATCGTGGTTCGCTGATCATTCCATCCCTCTTGACAAGATGTCGGCACAATGGTCTTCTTTCCCGATCTCCACGACCATGTCCCGATATTCTTCTTCTCACACTCCTCAGGGGAACTTACCATTCAAGTCAAGTTCCCCTCAGCCATCATTCTCTGCCCACCCATACATCCCACCCTATGACCACACTTCTTCTTGGAATAGCCATCTCTCACATTCGGAAAATCTTATGGACATAAGAAACAGAGATGAATCAAGGATAAACAATAGAGTGACCGATATTGACAATAGAACACGATTTTCGGTCACTAGGATCTCACAGCCTCTTGAATTATCCCCTATTCAAGATAAGTATCAATTTTCCTTTGACAACCCACGAGAAAACCAAAGTCAAGGAATTACCACTCAAGACCAGACCATAATGTTTATGAACAATCAACACTCTACTCGAGGTTACATGCCAGAATCACGACACATGGAGACTGATTATTCAATCACTAGTCATGAGATGTTTGAGGATGAGATTGCTCGGATTAATAATAGAGCAGACACTTTAACTATGAGAATATATGATCTCATCCAATCAACGCAAAATTTAGAAGAAGTAAGGCCACCACCATGCGAACCACAGGATCATCACAATCAGACACAACCACTGACCTCTGACCCCCCGACTGACCATATTACAGAAAATACCAAAAAATAAAAAAAATTTGAAAATTCAAAAAAATTGGACAATTCTGAAATGGAAGCATTTTGCAAGAGTCTGATCTTAGAGCTTCCATTGATCAAAGCCATAGAATATGTGCCCGATCTTAAAAGATTTGTGAAGAGTCGACTGAACCCCAATAAGACGGGCAAGAAACGATCCAGGAATGAATATCATGTCATACCTATGGATAGTTCGTTGGTGATGAATCATAAACTCAAAAGCCGCAAAGTCAAACAATTGACTCGGGTCACATGTGAAATTGAGGATTCTATATTCACTCATGTTCGGTTGGATGACGACTCCACATTAAACATCCTCTCGAAGTCCGTCTTTAATCAACTTAAATTCGGACAACTCAAAAAGACTAGGGAGATCGTTCAATTACTTGATCGATCTATCAAAAGACCGCGGGGGATCGTTTCTGTCATCGTAAATTTCCGAGGCAAAGAACATAAGGTGGACTTTATTGTCCTTGACACTGAGCACCCCGGAAGGATGTCTGAGTCTCCTATTATTTTAGAAAAGCCGTTCTTAGCCTCCGCTAAGGCGATCATCGATTGCGAGACTCAGGAAATCAAGTTCCCGAACTCGGACCACAATGAACACGACCCCAATGACACGTCCTGCTCTGAGGAAAACCAACTTGAAACCAACAGTTATGATCAGGAGATAAATATTTCACATTATCAGACATCTCTACATGACACACTGATACAAACCCTAGGAGAGTCACCTAAGGGATTGACTGGTGGACAAACTTCGGATTCTCACCACCTTATTACTGCTCCTAGGAAAAATCAAGATTATGGAGCTTATGAAGAATTGGACCATATTATTAAGGACCGTCACGATTATCTGAGTGGACCAATCTTCGAGTCGGCAGTAATTCATGAGATACTTGAACCATATAAGGAACCGACTCCGAAAACATCCGATGTCACCAAAAATCACGATCATCCGAAAGTGACATCAACACCCCCAGCCATAAACCACAAGATATGCAAGAACAATCTCCCTCGACCGAAGCAGTGCATGACCCTTCAAGAATTGGTCAACTTTTATGGGGATTCATCTGATGAGGAACCCACAAATGCCACTTCGGTTACTCAGGACACGGAGATGAAGACTGTCCAACTTCCTCCCAATACTTTCCAAGGAAACAAACCGACCAAGAAAGTCACCTTTGACCTTACACATCAGGTGATTTCTGAAGAGTCCTTGTCAGATCATAATGTGGTTCATCAGATAAGTGCAATAGGTACAACTCTGATCCAAGGGCACTTACCTCTGATCGACAAAAGTTGGAGATCCTCTGCAGACAACTACTATTCTCCTGAGGACAACTCCGACGATGGTTGGACTTCTTCATCGGCCCCCTCTTCATTACACTCCACATCTCCATACTATATCCCTCCGCACTCCCGCAAGAAGGTCCGTCGCAAACCTCCTTGATCTTGTACATCCGCAAATCTACCCGGTTCCTCATCTGTATTTATCCGATTATACTTAGGCTGGCCTGAGCCTAGTATAGGGGACCGCATCCATTGTTTATACTTCACTTCTCTTCTTTTGTTTTTAATCCTTCTGTATTTAGTACGAGCTATGTCAACATTTCACTTTGTGCCATGGGGACATAGCACATGCTAAGTATAGGGGGGTGTATTTGTATATATTTTATCTACTTTATCCATAGCTCGTGCTTTAATCGTTTTTATCTAACATCGGGGATGGGTACAAGTAGTGTATAATACCTGTTTTCCAAAAAAAACAAAAAAAAACAAAAATAAAAATAAAAACAAAAACACAAAAAAAACACCTAAAAAAACTTTTTGCATTAAAAAAAATCATCACACATGTTCTTGCATTTCATCAAGCATTTCATGCATTCCTTGGTCGATATATTCCTGACACATTCACCATCACTCAAGGCTTGAGGATTTTTGAGGACACTTGATTTCCGAGATCTTGAGATTCTGAGTTAGCCTGCCTTAGTCATTAGGGTTTTGAACTTAATAATCCACACTTCTCTAGTTTGAAAGATTTGAGCGCTATATTGCACTCTTCATCTCTACCTTCAAAAAGAATATGATCAGCACAACCACTCCCACAACTGCATGATTGATGAGATAAGTTGAGATATCACTTGAGGAACTAGGACTAGAGATTTGAGTTTAGACCCGATCTAATGATATTCGAGGATGGGATAAAGTTAATGAAGGCTGCAGAAAACCTGAGTGTCAGCAAAACCCTAGCTAGTATGTGAACATGATTCGTATGCTATCTTTTTGATATTGACCTAAGTGCCAGGGTGTGATGAAACTTAATGAAATTTGTTGATCAGTGTGTGCCAACTCTTGGTAAAAGCAGTGGAGCTAGCCAACAAAAGAAAAGCAATGAAATATCAAAGAAAAGCTCTATCATCCAAGTAAAATTATAAATGAGCTTCCACCAATGGCGGGCGCTCCCAAATATTTTCAAAGTGTCCACTTGGACCAAGCGCTAATTAGGACCAAGGAGTCGGGCTGACACCAAAAAAGGGCTCTGCATCGTAAATGCTACAAGTCTGGGTGTCGAAGGTATCTTAGATACTCAAAAGAGACACACCCTGGTGTACTCCCAGAAAAACAAGTGCAGACGACTCCAAATTCTCTTGACGGACACATTGATCAACAAAACAAAAATATACTTGTGTTGAGTAATAAGGTACTCGAGAGGCACCTTGTTCAAAAGTGAGGGAGAGAAAATTAGACACAATCCTATGTCCTCCATCAACTGGTCGTCCATATACACTTTCAAGTCTGACAAACTAATGAGACAGTTGACTGAAGCAAGAATAGACTTACTCCCTAGTGTTGAGGATTAGGTCTAGAGGAGAGTCTCTTGGATGGAACTTTAGGTGATGTCTCGACTTGACTCTCATGAATGAAGTACACTAAGAATCATATTCTTATATTATATGTACAAACAGAGAGTCTGAAAATTAGAGAAGTTGGATTCCTTTTGATTAAAGCATAGTTGAGCCCAGAATTCAGGATCAATCAAATTAAGGGTCTTATATGAATTAAGCCTTGAAAATTCACATGCACAGTCAGGATATATTCAACAAAGTCATTCATTCATGCTCAGGGACGAGCATGGTCTAAGTATAGGGGTATGATGAATCTCGTATTCATCATGCTAAAATTGGTCATTTAGGCTCTGTTCTCCATCATTCACTTGTAATTAATCATTAATAGAGCATTATTAGCATCCATACATGTGTAAATAATATCTGAATTTCATCATGCATAATTTCATTAAAAATCCCGTGTAAATTAGCCCAAAAAGCCGCTAACTTCCCACATTTGTAAATAATTCATCCTAACTCCGATTGACCCCAAACTACCTCCATTGTGTAGATATTACTAACCTTATTAAATAAAAAATACAAAAAGTTATTAACTCAAATAAGTGTCAAATAATCCCAAAGTCTAATTTCACATCTGACAGACTAAAATGAGCATATCTCCCACATACAACGTCCAATTTTGGTCTACTCACTTTTAAAGTACTCCATTTTCAAATACCTTCAAAATAAGACTAATTTCGTAAAATTCGGAGCTCATTTGTGAAAGTTGGGTTTTGGACCTCTTTTGCGCATTTTGACTTTTTGCTATTTTTGACCTGAGTTTTTATGTATATAATTAATCCTTTTTAATTTTATTTCTTCTTCATTATTGTTCTTTGATGAAAGTTTTATTAAGCGACATAAAAATCCAAATCTAGATTAAAACTGAAATCAAAGAAACTGACCAAGTCCAAGCGTCTGTTGCAAGTCTGTACAAAATTTGTGTGTTTCTTATTTCTATTTTATTTTCCTAATTTCTTATCCATTAAAAATCCAAAAAAATTATATTAGTGTGTAAATATTTTTCTTGTATTTTATCATATTTTTCTATAATTTTTACCCCCTTTAAAACCACCAAAAAAATATAAAATCCCAAAAAATCGATTTTCTATACACATGGAAAGCCACCAAAAATACCACTTCTCACAGGTGACCTCTTTTGCTCACAGGTCCTTCATGAAAGTTGTAGATCTCGTCAAGACGAGCAGCTTTCGTGAAGGAAATTTTTCGATCCGAGGTCTCCTTTTACTTCTTCTCCATCGTCAAAGTTGAAATTTTTTTGGGGGCGCCACGTGGCAGCTTCTGGGCGTGCCACGTGGAACCCCACTTTCTTCACTCCACGCCACACCGGGTCACGTGCCCAGCACGTGACCCCACCTTCTTCCCCATTCGGTCGTTACCCCCTCCCCTTCCCCACGGCCGTTCCCCTCTCCCACCATTAACGCCGCGGCCATGCGCGGCCATAACCATCGCCTCCTTGTAACGCTCCTACCACCAACCGTCACCACCCTCCTCCTATAAAAGCCACCTCTTCCGGCCGCACAACGCATCTACCCTTGTTGGTCGGTGAGAACGGCCGCCTCCCTCATGGCGTGATCCTAGGCTCGATCTGGGCCTTGCTGCAGTCCCATCCTCGGACTTGTAAAGCTTCGAGGACCTCGCCGTTCCTCTGAGGCAAAGACCTCGGAAGAGAGCTCCGCTCCTCCGTCCCTCGACGAACCCATCTTCATCAAGATTGCTCAAATCAATCACCCCCTTCCTTTGTTCTTGTTTGAATAACCCATTGCAGGTACGCCCGCCACCTCCGCCTTGCGGCCTCCGCCCCCTCCGCCCTCGCGCCGTGTGTCGGCCGAGGGGCGGCATCTACACCGCCAGCTACCTCCGCCTCACGGCCCCGCCTCCTCCGCCGCAAGGCTCCGCTCGCCACACCTCCGCCCCAGGCTCACCGCCTTCGCCTCGCCGCCCGCGTGGGGCCTTCGCTTTGCACAACAGCGGCTGGCGACTGCCGCTTCGACCGCCCGCGCCACCAACGCAGCCGCACCTCGGCCTCGACGCCCGCGCCGCGTGCCTCCGCTCCCTCTGCCACGACGAGGGCTCCTCTCACCACCTCCGAGCGCCTCCGCCCACCACGACGCACATGTGCCGTTGGATCGGGCACTCCTACCCTTGATCCAACGGCCGAGCTTCCGACAGGTGGCCCCACCGAGCCTCGCCCCCGAGCCATTGCCTCGGAACCTCCGAACCTCAGGCGCGGAGCCCGAGCCTCTCCTTCGGCCACCCGAGCCTCTGCTCCCGCCCCGAGCCTCTCCTTCGGCCGCCCGAGCCTCTGAGCGCACGTGCTTCGCACGTGCGCTGTGGAAAAATTGCACTGACACCCTTGGTATTTCACGAAATTGCAAAAATACCCCCGCCCGGGGTAAATTTCAGGAAAGCCCCTCAAGTTTTTATTAATTACAGACAAGTCCTCCCAGGGACCTCTTTGCAAAGAAAACTTTATTTTATTTACATTTTAGTCCCTGAAACTTCATTTTATCATATCTTTGTCATACAGACTCCGATTTTAGCGTATAATATGTCATTTCGAAGCTATTTTCATGCTCTACAATTTAGCATAGCTTGAGGACAGATCTGAGGTTGTTTATTGATAATTATTATTCGAAGATCTCATTTGACTTACCGGCTCAATTTTTACATACCTGTGCCATTTTTCTTGAAAAATTTGACGACTTATTTTGCAGGGTTTTGATTTATGCAATGATGAAATTAATTTCAGATCTGAGGACTTAATTTTTGCAGGGGTTAAATCAAGGAGATTTATTATGCTTATTAACTTGTGAACTTCAAACATTTCTTAAGAATATAATTTGAAGAATTTTGGAGATAAAATCATTGGAGGATTAATCTGATAGCCTATACTTGCATCATAGATTAATTTGATACATCCCACTAGATTTGATATTATTCGATCTGTGATTTCATTTGCATTTATTGATTAATCTTATTTGGATTAAACATCACTAAATCGCAGATCCGGTGCTTCATTTTCCCTGTATATTTCTTCGCATTTGCATCTCATTGCATTGTACATTTTATCAACGCAGAAATTAATCGAGCATTAATTAATTATTTAATTTGATTTAAGACAATGCAACAAAAAATCACCGTTCCCTGTGTTCGACCTTGGTAAACTTGCCAAGTAAAATATTCCACAACATTCAAAGCTTGTGGTGTTTTGATCGACCGATTTTCACCTCCTATACTACAATTTACAATTATTAAAGAAGTGAATTCCGCGTTCATCAAGGATTTCGAGGACAGTATGAATGATGCGGAAGAAGTTGACAATAGTAATCCTTTTGCAGATATGGTTATGGACTTGCGGGTCCAGATTTTAATGCTACTTTTTTAGATGATGAGGAATCATATGGAGACTCTACAGAATTTTATGAGCTGTTGAAAAAAGCGGAAGAGCCATTGTGGTTGGGTTGCAAGACATATTCAAAACTTTTTGCGGTTTTGGATCTTCTATCGATGAAGATGGAGTATAATATAAATGATATATTATAACTCATTTATATATATTAAACTTTGTATTTCAGGATCGTTTTTTGGCACTATCTGCAGAAAAATAGGGTGTCGATCCAATTGGAGAGCAACCACCATTTGATAAAATGATCTGAAAGCAGGTATATATAAATATTATCTTACTATACTCATTTCTAATATATAAATTTATATTAAACAATGAAAATCTTATAAGGTGTTGGAGGAGAGGGACGTTGTGGCGAACAGGAAGCAGACACTTCGTGGTCTTCCTCCATATTATGTGGAGGAACATCGTCACTCCTATTTTGCATACTCTCAGCCGTCGTACACACAACCACATCCGTCCCAATCATCAATTCCAATGGAGTCACAGATGGCGATGATGGTTGATCAGGTAACGATGCTCCGAGAAGAGTTCACGGCATACATGTAAGTATTCTACTTATAGAATGAGTAATAATTTTATATTTCTGTATCTACAAAATGCAATTAACAGATATATATCTTCCATATATAATATAGGTCGCAAGGGTGTGCATCTCAACCTGAAGAGATTGAATCAAATGACGAAGAGGAGGAGAATGACCCTGAAGAAGAGGCACACATGTATGCTAGGTTCAAAGAAAAGGAGAAGGAAAAAATGAAATCAAAGCAAGGTTTAATGTCTAAATTTTTTAGATCAAAGAAGAAGTAAATTGTTGTTGGTATTGACTTGTATTGTTGTAAACTTTTAGCACATCTTTTAATTTATATGAACTTTAATAATATAATTTGTTGTAATTACTTGTCGTTGTTGCTTCAAACATATATTTGTAATATTTAGATGTTAAATTTGAATGTTTATTTCTAAGTTCATGTATATTACGTGGCTTTCACTTGTCAGTGCTAGTTATCTTAGTTAACGAATTGCTATAATATATATACGCTTAGGGAGCTCTTATAAGTACCTGCAGTGGTTTATTGGTAGGCTATACAGGTTCGACAGGGCGTCAAAACCCCGTCGAACCTGTATAATTTTTTCATGGAAATCAGTTTGGGCGAGCACATGTGCTCGCTAGGTGCTCCGTGATTGATCGCCCTATTTAATAGGGGTGGTCACATCGGCGAGCACATCTGTGCACGCCCGACAGGCGGGCGAGCACATAGCGTCCCAATGTACTCGCCCACCAGCTGGAGCGACTCTCATAAAAGCGAGCACGTCCTGAACGAGCACATGTGCTCGCCCACCACTCTGGCGTGCACATGGCGGGCACTAGGCGTGCACATAACGAACATTTATGTGCACGCCAATCTCGCCTTTTTTTGTAGTGATAGTTAAGGATGATTGGATTTTCCTTAGAAGATTTGATCATGAGAATTCGATTCAAAATGATTAATCAACAATTTGAATGATATATGAAGGATCATATGATGAATTCCATGGTATTTCGTCAAGGCGAAGGGTACCATAACCATGTATTGTACAATGGATACATATATTCAAAGTCATAAATCCAATGTACAAGTGCACATGGATTGAGATCTTTTCTTCTTTCAAGAGACATGTTTTATGCATGGTGACCATAATATTGTTCTTTATATATTTAAATGGTATTGGATTGCGTACAGAAAGTACTATTCTTGTTAATAGTTGATTCAATTGGAAACGAGTCAACATCACCTTAGGGGTGGTGGACTTGGGTGTCAAAGATCAAATTGGATATGCAAGTTGGAATTGCAATGCATAAAGAGTCCCCACTTCCTTCACCAGAGTTACATGATCCCATGTAATTAGGGTGTGACAAAGTTGGAATGGAGATCACAAATCGTGCTAGTGATATATCAGTATTTATATCTCTTACTTTGATAGTTGGATAAGGGAATGGTCTTTCAAAGTATCAACAGGTAAGATGATTTTGATTTAAAATCCTTAATGAAAGAAAATATGTATGTGTGTATATACTAATAAATGAATATCTTAATCTCATATGAAAGCCATGAATCCAGTCAGCAAACTTCCAGAGGTCAACTAGTTGACCAAACCAAATTGCTCAGACTGGCTATGAAGTTCAATCTGCTGAGCACATTAGATATATACTAAAGAAGTCCAAGTTTGAGAAATTTATGTCAGTGGAACAAATTCAATTTAATAATAAATTTGAAGGTGAACACTTGTTGGCCTACTATTATATTTTGGGGTCTCTGTCCTATGTGCTTCGAAAGCAACATATGGACATGGAAAAGGCTAAAAATATAATGCTGAATCTGAAAGAGATGATCAATAATATGAATAAACATAAGTAGTCAGAAGCATGGCTCCTAGATGGGTCATGTTCAAAAGAAGGAGAAGAAGAATGAAAGCGTTAATCATCCTCTCAAACTTCCACAAATTTGACATCCTACAAAACGAACGCCTGTCATTAGTGCAAGAAGTAAGGGCATTGAAAGAGAAATTATCTAGATTATATGAAAATGTTAAAGAAGGGTAAAGGTGATGCTTCAATAGGCATGGAATCTACTTTCATCATTGAAACAAAAAGGTAGTAGAATCATTGATTCTGGTTCTTATGTTCATTATCTAGTGGGAGAGTTCTAGTACTCAATGTCTCTAAGTTGGGCACGTTAGAAGAAATTTAATATTTGTATTTAATTAATTATAAATAGTTATTGCAGAAGATTTTCTAATCCTAGTGAACTCTTTGAATTGTGAATTGATGAATGTGTCATGAATGTTTCTGCCACTGATAAAAACTCAAATATCTATAGAGGATGGAGACCATTTTACCATGGTTTGGCATTACAGGCTTGATCATATATCTCTTTATAGGATCAATAGGTTGCTAAAGAGTTTGCCTACACACAAACAATGTATTTGAGGTAAAATGACCAGATAACCCTTCCAAAATAAGGATATACGATGTGAAGGTATACTTGACTTAATACATACCAATGTATGTGGTTCCTTATATACCGCAACTTGAAATGTATATTGATACTACAAGACACTTATTGGTAACCATTCATGATACAGGTTTGTCTTCCTATTAAGTTCCAAATTTGAATCCTTTGAAAGTTCAAAGAATAAATGGTTTTGGTTAAGAACCAGACTGATAGGAAGATCAAATGGATTCGATCTAATAGAGGTGTCGAACACGTCTTGGTTGAATTCAAGGATTACCTTAAAGAGAGAGGAATTATGTCCAGTCTCACTCCTTATGGAACTCTCCAGCTAAATGGTATTGTTGAAAGATGTAAAATGACCATAATGAAAATAATCATATCAATAATGAGAAAAGCACAATTACCTCATAAGTTTTGGGGATATGCAGTAGAATCTGTAATGTGTATCTTAACAAGATTTCAAGCAAATCTATATCCAAAACCCTCTGAAGTTTGGCTAGGAATCGAGCCTAATGTTAGACACTTGAGTATTTGGGGTTGCCTAGTCCATGCCAAAAACATGGATGTAAGCAAGCTGGAATCACACACTAGAGTGCTACTTCATTGGGTAAGTAAAGGATGGTGTTGGATACCAACTTTATAACCTTGATTCTCTAAAGGCATTCATCTATAGGGATGTGAAATTCTTTGAGGATTATTTATTTAAAATTCAAGATAAAAATGAAGTAAAGGAACTCATATAATCCTCAGAGGATAATGAGATTCTCAAGTTGGAAACTGAAGAGATAATTGAATATGAAATACACATACCTCTTTGAAAGACTTTGAGGGTAGTAGGCTACCTGAAAGGTAAGTATTCCAACTCCATGCATAAGAATGGCAATAATATTTAAGATAAAGAGGGCACCTGTTGGAAAGGTAGATACCTTCAAAGCATGACTTGTAGACAAGGGCTACACACAGAGAGAATGCATTTACTATAATGAGACATTCTCTCATGTGGACATGCTTAAGTCCATTAATAAAATGCCATCTATAGTTGCACAACTTGACTAGGATGTCTGACAGATAGATGTCAAGACCGCATTCCTCAATGGATACCTCAGAGGATATCTATATGGAGCATCCCTAAGGCTTCATAGGTGAGGAAGATAAAGTGTGCAAGCTGAAAAAATCCATATGGGGGCTTAAACAAGCTTCTCATAGCTGGAACATCATATTTGATGAAACCATGAAGAGTTATGATTTTCATTCAAAATCCTAATTAGCCTTCTATATACAAGAATCTTAGTGGAATCACAATTGTGTTCATTGTGCTTTACATAAATGATATCCTTATCATTGGGAATTATATAGGAATGATGACTACCTTTAAGGTTTGGATCTCTCGTACCTTTGAAATGAAAGATCTTGGAGAAGCCTCTTACATCTTGGGTCTAAAATTGTTCAGAAATATATATGTACAGGTTCAACTCATCTACGATTTCTGGGTGACAGTGCTCTTTTGTCCATATTTATCTGCCTTTATCTCCCCATACTTTATTCCTTGTCGACCAAGTCAATATTGACTTAATTTTGGGGTTTAGGGTCAGTCAGTATTTGCAACACTTCCTCTATTTTTCTTTTCTTTTCTTCATTCATTTATTTTATATTTAAATACATGTATTTGACTAATATTTACAAGCAAAGGTCAGAGTGTTAATTTATACAAGTTAGCTATATTTACATGAATTTAACTAGGGTTTTAAAGATAAAATAAAGGAATAAAGGGGAATGAATGGGTATTCATCAATAGTCCACAACGTATGATGTCCTCAAGAATGTCTATGACCCAGTGATGGAGTCCTGGTATCTCGTGAAGCACAAACGACCCAGAGGTCATGTTCTTCGACCTGACTCTCCTCAGATGGGGTCTTCAAAGCCTTGTACATGCATAGGAAAGTTGACGAGGCCCAGGCAATAGGCTTTGGCTTTTATTGGTGGAAGTTCCTGTCAAAATGGAGATGTAATGAGGAGGTTCGGTGAGGTGGTGGAGGACTTCGATCTCCAGATCTAGATTAGATAGGTGGCTAGAGTGGGTCGAACAATGGAGAAACAAAAGGGTGAGGTGATGAGGTGTTCGATGGTAGTCAGAACAGGGTAACATGGAGGACACGAAGGTCGGAGGTCTAGAGCTTTGATGAGCTAAAATTAACCTAAATCTGTGTTAAATAGGAAAGAAATGCATTAAATAAGAGTGAAAATACAACAAATAAAATTACCTAAGAAATGCTGGAAATGGCCTCAACTCTGCCCTAGGACCGAGGAAGCAAAATGACCTGGAGCTAGTCTCCAGTGATGGTGAATCAATCCAAGAAACACCACCTCCTCATTGCGAATCGATCAGAATCACCTCCTTCATGAGGAATTTGCACTATACGCAATCCGAGGGGCTAAGATGCACTCGAGAATGATTAAAATAAAAAAATTAAGGATGAGGGGGTGTTTATAGAAGTGGGTTTTGGCCAAAAAGGTGGAGAGATGACGTGAGGTAGGGGGTGAGTTGGTAGAAGATCAAGTGATGGCAAGATAGAGGGTATTATGGAGAAGAGCTCTGGTGAAGAAATTGAGGGGTAAGGAGGTAATAAGGAGGAGAGAAAATGGGGAGAAGCTCGAGAATTGGAAGCTCTGACAGAGGTCAGAGGTGAAGACAGTGCAGTTGACCAAGGTAAACACATGGAGAAAGCTGGTTAGTCCATGTGGACTAAACACAAAAATAAGAGAGGAAAACCCCTTAATAAATGGAATAAAATTAATAAATGATTTTATTTTTTGTTAAAACATAAAAATATTTGTTATTTTATGTAGTATTTATAGAGTATTTTTATTTATTTATACATGTTCATTTATTATGTTAATATTTTCTTGCATATATATAGGTATACAGACATGTATTCATTATATTTTATTTTTATTTTATATTTTCTATTTTATTATTTTGTATAGGTAATTTACAGATTTATAACTTATTTGAATACATATGTACATATTTTATTTATTTTTTTGAAGTTATTTATTTACTTAAATAATTATGTACATATATTGTATAGGTATATATAAAATTTACCTATATATTAAAGTATACTATTTATTTTAATGAATTTATAATGGTTTTATTTTAATTTTATTATTGAAATGTATTTTATGTAATATTTAATAAATATAAGAATGATAAAAATACAAAGAATAAATATATTGAACATTATATACATGTATATTGCACAATGAGGGTCCAAAAGCCAACTTTTGCATCTTAACTCCAAATGGAATGAAAACACCTTCGTTAAATAAATAATTTAGTTTTATTACAAATAAAGGCAAGTTTGGTGAATTTTGAATATGTATAGAGAAGATATAAGTCTATAAAGTTCTCTTTGTGGCTATTTATTTTATGTGTCTAGGAATACTATACATTGTTTTTTAACGAAATAAATTTTGTATTTTTCTTTATATTTTTATGCACATGTTTCATGTTCGGAGTTTATTGATTTGAGGTATAAAATAAAGGAAATAAAATGGGTCCCAAAATGCAATATATTGACAACAAGAATTAGGGTTTTAATCCCATTTTATATACAATTTCTCTACCCTATCTCTCCTACTTTATTCCTTATCAACCAGATCATAATGATAACTGAGTCTTAAGATTTAGGACCACTCAGTGTCTTTGACACTCATTCTTTTTCTTTTCTTTTCTTTTCTTTATTCTTTTCTTTTAGTAGTTAAATACAATATTTTACATGGTATTTTAAATGCAAATAAATAATTGTTGTTTTGTACAAATTAATGATATATACTTGTATTTACCTAAGGATTTAAGGCAAAAATGGAAGAATAAATGTGATGAAATGGAGATTCATCGTTACTGAAGGACCTGGGATAAGTTCATAATGTAACGGCTATGAAGGTACCTGTAAGGACATGGAAGAATGACACACTTTGGTAGTCTCGATCGGATCTCCATTGTCTCCCACCTCCTTGAGCTCAGAAATGGTACAAAATGCTCCCGAGACTCCTCTGTATGGTATGCTAAAAAAGGTCCATGCCTCATCGGTGGAGGGCTGGTGGTCGGGGAGGAAAATGTTGCACCTAGAGCCTCTTACAGGAACCTAAATATCCCAGATGGAGTCTTCCCACATTTAGACCTACCCTATCAGCATGGGGGCTCAATTGCGATGAACCCTGAACTCTTGATTAGTGGAAAAGGGACAAAATGAGGTGGGTGACTTGATCTCCGGTGAAGCGATAGAGGTAGATCAATAGACCTCGATCTATGCAAGATCGAGGGGAAAGGAGGATCTGAAGTGCATAGAAGATGATAGGGAAGAAGCAGCGGTGAAGCGTGGTCAAAATAGTGGGTTAAGCAGGGGAACAGAGGTCGAAGCTCTAAGCTCCAACATTCTTATTTTTTGGTTTTAAAGCTAATTATGATGAAATTGAAAGAAATAAAATGTATATCTAAGCTATTGGATTAAAGGTGAAACTAAAGTTCCAGAAATAAAATACTCACCTAGCTTGGCGACATAGGAGCAGGGATCACAGAAAAGAGCTTTGGCAAAGATTGAATCAACCTAGACCACCTTCACCACGCCTTTGATCGAAAGTGGAGTGCCTTCTATCATAAGGGATCAAGTCCAAGAGCAAATACAAGGGGTTACATGGGAAAAAATATAATTAGATTTAGACTAGAGCTCGAGAGGAAGTTTTATAGCCGGTAACTGAAGGACGTCATTTGAGTAGGGTTTGCACCTCATCCAAGGAGGATTGATGAGAAGCGTTGTATTGTCGTAAATCTTGGATGTCAGAGGCACACTTTTTCATGACGGGTGCAAGGTTAAATGAGGATACCAACGGAAATAAAATGGGGAAGGATGCTAGGGACTGATCCAAGGGCAACATTTGCACGAAGAAGGGAGGGTTGACCCGGGATTAAACCTCCCTGAGCGGTGATTTGTCAAGAGGTTCCGCTAGTAGACAAAAAAGGGCTAAAATAGAAATAATAAAAAAACAACAAATGATTTTATTAAATATTAAAATATGAAAGTTTTTTCTTATCAAATAAACTATTTTAGGTGATTTTTATTTATTTTTATCTACTTATTTATCAGTATACATTTTTTATGTACTTAATGTATAGATATTTACACATGTTCATTTGTATTTAGATTTTTATTTTGTTCTTTTTATAATATGATGTTTACATAATTGATTTAGTTATAATATAATTTAATACATATTTACAAATGTTTATAAGGTGTTTATTATTTAATTTATGTGTATAAATAATATATACATGTAGAATATAGGTATCTTATGCCTATGTATTTAATATTTAGTAAATTATATTTAGTATTTTTAAATTATTTTATTGTTATTTATATTTTATACAGGTATTAACTTTTATGCATAATTAATAATAAAATGCAAATAGCTTAAAAAATACAAGAAGTAAAAGGTATTGGCATAAAATATAGATGTACAAGCACTGTAGTACCCCAATTAACTGTCTTCTGCATCTCAACTTCAAATTAAATGAAATCACCTTCTTTTTATAGATAGTTTAATTTGAAATAAATGGAGTTGAGCTTAATGAATTTTGAATTCATATGGAGGATATATTAATCAATAAAGTTTTATTTGTGACTTTTTCAGTTGAGTGTACAGAGTGACTTGTGCATGATTTAATTTTCTTGGTACTATTACATACATGTTTCATGTTGAAAACATTTGAATTTGTAGTGTGTATGAGAGTGTATAAAATAGTGTAAATACATGCTATATATAGTGTATTGAACACCTAGGGTTCCTAGGCTTTTTGTGTAATTGAGTACTTGAGCAATCAGAGAAGCACTTTGATAAATTGATTTTATCTTTACCGACTCAATAGAGGTCTCTGTCTTTGTTCTCTCCGACAAAAAAGATCGCTTTTTTGCACTATCTCCCTCTACTTTATTCCTTGTCGACCTAGTCAATGTTTGATTTGGTCTCGAGGTTTAGGATCAGTCAACATCATCAATACTTCCTTTATTTTTCTTTTGTTTTCTTTATTCTTTTATTTTAAGTTTAAATGTAGGTATTTATACACTCTTTATATATTAATATCATATATTAATTCATGCAAGTTAGTGATATTTACTTGTAATTTACTAGGGATTTAAAGCCAAAATAGGAAAATAAAGGCGACTAAATGGCTATTCATCACAACTCTATATAAGGGATCATATGGCTCATTATTTGAGACATATAATCAAGAGAAACATCTTCTACTCTCAAAAGAAGAGAATGAGTGATTGTTTTGTGTGATATTCAAGTTCTTACAACATTTTTGTGTTTTCAATCTCTCTTAAATCCAAAGATTTGTTTTCGAATAACATTTTTTTGTGATATGTGTGCTCAACTATGATCTTCATCATCATCCTCGAATATTCTATGCTTAAAGTCTGTAAGCTTGTGAATTCAAGTTTATTCTGTACTATATTTTCTGTTTATTATTTTGTATAGGTATCCAAGTCGTCGATTCCTTTCTTTGAGTGAGAGAGAGAGATAAAATCTTTCTTTTGTAGTTTTCCAAGGAAGGTTATAGGTTGTATAGGAGATTGTGTTACTCTCGGTTTAAAGTAGCGCTAGAATAATGGAAACATGTTTCGTCGAGAGAATGAAGGGGAAATCATAAAACATAGTTCTGGATCATGGTTTTCATCCGGTTAAGTTTCTGTAAAATCACTATATATTTGTGATTCGTTATTATTCTATATTTGTGATTTGTGAATATTTTTTTAATTGGATATTGTTACTAAATAATTGTATTTTGCACAATTCACCCCCTCTTATATTAGACTCATAGTTCGTACCATGAAAGGGAGTAATTTTGATACTGGAATAACTCTTGAAGGATTTGATGATGTTGTTGCTTCCTAATGCTAATGTAATTAACAAAATATCTAGAGACGTGCTTCAATTTACAGAATCATCTGGGTTTATGATGCAATTTCCCCACATGTTCTTAGATGGAGGCCTGGATTAGGTGTATGCGTGTTTTGGGCCACTCAATGTGGAAAACATGCATTGCGAAGATGGGGCTCATGTGTTTTTGCATGTTCTTCCCCAAATCCTTGAGTGGATGGCAATTGCACTCTTCTTCAACTCCTCTTTGGCGATCTTCGACGATTAGAGACACTTGTGGAACCTCTAGTAGGGCCAGAAGGGGTTTCCTTCCCCTTCGAGCTCACCTAAGGTATGCGGAAGATCAGAGAAAGCGGCTTGAAGATCGACAGCTAGGGTTAAATTCCAAGATAGGAATCTGTTGCTGCACAATTGACTGATCGACGAAGAAGATGATGCTCCAGATGTTAAATATGAAGTTGATTACGCTCCAGAAGATGATAAGTACCTCCATGTAGATAATTCTTTGCTCAATTCATATGGGAATCAACCCAAAATGTTAAGGATTGTAGTTATATATGGTTCCAGGAAAGATATATCTTAGATGAAAAATGGAGCTATTCAAGATGGATTTGAGAAAGGATTTTGGTATGAATTAAAAGAGGATGACTAAGATGGTCTAAAATTGGGATAATACAATTAATCGTGGCACAAGGATCAAGAAAATAGGAGAAAATAGAGGATGAATGTTCCTCCAGTCAGACCCTCCTAGTCTTCGCTCAATGGTGCGGTGTTCGTTAGAGCTACACACACGCATGATGGTGCGATGCAATACCAAGCGAGCCTTGGAACCTCCTCTATGATGACCAGTCTTCCAAGGGATAGCGAGTAGGAGGGTAGTTAGGTCGAAAATATGGAGGTATAGGATTAGGGTTTGGATGAAGAGTGACGGCGGGAAAAAAGAGTGAAGTTGGACAGTTAAAACAGAATCCAACAGACCTTCTTGAAGAAGAAGGCTCCATATGCTGACACGTGTCAGCACATAGTAGGCTGATTTTTTTTATAAAATACAAATTACATAGCAAATAACAATATTTAAATTAGATATAAAAATAAAAAGTATAAATAATTAAATATAGTAATTTTATTGTATAATTTATTTTCATAAATAATTATTTTATTAAAAGTTAAATTTAATATTATTAATTGAGGTAAATGGGGCTGCCCCCAGGGAGTAGCCAACTTGGCTACTCCCACACCTATTTTCCCTCATTTTTTTATTTTTTTGGAAAATAAAAATTTGTATATTCATCATTATATCCCTCTCACATTCTACTAAAATTTCGTCAGAAACAGAGACTCCTACGGCCTCCATCTAAACATGGTCGATTTAAAAAATCCTGCGACCGTTAAAAAAATGACGTGTGGATGAAGGGCTTAGGAGTCTCTGTTTCTGACGAAATTTAATAGAATGTAAGAGGGATATAATGATGATATACAAATTTTTATTTTCCAAAAAAATAAAAAAATGAGGGAAAACTAGGGGTGGGAGTAGCCAAGTTGGCTACTCCCTGGGGGCAGCCCCATTTTACCCTTATTAAATAGGTATAACTAATACTTAATAAATATATATTATATTTTTAATCTAATAGCTCAGTAAATAACCTATTAGTTTTATATTTTTTTAATTACTAGGATAATTAATATGAGTTGTATGAATTTTTCCATATTTTAACAACTTAATTTAAATACATTAATAAATATACGAATGTAGTCTACCGGTTAAATTCATCAATAAATTAGGAATTTTGATTTATTTAAAATATTAAATAGAATCAAAATAATTCTCAAATATTTCATAATCAAAATACAAGATCAAGAAAATAACTAAAATTTATAAAATTAATAAAACTATAAATGGTATTAGGGTTGCCTATCGAGCCCAACGAGCCGAGCTAGTCCCTAACTCGGGATTGGGCTCCATAAGCCCAGCCAGTCTCTGGCTCGAGAAGCCTAGCCAGGCTCAAGCTCGAGCTCATTTGAGCCCAGTCGAGCTGGCAGGGGCTCAATGAGCTCGAGCCCCTTATCGAGCTGGCTCGAGCTAGATAAGGCTCAAGTTGAGGCCCCTTATTGAGCCTGAGCTTCGTATCGAGCCAGGTCTAGGCTCAAGCCCAAGTCAGGCTCATTAAGGAAAATGAGTACTTTTTGATGGAAAAGATTTTTGCACAAGTTAAAACCCACGACCTACTCTATGAAGATTGTGTTCCTTACTAATAGACCATTATCCAAGTTTTATACAAAAGCTTAAATATAGTATACATTGTAGCATTCTATTTTCTTATAAAAAAAGAAAAAAATACTAATTTTTTAATGCAGGGGCAGGTGGCAAATGCGTGGGCGGGAATGAGATTTTGGGAATTGGGCCATGATTTCTAACTCGTGGGAGGGGCAATATTAGTGAAGGGAAAATTGCAAAGGGATACTTTTATTTTGTTTATATTAGTGAAGGGAAAATTGCAACATATTGGTCCTCTTATTGAGTTATCGAGTTGACCTCAGCTCGTTAAACTATCGAGCCAAAAAATCTAGTAACGAGCAGGCTCGGAGCTCTTATCGAGCTGGGCCTGAGCCAGTCTCATCGTGTCGTGGCTCAATAGCCAACCCTAGATAATATGTTTTAAAGAAAATAAATAGCTCAGAAATTCAATTGTAACTAGGTCCCAAAACAACTTTCTGATTTTAGTGAAATTACCTTCATTAGTTAGTGAATAGTATTTATGAAGTTTAAAGGTGGGTAGAGTGAAATTGGAGTTCGTATGAGAAAGTTATGATGTTCGGAAGTTAAGAAATTGACAACTTAAAGGTCGGAATGCTTGGCATAGATACACGATAATATTTTCAAGTTATTTTTATATCTTTCTATTCATTTAGAAAGAAATAGGAGAAGAATTTGGTGAAAAATATTTTCAAATGAATTAAATAAAAATCAGTAAGTTTTGGTATTTAATTGATAGTTAATGAATAATGTGTAGAGTGTATAAATAATTCTTTTTGTGATTTTCTACCTTATCTCCCCGTACTTATTTATTTGTCGACCAATCCAAACTAACTTGGTCTCGAGGGTTACCTTATATAAATATACCTTTTAGCTATATTTATATTTTATAAATCATATTGTACATATATACATATTTACAATCTCTCTTCTTTTTATTTTCTTTATTTTTATTATTTTTATTCATTTACATGTTATTGATGAATAAAAGTGTATTTTTATTCATAATGAAGTTTTGTTAATAAATGGAAATTAATGGATATAGGGCATGCAATTGTTAAAGGGTTTTAAGATAAAATACAAAGAGAATGATAATGAATCATGGATTCATCACTAAGTCCCATAAGTTTGGATTTATGATTAGCCGAGATGATAAACTTCTTCACTATACCAAGTTATTTTGATGGATAACTTAACCATTTTATAAAATATTTGGATCACACATAAAAATACTTTATAACTTCATATCAACACATCAAATTCAATACCATTGGGTCGAAAACCATGGCAACGTTGAGGATGGGCAAATTCTAGTTGTACTTAAATCTTTTAGGATTTAGTAGATTCAGACTATGCAAGAAACCTCCAGCACTTGGATCTAATAATATTATTTCATGTAGAAAGGGTTATCGTGAAAAACAATATACAATGTCTTTTTATTATACCAACAACATAGATATATTGCTAAGCAGTTATTTCAATATGAGAACAAAAATTATCAATCTTTTAGACAAAAATAATACAAGTTAAAATAATATCACTAGGAAAAATATCATAAGCAGTGCTACGTCTACATAAGGAATATCTGTGAAATCCCATATTTTTTCCTAAAATCTGGAGTATTTTGACATCCAAAAAAAAATTAAATAATCACGCCATTATGTAGATCTCGTCGAGATCTTTCCAACGAGCTCAAGAACACCCAATTCCGACATTCCTAGCCCAAGATATCAATATTTTATATTGGATGATCGAGATCCATATATGGATCCAAACCGGATCCGAAATTTAATCCATTTACATCTCTCCTTGTATAAGTAAGCTATGATAGGTTGCCCTCTCCAAAATCCTAGCCACCACCATCTTTCCCTCTCATTGGAGCGCCACCACTTTGGCCAGTTCTGTCGTAGGAGGGTCGCCGCCGATGTCGGAGAAGGAGCTCCGATCGAAGATCCGCGACCACCATCACATAGGAAAGCTCGAGGTCACCTTCGTACACACATTCGCACTACAATCGAGAGATGGAAATATCATTTTTGTGTGAGAGGAGATCCCGAGGGAACATCCTCAGAGGTAATGATGTCATACCTCCCTCTTGCTGTTGGTTTCCACATACTTTGCTCGCATATGCTTGAGCATGTTTAGAGCCTCGGTTATTCTTGTGATGTGATTCATATACTTGTAACAATAGTTCCCTTCCTCTTGATGTTGGTTTCACATGACTATCAATCATATATTTTTTTCATTATTAGAAAATAATCCATATTCTTGGAGTATGACGTGAAAATAGTTAACACGGTACATTTTTTTACATCGTTATTGTGACCATGGGCATAAATCATATACGAGTCAATATCCATAAAACAAAATCTTCAGGTTGTGTTAGATAGAATATTATTATTTGTTAAATTATCATCACTAATCTGAAAGTAAGTTATGAGGATTTTACTTCAGTTATGCTCACGAGTCACCGGTGCTCAGATGTTGTGCATGTCACGGCATTAGATTGTGATATTAGGTATATGAATTTGGTGGATGCATGTTAATGCTAGTAAGTCATGTATCAATATGCACAATGGGGATTGTACAAATAATATGCGCATAGGCAAGCCATATACATGGGAGATACCTGTGATACATAGTACTGTGCATTGGATATAGATCGGCTAATATTGGTATTAATTTGACTCATTTATCATTTGTTATTCCTACATGCATGTTAATGGAATTGGAAAAGTTTATAAAAAAATTTTGGATTTGAATATGTCTAGGTCGGTTACACTGGAATTAGAAACATTGTATTTAATTATTTATTTGATGATTTGGTTAACATATGAATACCATTTTTATCTTAATGTTTTCCTGGAATTAGCTGACAACACATGTAATTAGTCAGTATCTAGTTTTTATTGAAGTTTGATAAAGAAAGAAACACCTTGATACAAAAGGATCATTACTTTTTCACAATGAGTAGCATAATTAGCGGAACAATCTACAAAAAATTGTATTGTATGGAATGTATATATCTGCAATGAATGGATTAGTTCATTAATCATTATGGTATAACCTTTTTTATCAAATAGCAAAGCTACCCAGCTCCCATTTATTGCCCCATTTGTCGTCGTTAGTTGATTTCAAATTGCAAGGTTTAGTATTATGATTGACAAATATACCCTTTTTTTTGGATGTCTCGATTTGCATGTAGTACAAAAAAAGAGAATTTTTTTAAGAACGTAAAATATAACGTAATTATGGGAGTCGCTATAAAATCGAATCACAATATAATTAAGGCAATAATCCAGTGTAATTGCACGAAGTCAATAGCATTATTTCATCTGTACCGATTTTCATATAGTGGATAAAGAATTTCACAGTGATCAAGTAGATAGAATTAAACACCACAAGGGATTGGGCATGCACCCTTGGGTCCTAGGAAGATGCCTTGAAGGGTGCAACCCCAACGGACGAGTTGGGTGACATGTTGCACCTAGAAGCCCGGTATTATTCGGAGTCGCTCGACGGAGTAGGCATGTGGCACGGTTGACGTTCTTGGTTTCACACTTATACACGATATTAGGGATCAAAATAGAATTATGTGGCCGCATCAAATTCTATTTCGATTAATATTATTGTGGGAGGTGTTCCGGGATATGGTTTGAAGTTGGAGAATTTGCTCTTTAGACCTTTTCCTATTCTAGTTGGATAGAGGTATTTGGATGTTTACCCAAGATGACAAACAAGATCTGCGTAACGGAGGCCTGCGAGTCGCATACTTGCATGTGCTAAAATAATACGAGAAATGACTAACAATGTTAGCCAGAAATTTTATACCGTTGTGGACTCCAACCAACTTGTAAAAATATCAAGATCATTAGGGTAGTACTGAAATGATTATTATATCAATAAATAAAAAGCAATTATTATGTTATCTAATGTGAGTTAGAATGACTTGGTATTCTTTTTAATTTTTTTTACAATACATGCATATATTATTAAATAAAGTTGAGTATACTTTCTTTTCATACCCCTACATTAGTCATTATAGTGTTTGTCTCGTTATTAGGCAATTGCTCATAACGTTACCCTCATGTGAACCCAACAGGTGTACCTGAGCAGCAACCCCCACGGTAGCGGTCTTTTGAGGAGATCAGACATTCTACGTCTTCCTTGCACCAAACAGGGTGTGCTATACTTTGAGTAACTTATTTACTTCCGCATTATTTTATGTTATTATTGAGAGACATTGCAGTGAGATATGTAGAGAGCTTTTTCTACAGAATTTGAGATTATCTGATGTATCTCATATGGACATGGACTTGATGAGTATTGATGATAATGGATGTTGCATTTTACTTTCCATTTCATATTATTCTCCTTTTTTATTTATATTTCAAATGTTAATCTAATGTGTATAAGATGGTTTGCTGAGTATCATCGATCATGGACATAATTGGACCGTAGGTCCGATGCTCCCATCTCATCAGTTTCAGTAGCCGGAAGGGAGGGACGTTACATTTGGTATCAGAGCCCGATACTCCATTCTCTCTTTTTCATATTAGAAGGTTAACAATATTTGAAATATAAATATAGCTACAAAGTCCTATGACTTTTTCATTAGTTAAGGAAAATGATTCAAGTCCTGTTTAAATGTGCATTGTCTCTCTAACCATGAAAATAATTTGTAATATAATGATTCTCGCCGGAATCATGCCGCCTCGTGTTGACCCTGATATTGCACAGCAGTTGGCCTTACTAGTTCAGGCTGTACAGAGTATACAATAATGTCAGGAAGTATTGAAGCAAAGGCTCCTTCAGAAGGATGACTCCTCATACCAGCCCTCTAGTGAGGAGAAGGACAATGTTCACCATTCGATGTCTCTGGACCCGGAAGGATCAGATGACCTAGAGACGCTGCAAAAACATCAAACGACCTATGCATCATATCAGAGATCTAAGGTGCCAAAATTCTTTGGCATCGGCACGCCAGATGAGGCTGAGCTATTGATGGACCACGTATCTAAAGTGTTGAGGATGATTAATGCTCCTGAAGAGTTTTGGCTTACATTTGTGGAGTTTTCACTTGCAGGTTATGCTGAGTGTTGGTGGTACGCCACTAAAGAACATCTGGAGGATCCCAAAAAGTGGGAAATTTTTCTTGATGAATTCTGTAGTCAGTTCTATCCTGATAACTGGGTTGAGGATCAGAGGAGGTTGTTTGCTGAGCTGAAGCATAGGTCAATGATGGCTCAAGAATACCTCATTCTCTACATTGAACTCTCCCGCCACTCACCATCGACTACTTCTTTTCCTGAGGAGAATTTACAGAAGTTTATCCGAGGACTGCGTGATGATGTGTAACACTAGCTACCTGCATTAGATTTTACTTCCATCAAGGAGGTAGCTGCTAAAACTACCAAGATGGAGGCAACTCAAAGTCGGCTTTAGGGGAGCCCGTCACATTTCCAGCCACATCAATTAGGGAGATCTGCTCGCTGAGATTTTTACAAAGCTCGTAGAGAGCGTCGTTTCCACCCAGTGACGAACACTCCTACCATCAGCAGGTTTGCTCCTACACCTACTTTGGGGCAGAGCCTGGCGAGTCGCGGTACTACTTCCTTCTGCTCTTCTACGAACTCCCAGAGTCGCAATATGGGAGGTGCTAGGCTTGTATCAGGAGGCTCTTTTTCTCAACCAGTAGATCACAAGTGTTTCCACTGCTAGTAGCCGGGCCATTTCAAGGTCACGTGCCCTTTACTTGCCAGCAACTCAAGTGGCCATCCACCAAGTATATGACCAACTTTCTCATCTGCACCGTCACATGGATCAGCTTCCCGTCGTGGAGGTCGAGGCCTTTAACGTCAACCACCCCGACCAACCTTCAGTGCTGCAGGTTCTAATGCTCCACCACAGCCTCAGGGACAGTTGAATGCAATCACACAAAAGCAAGCCCACGCCTCAGAAGTTGCAGTGCAAGATATGATTTCAGTACATGGTATATCCTTACATGCCTTATTTGATTCGGGAGCTACACACTCTCTTCTAGCACATCGATTAGTATCCAAGTTAGATAAAGAACCAGCCGGTGTTTTATCTCCTTACTGCATCAAGGGCCCAGGGGGACAATTATTCATAGTGCGACAAGTGGTGGAGAATGTAACAATGCAGATTGGCGGGCACCTAATACCTGCATACCTTTTACTCATTCAGTTAGAAGATTTTGATGTCATCTTAGGTATGGATTGGCTCAAGCAACATCACACATGCCTTGATTTCTTCGAGAAGACGGTAGTATTCCGTCTCCCAGGCATACCTACTTTTCAGTTTGATGGACGTACCTCAGATAGTGAGGTCTTGTATGTATCGGCATCGAAAGCCCAACACTTGCTCGATCAGGGTTGCATAGATTTTCTCGCCTATGTTGTGAAGTTACCTGCCGAAGATCGTATTATTGAAGATGTCAAAATTGTATGAGATTTTCCTGATGTATTTCCAGAGGAATTACCTGGACTGCCGCTAGAGAGGGAGATCGAGTTTGAGATTACTTTGATACTTGACACGCAACCGATCTCCATACCTCCACACCGAATGGCACCAGCCGAACTCAGGGAGCTCAAAGTACAACTGCAGGAGTTGTTGGAAAAAGGATTCATCCGTCCTAGTACATAACTGATGAAGCTACGTTTCATCATCTTTATTCTATCATTTTGACCTTAAAAACCCTAGTAAATGCGTGTAAATATTGTTAATTCATGCATTTTAGCATTCATGCATATGTGTGTATATATTGTATAAAATACGGCTTTTAATGCCAAAATTATAGAATAAAGAAAAGAAAAGAAAAAGAATAAAGTTTTGTAAATATTTTATGACCCTAAACCCCGAGACCTTGGCATCTTGATGAATAGGTCGACAAGGAATAAAGTAGGGGAGATAAGGGCCAAATACCTATAATTATTAATTCATTCTTTATTCATTTTGGGACCTATTTTTGATTCCACTTTTTATACATCAAATAAAGAAACTTTGTACATGAAAGTTGTAGATAATTTAATAAATAAAATACAAAATTGATTTCACAGAAAAATACTGTACAGATAAAAAGTTATGGTTTGAATAAAAATCCAGAAACCCAAATTTCCAGACCCGTATCTCATAAATGAAAACTCCAAATGCAGCATACTCACCTTTAATTGTATATAGAAGAAAATAAGCTATTTAATGGCAGTGGTTTCACATTTGGCGGAGCTACGGTTTGAAAGTTGAGTTTTAGACCCCCGTTGTACTGATTAAAATATTCAATTTATTATTGATTCATTATTTTTATATTTTTATATTTTTATAATATTGTAAATATTACTTATAATAATTATGTACATTAAAATAAGAATAAAAACCTAAATAAAAATAAAAATAAAATACTTAAAAATAAAATACATAGATACATTACCTATATATATACCTATACAAAACATACTTGTATTTTATTAAATATACAAAACATATCAGAAAATTAAAAATAAAAATATATTTATATATATAAAAGTATTTTATAATTTTATAAAATAAGAAATAAAAATAATAAAATTAAAATCACAAAATAAAAATAAAAGTATAAAACACATAGGTATTATACCTATAAAGGGCTAAAAAGTGAACTTGTAAAAATAAGCCTCATAAAAATAATTAAAATTCGTAATAAGATACTTCATAAATTAATAAACATTTTTATTTTTTTAACCAAAACGAAATTCATTAATTTACTATTTTATTTCAATTTTTGAAATATTTCTTTGAGGATTTTTTCCTGGTTGGACCAGGTGGACCAACCAGGTTGGTCTGACAGTTGACCTGGGTCAACTGTCTGACCTTCTCCTCTAGGCCTGTCAGAGAAGTTTTGTCCCATCTTCGCGCAATTTCCTAGGCTTGACCTTGCACTAATCCATGATAAGGTCTTCTGCATTTTTGCTCCTCGATCAATGGTGATTCACGCCCTAGAGAAATCTGGGGTTGAAGACCACTGATCGAGGCGGTTCGAGCCTCGTCTTCCACGCCATTCGTCAACCCTACAAAAAGAACCTCCCGACTTCGATTTGAATCTAATCCTTCTTCCGCCATTTTCAATCGAAAACCCCTACCTCTTCGTGCTCCTCATGACAGGAGGAGTCGAATCGACCCGAGGTTTGAGCTGATTGGTGTAGAATCGAAGTGATTCAACCCCTCGCCGGAGCTCCGCCGCTCCTCGCAGCCGTCGTCTCTGGTGAGTCTCCTTCTCTTTTCTCTTCGTTTTCTTGTAGCATTAGCATAGAGTAGCTTAGCCTAGTAGCAGTATTCGTCGCCTTCGCGTGAGTCGCCGTGAATCTTCGGTCAAAGCCACGGCGGAGCCGAGCTCCGCCTCCCATTTCCGGCCACTCCAGTCTCCTACTGCCGCCAAGACCACCTCCGTTATCTCCCCCGTCACTCCTTCATCCCGCAGCACCATCCATTCATCTCGATCTCGCTCAGATCGAGCCGACCGAGCCCCCTTCTCCGCCGTCCGCCGGAGCTCATCGCTCGACCCACTCTTCACCCCCATCGGATCACCCGAAACCCCCATTTTGCTCGCCTGGTTTTTGCGAACTTAACCCTGCAGGTCCGAGCCCCAGAGAAGGCTCCATCGACCATCATCGACTCCAGGTTCCTCCGCCCAGGTCACCTTCCTCGTCCGGCCGCTTCACGCCGCCTCCGCCTCGCCGGAGGCCATCATCTGACGCGGAAGGATCCCAAGATCCTTTTGCCCTTGATCCGGGGGTCGGAGCGGCCGTGTGTCGGCCGCAGTCGCCGTCTGAAGCTCGCCGGGGAGGAGTTCTTCGTGAACCCCTCCCTGCCGTTGGATCTGACGCCTCCTCCAGACGCGACGCCAGCCGTCCGATCACCTGTGACTCCCCGCCGTTGGATCGACCGTCCACGATTTAATCTCAGCCGTCCACGACGAAGGGGTACCAGCCGCTCGATGCTCGCCACGTGTCCAAGTGAATCGCCATCGGCCGCACGTTCGAGCCCGTGGGTATTTTGCATCTTCTACCCACGACTTTTTGCAATTGCTTTTTAGTCTAAAAACTTTCGTCTGTAGTTTAAAGAGTTTTGTAATATTTGCACTCAGGCCCTCACAGTTTCACTATTTGCACTTTAGTCCACGCCACGTCACCACACGTGACTGGGGCGCGTGACTTTTGGGTATTTTGCATGTTCGGCCCGGAACTTTTAGTTATTTGCAACCACATCCCTGTGCGTAGTTAATTAAATATATTTTTGGAGAAATTGCATGTATGCTCACCTGGTTTTCATTAATTACAATTATGCCCCTGAGAATGACATATCACGTGATCTGTGCGTGCCTTTTTGGTGAAATTTGCATCTGAGCCCCTGGATGTTTTTATAATTACATTTATACCCCTGCCAGGCTTAGGATTTTTGTGTGCTTAGCTTATTTATTTCATGCCTCATTTAATTGCTAAAAATTCTCAAAAAATAGGGTTAAGCTCCTGTTTGCTTCTACTTTCAGCCATATTTTTAGTTTTTAATTTTATTGTATTTTTATATTTATTAAAAATCAAAAAACATGCTGTTGCAGCACTGTCTAGCTTAGAAAATACCAAAAAAATATTAAAAGGTCTTAAAAAATTCCAAAAATATTTTCTATTGTGTGTTTTGACCTGCTTTAATTTCAACCCAAAATTCACTAAAAATCGCAAAAGAAAAACCTTAAAAATTCAAAAACACTTAAAAACTTCAAAAATTCTAGAAAATAGTAGAAAACTCTAAAATTTGTAAACTCAAGTTCTATGGTTTCCTGTTGCTATTGTCTTTATTTTAAAATTAGTTTGCATAATTTTTGTGACTGCTTGCTATTTTTAATTTTCATTTTGCTCACAGCCAGCCTTTTATTCATTCTTTTGTTTCATCTTATAATTTAAAAATACCAAAAACAATCTGAAAATTACCCAAAAATCACAAAAGCAGTAGAAAAATATAAAAAGACCAAAAAGATTTTATTTCTGAATTTTTGACTATTTTTGCTTACTTTTATAAGTATTTTATCACTTCTTTTACTACATTGTCTCTATTTTCCAATATTGAAAAAGAAAATAAAAAATATAAAATACAAAATTATAAAAATCAGAAAATTAAAAATTAAAAACCCACAACAAGAAATTAGATTGGCTAAGTTGTGTATTAGACCTAGGATTGGATTTTTATCTATGCTCTACACCCTTGCTTCCTGAGTTCGACCCCTACTTGATTGCCATTGTACATCTTTAGTAGGGTATAATAAATTTTAATCCTTGCTATTCATTTCTCGATTGATTGTGTGGGTTAATTGTTGAAGAACGAAGAGGCTTGAGTAGTCGCATCAGCGACAGTGAGTCTGATTTGTCAGACCACTATTTAGCGGCTGTCGCTTCTTCGCTTTTTCAAATGGCGCCGTTGCCGGAGAGCATCGGTTTGTAGAGTACCTTTGGGTCTTTTATTTACTTAGCCATTTTTGATTATTTGTCTCTTGAGCATCATTTGTTTTGAACTGTCTGACATCTCTTTTGTTTTCTTGCGAGGGACCGCTGACCGAGGAGGATCGCCTAGGGGATCCTGTGCATCCTTGGTAGGAGGAGCCAGCTATTCTATCCTAGCCGGCATGAGAGAACAGGAGAGCTAGAGAGAGAGACAGTCGGCTTTTCACTTTTTGTGAGAGAGAGATTTGATTAATTGTAATAATACAGGACTTGGACACTTGAACACTTCGGGCCTAATTTCCGGGTGTTTGTTCACCCGGGGGCTCACCGTTGTTTTCTTCATGTTTTCCCGACTGTCATTTGCCGGTTTTGATTTCATTTTCACTTTCTTTTGTGGATTGAGCCCTTAGATTTAGGCTTTTGCTTGATCGTCTAGATTAGGTCCAAACACACTAATAACCTTTGCATGTACCTATAGACCGTTTTTGGACTTAGTTTAATTAAACAGTTAACTCATCTTCTTAGATCCGCCGTGCCGCGAGCCCTCCCCATAAAGCGCTACTCCTGAACTCGATGTGTCGAGAAGAGGAGGGGAGGGTCTAGACCGAACTCTTAGGATCGAGGATTGGTGATTAACTTGTGGTTCTTCACGCTAGCAGTTGCCCATCTTAGGACGATTTCCGCACTGCATACCGGCATGTAGTTAGGTTTACAAATTCTGCTTTGCATCCCGCATGGAGAGAGCTGGGATTCGCTGTAAGTCTTCTTACTTTGCATCCATCATTTAGGCACAAAGGTGAGATCTCCATCTTGGTGCCGACTTGCATTGGCTTTTCCGACTCTATTCTCCCTCTGTTTTTGGACAATGTAGGATAAAGAAAACACAAAAACGTTAGGCGCTTGTTTGAAATCACTCAAAAGAAGCGATAACACAAAAAAATTAAAAAAGGGACTGCTAAGAAAACTTTGACATAAATAAAATTGGTAATTGAACTCATTGATTGGGGAGAGTCACACCCTCACTTGTATTCAGGTTGCATGGGAAGGTCTCCTTCCAAGTCAGTAGAGTGCTTCGTAAGGATTAGAGCTCAAAACCCAGTCTGTGGCTGCCTTGTGTATCGCCTGGATTTCCGAAGTATTGGCGCTTCTATCGTATGTGGACGAGTAGGGCTTGGTCAACATTGGTGACTCTCTATTGTGCAGAGCATCGACCTCGTCCGAAGTATCGAGCCTAGGCCACGCCTTCACGGGGGTGTCTGTCTCATCGTCTTGCGTCCGAGTAGGTTCTTGCACGCTCATGGGTGATTCCGTTGCGAGCGAGTTCCGAAGTATTGGTTTCGCCTATTGGCTTCCTTTCTCTATTTCTTTGGCTGAGTAGGGATCCAGGAAGGGTTACAAGGACCTTAAAAAGTGCAGACTACAGGTTACACAGGGGGAGGACAAGTACGGGAATACTTTTCCGGCAGTACTCTCGCTCCTATAGGCGTAGCGCTCTAAGGACTCGTTAAAAGATAACTTCCTGAATTCAAGATAAAAATTACAAAGATAAAAGCCGAACCTTCACGTCTTCACGTGTTGAGTTGGTGAATCCCCTTGCCTTGTGTTTGCTTGCTAGTTGCATTTAGGTCAAGATCAAAAATATCGCGCCTTTGCACAAAATTTTGTTCTCTTTCTACTTGACCCTTGCTCATTGTGAGCCTTCTACTATTTTGCAATCCTTTTATTTCTTGTTTACCATCGTGCTCTTCATCCAACTTCTTGTCCTCTTGGCCTTCCAAGATGACGTCAAACGGATGGTTTAGTCGGGACCTCGCCGACGCCCACATCGATTCCGTGCCGGCAACATCTTCAATAAGGAGGGGTGATCTCCAAGAAGTTAATTCGGATCTTGCGAATGTCTCCTTGGACTCCCCTATTCTCGCTTCTTTCAATACCTGCCTTTCTCCAATAAATCCGCTATTCGGGATGGACTCGCAACCCGAATTAGCTCTTCCCCTTCAGCTAAACCGGGATTACTCTTGTCCCCGAAATAACCCCTTGTGGATGGAGATCGATTTCAGTCAATATCATATGCTCCATTCACAACATTCTGGGATTGACCTTAACCCAGAATCATCTCAACAGCTGGTGCTCGGGAAGATACTGATCAGGGTTTACTCCGTCATGCAGATTCCCCAACCGATCACGATTCAGAAATTCCAGTTCAGTTAGAGATGACAGGAGGAAGATGAAAGGGACCACATCCCCAATTAGAGCTTGAAGACAATCCGGGGGAAGGGCAGTACACCACTCAGGGTGAGGTTAACAGTCAGTTGCTGGCGTCCATTCAAGCCATTCAGCAGCAGTTGACTAATCAGGCCCTGGCCCAGACCGCTTTCCAGGACATGCTGAATGATATGAGGAGGAGGGCCGACGCAAGATATGCCCGTCAGGAGGATGATCCGAACAACGAGCAGAATTTTGAAGAAGTCAGAGACGAATTCTCAGTTGGAAGACCCGAATTTAAGGTAGTAGGAGGAGATCCACTGCAGCCGAAGCCTACTCTGAAGGAAACATACAATCCAGGAGCGGGACGCATCACGGAGTGGATTCAAGTTCCACGTATGCATGCCCACTTCGAGCTGAAGCCGCAATTTCTGTCACTGCTTCCCACCTTCCACGGGAACACCACTGAGGAACCATATATCTTTCTCAAGAAGTTCAGTCGCATCTGTTCCACTGCTCATTACCCCGAAATCCTCTCGGGCGATTGAATCAGATGCATGCTCGGATCTCCAGTTTCTGCTAGCAGCCCCACGAGACCATGCATGAAGCGTGGGAGAGATTTAAAGATCTTCAAGAGAAGTGCCCCCACCATGATATTCCAAAGACCAGTCTCGTACAACACTTCTTTGGGGGGCTATCATTTGAGAGCCAAAAGCTTGTGTATGCAGCTTGCGGCGGTTCACATTTCAATAAGGACGAGGATGTGGTATGGAACGTCTTCGAAGAAATGGCTGAGGGAGAAGCAGCCCAATCCTCGTCCAGAATCTACATGAAGCCACCAACCACCATCAGCAAGCCAGTTAACATGGCTTCTCACACCGAGGACAAGGATGAGAGCTCCAACCTGAGTATCATTGGGAGCCACTTGTCCAAAGTGGACATCATCGAGAAGAGGTCACAAGACCTCGAAAAGCTGGCAGTCATAGAAAAAAGGACCCAAGGTCTGGAAAAGCTCGACCAGATTTCCCAGCAGCTGGAGCAGCTCGTCCGTCTTTAAATGCAAACATGTGCAACGCTGTGTCTACTTCTGCCGAGTCGAATGCTGAGAAAAAGAGCCCGCAATGCAACAACAATCTCAGCCGACTCCACAGCAGCCCCAACCTGTCCAGCACGTGTACTACGTGCAGGCCCCGGAGCAGCCCCTGCAGCCCCAGACACAGATGGTTGTGTATCAACCGGAGCCCCAGCCTGCATACTCTGAGCAATTCTCTTCACCCCCGCCAGTGATTCAGGAAATCAATGGTGTATGGAACAATGAAGCGCAACTGACCCGTCCTCAAGGACATTCTCCGGGTCAGAACATGGGCAACAGGCCCTATCATCAGCAGCAGCAGGGTGGGAGACCCTTCCAACAGTCTTACCAGTACCAACCTCCATCACACGGGAACACTTGGAGGCAGAACTACCAGTACGGTCCTCAACAGTCCGGATATCGTGGACAGGGATATCACCAGCAACCGGCTGCTCAATACAATCAGCACAACTCGTAGTACCCCTCCAACCCTCCTTCTCAACAATTTTCACAAGAATATCAGTCGCAATCTCATCCGCCATACCAGCATTCTAGACCCCAGTAGGGGGAATCCTCTGAAATTATACCGGTCAATCCAGCCCTGGCTTGTTTGGAGCAATTGATGAAGAATATGGCTGAGATGAACCGGAAGATTGACGACCTGACGACAGCCAAAACCGTCATACCAGCCCTGGTCGAAGCTAACCCTAACAATTTCCGACGCAAGGAGCAGGTAGCCGGCAGTGTCCAACCCGAATCAGGTGAATTAAATTGTTTTTTATCTAATGTTGTTACTCTCAGGAGCGGTAGGACACTCCAGCCATCGGCGACGGTGAAGGGAAAGCATCTCGCATCTAATGGGGAATCGTCAGTCCAGCCAACACCAGGGCCAACCAGCATTTTGGGAGCAGCACCAGCATCCAGAAAACCACAAAAAAATGAAGAAAATCAAAAAAACACAAAAAGATAGCAGCAACCTCGGTGGAGATCAGCCAGCATTGGAGACGCCTGCACCCGCATCTCAGCCAGTTCCTGACAGGAGGAGTACCGCACCTGCAGCGAGTCCAACGCCAGCACCTGAAGCCGAGCCTGTCATTTTTGGTCCGCAAATTGTAGATGAATCCATTCCTTTTTGTCATCTACCTGTAAACAACGATATGGACACTATTTTGAATGATATTGGTGAAGAGTTTGTAAATATTCCTTTCCCTGAAGCAATGAAAAAACACAAAAAATGAGAAATTTGAAAAATGCTTTGTCTGATCCTGCTATCATAGAAATCATTCAAAATTTGGTATTGAATATGCCATTGATGAAAGCTCTTGAGTACATGCCAGCCGTGAAGAAAGGACTTAAAGAGGCATGTACAACCAAGCGCAGGCCAAACCCCCACAATTCCAGAAGCAAAGGTGGCAAGTCTGAAAAACACATTCTCACAATGGCCACAGTTAACGCCATCAGCAACCTCCCGGATAAAAAGCCAGATATGAGAGCACCTCTTGTACGTTGCCAGATGTTTGATCAGGAATTCGAGCGAACACTTCTCGACAGTGGGTCATCTGTCAATTTGATGCCAGCCTCACTACTCACGGAGTTCAAGTTAGGACCGCTCAAACCTACAAAGATGATTCTGCAGTTTGCAAACAAGTCAGTCAAGCGGCCTAGGGGCCTGTTGGAGGACGTGATCGTCACGGTTTAGGGAAAGTCATTCCCGGCTGATTTTGTGGTCTTAGATATGGATGTCCCCGCTCCGTTGCTCCTTACCCCGATCATACTCGGAAGACCATTTCTGCGGACATCAAACGCAGTGGTGAATTATGAGACGGGAGAAATCACTTTTGGAGCTGGCAATGAAATTATCCGAGTGGAGACCCTGTCCGAAGGAACCAATCGAGCAGACATCTACTTCATGTGCAAGAGTGATCGAGTATGCTGACGACTGCGACTTCCTAGCACAAATTCAAGATACCAACCTATTTCTGGATGACAATAAGATCTATGGATTCCTCTATCCCGAGGAAGAAGTGGAGACCGCAGTCGAATTTCCTTTTATCAATCAAGATGAGGAACTTGCTGATGTGCTACAAGATACTGCCGTGGGGGTGATGTGCCTTCAGAACCAAGAGCCGAGGCTTGAAGCATTTTCTGATGAAGATGACATCATTGAGGAATTCTGTCAGGATCTGAGAGATGAAACAGAGCAGATTATAGTGGACACTGAACAGTTGAAAGAATCACCACCTGCACTGATAGCTGAGGTCACCACTGAAGCAGCTCAGACCCCGCCTGAGCTAAAACCCTTTCCCTCCAATATGAAGTATGCCTTCCTTGCGGGAGAACCGAATATGTACCCGGTCATCATCAATGCTCATCTGACCGAAGACCAAGAATCTCGTCTGATGGAGGTTCTTGAACGTAACCGCAAGGCTATAGGTTGGCGAACATCCGATCTCCATGGGATCAATCCGTCACTCTGTTCGCACTGCATATTTCTGGAAGAAGACTGCAGACCCTCTCGTGAACTGGAAAGAAGATTAAACCCGAATCTGCGGGAGGTGGTTATGAAAGAAATCCAGAAATGGTGTGATGCGGGATTCATTTATCCCATCTCCGACAGTAAATGGGTGAGCCCCCTGCATGTTGTGCCCAAGAAATCGGGGATCACCATTGTGACAAATGACAAAGGAGAGGAGATCGCGACTAGAGTACCGATTGCTTGGTGAGTATGCGTAGACTACAGAAGACTCAATCTCGCTACCAAGAAGGATCATTTTCCGCTACCCTTCATCGACCAGATCTTGGAGAGATTGGCAACGAAGGAATATTTCTGTTTCTTGGATGGGTACTCTGGGTATAATCAAGTTGCTATTGCCCCTGAAGACCAAGAGAAGACCACGTTCACCTGTCCTTTTGGCACATATGCCTTCAGACGGATGCCGTTCGGGCTTTGCAACGCCCCAGCCACATTTCAGAGGTGTATGCTTACAGTTTTTGCCGATATGGTGGGCAGCTTTCTCGAGGTCTTCATGGACGATTTTTCGGTCTACGAGGATTCATTTGATCAATGTCTGGACTATCTAGACCGGGTCTTACGGAGGTGCTGCGAATTAAATCTTGTGCTCTCCTGGGAGAAGAGCAATTTCATGGTGACCGAAGGAATTGTGCTGGGTCACGTTGTTTCGAAACGTGGCATGGAGGTTGACCCAGCCAAGGTGGATGTAATTTCAAAACTTGAGCCACCTACAAATATCAAGCAAGTCCGGTCATTCTTGGGCCATGTCGGATTTTACCGACGATTTATCAAAGATTTTAGCAAACTGGCCAGACCGTTCACTGAGTTGCTCGGCAAGGACAATGAATTCATTGTGGACGACCGTGTGCTCCTTGCCTTTAATCAGTTGAAAGAGCTCATCACGCAGGCCCCGGTCCTACAGCCACCGATTTGGACTCAGCCTTTCAAGATTATGACCGACGCGTCAGATTATGCCATCGGAACTGTACTGGGACAGAGAAAAGACAATGTACCATTTACGATTCACTACGCTAGCCGAACGCTCGATGAAGCCCAGAGAAACTACATTGTCACTGAAAAGGAGCTGCTAGCGGTAGTCTTTGCTTTGGAAAAGTTCAGATCTTACCTCCTTGGGTCCAAAGTTATCATTTACACTGATCATTCGGCCATTCGGTATTTACAGCAGAAGAAGGACGCCAAACCACGTCTCATCCGGTGGATCCTTCTCCTCCAGGAGTTTGACTTGGAAATCAGAGATAAACCTGGGGTAAAGAATGTAGTGGCCGATCATCCGTCGAGACTTCCTGAACCAGAGTCTCCTGAGCTAAACCTGCAGCCTATCACAGAGACCTTTCCAGATGAGTCGATTCTGTCTGTCACCTCACTTCCTTGGTATGCGGACATTGTGAATTATCTAGTTGCCAAGAAAATCCCACAGGACTGGCCTAAGTTGAAAATAGACAGATTTTTGTCTAAAATCCATTTCTACCAGTGGGAAGACCCGTATCTGTTTCGTGAGGGAGCAGATTGCATCTAGAGAAGGTGCATTCCTCAGGAGGAAGTTCCAAGTGTCCTCGCTTTATGTAATGATCAAGATTCTGGAGGACATCATTCAGGCAAACGAACGATAGCAAAAGTTCTTCAAAGTGGCCTCTGGTGGCCTTCATTATTCAAAGATGCAGATGAGTATGTCAAATGTTGCACTGACTGTCAGAAGATGGGTGGAACCATAGGAATGAGAGATACGATGCCTCTGAAGTACATTCAGATCTCAGAAGTCTTTGACGCATGGGGCATCGACTTTATGGTCCCGTTTCCTAACAGTCAGGGTTATGAGTATATTCTGCTTGCTGTCGATTACGTCAGTCGATGGGTGGAGGCTATCCCCGCCCGAGCCGCCGACAGTAGGACTGTCTGTCGATTCTTGCGAGATCACATCATAGCACGGTTTGGGATTCCCAAGATTCTCATATCTGACGAGGGCAGTCATTTCATAAACAGAGAGGTGAAGAAGCTGACCCAAGAATTCTGCATTGAGCATCGTGTTGCTTCACCCTACCACCCGCAGTCTAATGGCTTAGTTGAATATTCCAACAGGGAGATTAAGACAATCTTACAGAAGCTTGTGCGTCCGGATCGCAAGAACTGGTCTCAGCTGCTTGATTCCGTTCTTTAGGCTTATAGAATAGCATACAAGTCACCCTTGGGAATGTCCCCCTACCGCCTTGTGTATGGCAAGCCATGTCATTTGCCCGTGGAACTTATTCACAAATCTTTATGGGCTATTAACATCTGTAATTTGGACTCCAAGCAAGCAGGAAAGAACAGAAAACTGGATTTGAATAGATTACTGGAATTCAGAGATTACGCATATGACAACAGCCTGATGTACAAGGAGAAGGTCAAAACATGGCATGACAAGCTATCCGTCGCAAGTCCTTTGATCCAGGTCAGAAGGTGTGGTTGTTCGATGCGAAATTGAAAATCTTTCCAGGCAAATTGAAGAGCAAATGGACTGGGCCATTTTTGGTTAGGCAGGTGCGTGACAACGGAAGTGTATTGATATCCAATCTGTCAGCTGACGCACAACTTTTTGTAGTCAATGGACAGCTTCTGAAGCCATACCTTGAACATGACACATTCATGGCCGTCGTTGACTCAATTCAAGTAATCTATGAGGATGAACTGAATATCTCAAAAGAGACAGAGGAAGGCAAAGCACATCAAAACATTTTTGAATGATTTCCCTTTTCATCTTTTCTTCTTTTCTTCTCTTCAATTTCTTTTATCTTATTCTACCGAATTGATGCCATCCCTTTCATCACTGCTACACTTAGGATGTACTCTATCCTAAGTATAGGGGGGATGTGCATCCCAAGTTGTTCATACCCAATTTCATCTCTTTTCTTCTTTTCTTCTTTTTCTATTCTATCTTCTTTATCTATCAAAAAGATGCCGCCCTTGTAGACAGTTTTCCATACTTAGGACGTACCTTGTCCTAAGTATAGGGGGGTTGGCACCCCGAGTTCTTTCATTTTCCTTTCGATCCTCTCCATTGTCTCCTCTTCGTGTCTATACTTAGGGATATCTTACCGGGGAGACAGTCTGAGTACGATCTGTTCATTCCCACCCTTGACCCTCCCTGCTTTGAGTACAGTCTGCTATACTTAGGATTATTTGATCCTAAGTATAGGGGGGACGGTCAACTTCTCATTTGTTCATTCATTCGTTCATTTATTCTTTAGATTTTCCTATACTCAGTACGAGTTATGTCTTCTCTTTTCTCCCTGATCTATGAGGACATAGCTCAAGCTAAGTATAGTGGGGTCGTATATACTGTGTATATACTTTAGCCATAACTCTTACTTTCGTATTTTCCTAATAATATAGCTACTAATTCTTTAAACTTCATTAAAAATCTCTAATAAAAAGGTATTTTGTTCCTCAAATTCTTTGTGTATTTACTGATTAATAAATCAGGTGAAAATGTTTTTTTTGCAAAATGTTTGAAAAATAGTTTGAAAATTCTTTGTGAACATCTATTGAAAACTATTTTGAAAATGTTACATGTTTTCAACCTGTGTAAAAAATGTGTGATTTGTAAAATTTATTTTCTTTGTGTGAAATAAAATGTTTGAAAAATGATTTGCAAATGGCTTGAAAAATGGTTGCAAAAATATTTTGAAAAATCTATCTATACTGTTTCGAAAGCCTTTGCAAATGTTTGCAAAAATGATTGTAAAAATTATCTTGGACTATAGTTTTCAAAAATTCTTTGAAAAACATGTGTCAAATAAGTTTGAGGAATACTTACATCACATCAAAATCCACTATTTATATGCACTTATAAAATTGACCACTTACCCTTGTAAATTCTTAAAATCCACTTCTTGTATATATAAGAAGCACTCCCGTGTACATGGTTTTCACTAAGTTTTCAGCCAAAACTTTTTGTTTTCAAAAATCCCAAAAACATTTGCAAACTTAAAATCCAAAAACATTTGAAAAATATTTTTTGAAAAATACAAAAAATGCATATGCATAGGCATGCATCATCTTTTCAAAAATCCATAAAAAGTTCAAAATCTTTGAAAATTGCATCACAAAAATATTTTCTGCATAGCATTGCATGGCATGAGCATTTTTCGGATTGAGTTTGATAGTTGAACAAGTCTAAGTAAAATCCAGAGATTGGAGCTTGATTGGACCTTAAAATCTACCTAATAACAGGAACCTTATAGGAACTGGGTTTGAGGTACTTCAGGTCTAGTTGACTTAATTCTTTGAGGAACACGGAACTTGGTTCAATGGATTCTTGACTGCATAAGTAGAGTATTTCAGAGCACACGCACGACTCTTGTTGATAATGACCTAACTTGGACACCTGCACCTTTCACATAGCTCTCCACGGATGAGGTGGTGAGGAGGCAGTTTCCTTTGGCTTGGGGTAGCATATGAGGGTAGTACTTCTAGGCGGAACCTCTCTTCTTCTTCTAGTGAAGGAAGTGCACCTCAACTTGGTCTAGTGGTGATGAAGGCTAAAGACAAAAGCCGTGGGTTGCAATAAAGCTTCAAAAGAGGGATAGTCTACTAGCTCAAGAGGAAAATTTCTTGTAGATATGTTGTACAGATGCAATTAAAAAAGAGAGAGAGAGAAAAAAAAATGCAAAAAGAACTCCAAAAAAGTGGTGGGTCGGATTGAAAATTTAATAACCCCACCGGAGTGTATATAGTCCAATAAAGCAAAAGCTTATGGTATCCATGTTACATCTCATGAAGCTTGCAGCGGGAGACTTAGCTACAGTGGTTAAGCTCCCAAAATTCTATACCTCTTATTCCCCCTCTTCTTGAGCCGGTTGCACTTGAACTTAGAAGGGAATACCCCGCTTCTCGAGGAAAGAGTTGCTAGACCGAGGCATTAGAGTTACCACGTTGGGGGAGGTTGTTTATTTGTTACTTCTGAGGTGGGGAGCTACATATCACTTACACTGTACGAGTCAGATTCATAGTCGTAAGAGTTTGCGTATGAGTTGAAGTATTTCTGACCTGGCTATTGAGGAGACTTGGAAAGAGTTTTGGGATTCTCAAGGACTGTTGGATTTCAAATTTGGTTCTCATTAAGGTTTCGACCGCACTAAAATTCCCAAGGTCCGACTTAAGCTCCAAACTTTGATTTTGTGAAGACAAGTTTGACAATCAAATAAAATCCAAGTTCTTCCTTTTCTTTTCTTTCTTTTTCTTTTTACACTTATTGCATAAGTGTTTGCTAGGGACTAGCAAAGGTAAAGTATAGGGGGATGATGAAGCTACGTTTCATCATCTTTATTCTATCATTTTTGCCTTAAAAACCCTAGTAAATGCGTGTAAATATTGTTAATTCATGCATTTTAGCATTCATGCATATGTGTGTAAATATTGTATAAAATACGGCTTTTAATGCCAAAATTATAGAATAAAGAAAAGAAAAGAAAAAAAAATAAAGTTTTGTAAATATTTTATGACCCTAAACCCCGAGACCTAGGCATCTTGATGAATAGGTCGATAAGGAATAAAGTAGGGGGAGATAAGGGCCAAATACCTATAATTATTAATTCATTCTTTATTCATTTTGGGACCTATTTTTGGTTCCACCTTTTATACATCAAATAAAGAAACTTTGTACATGAAAGTTGTAGATAATTTAATAAAGAAAAATACAAAATTGATTTCACAGAAAAATAATGTACAGATAAAAAGTTATGGTCTGAATAAAAATCCAGAAACCCAACTTTCCAGACCCGTATCTCAGAAATGAAAACTTCAAATGCATCATACTCACCTTTAATTGTATATAGAAGAAAATAATCTATTTAATGGCGGTGGTTTCGCATTTGACGGAGCTACGGTTTGAAAGTTGAGTTTTAGACCCCCGTTGTACTGATTAAAATATTCAATTTATTATTGATTCATTATTTTTATATTTTTATATTTTTATAATATTGTAAATATTACTTATAACAATTATGTACATTAAAATAAGAATAAAAACCTAAATAAAAATAAAAATAAAATACTTAAAAATAAAATACATAGATACATTACCTATATATATACCTATACAAAACATACTTGTATTTTATTAAATATACAAAACATATCAGAAAAATAAAAATAAAAATATATTTATATATATAAAAGTATTTTATAATTTTATAAAATAAGAAATAAAAATAATAAAATTAAAATCACAAAATAAAAATAAAAGTATAAAACACATAGGTATTATACCTATAAAGGGCTAAAAAGTGAACTTGTAAAAATAAGCCTCATAAAAATAATTAAAATTCGTAATAAGATACTTAATAAATTAATAAACATTTTTATTTTTTAACCAAAACGAAATTCATTAATTTACTATTTTATTTCAATTTTTGAAATATTTCTTTGAGGATTTTTTCCTGGTTGGTCCACGTGGACCAACTAGGTTGGTCTGACAGTTGACCTGGGTCAACTGTCTGACCTTCTCCTCCAGGCCTGTCAGAAAAGTTTTGTCCCATCTTCGCGCCATTTCCTAGGCTTGACCTTGCACTAATCCATGATAAGGTCTTCTGCATTTTTCCTCCTCGATCAATGGTGATTCACGCCCTAGTGAAATCTGGGGCTGAAGACCACTGATCGAGGCTGTTCAAGCCTCATCTTCCAAGCCATTCGTCAACCCTACAAAAAGAACCTCCCGACTTCGATTTGAATCTAATCCTTCTTCCGCCATTTTCAATCGAAAACCCCTACCTCTTCGTGCTCCTCGTGACAGGAGGAGTCGAATCGACCCGGGGTTCGAGCTGATTGGTGTAGAATCGAAGTGATTCAACCCCTCGCCGGAGCTCCGCCGCTCCTCGCAGCCGTCGTCTCTAGTGAGTCTCCTTCTCTTTTCTCTTCGTTTTCTTGTAGCATTAGCATAGAGTAGCTTAGCCTAGTAGCAGTATTCGTCGCCTTCGCGTGAGTCGCCGTAAATCTTCGGTCAAAGCCACGACGGAGCCGAGCTCCGCCTCCCATTTCCGGCCACTCCAGTCTCCTACTGCCGCCAAGACCACCTCCGTTATCTCCCCCGTCACTCCTTCATCCCGCAACACCCTCCATTCATCTCGATCTCGCTCAGATCGAGCCGACCGAGCCCCCTTCTCCGCCGTCCGCCGGAGCTCATCGCTCGACCCACTCTTCACCCCCATCGGATCACCCGAAACCCCCATTTTGCTCGCCTGGTTTTTGCGAACTTAACCCTGCAGGTCCTAGCCCCAGAGAAGGCTCCATCGACCATCATCGACTCCAGGTTCCTCCGCCCAGGTCACCTTCCTCGTCCGGCCGCTTCACGCCGCCTCCGCCTTGCCGGAGGCCATCATCTGACGCGGAAGGATCCCAGGATCCTTTTGCCCTTGATCCGGGGGTCGGAGCGGCCGTGTGTCGGCCACAGTCGCCGTCCGAAGCTCGTCGGGGAGGAGTTCTTCGTGACCCCTCCCTGTCGTTGGATCCGACACCTCCTCCAGACGCGATGCCAGCCGTCCGATCACCTGTGACTCCCCGCCGTTGGATCGACCGTCCACGATTTAATCTCAGCCGTCCACGACGAAGGGGCACCATCCGCTCGATGCTCGCCACGTGTCCAAGTGAATCGCCATCGGCCGCAGGTTCGAGCCCGTGGGTATTTTGCATCTTCTACCCACGACTTTTTGCATTTGCTTTTTAGTCTAAAAACTTTCGTCTGTAGTTTAAAGAGTTTTGTAATATTTGCACTCAGGCCCTCACAGTTTCACTATTTGCACTTTAGTCCACGCCACGTCACCTCACGTGATTGGGGCGCGTGACTTTTGGGTATTTTGCATGTTCGGCCCGGAACTTTTAGTTATTTGCAACCACATCCCTGTGCGTAGTTAATTAAATATATTTTTGGAGAAATTGCATGTATGCTCACCTGGTTTTCATTAATTACAATTATGCCCCTGAGAATGACATATCACGTGATCTGTGCGTGCCTTTTTGGTGAAATTTGCATATGAGCCCCTGGATGATTTTATAATTACATTTATACCCCTGCTAGGCTTAGGATTTTTGTGTGCTTAGCTTATTTATTTCACGCCTCATTTAATTGCTAAAAATTCTCAAAAAATAGGGTTAAGCTCCTGTTTGCTTCTACTTTCACGCCATATTTTTAGTTTTTAATTTTATTGTATTTTTATATTTATTAAAAATCAAAAACATGCAGTTTCAGCACTGTCTAGCTTAGAAAATACCAAAAAAAATATTAAAAGGTCTTAAAAAATTCCAAAAATATTTTCTATTGTGTGTTTTGACATGCTTTAATTTCAACCCAAAATTCACTAAAAATCTCAAAAGAAAAACCTTAAAAATTCAAAAACACTTAAAAACTTCAAAAATTCTAGAAAATAGTAGAAAACTCTAAAATTTGTAAACTCAAGTTCTGTGGTTTCCTGTTGCTATTGTTTTTAAAATTGGTTTGCATAATTTTTGTGACTGCTTGCTATTTTTAATTTTCATTTTGCTCACAACCAGCCTTTTATCCACTGTTTTGTTTCATCTTATTATTTAAAAATACCAAAAACAATCTGAAAATTGCCCAAAAATCACAAAAGCACCAAAAAGATTTTATTTCTGAATTTTTGACTATTTTCGCTTACTTTTATAAGTATTTTATCACTTCTTTTACTACATTATCTCTATTTTCCAATATTGAAAAAGAAAATAAAAAAATATAAAATACAAAATTATAAAAATCAGAAAATTAAAAATCAAAATACAAAATTAAAAATTAAAAATGAAATAAAAAAATTTAAAATAAAAAACCCACAACAAGAAATTAGATTGGCTAAGTTGTGTATTAGACCTAGGATTGGATTTTTATCTATGCTCTACACCCTTGCTTCCTGAGTTCGACCCCTACTTGCTTGCCATTGTACATCTTTAGTAGGGTATAATAAATTTTAATCCTTGCTATTCATTCCTCGATTGATTGTGTGGGTTAATTGTTGAAGAACGAAGAGGCTTGAGTAGTCGCATCAGCGACAGTGAGTCTGATTTGTCAGACCACTATTTAGCGGCTCTCGCTTCTTCGCTTTTTCAATAACCTTGGGGAGCACCGGTCATCTTCGTAAAGAAGAAGGATGGGTCTATGCGTTTGTGCATCGACTACATGCAAATGAATAAAAGGACGGTAAAGAACCATTATCCACTTCCATGAATAGATGGTCTTTTCGATCAGATGCAAGGTGCAACGGTATTCTCAAGAATTGACCTACGATCGGGTTATCATCAATTGAAAATTAATGACACAGATATGCTTAAGTCTACTTTTCGCACCATATACGACAATTATGAGTTTGTGGTCATGCCGTTTGGACTCACGAACGCACCTACCGCGTTCATGGAGATGACGAATAGAATTTTCCATCCTTACTTAGATCATTTTGTGGTAGTATTCATTGATGATATCTTGATCTACTCACATGATGAGCATGAGCATGAGCAGCACCTCCATACTATTCTTGAGACACTCAGAGAACACAAGTTGCATGCAAATATATAACAAGTGTGACTTTTGGCTTACCGAAGTAGCCTTCCTCGGTCATGTAATTTCGAGAGCAGGTGTGGTCGTTGATCCAGACAAGATAGAGGTAGTAATGTCATGGGAGCAACCCAAAACAGTTACCAAGATAAGCAGTTTCTTAGGCCTTGCCGACTACGACAGATGTTTTGTTAGGGGCTTATCGCAGCTAGCTCTACCACTTACTTGTCTCACACAGAAAGACTTCCCTTTCATTTGGATCGACAATTGCGAGCTGAGCTTTCGTACGTTGAAAGAGAGACTGACCAATGCCCCGATTGTCACCCTTCCTTCAGGCACCTTAGATTTTATAGTGTATACTGATGCATAGAAGGAGGGTTTAGGAGCAATGTTGATGCAACGTGGACATGTCGTGGCATATGAATCACGACAACTAAAGAACCATGAACGGAACTATCCTACTCATGACTTGGAGTTGGCAGCTATAGTCTTCGCGTTGAAGATATGGCGTCACTATTTATATGATCACGTTTGAGATTTTCACATATCGCAAGAGTCTTAAATATATCTTTGACCAGCAAGAATTGAATATGAGGCAAAGACAATGGATGGAACTGTTGAAAGATTATGGCTGTAAGATCTCTTATCATCTGGGTAAGGGAAATGTAGTAACAGATGCTTTGAGTAGGAGAGCACGTACCGAGAGCACCGCAACATGGCTACAGACTTGGGATATGCTCACAAGACTCAGTGAGTGTCACCCCTTTGATAGTACTACAGATGTCGTAACTGTACCTGCTAAGTACATTGAATTATGGGACATGATTCTGCATGGCCAGCATATATATCAAAAATTGCAAGTTGTTCCATCGATGCTTGAAGGAGGAGTTTGACGGATTCAGAGTTTGTGAGTCCATCTTATGGAAGGGAGACCGTGTCTGTATCCCTGATGATGATGAGTTGAGGAGAGATATTCTAGATGAGGCTCACTGCTCTAGATTATCTATCCACCCAGGAAGCACCAAGATGTATAGAGATCTCCGTCAACACTTCTGATGGGAGGGGATGAAGAGAGATGATGCAGAACATGTCAGTCATTTCCTTACTTGTCAATTGGTGAAGGTAGAGCACAAGCGTCCTCCTGGCTTGTTACAGTCACTTCCTATCCCATTGTGGAAATGGGAAAGTAACTCTATGGATTTCGTGACGTCCTTACCTCGTACGGTTGGTGGATATGATGCTATTTGGGTTATTGTGGATCGGTTGACCAAGTCCGCACATTTCATTCTCGTGAACATGATAAACGCTCTAGTAGATCTGGCCAAGTTATATATTCAACATGTTATTCGCTTGATTCCCAAGGAGGTTGTATCTGATAGAGACTCTCGTTTTACATCACATTATTGGGGAGAATTCATGAAGGCCCTAAAAATCAAACTATGTCTTAGTTTAACCTATCATCCGCAGACTGATGGGCAATCAGAGAGGACAATTCATACCTTTGAAGACCTACTCAGAGCATGCGCCATTGAGTGGCAAGGATCTTGGAAGGATCACCTTCCTTTGGTGGAGTTCACTTATAACAACAACTACCATGCTAGCATTGACATGGCACCTTTTGTTGGCAAGAAGTGGGTGACAAAGAGATTTATTCTACTCAGATAATCGAGGATACAACAAGGACAATAGAAATGGCTAGAAAGAAATTATTGACTGCACAAAGCCGCCAGAAGAGCTACGCTGATCAGAGACGTTGTGATCTTGAGTTTGAGGTCGGAGACTTTGTATTCTTAAAAGTATCTCCAGTGAGAGGTATTCAAAGATTTGGTGTCAGGGGCAAGTTGGCACCACGGTTCGTTGGCCCTTTTGAGATTTTGCCCTGTATTGGGAATGTTGCATACCGAGTAGCACTCCCCCCTCACTTGGCAGGCGTGTATGATGTATTCCATGTGTCAAACCTTTGGAAGTATATTCGTGACCCTCGCCACGTGATTAGTTATGAGGACCTTGCGGTTGAATCAAATTTATCTTTCCCTGAGACACCCATTCAAATTTTAGACCGGGCAATCAAGAAGTTGTAACGGAAAGACATTTCTTTGGTTAAGGTATTGTGGTAAAGTCAGAACGTTGAGGAGGTCACATAGGAGCCTGAGGCAGATATGCGACATAAAAATACCCTTATCTTTTTGAAGATATCATCACGAAATCATATTTCAATTATCTTTAAGATTTTTTTATGGGTTTCATTCTCTTTAAGATTTTTATGCTTAAATCTATGTCACATTCAAAACATATACGTTGAATCCTACATCTCGAGAATGAGACTTCCTTTAAGATTTTTATGATGTGAAACCCCATATTTTCTTTTTCCTAAAATCTGGAGTATTTTGATATCCAAAAATAAATAAATAATCACACCATTATGTAGATCTCATCGAGATCTTTCCATCGAGCTCAAGAACACCCAATTCCGACATTCCTAAACCAAGATATCGATGTTTCATGTTGGATGATCACGATCCATATATGGATCCGAACCGGATCCGAAATTTAATCCATTTACATCTCTCCTTCTATAAATAAACTATGATAGGTTGTCCTCTCCAAAATCCTAGCCACCACCATCTTTCCCTCTCATTGGAGTACCACCTCCTTGGCTAGTTCTGTCGTAGGAGAGCCGCCGTCGACGTCAGAGAAGGAGCTCCGATCGAAGATCCACGACCACCATCATGTAGGAAAGCTCGAGGTCACCTTCGTACACGCGTTCGCGTTACAATCGAGAGACGGAAATATCATTTCCGTGTGAGAGGAGATCCCGAGGGAACATCCTTGGAGGTAACGATGTCATACCTCCCTCTTACTATTGATTTCCACATACTTTGCTCCCATATGCTTGAGCATGTTTAGATACTCGGTTATTCTTGTGATGTGATTCATATACTTGTAACAATAGTTCCCTTCCTCTTGACGTTGGTTTCACATGACTATCAATCATATATTTTTTGTTCATTATTAGAAAATAATCCATTCTTTGAGTATGATGTGAAAATAGTTAATTCTGTCGTATCACAAGGTACATTTTTTTACATCGTTATTGTGACCATGGGCATAAATCATATACGAATCAATATCCATAAAACAAAATCTTCAGGTTGTGTTAGATGGAGTATTATTATTTGTTAAATTATCATCACTAATATGAAAGTAAGTTATGAGGATTTTACTTCTGTTATGCTCACGAGTCACTGGCGCTCAAATGTTGTGCATGTCACGGCATTAGATTGTGACATTAGGTATATGAATTTGGTGGATGCATGTTAATGCTAGCAAGTCATGTATCAATCTACACAATGGGGATGGTGCAAATAGTATGCGCATAGGCAAGCCATATACAGAGGAGATACCCGTGATACATTGTACAGTGCGTTGGATATTGATCGGCTAGTATTGGTATTAATTTGACTCATTTAACATTTGTTATTCCTGCATGCATGTTAATGGAATTGGAAAATTTTATAAAAAAATGGATTTGAATATGTCTAGGTCGGTTACTAGAATTAGAAACGTTGTATTTAATTATTTATTTGATGATTTGGTTAACGGATGAATACCATTTTTATCTTAATGTTTTCCTGGAATTAGCTGACAGCACATGTAATTAGTCGGTAGCTAGTTTTTATTGAAGCTTGATAAAGAAAGAAACACCTTGATACAAAAGGATCATTACTCTTTTCACAAAGAGTAGCATAATTAGCAGAACAATCTACAAATAGTTGTATTGTATGGAATGTATATATCTGCAATGAATGGATTAGTTCATTAATCATTGTGGTATAACCTTTTTTATCAAATAGTAAAGCTACTCAGCTCTCATTTGTTGTCCCATTTGTTGTCGTTAGTTGATTTCAAATTGCAAGGTTTAATATTATGATTGATAAATATACCCTTTTTTGGATGTCTTGATTTGCATGTAGTACAAAAAAAGAGAATTTTTTTAAGAACGTAAAATATAACGTAATTATGGGAGTCGCTATAAAATCGAATCACAATATAATTAAGACAATAATCCAGTGTACTTGCACGAAGTCAATAGAATTATTTCATCTGTACTGATTTTCATCTAGTAGATAAAGAATTTCACAGTGACAAGTAGATGGAATTAGACACCGCAAGGGATTGGGCATGCACCTTGGGTCCTAGGAAGATGCCTTGAAGGTTGCAATCCCAACGGACGAGTTGGGTGACATGTTACACCTTGCAGCCCAGTATTATCCGGAGTCGCTCGACGGAGTAGGCAGGTGGCACTGTTGACGTTCTTGGTTTAATACTTATACACGATATTAGGGCTCAAAATAGAATTGAATGTGACCGCATCAAATTCTATTTTGAGTAATATTATTGTGAGAGGTGTTCTGCGATCTGGTTTGAAGCTGGAGAATTTGGGGTTTAGACCTTTTCCTGTTCTAGTTGGATATAGGTACTTAGATGTTTACCCAAGATGACAAATAAGTTCCCGCGTAGCGGAGGTCTGTGAGTCGCATACTTGCATGTGCTAAAATAATACGAGAAATGACTAACGACGTTAGCTAGAAATTTTATACGGTTGTGGACTCCAACCAACTTGTAGAAATATAAGGATCATTGGGGTAGTACTGAAATGATTATTATATCAATAAATAAAAATAAATTATTATGTGATCTAATGTGAGTTAGAATGACTTGGTGTTCTTTTTAAATTTTTTTACAATACATGCATATAACATTAAATAAAGTTGAGTATACTTTCTTTTCTTACCCCTACATTAGTTATTATAGTGTTTGTCTCGTTACTGGGCAATTGCTCATAACGTTAGCCTCGTGTGAACCCAACAGGTGTACCTGAGCAGAAGTCGTCACAGTAGCGGTCTTTTTAGGAGATCAGACATTCTACGTCTTATCTACTTCCGCATTATTTTATGTTATTATTGAGAGACATTGTAGTGAGATATGTGGAGAACTTTTTCTACAAAATTTGATATTATCTGATGTATCTCATATCATGGACATGGACTTGATGAGTATTGATGAGAATGGATGTTGCATTTTACTTTCCATTTCATATTATTCTCCTGTTATTATTTATATTTCAAATGTTAATCTAATGTGCATAAGATGGTTTGCTGAGTATCATAGATCATGGGTGTAATTGGACCGTAGGTCCGACGCTCCCATCTCATCGGTTTCGGTAGCCGGAGGGGCGAGACGTTAGAATATCTAACTAGTTGTAAAGAAGCTTGAGAACTTGGAGTAATTGAATGTTAACTTTCACAGCCTTTGCAAAATTGAAACAATTGAAGAAGCTCTCAACACTAGAAATCTATCTAGAATGCTCGAGAACTTGAATAACGTAGATAGCGAGAACAACAAATATATAGTACTTTGATTTGTTGCTCGGAGTTGTAGTGTGTCTTACAACAATGGGCATGGGGTCTTTTATATGGTGACAAGGTCAAACCTTCAAAAAATGATTATTGAAAACAAATCTGAAAATGTCTCATGAAGGTTTTATGTTGCTGCTAGATCATTCCAATTAAGTTGATCAATTAGATAAGGTTGATCAATTATGTCAACATTAGTTTGATCAATCAAATGTAGACATTAAAGAGCCGTTGAATTCGATTCAAAAAATGAAAAACCAACCAATTGTCCCTAAACCCAACCAAACTCCAACGGTGCAGACACATGGGAAACACAATCGCAATTAGCTCATTGTAGTATTGGGTAATTAAAAAGAGCAAATGCACTCAATTTGTATGCTTTGATATCTTTATTTTTTATTTCCAAATAGATCGTTGAATTTGAGATTATTTTTTTTTACATCCTTTTGTTATTAATTTATAAAAAAATCCATGTTACAATACAATTATTTTTCAAAGAATTTCATGTTCCAAATAGACCCTCGATACGTTAATAGTCGAATTATTTTTCACTTTCTTAAGGGAAAGATTATCTCGCAGTTTGAGATTACAAAGATATTGATTTCAGATAGAGGTTAGTCATTTTATCAATAGAGTGGTTAACAAACTTATCGAGGGCTACATCATCGTGCATGTAATCACATCTTCTTACCACCCTTCAGACTAATGGCTTCACTGTAATGTCAAATAGGGTCATTAAGAAGATTCTTCAAAAGCTTGTTCGATCATATAGTATGAACTGATCTTAATTGCTGTACTAAGTTCTCTAGGACAATTAAACAACTTTTATGACTCCTTTTGTGATGCCTTACTATTGTCTTGAGAAGGGGAACCATTAAATTAACCCAAGGAGCTCATTAATGAATCATTGTACAATCAATTTAGCAATCAAGATCTTGAAGATAACTCAGGGAATGGTCTAGTGGTAGTGCAGTGTGCCTACATCTTAAAAAACCCAAGTTAGAACCCCAAGAGATACTCCGGAACCCCGAAATTATCAGACCTACTATTAAAAAAATAGATAGTGGATATAAAGAGACTCTTGGAATTCCAAGACCATGCTAATGATAACAACCTCATATATAAGGAGAAAGGCAAGCGTTAGTACGATAAGCACACTAGTAGAAATAGTTTCGAGCCTAATCAAAAGGCATGGTTGTATGACGCGAACATGAAGATGTTCCCAAGCAAAATAAGGAGAAAGTGATTATGATCTCTATAGTAAAGACCATGAGAAACAACGGAAACCTTATCATTTCAGAGTTGTTATCTGGTGCATAGTTGTTTGTCGTCAACAGGTAGTTGTCGAAGCTTAAACACTCCTCTCTGTTGTAGACTCTATCCGAATGATATCATACGATGATTATTTGATTCCTTCTATGTCTAATGTCTAATACATGATTTCAATTTCACCTTTTTGTTTATTCCTTTTCCTTATTTTCATCCTAACTCTTGTTGATATACTCACCCATGTTTCGTGTGTGTTATACTTAGAATGTCTATATCCTAAGTATTTGGGGATGAACGACTCGAGTTGTTCTGTTTTTGTTCTTTTATTCTCTCAACTATCCTTGATTTTTGTACTCTATTTTGTATACTTAGGATATCTCATCCTAAGCATATGTGATCGGTTGATTCTCGATGTCCATTCTTTTGTATATTTGTATTCTTATCATTAACCATTTAATTTTGGCTTGCAAGTAGTGTAAACTACTATTACATAAGTTGGACTTAAGCATTTCAGATGATGGTCAATGGATCCAAGCTCAATAAGTTGTAAGAACCAAGTTAACCTCAATAATGATTTGACCTTAGTAGAGGTTGTTACCAATAGTAGCAAAGCAGTTTCCCTTCTAATAGTGAAAGAGTCTTACCCTAAAGGTGGAGCCACCGCTACCAAAGAGAGATGGGGAAAGGGCCATCCAAGAGCATGGGGCACCACTACTACTTGGAATAAGCGATGGGTCATGTAGCAATGAGGACATTTCATATATAAGTAACAGAGACTATAGTACCCCAAAATATAGTCCTATATCAAGTAATTACAAGTGTGATCGTTGGTTATAAGTAGCGCTGAGTTTAAGCATTTTATGCGACAGTCAACATGCCCATTTGTGACCAAGCTCATTATGTTGTGAGGGTCAAGTAATTTTCAACAAATTGCCCGGCCTGAGGTTGGGGTCATTATACAATTGCTTAGGCTCTTACCCTTGCCCACTCCCTCACCTAAGCTTTAACCCTCACTCACAAAATCACACCTACATATTTGATTTTATTATGGAAAAAGGGGGAAAATTAAACACATTTTCTTTAAAATAGGCCTAAAAGAGATCCAAAGAGCTCCATAGACTCATTTAACTCTTCCTAATTACACCATAACTCTTGTAGACTTACTTGAACTTACGCACATATATGTTTCTATTGTTAGTTTCCCCCCTATGATACAGTTATTTTTTTGGTTAATCTGACTATCTTAAACAAAAACATTAAAAGGAATCTGATTGTAGGAGGAGTAAGTTACATAGTCCTTGAAATATTAGCATACCCAGTTTCATTTTTGTGCTTTAACTTTTAAAAAATAGCAACATGGTGCTTGATGTCTCTCATATTTATTTCAATATGATTTCGAGCTAACGGATTCGAATTTACCTTGTTATCTTTTCTAGCCTAAAATTGCTTCAATCCCAAATCACATTGATGCAAATCTTACGAAATAAATACCGCATTGTTACCATTTTAAATTTTGGTATGATTTTCAATAGTTTAATGCATTTTTTCTCGATGCATTATTCTTTTCTCCCTATGCCTTTGATTCCCTCACTGTCATCAATGACATTTAGTTCTGTTTACTCTAGGATTAAAAAAATGTCTTCTTTTTTGCTTTCTGTTAGGAAATACCTACTTAATGTACTATATTACAATGTTAGAATAGATGACCTTTTGGCTTGATGTTCGCATTTTCTTACGCCAGAACTTTAATTGAAATGTACAATTAAGCAATTAAGCACTGTTTAAAAAAATGCAACCTTTAAACAAGTGCTAGGTCATTTGCGTTCAATATAGGAGAAATACGTGTCCATGAAGAAGCGATTTTCATTTCATACAGTTATTTTACCCTTTGCCACATTTCCACAAAAAATACACGCCTTTTATTTCATTGCATAAGTATAAGTATTTATTTCGGAAAATCGATCCAAAAGTCAAACATAAGTCAGGTTTAAAACATAAGTATACAGATACACTGCACAGAAAGCTGCCTCAACCAGAGTTGCTAAACATGAAAAGGCTTGTATTGACAATCAACATGTCTTCATCCCTTTCGGGTTTGATACCTTTGGGTTCTTGGCATATGAAGCTGTAGAACTCCCTAAGAGGATCTAGAAAATTATGCATAGCAATGTTATGGTTCCCAGGTCTATGGATGTTGTGTTCCGTAGAATTGGATTTGCCATCCAAAAGGGATTGGCGGTGCAGCTTGTTGCCCGTCTTCCAACAGTTTCTTGGTAATTTGGTACTTAATATAGATGATCAAATTCAAGCCTTCTCACAGAAAATTTTTTTGTTTGGTTGATTTGAGGAGACGAAATAAACCAAGATACAATAGATGATGTAACAATGATGTGAACATACATATCAGTCATTAGCAATGTATATCCAACTCTTCTAGGTATCGTGCCGATCGTAGTTCCATAGCAAAAAGAAGGTACACTGGATACATATCGCCATAACGTATACTCTAGGTACATATAGTTCAATAACAGTTCGTCCATACTAGATATCATCTGCCACATAGATCAACAAATAACATCTCTTGATTCTAGAACCAAAATTTCCATGGACGATAATAATAAACAGGCCTGCCATTCCTTGGTTGAGTCGGCCTTGCATTATTCTCCATATCCTGAGGGAGATTAATCATTCGCTAATTAGGTAAAGAAGATAAAAAAATTAACGCTTGCGATAATACTTACATCATCAACGGCGTCTCGGAGCAGTCTGATTTGTTGCCTTGAGACCGTTCTCACCTATATTATAATATAAAGCAACCAACTCAGGCATATCGAATGTGCCACATTAATTTTCCTAACTATGCAACGTTTTATTAAAACAAGTGAAGGAAAAAATAACCTTGCTGACTATGGTCCACACAACGCCTTGCGTGCATGGAGGTGTGGTGAGGGATCCCATATACCTATAATACTTCCTGCTGCCCCTTCTAATGTGTCTCGGATCCACCATCCCTGCGTCTTCCTCTCCATTCTTAACATCCCTAATCTTCCTTATATTTCTTTCAAGCTGCAGTAAACGTTCACTAATTACAGACCTATTTTCAGGATGAGGAACTTCATCGATACGCTAATTAAGTGATTCACCTTCGCAAGGAAAGTATCAGGTCGACCGGTTGTGTATACGATCCCGACGACCGCGATCTTCCCGTCAGCACTCTCATGGACCATATGCAGCTCAGCGTCGAACCTAATCAACGAGAATAATTTAATTTGCATGCGTATTTATCAGTACTCTGCAGAGCAAATACCTGCGGCCATTAATGGTATGCTCTGATGGAGAGTGCCAATGCAATTGCTTCAGAGAGAACTGCGTCCCATTCAACCAAATCCCTCCGGCTCCACCGACCCACTTTAGCTTTATAATGACAAAAAAATTTCATGCATTGAGAAATATAACCAACTCTATAGATTTGTGTGATGATAGTTTACTAGTGTACCATAATATCATGACCCTTATTGATCAAGGTTGCCGGAGAAGCGTGGTATGTCCTCTTAAGCTTCCCCAAGTGGTGAACCTCCTCAACCTTGGAATCCATCAGGTCGATGGGTGATTGCATACGACCGTTGTCGCATGTCGCCCATTTTGTATCTATCGACCCCCACCTCTCTGGCCCCCGCTCGCTCCCAATCTCGTAGCTGAACTTCTTCTCCTTACCTAGACTCAACTTATGCGAAAGAATGTTGATACGGATACGGACACATATATTTCTTTTAGAAAAAACAAACAAGGGAGATGGTAAGTTACCAACTCCTTGTGATTCCGCTGCTCCAAATGGGAGACTGATGGAGATGGAAATGGAGACGGACATGGAGATGGTAATGATCACTAGTTGTCGGAGTTCCATGTCGATCTCTGTTCTGTACAAAACCAGTGTTTTGGATGTTGGAGGAGGGAGATATGTTGCCTATTTATATGGAATTAAGAAAGTAACTTTCCCTCCTCAAAGGAAACTCTATATTTTAATCTCAACTCTGATCGTAGAACTTTGACAACATGCCGATTTTGATTTAAGATTTTGACGACTTGGGTCGCATCCGAGATTATTTCGACGACATGTGTCTTCCTGCTACTTTGCTTGCGGGCGGTGGTCGACGAGAACGAATCGATCCATGATAATTATCGCAAAATTGCGATCGTCGTATGGTATTATCGACTAATCGGAAGTGGCCAGTAAATTAAAGACACTATAAAATGATATTAGCATGCGTGATGTGCGGTCCTAATCAGGAACGACGAGTTCTTAAGACTTTAGGCATCACAAACATCAAGCAGTTTATAAGAATTGAGGAAAGTTGTTCAGCATATTTTTATTGGCTTTAAAAAGAGCTACAAAAATGCTTTATGCAAATTTCTTTAGATTATGTAGTCTCGAAGCACTTAATGGTCTAGTGGTAGTACAGTGTGTCTACCACACAAAATACCAGGGTTCAAATCCCACTCTTGTAGGGGTTGCGTTAGGTAGTCAACGGCCAGCGTAAAAAATAGTCGAATCTTTCAACATGAATTTGAGGAAGAATCCATGTAGCTGACCCTGCTTATTGTGGGAGAAGGCTTAGTACATTATATGTAGTCTCGAAGCAGCAGTTGTGGGAAAGGAGTAGATCACAATAGAATATATGTTCTCATTTTCTTAACGTTCTAATATAATAATCAAACGTAGAGATCACGATTTCTTTCGCAGCACCACTTTCCATCGTATTTTTCGCATACATGATCTCTTCTTGATCGCTAAATCTGATTATTTTGTCCATCTTTACCACTAATTTAAAATTTGCAATTTTCCATCTAAAATTTAATATTCAAATTGTGAAATATTTTCTTAAAAGAAACTAAAACATATCTTCAAGGAAAGATAAAGGATGATAATTGTTATATAAATTAAAGTTTAACAGCATGATTACTCTTCAAATTAAATCTTTCAAAGCTCCCTCTCCTTCTATTCCATCGATATTAAAACCCGCTCTATCTTATACATGACTTAAAGCGGATTTTCAGATTATTAGATTGTATACAAAAGCATACTTATTAATTATTTCTGCCTAAGTTATACACCATCTAACTCAGGCGGATTGTCTGCAATGATGCTGTCCCTGCTCTGATGGTCTAAGCAGATCGAGCGGTTCACACGATTTTGCACGGTACGAGCTCACAAAAGGAGCAAAATCATGCGAACCGCTCGATCATGATCGAGCGGCGCACACAACTACCGCAGAATCTGCTGCATTTCGGCCCCCTCTCTAATCTAACTCTCCTTTTCCCGAGGAAGTAATAGGACCTGGGCTTGGAATTCCATTTTGGTCTCCACTTTTCATCTAATTTTATTTCTGATGTTTATTTCAGCGTAGGAAAGTCACAGGTCTTGACTTCTTGTGACCTGTGCACCATCAACATCCTTGACCAATTTATTAGAATTAAAATCGAAGTCCGGTGGAAGTCATGCAATCTGATGTCAGTGCCGGAAAATGGTTCAGACACCAGAACAGAACAGTCCTACCCCATGGCTTAATTAATTAGCCAGTGACGTCTTAATCTTAATTTGAAATTTCTGAACATCCATGTCAGTAAAGGTAAAAATAATATTGGATCTTGCTATGGTCTCGTAGAAGAATGGGAGGCTGGGGCTTTGCACTTTTTTCATATTTACATCATAATAGGAAGATTCGAATCATATTCTTAGTTTCAAGCTTTTAAACCACTGTTCTGTATCTTCTAGTTTACAATCGAAGAGAGCATGGGGATGCCAATAAGTCACGCATGCGCAGATCTTACCTGAAAGAATGATGCTATTTAAATATATAGCTGTGATGTTCTTCTTTTGAGGCCATGGGATTCCATGTTAAGCAAACAACCAATTTTCGTAAATATGAAGGCCCGTGATAAAGGCTTGGAAAAGGAGGGAGTAATAAGACGACCAGCGTCAATTTCACTACTACACAAACCTTCCTAACAAACACACCATTTGGTTAATCTAAGGATCGGCCGACTGATAAGTGGCTTTCCCCAAGTGTTTCGGTGTAATATGAGAACCACTGATCAAAACAAAAGGGGATAAGAGTGCATGATGTTTAAGTGTGCATGTGTGATGGGTTCCTAGACTTCGATGTTTCTAAGGTTTTTTTGAGGTGTTTTTGTGATTAAGGACTATAATGAGACAAATCTTAAAGTTACGGTACCACATTAATGTATTGTTACTATTTAAAGTTTATGTACGACATTGAAATCGAGTGTATAGTTTAGCGACTTTTTAATTTGCAATTTACTCTTTTCAATTTTTAAATGATTTTTTAGAAGAATTTACCTTTTTGTAAAACAATTTCTTATTTAAATGCCATCTCCAGTAGCCTGGAACTAAAACCTTTACCGTAGTCGCTGAAATATAGATTCCTTACGGGTGAGCCAGATATGTACCCAGTCAATATCTCAGCAGATTTGACTGGAGATCAAGAATCTCGTTTGATGGAGGTTCTTAAAAGAACCACAATGCGATAAGATGGAGCGCAGCTGATCTCCAGAGGCTAAGTCCGTCCCTGTGCTCCCACCATATCTATCTCGAAAAGGACGCTAAGCCATCGCGTGAGTTCCAGCACCGGCTGAACCAGAATATTCGAGAAGTGATCATGAAAGAAATATCAAATTAGTGGAGCGTCGATTTTATCTACCCCATCTCCGACTCCAAGTGTGTTAGTCCATTACATGTGGTACCCAAGAAGACGGACATCACTACAGTTGTGAGTGAGTTTGGAGAGGAGATCGCTACCTGGGTACCCACTTCTTGGAGGGTATGTGTGGATTATAGGCGATTGAATCAACCACCAAGAAGGATCATTTCCCGTTGCCTTTTATTGATCAGATTATAGAGAGGCTAGCCAAGAAGAGTCATTACTGTTTTCTTGATAGGTACTTTGGATAAAATCAGGTGGCCATAGCGCCTGAAGATTGGGATAAAATGGCATTCACCAGTCCCTTTGGGACTTATGCTTTCAGACAGATGTCCTTTGATTTATATAATGCCCCCGCTACATTCCAAAGGTGCATGTTGTCCATATTCTCGGACATGGTGGGTGATTGTTTGGAGGTCTACATGGATGACTTCTCGATCTACGGTAACAGGTTTGATGCTTGTCTTGACTTCCTAGAGTGTGTGCTTCAATGCTGCATAGAGGTCCATCTTGTTCTATCTTGGGAGAAGAGTCACTTCATGGTGACTCATGGGATGGTGCTTGGTCATAGTATCTCCAATAGGAGCATGGAGGTTGATCCGACCAATGTGGAAATCATTAGGCCGAGAGGGCGGAAGACCGCCGCTGGCGGGCGTACGCAACACACGAAGGAGGGCGGTGAGGCGTGCGGTGCTCGCGCAGCTGTGCGGTCTGCATCTGGTAGACGGCTTGGAGCAGCACAACCGCTCGGAGTGGAGGTCTGCGCACAGGCAGGTGGCCGGACGGCAGGGACGGATGCCGCGCGCAGGTGGGTGGCACGGCTGCCGGCGGTGGGCCACTGGTAGAGGGGCTGAGCGACGGTGCGAGCGAGAGGACCGCTGGGGGGGCGGCAGCCGAGTTGCCTCGTTTATTATTTTTTTCGATTTTTTTGATTTAATTTTTGTTGTTAAAAAAATTGTTTATATTTTTTTAGATTTTTTTAAACATGGAATAACAAATGAAAAGATGGTGACGTGGGGGTGATATGATGGAAGGGATGATATGGTGGTGAGAAAAAAAATGGTGTAATGAAACAACAAAGAAACAAAATATTAGATAAAATAAAATAACAAGAGAACGATGAGGAATACTTACCGGAGGTTCGCCGGATTTGCGGAGTAGCTTCGCTGGACTCCTGTCGTCGTTTCGATCCGATTGATGAAATCAAAATCAGAGAAGCTACGTGAGCTCGATGGAGAACTCGTGACGCGGAGCGGAGTTCCACGGATCTCGCCTCAAGGAGGTCGTCGCTTGAGCAAGACGCTTCACCGCTGTCACCAACAAAACAATCCAAGCTCTCTCCTTTTTCTATTAGAATGACGGATGGAAAAAAATGAGGATGGAGAGGTGTATAAAAAGAGATGGAAGGAATGGAGGTTAGAATGGAAGTGAAGTAGAATGGGAGGTTAAATTAATGATGGAGTTAAATGGGAAGTTAGATGAATAATGGTGTTGAATGGAGGTTGATGAAAGAAGAGAAGTTAGTGTAGAGAATATGATTAAATAATAAAAGTAGCCTACTAAAAAGAGAAAATAAAATAAAGAGAAGAAAAAGAGTGCGGAATTTACAAAATAAGACAAACAGTATGTACCTTTCTTTTACTTTGCTTTTCAAATTTATAATTTTTTTTATCTTTTTAATAAGAGATATTTACAACAGAAAAATATAATAAGATACTATAATCAAACTACAACACAATGATGATTGCTTTGGATTTTTAAGTAATTGAGAAAGATAAAATAAAAATGAAGAAAGGATGAATATATATATATATATATATATAATATACAATGTACATTTAGGTCCCAAAACTCAATTTTTACGAATGAACTCCGACTTTAATGAAACCACTTCCATTAGAAAGATAATTTTATAACTTGAACTTTAAAAGCGAGTTTGGTGAATTTGGAGTTATACGGGGAATTTGGCATGGAAGTTGGACTTTACGGCCTTTTCTCTTTGGGATCTAGGAGCATTTATTTGAGGTGAAATTTGTTTTGTATTTTTGTATTTTTATGTACATTTTTATGAACAAGTTAGAAAAAGAATTAGGCAAAAAGGAGTTGAAATGAAATTAAAAATACATGAAGTTTTGGGCTATTTATAGGTGAAAACTCCTTTAATTTTGCGGCTTTTTATGGTTGATTTATTTTGTACAATATAATGTACAATAATTAGTATGTTTTATTTACAAGGATCATTTTATTAATTAATTGAATTTAGATACATCTATTTGAGATTTTACTTAAAGATTTTGCTAATATCAAGATATTGAGATGATGAATCGTGGATTCATCACCCCCCTATACTTAAACTTTGCTAGTCCTCGAGCAAATAAAGAATGAAAAGTTGGATTAACCCCTGACTGTACATGTGAATACAAGACTTGCTCTGTTCAAGAACTCTCGATTTTAGAGATGCCAAAATTCTAAGCTGAACCAAGCTCTAGTCAAAAGGTATCCAATTTCCCTAATCATCAGACTCTCTTTGTATACATATATAGTATGGATATGACTTAAATGTTGATTGTAGTTACAAGAGTAGAGTCGCAACGTCACCCAAGGTTCCAGTCCAAGAGACTCTCCTAAGAACCCGATCCTCAACACCAGGGAATAAACCATTTCTTGCATCCAACCCACCGTCTCTTTAGTTGTCAGACTTGAAAGTGTAGATGGAAGGCCAGTTGATGGAGGGCATAGGATTGTGTCATTTCTTCTCCCACTCTCATTGGAACAAGGATCTTCTTGAGTGCCTTATTACGCAACACATATTTTTGGTGTTGATCAGTGCGTCCGTCAAGAGAAGTTGGAGTCGTCTGCACTTGTTTTCCTGGGAGTACATCGGGGTGTGCCTTTTTTGAGTACCTATCGTACCTTCTACACCCAGACTTGTAACATTTACGATGCAAAGACCTTTTTTCGTGCAAGCCCGACTCCTGGTTCTAATAGCGGTGGTCCAAGTGGACACTTTGAAATGGTTGGGAGCGCTCACCTTTGGTGGAAGCTCTTTTGATAATTGACTTTGTGGAATGAGAGCTTTTCTTTAACATTTCATTGCTTTGTAGTATTTTTGGCTATCTCTACTACTTTTACCAAGAGTTGGCTTACACTGATCAACAATTTTATTTTAGGGATTTTATCACTTGTGCCCCTTCGAGATATCACAATTTCAGTTATGCCCCTATCTTTTTGGTAATATCAGTTGTGCCCCTCAAAACTTGCTAATTTATCATTTGTGCCCCTCGGGTTAGTGACCGTCCATCGACAGTGCAAACGGCCGTTAACTTTGAGGGCAAAAGCGGAATTAGTTTTAACTTTTTAGGTTATATCGTCATTTTACATCATCTTCTTCCTCCTCTTTCCACTTCTTCTTCCTCCTCCTCCAACCTCCTCCTCCCCAGCCCGCACCTCCTCCCAGCTCCGCCTCGAGCTCCCCGCAACTCCTCCCCAGCCCAGCACCGCCCCCTCCCGCACGGCGCCGCCCCCTGCGCCCCCTTCCCCTTCCCCGCCTGTTCCCCCTCCTCCCACCGACGGGTAGCAGTTCCTGCCGCCCTTATGAATGTAGTGCCTACAGTTGGGTCTTAGTTATATATAGCAAGCAGACTGCTTCGAGAGGGGTGGCCAACCCAAAAGGATGGCGAAGAAGCCCGGCGAGGTGGCACAGTTCGTGTAGAATCTCAGGGGCTTCTCGTTGCTCCGCAGCGCCACGCAGACGCAGCCCGAGCCAGCGACCTCCGCTTGCTCCACGGATGAGGAGAAAAGCGATGCCACTGTGCCGCACTCGCGGAAGCCCGGCGGGTTGACGACCATGCCCTATATCATAGGTTAGCAGCTTAAGTGCTTTGAGCATTCTCGTTTTTATTTTCCCCTGCGCTGCCCAGCCCTCCCCTGCCCCACGCTCCCAGCCCTTCCCTCCCCCGCACCGCCAGCCCCGCACCGCCTCCTCCGCCCGGGCTACTGTAGGTGCACAGCAAGGGAGGGCACGCGGGGAAGAACGCGACGACTGTAATCAATGGTTAGGGCAGCAGGAGGGCATGGTGTGGTCGTGCGTGGTGCAGGTGCAGGCGAACTCCGGGCGAAGAGGGCGGAGGAGGAGGTTGGAGGAGGAAGAAGAGGCCTCTGGACAATAATACCCCTCTTAAATGCACCAAGGTTTGAAAAAACCATGGTTAAGTCAATTCATTGACGGTCAACCTGACAGAAGGGCACAACTGATGACGGAGAAAGTTTTGAGGGGCACAACTGATATTACCAAAACGATAGGGGCATAACTGAAATTGCGATATCTCGGAGGGGCACAAGTGATAAAATCCCTTTATTTTATCACACCCTGGCACATAGGTAAATGTCAAAAGATAGTACAAGAACCATGTTCTCATACTTGCTAAAGATGCTGACACTCAGGTTTCATGAAGCCTTCATTGATTTTATCCCATCCTCTAGCATCATCAAATCAAGTCCAAACTCAAATCCCTCATCCCAGTTCCTCAAGTGAAATTTCAACTCATCTCATCATAACTGTAGTCGTGTATGTGAGGTGCTGATCATATTCTTAAGGTAGAGACTAAGCATGCAATATAGCACACAAATCTTTCAAATTAGGGAAATGTGAATAAATTAAGTCTAAGACCCTAATGACTAAGGCTGGTTAACTCAAAATCTTAAGTCCTCATAAACCAAGTGTTCTTGAACGACACTGGTCTTGTGTGAAAGCGTAAGTGTCAGGAATTAAACCAATTGTTTAGTTTTTTTGTGTTTTTTTAGAGAAAGTTTTTTTTTGTTTTTTTTGTTTTTTACAAACAAAGGAAAAGAAAATAATTTTTTGAGAAAAGGTTTTGCTTTTTTTTCAAGAGTTTTTTTTAAAAAGATAGGTAAATAAGAAAGGACACACCTTTTTTTTGAAAAAGTTTTTTAAGCAAATAAAGGGAAAAATCAAGTTTTTTTTGAAAAATCTCTTTTTTAAGATTTTTTTTGAAAAAGTTTTTTTACCCGATCCATAATTAATTTTATAATAATACAAAAACACGTGAAAGTACGAGCTATGGGTAAAGTATATATGTAATATATACACACCCCCCATACTTAGCATGTGTTATGTCCTCATGGCACTATGTGACAAAAAGCCATTCCTCGTACTAAGTATAAGTGGGTGAAAAGGATAGAAGAATATGGGAGAATACACAGTGAACATCGGCCCCCCTATTCTTAGGATATGGGCAGCCTAAGTATTGGATAGAACATAAGATTGGAGAACCAATGAGAGTGGAAAAGAATGTACAAGAAGAAATAGAGAAACTCGGTTCACTCACACCCCTATACTTAGGATCTAGTCATCCTAAGTATAGCCACAAAATGAAAATGATACAGAACTGGGGCGAGTGATGCGAATCACGAGGGAGGGAGGTGAATAAGGGAACGAGAGTGGAAAAGAATATACAAGAAGAAATGGAGCAACTCGGTTCACTCACACCCCTATACTTAGGATCTAGTCATCCTACGTATAGCCACAAAATGAAAATGATACGGAACTGGGGCGAGTGATGCGAATCACGAGGGAGGGAGGTGAATAAGGGAAGGAAAATCTATACAAGGAAGAGTGAGAATATACAAGGATCAAGAAGGTTTGTGACGGACCTTCTTGCGGATGCGAGGGGTAGGTAGTATACACATATGTTGCTATTAGAATCATCCTCTGAAGAATAATAGTGACATGTAGGGAACGTCCTACGAGGGTTGACACACAGCTGCTTGCTCAAATATGGCTTCAGAACAGCCAAACTGAGCTCACTCATATAGATCACCTCATCCGGACCTGATGAGGACTCCTCAGAATGTTCCTTCTCTGGTACGTCGAAGGTAGATTTCTTAGCCAAATTTTTAGAACCTGAAGCATCAAGAGGAAGAGGAGAGCGATATGTCTAGAGGAGTTTGGGGGAACACCTCGAGGAATCAATACTCTTCTTCTTACTAGATAACTGACTAGAGGATGGAGCAATCGATTTATCAAGATTGGTCAATTTGGTCTCAGTTGTCTCTTCTGGTGTAGGTCGTGGATGTAATGAGGTGCTGACTAGAGATTCATCATCAGATGAGTCACCATATGCATTGTAATACTTCTGCAGGGTCAGGACACGTCTCTGGTAAGGCATAGTCTTCTCAGTTGGCTTGGCATTGATTGGCTCATGAGTCGGATCATCTAAAAAGTCAAGGAAATCAGAAATGATCGTGTCCGACTCAAGGACAACTTTAGGTCGTGAGTCCTCTCTAGAAGCTGTCACGGTGGTGGGGATGCAAGCAGTGAGGTGTAGGGAGTCTTTGAACTAATGGTCGTCTGAACAGTCGGTATCTCAGGTGTAGTAGAGGGACGGGACTCAACTGTCTCTCCAAGGTCACGACTGTCTGCGAATTTATGGGTTACCTTGGAATATCGTGCATCCTCAAAGATGGGGTGAGGTCGAAGTGCTCCCAATGCAGTGAAATCGATATCCCTGGTCGCACAATCTATAGTTGCCTTAGCCAAAGCTAAGAACGGCTTTCTGAGAATGATCAGAGACTGGATGAACTCTCCTTGATGCTCAATGTCAATGATCGTGAAGTCCAGCACCTTGGAAAGTAAGGATGGCTGCAATGGTTCCTCTCGACCGTTTAACATACCGATCCGCCAACTGAATGATCTCTCTTGACTTCTTGGCAGATCCAAGTTTGAGCTTGGCAAACACGGAGGTCGGGAGGATATTAATTGGTAAGTCATCATCGATTCTTGCATGGGTGAATGTGGTATCTTTGATTTCACAATCAAACCTAGGCAACCGCTTTACTCTGCGGCTCTTAGTTTTTCTCCCTATCATCAAAGATGTGGCCATAGAAACTATATGTATCTCTGTACTTGTTCTCTTATTTCCCAACCTTTTAGGCATCAATTTACTTCTCAGAAATCTTTTAAGGCCGGGAAAGTGGTCAATGGCCATTATTAAGGGAAGCTTTAAAATCAACTTTCTATCCAATGCTTCCCTAACTACATGATCCAATTTTTTTAGATCTTTCCCTTTTTCAATTTTTATGTTATTGTCCGATTTTTCCATTTTTAGTCTTTTTGATAGGTGAAGGAGGAATAGGAGAATGTACAGACTCAATTTTTGAGGGAAAGTGGTTCGTATACGAGGGAGGTAGAAGGGACTCCAACTATACATGACTTGTGGTCAATTCAGTGTCTTCCAGGTTTTCAAGATTCAATTCGTAAAATCTATGATCCACTTTCATAGCTGGAAGCTTGATCGGTCTAAAAATGTCATCCTCTAGTAAGTTCTCATGAAAAATCGTGAGAGAAGTCTGTGCAATTGGAGGATACTACTGAGAACTCAGGCTCTTATACTCAACATACCTTTGCTCAGGCGTGTAATGCTGGGTTGAGTATGGCCCATCTGTATGGCAGATGTTGGTCGGAGCCTCATAAGGTGGAGTCAGTAGATAGGGGGATTGTAGATCGGTCTCATGAGTCCAATCCCCTATATATGTCGACTCTCCGAATGGGTGATATGAAGGCGGCTGGTCAATGTTGGCTTGATCACTCAGGTCAATCAAGTCAGGAAGATCATGTAGTGTAGGCCTCTCCATTCGTTTTGTTTGGTCGACTGTGTTGTACCCAAAGGTCAAGTCAGGATGTGTATAAGTCAATGATTGCCCAGTCCTAACTCGAGGTGAGAATGAGGTATGTGGGGTAAACTGGTTCTGCCAATCATTCATTTCAACAATGGCTTGCTCTTTGGTTTGTTCTTTATATTCAGCAAGCGAACAAAAATATGATGAGTCAATCCAGGGTGGTTGTGGGTCAGGGGTGTAAGAATGTGGGTTAGGTGAGAAGGATGAAGAAGTAGAGAAATCAATCGGAGTTCTGACTTCGCGGTCGAGGTTGTAGGTATGAAGAGGAATAAGAAGGTGGAGATGGTCGAAATATGGTCGAAGAAGAGTGACGTGGATATGATGACCAATATTCTGACATTTTGGAAGGGAGATGAGAGAATGAAGCGGATCGAGGAAGAACGCGTGCAAGTGCACCGAATAACACACAAACAAACAAACACAAGAGCAAACCCTAAGTTCATATATTCAACACAGTGATGGTCGCAAAAGTCCGACCGTTTATCTTTTCAGTTTTAATTAGGCGATAATCAAGATATAAGTCCAATTATGCAAGGCTTAAAAGTAGGTTTTGGGCACTATCCTTGGGATGCGTCCTCATCTCTCAACAATCACAATAGCCAAGCATACAATGAGGGGTTTTCTCTCCCAAAACAAGTGTTAGTTTTAGTCAATTTTTTTGGGTTAACTTTGATTAGCAGTTCCGGTTTTAAGTTTGGTTATCGCTTGATTAGTTCCACCAAATAAAGCACGCCTAACGACCAGTCCTGATTTCCTTTAACCTAAGTTTCAAAAACCAAGGGAGAGGGAGTCGAGAAAAACCGATGCAAATAGTAAAATTAATGATGCATTCCCAGATCATAAGACTTACAATGATCCTCGCGCTCTACATACGGGATGCATAACAGAATTGAAATTTTATACTATATGAATGCAAACGAGAAAACGGTTCCTAGACAGGCAGTTTTATTAGTGGTCGAGGTGTAGGTATGAAGAGGAATAAGAAGGTAGAGATGGTCGAAATATGGTCGAAGAAGAGTGATGTGGATATGATGATCGATATTCTGATATTTTGGAAGGGAGATGAGAGAATGAAGCAGATCGAGGAAGAAAGCGTGCAAGTGCACCGAATAACAAACAAACAAACAAACACAAGAGCAAACCCTAAGTTCATCACTCAACACAGTGATGGTCGCAAAAGTCCAACCGTTTATCTTTTCAGTTTTAATTAGGTGATAAATCAAGATATAAGTCTAATTACGCAAGGCTTAAAAGTAGGTTTTGGGCACTATCCTAGGGATGTGTTCTCACCTCTCAACAATCACAATAGCCAAGCATACAATGAGGGTTTTGCTCTCCCAAAACAAGTGTTAGTTTTAGTCAATTTTTTGGGTTAACTTTGATTAGCATTTCCAATTTTAAGTTTGGTTATCGTTTGATTAGTTCCACTAAACAAAGCACGCCTAACGATCAATCCCGATTTCCTTTTAACCTAAATTTCAAAAACCAAGGGGGAGGGAGTCGAGAAAAACCGATGCAAATAGTAAAATCAATGATGCATGCCCAGTTCAGAAGACTTACAATGATCCTCGTGCTCTACATACGGGATGCAAGATAGAATTGAAATTTTATAATATATGAATGCAAACGAGAAAACCGTTTCTAGACAGACAGTTCTATTAGCGAGTGATGAACAAGTTAAATTTGACTAATAGCCATGCGGTCTAAGTGTGTCTCGTTAAATGTGATGCGCGATCCTAAATATTATGAGCACAAGCAATAAAATATTCTAATAAAAATATGCTCTAAGAGCCGCGAGTGCAAGTCTTATTCTATGTCAATCAATCACACGACCACAAGAGGGTCCAATGTCTAGTCCAGATATAAGCGCGAGCTCTCAAACAAGAGCTGCTGTAAAGAGAAAATTACCTAAATTATTACAATAATTACAAAAACTCTCTAAAAAATAAAGTAATTCTCCTACCTCTTCAGCAGTCGGTGCGCATTGCGTCTGTCGACCTTCGATGCACTCCAAGTCCACCGGACCCTCGCAAGAAAAATAAGATTTATATTAGAGAGATTGAAAATAAAATATATACAAAAATGAGCAGAAAAATAATTGCGGGAAAAAAATGAAATAATTACAAGTGGCTCGGGAGTCAGACTACCCGAGTAAATGAAAATCTAAATCCAAAATTTAAAATTAATCTCTAAGTTGTTTTCCTCCCTGGCAACAACGCCATCTGGCGAGTCGCTAAATACGTGATAAAATTTTGGCACGTTGTAGTACGTGTACTTAGCGATTCAATCAGAACCGAGAGAAGATCTCCGTGAAGAGGGTCTCGGCTTAATTTATATCTCGGGCAAGTCCTGGGTCGAACACAAGGAGGCAAAGGAACAACTTGGGGGTTAATTTGAAAACTAAGTTTTAGATTTCCACGCGGTATTTTTTTTATATTTTTTATGCAAAAAGAATGCAAATGCAGGTGAATGAAGCTACTAAGAAATCACACAACTTAGCCAAATTAATGTTTATATCAAATCAGTTCAATTTAGCCAAATTATATTTTTACAGTAAACTTAATTCAATGATGAATGCAACATATATTTTTTTGGAATTTTATGGAGTAAATGCAATAATTAAAATTGCACACTTTTTATGGGAATTTTTGCAATTTTTCATACAAACAGTAATCGAAAATTATGAAAAATTTATTAGAAGATAAACATGATGCAAGGAAGCTAATATTATATTTTTGGATTTTGTTTACAAAATATGAATTTTTTTATGGATTTTTTGGTGAAAACAGAGTGACAATGAGAAATTAATTCCTAATAAATCCATAATATCAAATTTGGCAAAGAGAAAATTATCACATATAGATATTTTCATATAGAATTCAGGAGACTTGAAATTTTGCAAAAAGGATGTATGTGGATTTACTTAAAAATCAAATACAAAAATCACTCTATAATTTATTTCAGGCACAAGATAAGTCCAATTAATGTGAAATTTTGATAATAATTAAATCACATATCAAGGCATCATAATTAATTTTTATGGATTTTTTAGAACAATTGTGTGTCAGATATGTATTTAAGAGCACATAATGGGTAAAATATGCAGAATTTCAGTTAGACAATTTTAATTAATTACCAAAATACCAGAAAATATAAATAAATAATCACATGGTAGAGAATTAGCTGCTGAACATCAAGACATTTTTTATTGAATAAAATGACACAAAGTTGATGTCCAAATAATAGTAAAACATAGAGGTATCCGTGCAATTTCAAAAAGCACAATTTACAATCAAAACAAGCACAGGGATGTGTTTGTAATTACAAAGACATACCAGGATGCATACGTAATTTTTACAAAAAAAATAAAAAATTAAAAGAGGAAAATGACCTTCTTCTTCACGATGCAGGGGGTTAGGGCGCAGACGCATGGGCGGCTGGGGCCGCGCGTGCGGCGCGGGGGAGGCCGAGAGGGCGGAAGACCGCCGCTGGCGGGCGCACGCGACGCGCGCAGGAGAGGGGGTGAGGCGTGCAGTGCTCGCGCGGCTGCGCGGTCTGCAACTGGCGGACAGCTTGGAGCGGCACAGCCGCTTGGAGTGGAGGTCCGCGCACAGGCGGGTGGCTGGACGGCTGGGACGGATGTCATGCGCAGGTGGGTGGCGCAACTGCCGCTGGCAGGGGGCTGAGCGGTGGTACGGGTATGAGGACCGCTGGGGGGGCGGCGACCGAGCTGCCTCGTTTATTTTTTTATTTTTTTTTGATTTTTTTGATTTAATTTCTGCTGTTAATTTTTTTGTTTATATTTTTTAGATTTTTTTAAAACATAGAATAGCAAATGAAAAGATGGTGGTGTGGGGGTGATATGATGGAAGGGATGATAGGGTGGTAAGAAAAAATGGTGTAATAAAACAACAAAGCAACAAAATATTAGATAAAATAAAATAACAAGAGAATGATGAGAAATACTTACTTGAGATTCGCCGGATTTGCGGAGCAGCTTCGTTGGAATACTGTCGTCGCTTCGATCCGATTGGCGAAATCAAAATCAGAGAAGCTACGTGAGCTCGATGGGGAACTCGTGACGTGGAGCAAAGCTCCGCGGATCTCTCCTGAAGGAGGTCGTCGCTTGAGGAAGACACTCCGTCGCTTTCACCAACAAACACTCCAAGCTCTCTCCTTTTTCTATTAGAATGGTGGATGACAAAAAATGAGGATGGAGAGGTGTATAAAAAGAGATGGAAGGAATGGAGGTTAGAATGGAAGTGGAGTAGAATGGGAGGTTAAATTAGTGATGGAGTTGAATGGTAAGTTAGATGAATAGTGGTGTTGAATGAAGGTTGATGAAAGAAGAGAAGTTAGTGTAGAGAATATGATTAAATAATAAAAGTAGGCTACTAAAAAGAGAAAATAAAATAAAGAGAAGAAAAAGAGTGGGGAATTTACAATATATGACAAACACTATGTACCTTTTTTTACTTTGCTTTTCTAATTTATAAATTTTTTGTCTTTTTAATAAGAGATATTTACAAATTTTTAAGTAATTGAAAACGATAAAATAAAAATGAAGAAAGAATGAATATATACATAATATACATGTACATTTAGGTCCCAAAATCCAACTTTTGCAAATGAGATCCGATTTTAATGAAACTACTTCCATTGGAAAGATAATTTTTATGAATTTTAAAGTGAGTTTGGTGAATTTGGAGATCATACGTAGCAGGAATTTGGCCTGCAAGTTGGACTTTACGGTCTTTTCTCTTTGGGATCTAGGAGCATTTTACTTGAGATGAAATTTGTTTTGTATTTTTTGTATTTTTATGTACATTTTTATAAACAAGTTAGAGAAAGAATTAGCGAAAAAGGAGTTGAAGTAAATTATTAAAAATATATGAAGTTTGTGTCTATTTATAGGTGAAAACTCCTTTAATTTTGCATCTTTTTATGGGTGATTTATTTTGTATAATATAATGTACAATAATTAGTATATTTTATTTACAAGGGTCATTTTGTTAATTAATTGAATTTATATACATTATTTGAGATATTACTTAAAGATTTTGCTAAGATCAAGATATTGAGATGATGAATCGTGGATTCATCAGTCACCTATGCATGTTGTCTCGAAAAAGTCAAGAATTCAGACAACCACAAATGAGGACGGAGAGGAGATCGTGACACGAGTACCCACGTCGTGGTGTGTCTGCATGGATTACAGACATTGAATGCCACGATGAAGAAGGATCATTTTCCCCTACCATTTATTTATCATATCTTAGAAAGATTAGCGGGAAAAAAATTCTTCTGCCACTTAGATTGGTTCTCGGGATACAACTAAGTAGCTATCGCTCCCGAGGACCAGGAAAAAAACACATTTGCGTGCCCCTTAGGTACCTATTCTTTTAGACGCATGCCCTTTTGGTTATGCAATGCTCTCGGTACATTTCAAAGGTGCATGATTGCAGTATTCGCCGAAATGGTTGGTAAATTCTTGGAAGTATTCATGTATGACTTCTCGATCCACTGTGATTCCTTCGATTCCTATCTTAGAAATCTGGACCAAGTCTTTAAAAGATATTGTGAGGTTAATCTGGTGCTCTCTTAAGAGAAAAGTCACTTCATGGTGACGGAGGGAATTATGTTGGGGCATGTCATCTCCAAGAGAGTAATGGAGGTTGAGCAAGCCAAGGTGGTCGTGATCAAACGACTCCAGCCACCAATCAACGTAAAAAAATTGCGATCATTTCTCTGGCATGTTGGATTTTATAGAATATTTATCAATGTTTTTTCAAAGATCGCCCGACCGCGAACTGAGCTTTTAGGCAAAGACTTGGAGTTTATTGTTGATCATAAATGTCTTGAGGCCTTTAAGCAACTTCAAGGGATGATCATGAACGCCCCGATCCTACAAACCCCAGATTGGTCTCTTCATTTCGAGATCATGAGGGAGACCTCCGACTTTGCTGTAGGGGTTGTACTAGGACAGAGGCGGGATGATATCCCGATCGCTACACACTACGCAAGCAAAGTGCTTGATCTCAACGTAACTATACAATTACTGAAAAGGAGATGTTTGCAATAGTGCTCGCGTTGGATAAATTCAAATCTCATCTCATCAGATTTAAGGTTGGTGTTCATGGATTATACAACACTACGTTATCTAATGACAAAGAAGGACGTGAAGGCGTGCCTTCTTAGGTAGATTTTACTCATCTAGGAGTTTGATTTGGACATTAGAGATAAATCTGGAAAGAAGAATGTAGTGGCCAATCACCTCTCCAATCTCGAATTTTTCTATACTTCTGATGATACACCTATTTCAGACTCCTTTCCAGACAAGTCATTTTTTTATCGACTCACTCCCATGGTATGCCAATATGGTGAGCTATCTTGTATCCAAGAAAGTTCCCGAAGATTGGCTGAAGAGCTACATAGACCGACTCATGTCGGATGCGAGACATTACCATTGGGAGGATCCGATCCTTTTCTTTGAAGGACCGGATTGTGTATGGAGGAGGTATATTCCTAAGGAGGAATATCAAAGTGTCCTCACTTTCTGCCATAGTCTTGAGGCAGGAGGACACCACTCCGGGAAGAGGATATCATGGAAGGTACTACAATGTGGCTTATACTGGCTGACTCTGTTTCATGATGCTCTCACCTTTGCGAAGCCGTGCCCAGTATGCCAACGAATGGGAGGAACCGTTGGTTCTAAGGATCAGATGCCAATGCAGTCTGTCATCATTTGTGATGTCTTTGATGCCTGGGGCATCGACTTCATGGGCCAATTCCCAGTTAGCCATGGTTTTGAATATATCCTTCTTGCGATAGATTATCTGTCAAGGTGGGTGGAGGCTATCCTGACCCTAGCTGGAGACAGCTAGACCATTTGTAAATTTATCAGAGATCATATCATATCTAGGTTCGGGATCCCCAAAGTGTTGATATCCTATGGGGGTAGCCATTTTGTGAACAGAGACTTGAAGAAACTCGTAAATAATTACGACATCGAACATTGTGTCGCTAGTCCTTACCACCCACAGAATAATGGTATGGCAGAGGTGTCGAATAGGGAGGTTAAGACCATATTGCAGAAGCTTGTCCGCCCAGACAGGAAGGACTGGTCTCAGATCTTGGATCAAGTTCTTTGGGCTTACAGGACAACTTACAAGACACCCTTAGGAACCTCCCCATTTAGAATGGTGTTTGGGAAGCCGTGCCATTTACCTACAGAATTAGTACATAAATCCGAATGGGCAATAAAGAAGGTCAATTGAAACACACACCTGGGGTAGAAACAGAGAGAGATGGATCTGAATGAACTTGAGGAGATCAGAAACCGAGCATATGACAACAGTTTGGCATAGAAGGACAAGGTAAATCGTTGGCACGATAGATATATCCGACGAAAGACCTTTGTTCCTGGACAGACGGTATGGTTGTTCAATGCAAGATTGATGGTTTTCCAAGGTAAGCTTAAATCCAAGTGGACAGATCCGTTCATAGTCCGTGTTGTGCATGATAGTGGATGTGTAGAGATCTCAGATCTTACAGATGGAGCACAGACATCCCTAGTTAATGGACAACTGCTGAAACACTTTGTCGAGCCTAATTAACAGTTAGTCCGTATTGAGGAGATTGTTTTCATGCGTGTGGTAGACTTAGAAGACACACATAAAACCACGCTTGAGACCTTGCAACATTGAGCTCTTACCATCAGCAACATCGAAAAGATTCAGATCTTGATCCTTGTATAAACTCTCGCCCTGGCTCCATATTGTTTCATTTTATGGCTATACTTAGGATGACCACATCCTAAGTATAGGGGGGAGAGTGACCTGAGTCTATTCACCATTTGTTGTACGTCCTCCAGATCTCATCGGTTCTCACATCCACTCTTGTCCTATACTTAGGCTGACCAAAGCCTAAGTATAGGGGAGACCGATGCATGCCATGTATGTACTCATCCATTTCCCCTCTTGACCTCATCCACCCCATTTTTTATTTTCTTCTATACTTAGGCTGCTAGACCCTAAGTATAGGGGTCAGGACGATAAATTTTTTTCTATTTTAGCTCTCCTACGCTTAGCACGAGCTATGTATTTTCCTCACTTTTCATGCTCTGAGGACATAACACACGCTAAGTATAGTGGGACGTCTATATATTACATATATACTTTACCCATAGCTCGTTACTTTAGCATTTTTTCATGTAATTTTGCATATATTATGCAATAATTACGGGGTGGGTAAAAATTGAAAAACAATTGTATACTACTACGCATTTTGTATAATACTTGTAAAATTCTTGTAAAATTTGTTGTAAAATAGGAGGTATACCAAAAAACAAAAAAAGGGTCGTCTTACATTTCATTTCATCTCTATAGCATGTCATTAGCATCTCATCTGTATATCTAGCATATGCAAAGTGGAAAGTTAGTGGGTTCTGAACCTAGTTATGAGTAGATGTTGAGGATGGATTTGATTTCACTTTAACCTACCTAATTTCAGAGGAACCTTATAGGAACTGGAGTTAAGATTTTTCAAGTCAAGTGACTTATTCTTTGAGTCCGCAAGTCTATGTTCACATGTCATCTTGATTAGTCTAAGTATAATGTCTCATACACACGCATGATTCTTTTAGATAGTGACCTAACTTGGACAAGCATCATGCACGTAGCTCTTCATTGATGAGGTGGTGAGGAGGTAGAATCCTTTGGCTTGGAGTAGCACATGGGTGGAAACATCCATCCTCCTCTAAGGAGGGTAGTGCATCTCGACCTAGTCAGGTGGTGTTGACGTCTAAGAATGGGATGTTGTAGGTTACAACAAAGCTTCAAAAGAGGGATAGTCCACTGGCTCGAGGAGAAAAACTCCTTATATACATGCTACAGCTTCTATATAGTTCAAAAAAAGGAAAGAAAGAAAAGAGAAAACTCCAAAAAAGTGGACAGGTATGATTGGAAATAAAATGCCTACCGGAGTATGTACATTTGCAAGAAACCTACAGCTGGATGACTTGGCTACATTGGTCAAGCATCCTGGGATAGGTAACTACACTAGCGACCGCCCATTCTTCTCTCCACCTTTCTTGTTGAGCCGGTTGTACTTGAACTTAGAAGGGAATACCCTGCTCCTCGAGGAAAGAGTTACTGGACCAGAGAATTAGAGTTACCTTGTTAGAGGAGGCTGGTTCTTTGCCATTTCTGATGTGGAGAGCTATATATTTCACTTACACAGTACAAATAAGAATCGTGGTCATCAGAATTTGCGTATGAGGATTTGTTCTGACGTGACTGTTGAGGCATCTTGAATAGAAGACTTGTGGAACTTCAAGTCCGTTAGGTCTTAAATTCAGATCCCAATAAGGTTCCGCCACACAATTATTCCAAAGGTCGAGGCAAGCTCCATTTTCACCTTTTGTTCATTACCTTGGTATGGAACCCAAAATCATTTCACTTTGCATTTCATTTTAGTTGATCGGGGACGAGCAAGGTTTAAGTATAGGGGGTTGATGAATCTGTGATTCAACACTCTAAAAGTTGAAAATAGAGCTTTGTTCCCAAGCAATTAGCTGCATATTTCCACTTATATTTCATAATTATCATTCAAGCATGTGTAAATAATTTAGCATTTCCGCATTCATATTTGCATTAAATAAGGAGCCAAATTCACTTGTAAATATTCACCTGTATATTAGCTAAAATAACCTATTTCTATATATTTTCTACTAACTCCAAATACAATAAAATTAACTCTATGGTATATATATTACTAACACTAATTAAAGAAAAATATTAAAAAAATTACTAACTTGTAAAATTGATCAATAAAACCCGAGTCCATGTTTGAAACGAGGAGCCTTAAAATGCACATATCTCTCCCATACAACATCTGATATTTAGGTCTACTCACATTTAAAGTAATATACATTCAAAGACCTTCAAAAATAGACCAGTTTCATTAAAATCGGAGATTGTATGTGAAACTTGGGTTTTGGGTCCCTATTGTATAATGTACTTATTTGTATTTGTACCCTTGTATTTTATTGCTTCATCTGACCTCGTTCCCATTTTTTGGTCATGAAACTTGCATCGAGATCTACAACTTTCATGTTTTAAGTTTTTCCAAATACGGACATCTTCCCCCTCTTATTTAACTTTCTTTGTCGCAATAATCTGATTGGGCCAGATGGTGCCATCTGGTTGCGCCATGTGGCCCAGTCCCTCGAACGCCACATGTCCATTCCCTCTGCCCTTCGATGGCTCCATATCTCTCCAAATCTTATCCGTCCACGTACGCATCCTCTTGCAACCATCTGATCATCTCCAGATCATATCCGGTTCGTCCTTTAGCACCCACACCTACTCGCACCGCGTGTCGCATCCACAACCGCACGATCAAGGTCGAGATACCTCCATCTCAGCCATACACTCCCGCGTTACCCTCAACCCTTCGATCTTGTCCCTGATCAAATCACACCCATCCGCTAGCACCACATCCTCCTTGCGCCATGTGGTGTGCCCTTTCGCCCTACGATCACATCCCTCTGATTTAATCTTGTTCGCTCTACATCGCCCGCTTCTCAGTCGTTGGATCGCAATATCCAACGGCCGAGACACCATCTTCTACCTCTGGATCGACATCTCCCATGTCACCCATCACCTCAACTAGTCGTCCCCCATTCTATTTCCCTCGCCACTTCCGCCAACATCTCCACTCGATAACCGCTCCACGGCCAACCCCACTCTTCTCTCATCCTCGCTAGCACCCACTCTCTCCATGAATCCATCTCGTCCACTACACATTCTCCATGAAAAGCCCAACGACCATCGCTAGAACCACCACTTCGCCTCTATAAATACCTCATCGCCGACCACCTTTTCCCCCATCCACCCATGCACGAGAGACCCTCGAGTTCTACACCTATGATTTGTGACAGAGATTTGGCCAGAAGTTGAGCGACGACAGAAGATTTTCTCCGGTGAGATCTACGGCAGACCTTCGTCGTGAAGCAGCTACACCGTCAAGCTGCTTGATCTCGGGCCCCTGCCGACCCTAGAGCGACGACCGACAGCTCCAATTAGAGCCCCAATTCCCAGGTAAACTTCTTCTTCTTCTTCTCCGGTCCTCCCCTTCTTCCCCTACAAACTTCTCTGAATTTTTCCGACATCCTTGCTCAACATCACCTTAAATTGACCATCGATCAAGCTTCGCATCGGAGCTACAATCTTCGTGCAACACTCTGCTTATCTTCCCGAACCATCGCCACCTCCAACCACTGCTCCACCCCTCACGGCAGAGGAGCATGTCACTCGTTTAATTTTTGCCACGCAAGGCCTCAAACCACATATTTCCTCCATGAGAAAACACACACCACGATTTGGAGAGTCACTAACATTGCAGGTTCCATCTTTGTCACTAGTCGGAATCATCGCCGGAGCTTCTTCGAGTTGCTTCGTCTCTAGCATCTAGGCATCCATTGAGACTCCCAGATGCTCCAACTGTTCTGCCGCACGCCCACGATAATGCCCAGCCATTCAGTAGCAACCCGGAGTCTTCACTGAGCAAGATAGAAGGTGACGGAGCTAGCAGACCTTTACCGAAGCCCAGACAAGCCTCCCGCAGGAGGTGGCAGCAAGGACGAACCAGACGCACAATTGTCGTCCGATCATCTTGATCGGGTGGCCCACAACGCGCCACATTGCCCTCTTCTAGGAACCACAGCTACTGTTGGATCCTATTGATATGACGGACCACAGGTTGCCACGTAGCCGTTGCGAGCCTCTTCCCCGCCCCTTTAGGCTTGGAGCACCTGAGCCTTTATCGAAGCAGTCCCGAGCCTCCAGCCCTTCCGACCCACAGCCGAAGACGAGGCTAATCCTGAAGCTACACAGAAGTACATCCGAACCTACACAACACCCGAGCCTGTACCTCATATATCTCTGTCACGTGACGTTTGGTTAATTTGCAACTGTACCTCTGCTTGTTTTAGAAATTGCAGTCAAGTCCCCGCTAGCAACATCACGTGAGGTGCACGTGGTCCCGTAGAGAATTTGCATCCGTACCCTCATCATTATAGGTAATTGCATTCCAGTCCTGTAAGCATGTTTCTGTTTTAATCAATTTTGTTTCGATTTTGCATTTACACCCCTGTATTTACACGTTTATTTAAGAACCCATTTAGCAACATTTATTAATTCCAAAAATTACATTTGTAGAACATCTCAGGCTTTATCATTGTGCATCCTTGTTATATTTTTTACAAGCTTTAAGATTTTAATATAATTCTTTTAGTGGAAAGCATCATATTTTGCCCACAATGTGCTTTTAATTGATAATTAAATTGCTTGTTGCTCCAAAAATCACCAAAAAATCACAATAGTTCTAGTTTGAGTATTTATACATTTTTCACAGAAATAACATCATTTGCATGCATAACAATGCCTTAATAAATTAATTGGTGTTTTGCTTAATTGATTTTTAATAGGTCCAAAATTAATCATTTTTGTGCTCTAGTAATTTTCCTGGAATCATCTCACATAGAAGTATCTAGGATATTTTTTATGTCTAAAACTGATTAAATTTGGTCTTTGTTAAAATTAATTTTATGAAAACCACCCTGCATTCATTTTTAATTCGTAGTTAATTCACTTAGAGTCGAAACATTCCAAAAAATTTATAGTAGCGTAATTTCATTGCATTTAACATTTAGGCCAAGTTTCATAATTTTTGGACTAAATTTGACTATACTTCATATTTTAACCTTCGAATTTGGCTTGAATTGCATCGTATTTTATTAATTTCTTAAAAAAACCATAAAAGTATTCTCCTGAAAACCTAACATCAGAATTGACTTCGAATTAATGTAAGGAAAAAGCTTCCTCCCTGAGTTCGACCTTAGGCTTGCCCAAGTAAAATAAAAAAATCTGTCACATGCCTTTCATCGATTATTAATCAAAGTGCTTTTTGATAAGTCTGATTTTACCCGACTACAACGAACATGACTAAATTGAATCGTTAATCCAGTTGAATTAAAAAGGTTAATCTAGGGGTTTTCAGGGGATCACCAACGTATATTGATTCTATTCTTTTATTCATCGTTGTAGTATAGTCATTCTTTTCACTTCCCAATACTAAGCACGAGTTATGTCTTCTTCATCATCACTCTGACGTCATCGTTCGAGCTAATTATAGGGGGTGTCGTATATATTACATATATACTTTAGCCATAACTCATACTTTGTGTGAGTGTGTTAATAAATAAAATGACTAAAAACCACAAACTCAAAATCACATTTTTTTAAAAAAATTCTTGTACACAAAATTCTTTCTTGCACATACATGTCTGTAAATAAATAATTATAAAAAAATATTTTCGTACAAATGTTTGTAAAAATTTTTAATTGTGAAAATTTTGCAAATATTTTTGTATCAAAAGTACGTACATAGTACAGAATTTTTGAAAAGTGTTGGAATAATAAATGTTTGCAAAAATCCTTGTGTAAGTATTTGTAAATAATTTGCAAAACTTCTGCATACATGCATACATGCATTCAAACATTTTCAAAAATTTTGCATGTTTTCAAAAAATATTCATGAAAAGATTTTTGTACATACTTGTATATTCTTCTGAAGCATAGTTGACATCTAAGCTAGTCTGGAATTAAATTGGGAATGGTGTTTGGTTAAGACCTCAATCCACCTAACTCTCAGAGGAACCTTATAGGATTTGGTGTTAAGACTTTTCATGTCCATTTGGGACTTAATACTTTGAGTCCGCTAGACTATGTTCACATGTCATCTTGATGAGCCTAATCAGAACACTTAACAAGTCGTGCATGACTCTCACAGACAATGCCTTTACTTAGACCATCACCTTACACATAGCTCTCCACGGATGAAGTGGTGAGGAGGCAGAATCCTTTGGCTTGGGGTAGCATACGACGGTAGTACTTCTAGGCGGAACCTCGTGTCTTCCTTTAGGGAGGGATTGCACCTCGTCGTGGTCTGGTAGTGTTTAGGTCTAAAGATAGGAGTTGTGGGTTGCAATAATGCTTCAAAAGAGAGATAGTCTACTAGCTATGGGAGAAAAAGTCCTTATGTATATGCTGCACCATGAAGATATGTTGTACATATGCACGTAAAAAAGTGCAAAATCAAGAAAAACTCCAAAAAAGTGGATAGACCTGAATGAAAATAAAATAGCTGCCGGAGTGTATATAGCCAAATAAAGCAAAGTTTATGTAGTATACCTTCTCATCTCATGAAGCTTGTAGCAGGAGACTTAGTTACACTGGTTGGACTCCCAGGGATACGTGGCTACACTGGCCACGGTCCATTCTCTTCTTCCCCCCTATTCTTAAGTCGGTTGCACTTGAACTTAGAAGGGAATACCCCGTTCCTCGAGGAAAGAGCTGCTAGACTGAGGAGTTAGAGTTACCATGTTGAGGGAGGTTGTTTCTTTGTCATTTCTGAGGTGGGGAGCTACATATCACTGACACAATACAAGTAAAGATACATAGTCATTGGAGTTTATGTATGTAGACTTGTTCTGATCTATATTATTGAGGAGTCTTGACCATAAAATGGTGGAACTTAGAGGTTGTTGAGTCTTAAACCTATGCCCCAATAAGATTCTAACAGACAAATAATCCAAAGGTCTGACTGAGCTCCATACTTCAATTCAATGAAGATAAGTTTAATAATCAACCTTAATTTTCCTTCTTTTTCTTTTCTCTTCTCTCCACTTCTTTTTCAAATAAGTGTTTGCTAAGGGACTAGAAAAGGTAAAGTATATGGGGGTGATGAATCCCTGATTCTCACTCTTTATTCTTTTATTTTAGCTATTTATCTTGGCAAAACAGCATGTAAATACCTATAAATACAATAACGTAGCATTCAAAATGCATTTGTTAGTATTGCATAATTAGCATGTTTTTATGCAAAAATATCTTTTAAAGGAAATGAAAAAGGAAGGAGGTATTTAGAATAAATACAGAGTGATCCGAACCCCAAGAGAAGGTCAAGATTTGACTTGATCGCAAAATAAAAATAAGTAGAGAGAGATAGGGTCTACTTGTGTTGTACATACTACTTATGTGTATAAATTATTTTTTTATAAAATAAAAATCAAATTATCATTTTAACCTCATTATATATATATTTCTAGAAGTAATACAAATAGAAAGTAAAAATAGAAAATAAAAATAAAAATAAAACCTCCCAACAATTGTACAAAACACATGTATGTACATAACATTCACTATTTGATATATACTTGTAAGTAACTCGTAAAAATATAATAAAAATTATTTTGTCATCCTAAAATTATGTTGAAAATAAATAAAATATAAAATTGGGGTATTTATGTAAAAATAGCAAAATAAAAATACTTTTACATAATACTAAGGTATATTATACCTGTATATAATACTATAAATTGTATATACACTAATTTATTTTTCATTAAAATAAATAAAAATCACAGAATTTTTTTTGAAAAATAATAAGCATTTTCCATTTTATTCATTTTTTCATTTAAATTCATTATTATTTTTAAACTAATTTCCTTCATTTTTCTTCCCTATTTTGTCTTCTAGTGATTTTTGTCTTAATTCTGGCCTCCTTCTGATTAGGCCTGTGGGGATTCGTTGTCCCCGATCAACTGGTCCCTGCCAGCCCCTTTTGTCGAATCGGGTTTTGCACCGATTTCTTCCAATTTTAGCCACCTGATCCGACCTCCGTCTTCCCTGATTCCAAGATCTGGATGTGAGGCATGGATCCTTAACCCTCGCCTATTATTCTCCTGCTCGATTTGTGCCTTGGTTCGCGGGCCATGCATCCTTCTTTGTCACACCTAGAACACTATATAAAGCACCCCTCCTACCTTTTCTAGCACCTTTGGCTACTCCACCACCTCATGCCTACCCATACGCCTTTCCCAGAGTGACAACGAGTGAGAGGGAGGGTGAGGGCACCCTTTTGGAGCGTAAAGCCCCAGGTCTGGCAAGGTTCATCCTCAGCTCTGTCACGCCAAGCCTCTGGTTGCGCCGACCATCGAGGCCAAGAACATCGTAGAGCTCAGTCTGCATCCCCAAGCGTACTTCGACCATCCTCAGGTACAACATTTCCCTTCCATTTCCATTCCATTTGATCATTACTTCAAGAAACAGAGGATCTCCGACCATCGTACCTATTCCATCGTTCTGCCGCACTCCGACCTTCGCACACCCCGCTCCAACTTCTTATCACTTATACGTTCGCTTCGCATCCCCCCATGTGGCTCCATCCATCGGGTTGGAGTCCCCTCTGTTCGAATCCTTCACGTTATGGGAGACTTGCCCGTCCACCCTCCATATTTTGCTCTTGGTTACTTATGATGCTCTAAACCTTGCCAGAGCCACCCTCCGAGCATATATCATATCCTACAGGGTTTGCGCGTAAACATACCTCATCTGGAGGTCAGAGGTATCACTGGACAACCCCAGGACCCCCATGTCTCCCCAAGGCCCTCTACTTGGTCTTGGGCCCTTCTGAGCTGCCCAACTGCTACGAAGAATATTTGCCGACCTCTTCCATATACCAGCAGCTTATAACGAAGTCGGACCTGTGCAGAATCGACGGTTGAAACTCGTCGAAGGTGAGTTCTTCCCTAATCTTCCAGATGTCGCCTCTACCGTCCGATTGAGGCCAGCTCTAGTTATAATCGTGATTGTTCATCTATGGGAGGACCTCCATCGTCAGATCCATCTGAGGATTTCATCTCCACCATCCATCATCGAAGGGGTATCCTTGCAACACAACCATCCATCCATAAGTGGAGCACCATTGGTCGTTGGATCGTGCCTAATAAGAGATAATTTGTTCTTAGGGACCTCTCTATTTTTCTTTTCTCATTTAGTCCTATAAATATTTGTCATAGTTTAAAATAGTTAGTTTAAAATAGTCATGTTATTTTGCGTGTAGACCCTTGTTCTTGATATTTACATTTCAGTCCTATTTGTGTGAACTCACATGGCATACCACGTGCTATTATGGTGTATTTGCATTATCTGCCATGGGCATCATCTATGTTAGGTTTTGAATGAAAGCTTTCTAATCTTCGCATTTATACTCATGTGTGTGGATTAATGAGCATGTGTGTTTATTCCCTGAACATTTTGCACCAATGGCCCTGAGTTCCTTATTTATGTTACTTTTTGGCCTGTAAACTTTCTTATAATTGCATGTAGGTCCTTGCAACCTATGCGTCTTGTTTTTAATTAAATAAATATTGAATAATGTAAAAAATTTATGCAAATATTACAATTAGCTTCTACTAACATGTAATTTTTGTTGTGATTTTTGGGGTTAATTTCATTGGTTATTTTATTTTCTAAATATAAAAAACCTATAAAAATCATACGATCTATTTTAGAAAATACCTACAATTTTGAAAAACAACTTTAAAAATTCCAAAAATTTTGTGAGTGTTCGCTTGTGTGTACTTCTAATGCAACTCAAAAAACCTTATAATAACCCTAACAATTATAAAAGACTTAAAAACTTCTAAAAATCATTAAAAAATCTAGAATATTAAAAAATACCATTTCAACTTTTGATTGTAGCATTTTCTTTCTAGTTTATCATAAATTCATAACAAGGACATTATGACACTTTAAGTATTTTTAATTTGTATTTTTTCCTAGTTGTGCATTGTTTGCATTTTTAATTCTTATTTGATTTTTATAAAACCACTAAACATAAGAAAAATCTCAGAAAATGACCAAAAATAATACTTAAAAAATCCAAAAAAATATTTTTATTCCTTATTTTTTAGGGATTTTTACTCGACAGACCCTATAAACTTTTTAAATTACCTCTACGACCTTTTGAGTAACGTAATTACCCCATTGACCCTGTAAATTACCCCACGAACCCTCACGGGCTTCAAACAGACTACCCGAAGGGTTCATGGGGTAAGAGTTGGCAAGTTTATGAGGTCGAGGGGAGAATTATGTTGTTTCAAAGGTCGTGGAGGTAATTGGCAAAGTTTATAGAGTCTGCCGTGTAAAAATTCCTATTTTTTATTATTTTTTAGCCTTAAAAAAAGGTCAAGGCTAGGTTGTGTGCTTTATTTCCTTATTTGCTTGTTGTCATTCCTTGATTAAAAACTACAAAAATTTTCAAAATTAAAATTTAATAAAAATATGCATTTTATTGTCTGGTTTCGACTACTTTGATGGATTTCTCCTGCTCATTGTGTTCGATCCTTGTTGCTTTACTAGGTTAAAATAAATAGAGAGACCGCTAACATTGTTTTGATTGCTTTATCTATTGGATTGAGTGGTTCTCTACTTTTCTTGATTGAGCTTAGTCTTTGTGATCCACGTCGCAACGACCCTCTGATTATTGGATTCCCTACCCGTGTCGCTCGACCACTCATCAAACAACAGTCTATGTATTTTCCTCATCATAGACAATAGCAGACTACATATTATGGACAATATCCTCATCCTCCTCATTATCAAAATTCGTATGGTTAACAACAGCCTTCGTACTATTATTCTCAACGATAGCCAGTCAATGACCACCTTGAGGCCCGTTCAGTCAACCCAGTACTAGACCAACTTGCATATCTCATGCATACCTTGACTCAGCAGATTGACGATCTGACCACCACCAAGATACTGATTCTAGAACTTGTCGTATCCAACCCCAACAGCTTCAAATGTAAGGAGCAGGTTGCAAATAGCCCATCCACCCCAGAGACAGGTATGTCCCTTGATTTTACATGTTTATCTGACACCATTCATCTTAGGAGCAGTAGGAGATTGCAGTCGCCTATGCTCCAATTGGGGTTGGGAAATCGAGCCACTGAGAGAGCATCATGTTCCACATCATCTCCTTCACCAGCATTCAAGAGGCCTAATGTAGCAGCACCTAAGTCTGGAGTTTCTTCACCTTCACCACCACCTTCACTAAGCAAATGTAGATCACCATCAGCAAAGGAGAATATACTAGTCGCAGATTCTTCCTCTTACCACCAGTAGCATCCCATTTTGTTTTAGATTCTATTTTTCTTTCACCTAATTTGGGCAACACTGTACAAACTTATTCAGGTTGTCCATTTGTACATGAGTATTCCACTTTGAATAATGGAAATGAACGTTTGAATGATTATTCTGATTTTGTGTCATTTCCTTTTGCTCTTAAATCTAAAAAAATCAAAATAAAAAACAACACTATCTGATCCTGGAGTTTTTGAGATCTTACAGAACATCTTTTAAAGATTCCACTCCTTAAGGCCATTAATACATGCCTACAGTAAAAAAGGGAATGAAAGACACTTGTACACAAAAGAGTAAACTACGAAAGAACAGATGAAAGGAAATAGAGAAACACATCTTGACCATGACCATAGTTCATGCCATCAGTAATCTCTCATCCCAAAAGAGAGACAAGGTAGCACCTCACAATCGTTGTTATATGTTTGATCAAGAATTTTATCATACTCTTCTCGATAGCGGTTCATCCATTAATCTCATGCCTTCCTCTTTGTTAATTGAGTTTTGGTTAGGGCCTCTTAAAACAACCAAGATGAATCTTCAGTTTGCTTATTGATCGATTAAGAGGCCAAGAGTCATTTTAGAGGATGTTATTGTAATGGTACAGGGAATGAAATTCCCTGTTGATTTTGTTGTCATGGATATGGATACACCAGCACCATTAATCCATATCCTGATCATACTAGGTCAATTGTTCCTCCAAGCGGACGAAGCAACAGTTGATTATGGTACTGAAGAGATCATCTTCCACTCTCGCAGTGACAAGGTGAAAATTGAGACAATCTCTGATCCTAGATCATCACTGCCATCAGCAGCAGATGAGACAGAGAAAGTTATATCATAGCTAGAAGACTGTGAATTTCTTGATGAATTCCAAGAGAGATCTTTTCACTTTTTATAGATGACCAGGAGTTCCTTTCCCAAAAGGACTCTATGGAAAGCACAGTCGACATGAGTTCCCTTGATGGTCCAATTAAGCTAGTTGTTGATGGGCAGTTTGAGTTGATTTATACGGATCAATCTGAGCTTTTAGAGGCATCTTCTGATAATCCTTTGACACATTTTTTGATATTACTGATGATATGCCTCCTTCTGAGAGTTCTGAGGTACGGATATCTGAGCCATTTGATGAATTTCCTGAGTTATACACAAATGAGAGACATCTTTCTGATATTATTGCTGAGATATCTGAGCCGTTAATTGATAAGAATGCTGAACACCTTGATGAGCCCCTCCATTCTAAACATAGATCATTCATTACAGATCTATCAAAGATTTTACTTGCTGAGCCATTAGTAGAAAAGTTAAATAGTCCACAGAGTACAAATCATATACCCGTCTACCAGTACAGTAGCAGAGGTTATTGTAGAGCCGATTCAGATACCACCTGAGCTTAAGGTTTTATCGTAAACATTGAAATATGCCTTCCTTGTGGTCCCCCCATGTTGCTGGTCATCCTCAGCTCACAGTTGACCATTGAACAAGAATCTTGCGTACTAGAGGTTCTTGAGAGAAACTGCAATGCAAAAGGATGGAATATCTCAGACCTCTGTGGGATTAACCCAGCTTTGTGCTCGCATAATATCTACCTAGAGGATAATTATAAACCCTCCCGTGAATGTCAGCGCCGTCCAAATCCAAATCTAATAGAGGTTGCCATGAAGGAGATCAGAAAATGGTCTGATGTTGGCTTTATATATATCCCATTTTGGATTCCATGTGGGTCAGCCCTTTATATGTGGTCCCGATGAAATCCAGGATTACTATCGGTAAAAATGATCATGGTGAGGAAATTCCGACCCGAGTACCTACTTCATGACGTGTCTGTGCAGACTACCGACGACTAAACTTACCTACCAAGAAGGATCACTTTCTCCTTCTTTTTATTTATCAGGTTATTGAGAGGTTGGCAGGGAAAGAGTTCTTTTGTTTCTTGGATGGGTACTCAGGATATAACCAGGTTGCTATCTCTTCTGAGGACCAGGAGAAAACTATTTTGACTTGTCTATTTGGCACCTACGCCTTTAGATGGATGCCCTTTGGATTGTGCAACGCCTCTGCTATATTCCAAAGGTGTATATGGTCGTTTTTGCTGACATGGTGGGTATTTTCCTTGAGGTCTTCATAGACGATTTCTCGATCTACGGGGGTAGTTTTGACACATGACTTGCTCATTTAGACTGAGTTCTTCAACATTGTTGTGAGATAAACCTAGTACTCTCTTGGGAGAAGAGTCACTTTATGGCGACTAAAGAGATTGTATTGGGCCATGTTATCTCCAAACATAGTATGGAGGTTGAACCGACTAATATTGATATGATTTTCAAGTTAGAGACACCATAGAATTTGAAATAGTTGAGGTCATTTCTGGGATACGTAGGATTCAATAGGCAATCATAAAGGACATCATCAAGATTTCCAGACCTTGGACTGAGCTTCGGTGTAAAGAGAGTGAGTTTGTTATCGATGAGAAAGTATTCCTTGCATTCAATCGGATGAAAGAGATGATTAATAGTGCTCCTGTCTTATAGACTCCTGATTAGTCTCTTCCTTTTGAGATCATGACGAATGCTTTAGATTTCTTAGTTGGAGCTTTTTTAGGACAGAGAAGGGATGGGATACCATTTGCTATACACTATACTAGCAAGACTCTGGATGAAGCACAAAAGAATTATACAGTTACAGAGAAGGAGATGTTAGAAGTTGTGTTTGGGTTAGAGAAGTTCAGATCTCACCTCATCGGTTCCCACGTTATTGTATACATGGATCACACTGCCATACTATACTTGCAGGAAAAGAATGATGCCAAACCATGCCTTATCAAATGGATCCCTCTTCTCCCGGAATTTGATTTAGAGATTTGAGATAAACCTGGAGTGAAAAATGTTGTGGCTGACCACTTTTCCCTTATCGCGGACGCTGAGACCTCTGAGAAGAACATGATCCCTATTTTTGAAACTTTTCATATGAGACCATTTTGTCTGTGGACTCACTCTCATGGTATGCTGATATTGTGAACTATCTTGTCTCCAAGAAAGTTCCACAAGATTGGTCGAAGTACATGGTAGACAGATTTCTATTATAGATTCATTATTACCAGTGGGGGGATATGTACCTATTTTGCGAGGGAGCGGATTGTATCTAGAGAAGGTGCGTTCCTCGGGAGGAATACGCCAGTGTACTTGAGCATTATCACAAATTAGAATTTGGTGGGCATGATTCAGGGAAATACGCGACAACAAAGGCTTTACAGAGTGGCCTATGGTAGCCCACATTGTTTAATGATGCTAGGGAGTATGTTCGAGGTTGTACTGACTGTCAGAAAATGAGAGGAACTGTTGGTTCCAAAGATACCATGATCCTAAGATACATATAGATTTCTGATGTTTTTGATTCTTGACGCATAGACTTCATGGGCCCTTTCCTTTCAGTCACGGATTTCTGTACATCCTGCTCGATGTAGATTATGTTAGTCAATGGGTGGAGGTTATCCCCACCCGAGCCGCAGATAGTCGTACATTGTGTTCCTTTCTCAAGGGCCATATTATTGCATGGTTCAGGATTCCCAAAATACTGATTTCAGATGGGGGAAATCCATTTCATTAATAGAGTAGTAAAGAAGCTTGTAAAGGAGTACACCATTGAGCACTGAGTTGCGTCTCCTTACCACCTCCAAACTAATGGCTTAGCGGAAATTTTAAATATGGAGATCAAGATGATATTTCAATAACTTGTATGTCCAGATAGGAAGAATTGGTCCCAGATGCTTGACTCAGTTTTATGGGCTTATCGGACGGCGTACAAGTATCCTTTGGGTATGTTTACCTATAAATAAGTTTATGGAAAGCCTTGCAACCTGCCAATGGAATTAATTCACAAATCTTTATGGGTACTACGTGTATGAAATCTTGATTATGAGAAGGTAGGAAAGAACATGAAGTTGGATTTGAATAGATTACTGGAACTCCGAGAATTTGCATCTGATAACTCACTCTTGTATAACAAGAAAGTCAAGCGTTGGCATGACAAACACATTCAAAGTAAGGCTTTCTCTTATAATCAGAAAGTTTGGTTATTTGATGCTAATTTGAAGTTGTTTCAAGGAAAATTAAAATGCAAATGGTCAGGACCGTTCATTGTGAGATTTGTGCATGAGAAAGGGAGTATTGTCATATCTGGGTTGTCTTCTGATGCACATCCATTAGTTATTAACGGACAGTTGCTGAAGCCATATCTAGATCATGATACATTCATGTCAGTAGTTGATTCTATATCTGTGGTATCAAATGATGATCCTTTGATTCCATCTTCTGCGTGTGATACGTGAGCTGACCACCTCCTTTATATCCTTTTGTTTCATTCGTTCTTCTTTTGTTGTATCATTCACTCCTTTTTTGTGTCTATATAGGCTATACTTAGGATGTACTTTATCCTATGTATAGGGGAGGAAATGATTTGTGTTGTTCATATCTGTCTTGTTCATCACTCCTGTTGTTGCTTATACTTAGGGATACTCTTCCCTAAGTATAGGGGAAGTGATGTTGTTCATATCGTCTTTTTGTATTTTTATTCTTCTGATCTCTCGATTGTCCCCCAACTTGTCGATATTCTATACATAGGGCTATTCTACCCTATGTATAGGTGTGCAAGTCGAACCGTTGATTCCGTATATTCTCTTCATCGGTTTTCCCTTTTGTGCATTCTTCTATACTTAGGATTATTTGATCCTAGGTATAGAGGGGTTACCGACTTCTATTCATTTTGTTTCTTTGAGTCGTTGCAGCATAGGAGTCTTTTCACTTTTCTATACTTAGCACGAGTTATTTCTTCCTTTGCCGCTCTCTGATCACTATGAGGACATAGTTTGAGCTAAGTATAGGGGGTGTCGTATATATTGTATATATATTGTAGACATATCTCGTATTATTTTTTTATATTTGTGGGAAATGTATATAAATGCGTACAATCCATATGTATGTATATAGACTTTGGTCACATTCCATAAACAAAATAACAAAAAATTTAAAATTAAAAAAACCAAAAAAACAACAAAAAAACAAAAACTAAAAAAAACAACACAAAAAAAACAAACAAACAAAAAATCTCCTTATATATAAATCCATTGTATATACTTGTATATATAACTAACCCTTTTATCTTTAAAAAAGCCCCTAAAAACTAGAAAATCAAAAGTCTCTAAAAATTTGCATACCTAAAATATCAAAATAGATCTCTTTTTACATGTGCATCATTTTTTTTCAAAAATCCATAAAAAGTTCAAAATTAGGAAATTATTTCAAAAAATTGCGTTCTTTTTTCATAATACATATTTCTTGCATTTGCATGTGCATTTTTTAGGATAGTATTGACATTTAAGCTAAGTCTAAAATAAAATTGAAGAATGTAGCTTAGTTGGAATTTAATCCACTTAATTCCAGAGGAACCTTATAAGAAATGGAGTTCAGACCTTTCAGGTCCTAGCGACTTAATTCTTCGAGTCCATAAGACTATATTCACATGTCATCTTGATTAGTTTAAGTAGAATATTTAACAACACACGCATGATTTTTCCAGATCGTGGCTTATCTTGGACAAGCACTCTACACGTAGCTCTTCATGGAGGAGGTAGTGAGGAGGCATAATCTTTTAGCTTGGAGTAGCATATGGGGGTAGTACATCTAGGCGAAACCTCTCGTCTTCCTCTAGGGAGGGTTGTGCATCTCAACCTGATCTAGTGTCATTAAGATCTAAAGACAGGATGCTATGGGGTTGCAATAATGCTTCAAAAGAGGAATAGTCTACTATCTCAAGAGGAAAAACTCCTTATGTACATGTTGCACCTTGTATATATTTTCAAAAAAACACAGAATGTCCAAAAGTGGATAGACCTCATAGAAAAGTAAAATGTCTATCGGGAAGTAAAAAATAATAAAAATAAGAGCTTCAAAGTCAAATTTTTGTAAGCTTGCAGTGGACGACTTGGCTACACTGGTCATGCATACAATGATAGGTAGCTACACTGGTTACTGTCCATTCTTTTCTCCATCTCCTCTTCTTGAGCTGGTTGTACTTGAACTTAGAAGGGAATATCCTTGCTCCCCAAGGGAAACCGGGGGAATAGAGTTACCTTGTTGAGAAAGGTTGTGTCTTTGCTACTTTTGAGATGGGGAGCTATATTTCACTTACACCGTACAAGTAAAGATTCGTAGTCATAAAAAATTGTGTATGTAGACTTGTTCTGACCTGACTATTGAAGCGACCTGAATGAAAGTCTTGTTTAACTTGAAGGTTGTTTGGTTTTAAAATTCATTTCCCGTTAAGGTTTTGCCACACTAATAATCCAAAGGTTTGATAGATCTCCATACTAAAATTTTATGAAGGAAAGTTTAATACTCAATATTTTCCTAATTTCTTTTTTTCCTTTCTCTTCTTTTATTCACTTATTCTTTCAAATAAGTGTTTTCTAAGGGACTAACAAAGATAAAGCATAGGGGGATGATGAGTCTGCATTCATCATCTTTATTCATTTATTTTAGCTTAAAATCCCTTGTAAAGCACATGTCGATAATACTAAAACCATATTCTTACTAACATGTATATGTGTGTAAATATTGTACATTTATTACTATTTTATCTTAAAATAAATAAATAAATAAAGGGAAAAATAAGGAGACTGTATATATATAATAGATACAGGCTGGCCTGAACCCCGAGAGAAGGTCAAGACTTATCTTGATCGACCAGAAATAGGGGGAGATATGATCTTTAATCAGAAAACCCAAAAAAATGTGTTTTGTAAATACTTTCCATTTATTATGTGTACAAAATATACACTATTTTATTTTTATATAAATTTACCTCAAATACTAATATTTTTCTAAATAAAAGTTGTAAATAAAAATATTCCTAAATAATAAAAATACTTGTGAAAGAAAATCATGTACAAATTAAAAGTAACCACACTCAGAAAAAACTGTAAAGTGACAATGAAAAGACCAATTCTGGATCCATACAAAATCAAATTGAATCAAACTCACTTCAATTGTACTCTAAATTAAATTATCTTTAAAATGGTTGTGATTTCATAATTTTTGGAGTTACGGTTGAAAACTCAATTTTCTGGGGTGGTTTTTGCAATTTGACCACTTATTTATTGTATTTATTTTTAATATTTATTTTTATACATATTATATTTTTAATAATTATAAATATTGTTTAAAAGTAATTTAAAGTAAATAAAAAATTAATTAAAAAATAGTTTATATAAAATTATTTCCTTATATGTATGTATTATATGTATATAACCTTTTTCCTTGAGTAACCATCTCAAAAAATCAAATAATTAACCATTGTTAATTAAATAAATTAAGTGACAAAATCATTTAATTAATTGTATATAAAATTATATCATGTGTGTATAATTCAATAATTACTTTAATTAACCCCAATCAGGTTGGTTGTTTAATTTTTTATAGTTATTAATTATTATAATTATAATTACGGAAATAAATTTTTATTTAACTTATTTTATTAATGACACCATTAATATCCTTCCTTTTTTCTCTTAATTCAAAATTTGAAATTCATATTTTTTATTCTTTTATTTATTTGGCTCCTCCTCCCTCTTTTCTTCTTGACCAATCTTTTGGAGAGGAGCTTATTTTTCCGAGAGAAATCTTGTTGAAGAAGGGCGTCCAGCCTCCAATCCGTCGGGTGACAGTGAGGCGACACTCATCGAGACGATTACGGCATTCGTCCACTCCACGGTAAGATCCTTTTTTTTCTCATTTTTTCATCTAGGTTAATCAAAGTGTAATTTGTAGTTTAGTTTTTTGTCATTCTCTCAATTTTATTTCGTAGATTTTAATCTCAATTAATTGTCCTCATCATATTTGATTCTGATTTGATCCAATTTTTCACTAACATCAAGATCCCTACATTTCACGTTCTATCTCTCACGACCTCTCATATCCGATCACGCACGGTGGTCGGATCTCTGGATCTTTCTTCCATATTACCGGATCCGTATTCACCCACTGATTCCTATTTTGAATGTGGACCGAGCTATCATGATAGAGTTATATTCTATCTATTTATCATTGTAGGTACAAGATTTTCAACAAAAAATAAATAATGAAAGCTTATTTCAAAAACAAAAAAAATATATATTACAAAAAAATATTACAAAAAAATAATTGGGCGATAGACCCGTTGCCAAGCCACAGCACCATTGTCACCACCCTAGCCGTCGATTGGAGCCCAACGCTACAGAGCCAGCACCAAACTCCATCACCTCCCTGCGCGAAGGAAAAAATCGCTAACCAAGCTCTTCAATCCTCTACGAGATCACCAGAGCGAACCCACTGACGTCTGCTGCAGCCTTCGCGAACGCCACTGCCTTGATGCTGACCCTCTGCCTAGAATCCACCTGCGCCATGCTTCTTCTCGTATATCTCCAGCCCATCGTTCAATGATGCCCTAGAGCAACCCGTTGGCACGGATTGTCATTCCGAGCGCCATTTTGATATCCGCTTGGAGCTCCGCTGTCAATTGAACATGTCACCAATCATCATCACCTCTTCTGATCTAGAGCACTGCCGCTCACCTACGAAGAGAAGGAGGAAAGACGACCACTCTTTCAGTCATTACATTTCGAAAAAACTTCAATATTTTAAATAAGGGTAAAGACTCTTTAATTAGCTCACTTTTCTTTGGTGCAATTCACTTGCATGATAAAAGAAATATTTACAAAATACTTCTTTTCTTTCATTTAAAAACTATTATAAATATTAATTCACTCAAAGATTAGATTATTGGAGTCATCGTGTCATTAGTCTAGGGTTTGAACAGAAACCAAAGGGGGACTAATAAAAAATAAGAAAATTACATCCACACTCTGGTGATTATCAATACTGCAAAGAAGCCCCTGCCTCTACATCCAAGCACGTGTGTTGCACACACCCCTGGGTAATTTGCAGTTTGCACCCAAAATTTTATTTCCTATTATCCTTAACTCCAAAACATTAAATAATTGCATTTATGTCATGTATTTCCAGACTTACATTTGCATGCCTTTTATCATTGAAACAAATATTATCTGTGGTCAAAATTTTCTCCAAAAATCAAGTTAGATTCCTGTTATTTGTCTCTTATTGTATAGATTTTGCATTACATTTTATCTTTATTTGCTATTGAAAAAAATAAAAAACATTTGCTTGAAAAATAAAAACAAAAAAAGTTTTTCTTTAGCCATTTTGAGCATTTTTTGTTATATTTAAATAATCCTAAAATGTGCATTTATTTTGTGTTGTCTTTTTTTCGAAATTTTATTTTAAAATTTTAAAAAAGTATAAAATAAATTCATTAAAATTTTGAAAATCAAAAATAAAAATAGAAAAAACCAAAAAGACAAAAATTTCGTAAATACCAAGATAGTTAGCATTTGAGATTCCATTTTCTTTTATTTATTTTTTCAAGTATTTGAATAACCCTTGGGATTTGTAGCCTCCTTGAGTTCAATCTTGTTCTCTATACAAGTTAATTGAATAGCAAAAATGATTCTCTTGTTAGAAATTTCTTTGTTATTATTTTAGTTTGAGAAGAAAAAATAAATAAAATTTTTGTTGCGGTATTATTTATGTCAGTGACACATTCATTATTCCATCTAAATAATTAAAAATCTGAAAGATCTCGCTCAACAGTGGGCGCACCCGAGACGAGTCGAGATCTCCTTCTACTTGTGTACCATAGGAGAGAACATGAGAGAGGAGCAATGGAAGGAGAAGCGCTACCCTGCTTAGTTTTTATTTTCTATTTTGTGAGGAGAGTGATTTATTTTTGCAGATTAGTTTGTAATTAATTTGAATACTACCCCACAATGAGTGTGGCCTAGTACCGGGGTAATTGTTCCCCTAAGGGCCTCGTCATGGTTTTCATGTTTTCTTCACCTTTATTTTATTTTGTTTCTTGCATTTTGAGCTTTTCGGCTTTGTTTATATTTGTTTTATGTGAGTGATCCCTTAGACATTAGGTTGCTTGACTCGATAACTAGGTCCAAAGCCCAAATTATATTGCATGCATCTGCAGTGACACATACTAGGACGTCGTCAAATAATTAATTGCAATTACTCCAATTTTGAACACATAGTGTGAGAGACCTCATACAACTCTTGCAGGACCCATTGTGGTAGGAACCGAGAGGTCTCCCAAGCCGGACACTTAGGATCCATTTTTGAGCAATTAGCATTTTATTCTTCCTAGTAATAATAGCTATTATTTATTATGTTTTCTTACTTTTTCAGATCACCATATAATGTAAATATTTCAATTCTGCCTTGCATCCCACATGGAGAGAGGAGGGAGTCATTGTAAGTAATTCAATCTTTGCATGCATCATTGGTCACTAAGGCGAAGATTTCCATCTTAGTGATGACTTGCGCGGCTTTCCGTCCTCTCCCTCGGTGTTTATATCACTTAGAATTAAAGGAAAATAAAAAAATGTTAGGTAGATTGTTCTGAAAAATAATCAAAAAATTGAAAACCAAATATTAAAATAAGGGAACTACTAATAAAACTTTGACCTTAATAAAAATTGTAATGGACATCATTGTTTTGGGTTCATAAAGCCCTCGTTGTTTTTAGGTCGATTCCAGATCAAGTGAGGCACGACCCATAAGGAATATGGCCCAAATATCGATCTATAGTGCTTTGATTATCACCTAGGGCAGCGAAGTATTGGCTCTTGTATCATACGTGGTTGAGTAGGGCCTCATCAAGAATGATGTTCCCACCTTGTGTGGATAATCCGACTTGGTCTGAAGTATTGAGCATATGCCACGCCCTCAGAAGTGTGTCTATCTCATCGGTTTGTGTAAGAGTAGGTCTTTGCACATTCACGAGTGATTCTATTGCGAGCAAGGTCCAAAATATTGGTTTTTCCTATTGGCTTGTCTCTTATTCTTTGGCTGAGTAGCCCCCCAGGCATGAGATCATAGAACTTTCAATACACATATCACATGATACAAAGGAGGAGTAAGAAGTACGAGGTGCTTGCGTGGTAGTACACACACTCCTATCAGGTTATAAATAATAAGGACTTGTTATAAGATCTTGCCTTCAAAATAAAAATAAAATTGAAAAGATAAAAATAGATAGACTTTTACAACTTCATCTATGTTGAGTTAGTGAACCCATAATTATTTGGTGTTTGATTGATTAAGTTAAAATCAAAGATCAGTCCCGCACATTTTGTGCCTTTTTCATTTTCTTTTCTTTATTCATCATTTGACCCCAACTCATTTCGTGCCTTCTACTGTTTTGCACTACCTTCATTCCTTATTTGATCCATGTCTCATTCTTCCATTCTTTATCTCCTCGACCTTCGGCGACACATGGATGGCTTAGTCAAGACCCCGCCGACACCTATATAGATTCCATGCACTCGTTTTCTCCAACAATTCGGGGAAATTTGCTAGAACCTGATTTGAACTCCACAAACCGATCTCTAGACTCCCCATCTTCTTCAATAATCTGGGATCACTCTTGTCCCAAAATCTTTCTATTTTGGATGACAGTTGATTTCACTTCTTATACCTCGTCATCCTCAATGAAGTTATGTGTTGACCTTAACATAGCACAATTTATAACAGTTGATGATTTAATTCAGACTAATCAGGGCATTATTCCATTTTCAGATCAAGATCCCGATCTGGAGCCAGAGTTTTTGTCATATACAGATTCAAAGAAAGAGATGGCAACTAGAGGAAAAGGGAAGGGACCACGACACACTTCGCAATCGTATCCATAGCAGGACCAGCCATATCAGAATAACGTGAATGCCAAGCTTCTCGCCTCCATTTAGGTGATACAATAGCATCTCACCCATTAGGAATTGGCCAGGTCACCTTCCAGTATATGCTAAGTGATCTGAAAAGAAGAGATCAACTAGGAGGAGGAGGAGGAGGAGAACAAGCTGGTGTAGGTCATGGAGGCATAACAGATGAGCCCAGAGGAGAGCAACCCAAGCTGACTCTTAAGGAGACATGCAACCCTAGATCCGGTCAAGTCACCGAGTGGATCTAAATTCCAACGATTCACACACATTTGAGTTGAAGCCTCGGCTCTTGGCTCTCCTACCTAGCTTCCACTGAAATGGAAATGAGGAACTGAATATCCACTTTCAATAGTTCGGGAACATTTGTGGTACAACATACTACCTAACATACCATTAGGAGTAGTAAAGATGATAACATTCTCATTCGACCTTCAAGACAAGGCGCTTTATTGAATCAACCACTTGGGGAAGGCTGTCAGACATGGGAAGAGCTTAAGTTCGCCTTTCTACATAAATACTACCTACTTGGGTGACTTAACCAGATGTTGCCTGCATAGAAAACTTTACCCAAGCCGGTCACAAATCTATCCATGAGGTTGGGGAGAGGTTTATAGAGTTGCAAGAGAAAGGTCCCCATCATGACAATCCTAGGACAAGCATGTTTAAACATTTCTTTGGGATACCGATAGTGGAAAGTCAAAAGCTCGTAGATGCCACGTGTGATGGTATGTATTTAAACAAAGATGAGGATGTCGTTGGGCAGATCTTTGAGGATATGTCCGAAGGAGAGACTGCCTTATCGTTATCCTGGGAATATCAGTGCTAGCCCCACACTCTTCAAAAGCTAGTCCATATGGCATCAAGGACCTCAATGCCACTAGACCAGGTTGAGGGGCACATCCCTCCCTATAGGAAGATGAGAGGTTCCAGCTAGCAGTACTGCCCTCGTATGCTACCCCAAGCCAAAGGATTTTACCTCCTCACCACCTCATCTGTGTTGAGCTACGTGTAAGCTGCTTGTCCAAGTCAAGCCATTGTTTGTGAGATTCATGCGTGCGTTGTTAAGTGTTCTACTTAGGCTCATCAAGATGACATGTGAACATAGCCTAATGGACTCAAAGAATTAAGTCACTATGAACCTGAAAAGTCTTAACCCCAAATCCTATAACGTTCCTCTAAAGATAAGTGGATCAAGGTCTTAACCAAGATCCATTTTTCAATTTCATTTCAGACTAGTTTAAATGTCAACCATGATCCATAACAATATGCAAGAGAGTATATACAAAAACTCTTTCCTTTTTTTGAAATTTTTTCGAAATATGCACATTTTTGTGGAGTTTTTGGATCCAAGACGGAAGGAAAGACTTTACAAATTTATTTTTACAAACATTAATAAACAAATTTTTGTAAATATTTATTTTCAACATTTTTCAAAAATTTTGTACTATATACATATTTTTTATACAGAAAATTTTTACAAAAATTTTACAATAAAAATAATTTTTGCAAAAAATTGTAAAAAAAATCAAAAAGTTTTTACAAAGCTTTTTACAAAAGAGATTATAAACTATATACAAAATTTTAAAAATTTTGTGATTATTATCCATATTATTTTGTGATTATAAGACATATTATTAGCATACACAAAGTAAGTTATTGCTAAATTATATATACAATATATACGACATCCCCCTATACTTAGCTTAAACAATGTCCTCAAAGTGAACAAAGAGCGATGAAAGAAGACATAACTTGTGATGAGTATGGGGAAGTGAAAAGAATGATATACTACAATGATGAATGAAAGAATGTAAGGAATAGAAGTCGGTGATCACCCTATACTTAGGATCAAGTAATCCTAAGTATAGGAGACTATACACAAGGGAAAAACTGAAGAATAGGATGTATAGGTATTACATCCCCTATACATAGGGTAAAATATCCCTAAGTATAGGAAACAAAATAGAGGTAAATCGAATTGAATAAATAATAGGTTTTATACCCCCCCTCTTATACTTAGGGTAAAGCACACCCTAAGTATAGCATAATCATAAGATGAAGACAGGGTATCAAACAAAAAGAATGCTTGATATGGCCAATCTGGATCTATACAATTGTGGAGAAGAACTGATAATCAGGTACGAAATGAAAATGATGTGAGTCATAGACCACATCTCATACAAAATGAATAGGGACAACGTTAACAATCAGCGGATGATGATCAAGATATGGCTTCAGGTGCTGGTTATTAACCCGAAAGGTGGAATCAGATGAAAACTCAGATCTATAAGTATTTCTGTTGTGCACCATTCTGACCATGTATGGTCCCTTCCATTTGCTTTGTAATTTTCCTGGAAATAATATCAACCTAGCATCAAATAACCATACTCTCTAATTCGGCTCAAACTGTTGATGGCTAATATGAGAATCATGCAATATCTTCACTCCATCCTTATATTGTAGTCTACTCGAAAAGGTTGTATCTCTCAACTCCACCAGAGCTTCCAATTCTGCTTTTCTTTAATCTCCTACACTCTTGGGATCCGATAATAGCTCTGTAGCCGCCCAAAGTGACTTGTGCTTGATTTCCACAGGTAGGTGGCATGTCTTTCCATAAACGAGTCGAAAGGGAGATGCACCCAAAGGTATCTTGAAGGAAGTGCTATAGGATCACAAGTCTGAGTCCAAATGTTGTGACCAATCCTTTCGGTCTGGGTGGGAAACCTTCTACAATATAATCTTGATCTCCCAATTTAATATTTCAGCAAGACCATTGGTCTGAGGGTGATATGGAGTGGCAACTCGATGGTCAATGTTGAACTCGTTAACATGGGTCCTTACCATATCATTGATAAAGTGAGTCCCCCCGTCTGAAATCAAAACTCTAAGAACCCTGAACTGTAAAATGATATTTTTCCTAAAAAATTTGCATACGATCTTAGCATTTATGGCTGGGGAGGAGATGACCTCAACCCAATGACTCACATAATACACAATAAGCAAAATGTACTCAAACCCCTGACTCTTAGGGAATGGCCCCATGAAATCGATGCCCCATGTGTCAAAAACCTCACAAAAGTGAATGGGTTGCATCGACATCATATCACGTTTTCCATAAGTGCCCATCCTCTGATAATCAATGCACCTCTTCACGAATTCATCTGAATCCTTGAAGAGGGTAGGCCAGCAGAGGCCGGATTGGAGAACTTTCTGTGATATCCTTCTCCCATAGTGATGTCCGCCTGCCTCAAGATTGTGACAGTAAGTGAACATGTTGTTGTGCTCCTCTTGAGTAATACACTGACGCAAGACACAATCCCCCCCTTCATGGTAAGGAGTGGGATCTTTCCAATGGTATGACTTGGCCTTCGCTAGGAAGATCTCAAGTCGTTCCCTGGACCAACGTTGTGGAACTTTCTTGGTGACAAGATAATTTACAATGTCAGCATTACATGGAATCAAGGTGATAGCAAGAATTGCCTCATCTGGAAATGTCTCTGTAATAGGTGTGGTCTACTCGCAATCCTTGAGATGCTCTAATCGGGAGAGGTGATCCACCACCACATTCTTTAGTCCAGGTTTATCCTTAATCTCTATATCAAACTCCTAGAGTAGAATAATCCATCTGGTCAATCTGGATTTATCATCCTTCTTATCCATGAGGTATCAGATGGTAGTGTGATCTGTGTATATGATCACCCTAGATCCAAGAATGTATGATCGAAACTTATCCAAAACAAAGATTGCGGGTAGCATCTCTTTCTTAGTCACAATGTAATTCCGTTGAGTGGCATCCAAAGTCCGGCCAGCGTAGTGAATGAAAAATGGAAATCCATCCCTCCTCTATCCTAGGACAGGCCTTATAGTAAAATCAGAAGCGTCTGTCATGATCTTGAATGGGAGAGACCAATCGGGTGGCTGATGGACAAGAGTCTGCAAACCTAATTCCTCGAGAGTTTCAAATGATGCAAGACACTTATCATCTACAATGAACTTGGTGTCTTTTGTCAACAGATTTGTGAGCGGTCAGGCAATATGACTGAAGTCATATATGAACCATTAGTAGAAACTGACATGCCCTAGAAAAGACTGCAATTATCGCAAATTGGACGGTGGATTGAGTTTCTTGATGATATCCACCTTGGTCGTATCGACCTCGATGCCCTTATTGGATATGATGTGGCCAAGGACCATCCCTTCAGTCATCATTAAATAACTCTTCTCTCATGATAATACAAGGTTGACCTCAATGCAGTGCTGAAGTACTCAATCTAAGCACTCAAGACAAGCATCAAACATATCGTCATAGACCGAAAAGTCATCCATGAAGACCTCTAAATACACCCACCATGTTCGAGAAGATGGAAAGCATGCACCTTTAGAATGTAGCCGAGGTATTACGTAAATCAAATGGTATATGTCTAATAGCATATGTCCCAAATGGACAGATGAATGTCATTTTCTCCCAGTCTTCAGGCACTATGGCCACCTGATTGTATCTTGAGTACCCATTAAGAAAACAGTAGTGACTCTTCCCAGCTAGCCTCTCAATAATCTTATCAATAAATAGTAGCGGGAAATGATCCTTCTTGGTGGCCTGATTCAATCATCTGTAGTCCACAGAGACCCACTAAGAAGTGGGTACTCGGGTAGCTATCTCCTCTCCAGACTTGCTCACAATTATGTTGATACTTGTCTTCTTGGGTACCACATGTAATGGACTAACCCACTTGGAGATGGAGATGGGGTAGATAAATCGGTGCTCCACCACTTTGACATTTCCTTCATGACCACATCTCGAAGACTCGGGTTCATCCTTCGGTAGAACTCACGTGATGGCTTGGCATCCTCTTCAACAAAGATGTGGTGGGAGCACAGGACCAGGCGTATCCCTTGGAGATCAGCTACACTCCATCCAATTGCCTTGCAATTTCTTTCAAGAACCACCATCAAACGAGAGTCCTGTTCTTCAGCCAAATCTACTGAGATAATGATTGGGAACATATCTACTCATCCAGAAATAATCTATACTTCATGCTTTATAGAAAGGTATTCAATTCTAGACAAGTGGGAGCTGGCAAATCTGGCTTCAGAAATGTCTGCGTGAAGGCTACCCGATCTGTATGTGAGAACTCTTGCTGTAGTGGTAAATCTCACGAAGGCAACCCTGCTGGTATATTTGTCAACTGCCCTATCTCACTCCCTATACTAGTTGTTGTCTCTGTAGGCACAAGACACTATAAATAGTCATGGAACTCCTGCCAATCAAAGTCGTTGTCTGTGTCTGAGGGATCTAAAGCAGAATAATATGAAATGAAATCTACCTCGTTATCATGATCGCGATCATCAGCCTCTAAGATGTCCAATGCCATGAGTGTGCTCTCCGAACTCTCATCAACTGTCATCTGAAACTCTGAACTGTCTAAAGTGGTGACAAGAGCTCGTGCTGCTTGATCTGCACAAACTGCTTCATCATCTATAATCACAATATCACACTCCCGACAGACATCTAGCTCTTCACCTGTCATTTGCTATAAGTATGTAGTCTGCCCCGAGCAAGCTGAATATTTGTCCCTAGTCTCCTCGATCATCTCTATTTGTACACTATCTCCCTCGATGCAAAAGTATACCTTCCTGCTATCATGATTGGACATTGCCTTGGTTGTGGCCAAGAACGTTCGTCCTAAGATGATGGGGGTATCGGTCACAAATTTAGGGATCTCCATGTCCAGTACAATAAAGTCCATAGGTAATTTCAGGTCCTGAATCGTGACGACGATGTCCTTCAGTAACCCCTTCGACTTCTTGACAGATCTACCTGCAAACTAAAGGACTATCCTACTTTGTCTAAGAGGTCCAAACTTGAATTGACTAAGGCATCCGTGAGGAAGCTAATCGAAGAGCCAATATCTAATAGAGTACGATTGAACTACTTCTCGTTGATGTGGCATCTGACATAAGGAGCTCCTACATCAGTTCTCTTGGCTGGCAATCAATTTTGAATAGGGAAGCAAGTGGCACAAGTAAGAACATGGATCTGTGCATTATGGTTCCTCTTCTTCCTACGGATGGTGGTCTTCTCTCTCAAATTCTTCTAGAATAGAGGAATATGCTCTAGTGCCTCCTGTAGAGTAATTTGCATATGGAATCTATCTATCATATGCTCATTGAACTCTAACGGGTGTCTCTTTTTTGGATATTTTGTTTTTGTCCCCTTTCCTAAGCAGAGTGCTTGAGGGAAGGGGATGTAAGGACCCTCTCCAGAGAGAAAAGGGTTAGGAGTAGGTTCATGTGCATGCAATAAGCTAGAACCCATACAAAGATCATCATGCAACATAGATGGATTCACGGGAGATATAGAAACCTTACCTTTACTCATATTTTCTATTTTTATTTTTCCATGTTTTGTGATTTTCTATAACTGTCCTCAAGTACAAAACAAGACAACACAACTGAAGGTATCTTGGTGGCATCAGTACCATCAACTGCATCTAAACTTGCAGCATCAGCACTGAACTCTGGCCTAGCATCTGGAATCCTAGTGGCATCAACACCACCTACTGCTACTGGGACTACGATGGTCTTAATACCATCGTCTGGATCAATATACTTTGTGGTGTCAGCACCGCCATCATCATCATCATCATGATAAGTGGCATCAGCACCGCTTCCATCCTCGTCTGGCACTGTGGAATCTGTATGGGGATGTCGCTCAGATGAGTCACTACTGGATAGCTTCCTACCGCTCCTAAGTGTCACAAAATCAACATCAAATATATAAGAAGAAGTATCATATAAGACATCACTAGGAGAGGTGGTCTCTATAGATTGTACCTACTCAGAATTTCTCTTCAGATTATTCAGGTTGGGTTCAATCTGAGTGGGTATGGTAGCCTTGCCCATTATTATTTCTCTCATTTCCTACTGTAACTCGTCCATCTCTCGCCTAAAGGATGCTTGTTGATCAGAGAGCAAGCGAGAGAGATCATCAAGGGTTGGGTTCTCATAGACTTGGGGATGAGAACCAGACGGTTTGCTTCGCTGGAAATGAGGATGGCTCTGCTGCTAGTGATAGTGAGGGGGAGGTTGGGAGTACTATTGAGGTTGATATGGCTACCTCCATTGCTTTCCCTGATAGTGGGGATGAGGACCATGTTGTTTGTACTGGTGGGAGTATTGGGGCTGCTGAGCCTAGCTGCTTTACTCTGCCTGAGCTTGAGTCTGCTGTTGGGAAGAGAGCCTCCAGTGGACCATTGAAAACCGAGATGGTTACGACAAATCCTGGGTTGAGATTGGTACTGAGAGTACCAGATCCCATTGACTTCCATCAACGGCTCGTGCTGCTCAAGGTGTGGTGGGGGAAGGGTTTCCAGGGGCTGATCTAACTGATAGACCACCATCTGTGCGTCTAGAGATGGTGGTGGCTGCTGGTAGTGTTGGAGCTATTAGACTGGCTCCGCCTGGATATGGTGGACCTGATGGTATGAGGTAGTTGGCTGGATGGAGATACTCCGTGGATCAGTTCGTGACATGAGACGGGGCTGAGAAGCCATCTGTGTCTCCTAGAGACACATGATTTGGGTCTTCAGATCACTCAAGTTCTTGGCAAGCTCATAAAGTTTATTGAGCTTGTCCATTCCTTGACTCTGCTTCTTCTCTATAATCTCGATCCGATCCACCTTTTGATTGATGATGCCCATGTCGGTAGCTAAAGACTCGATGAGTGTTGTTGCAGATAAAGAAGTTGAGGGACTGGCATCGACGCGTGCAATCCTCTAATAAGACACCACATGTGGAAGAGGCTTCCCCTCAGTGTAGACGCGGAACTGGGACATCACTATTTAGTTCTTACAATCTCCTCATATATGGTCCCGACCTGTCTTCATCCTTCGTGAAATAGGAACCTTCACACGAGGCGTTCACTAGCTCATGCAACTCCGGTGTCAGCCCACAGAAGAAGCTCTGAACAAGGTTAGGCTTGGATATCTCATGGGGTGGACACCAGTCAATGAGCTCTCTAAATCGATCCAAGGCTTCATGGAACTATTTGTTTGGGATCATTGTGAAGTTGCTGATCATGGCTCACGCTGCATTGGTCCAACCGAGTGTATATTACCTGTTCAAGTACTTGGTGCGGAGCTGCTCCCATGTGGTGACTACCTTCCTGATGAACCTTGATTTCATCATTATTATCTCCATATATTAAAACCCCTATCTTAAATTGGTGTTAATAAAAACTAGTGTAAATGTTGTATATATCTCCCTTTAAAAAAACAAAATAAAAAAATCATAGTGTTTTTATGCCTTTAAAAACGTTCACAAAAATATTTCTCCCATTGTTTGACTTCTTTTGCAATTTTGGTCAACATCAAACTTGTAGATCTCTTCGATATTACAACTTTCATGTTTTGAGTTTTCCCAATTCAGCCTCCTTCTATTTCTTTTTCGATTTTTCTTATTGAATAATTTGGTTGGGCCACGTGGCTCTTTTAGTTTGAGCCATGCGGCACGCTTCCCTGCACGCCAGGCGCCCTTCGTTTCACACCGTCCAATCTTCTCTGGAGCATCCATCTCAGCCATACATCTGCGCTAAAATTTTTTCCCTCCGATCGAGCTTCAGGTCTCATCTAGAGCATCCGCTCCCGTCCATTCCTCGACAATTGGATCATTATATCCAACAGTCCTGCGCGCCTTGCGCGTAGCCCTTAGATATGCCCTAATCGATTAAATCAGGGTCGCTCCATCGCACCCAAATCTCAACCGTTGGATTGCAAGATCCAATGGTCAAGCCTTTATCTCCTTCCTACATCAACTCTCTCTCTCTCTCCCACAATCTCCTCTTCACGCACATCACACCCTTTCCTTTTTCACGACCTTGATGACCACCTCCTCTACTCGCTAAGCACGACTACTCCAAGCCCTTACTCCCATCGTCCTCACACACTACCTAACAATAGTCCTCGCATCTTCTCCTCCTCTGAACAAATCCATGAAGTCACGTCATCAACCACTTGCACTCCATCCCTCTCCTCTTCAAATATTTCACCACCACCATCCGATCACCATGCCCACCTGTACATGAACCATGGCCTAGATCCTCTCCATCTCCCCAGTGACAGGGGGAGATCGGATAGAGGTTACGAAGATGACCAATGTCTCCGGTGTTGACCCTTGTCCATGGTAGGCCATGCCTCCAGTCTTAGCACGTCGGCGAGCTACTCCGAAGGGCCGCTGGAGTTCAGCGAAGACCAGAACCCTCTTTAGAGCTCGAGCCCTGGCCGCTTCGTCCGCCCCATTTTTCAGGTAAGCTTCTCTCATTCTCCTCTCCTCTTCTTAGTGATTCTCTTAATTAATTAGGCTCCAACTTGCATTATCACCTTCCATTTACCATCTCAACAGCTTCGCCTCTCCACGCTCATCTCTGTTCCACCCCTAGATCGCTCCCTCCTCTTCTCCATCACCTAAACACTGATGCTCCACCTCTTCTCCAAGTTACCGGAGACAGAGCACCAGACCCCCAGTCCTTCGCTCTCCAGGGACCCATTCGACTCACTTCACACCTTGCACGCATGCTTCGACTATTTATTAACGCTTGCAGGTACACCTTCCTTCAATGGCCGGAGCTTCCTTTCTTACTCTATTCAAGAGAAGGTCTTCCGACGAGCTTCCATGGCAGGCTCATCCCAGATGATCCTGCACCTCCTTCACGCCACCATCTCCATCACCAAGGGTCTAGGATCGATCTTCGACCTTCAGGACACCCGCAAAAAGGAGGAGGAGCTCTTAGCCGCTTCTTGGCGCCTCACCAAGTTTGTCGTAGGAGGCGACGGAGAGGAGGAACTCGACATACAGTTGTCGTCCGATCCTCATGATCGGAAGGTCCACAGGAGGCCATGTGTCCACCCCCAAGCCTTCACTCCCAGCCTCTAGTTCAAAGGCTCGGGCAATCCAAGCCAACACCCGAAGCTCCAGATCTCTCCACGTGTCATGAGCTTCCGCCAAGCCTCCCGAGCCTCGTCCCAAACCTGAGTCATCTTCCGAGCCTAGCCTTACGTGATCTGGTCATGAAAAGGCTCGGAAAATCATAGGGGTGCCCTGCTGACTTCTCCAAATTACAATCAGGCCCCCCGAGCACGTGCATAACATACGTGTATGGGGTTAATTTCACTCGACCCCCTACGGATTTAAATACTTGCAAATTACCTCTCGTACATATGGAAAAATTACAGGGAAGACCTCGTTCTTTATTTTAATTGTATTTAAGTCCTTCCAAGGACCTATTTGTAATGTTTTATCTACTTATTTTGAAGTGTTCCTTACATTTATGCTCCTGGATTCTTTTTCATTTTAGTTGATTTCAATTTCATTTTATCTACTTATTTATGCTCCGAATATCTTCAGCACACAATCTCCTTTTTAGTTGATTTCAATTTCTTTTAGAAGCATATTTCCTTGTCTATCTATTGGCATGAATTGTTCTCTGATTTGAAACTTAAAATTCATATGATTAATTATAGTTATATGGTGTCAACTGCATAATGATTATAATGGCATTGATTAATTTATCAAGTAAATTTGCTTCATAAATCTTCTCTGAAATTGATCACACATTAATTGATCATTGATTTTATCTAATTAGGGCATATTTGCATGACTTTACACTTGCATTATGTTGCATAATAAAAATCGAATACAAAGTGTCTTCCACTGCATGTATCATGTTTCTTATGAGTATTTAATTCATCACTTCATCTGAGTATTAGGAATCTAAATAAGTACTTAAGAGAATCGCGTCCCTGAGTTCGACCTTGGGATTTCCCAAGTAAATAAATGTGACCACTTTTGTTTAATTGACAAATCATTTGAAGTGGTTTTTTATCAACCCGATTTTACCTGACTGCAACGAGACTCGAGTGTTAATTCGGTACTTTTAAGAGGGTGATTTCGCGGTTCATCAAATGTCATCATTGTCGGGAAACAACTCATCTTTTATTTTATTTAGATTGTTATTATTTGATTAAATGATAATTTCTAACTTGTAGGTCAAGTTGTTCATTTCACATGCATGGTTTTGATAATTCTCTAATATATATCTATTGTTTGCTTTTTATGGTAGGGTCCCTTGGAGGCAAGGAGCAGGAGCTCCTGCTGTGAGGATCCTCAGAGGCACCATTGGAGAAACTATTGAGAATTAAGGTCTCGCATTATCCATGCATTCTTGTAAATAATCGTCTTTACAACGATCTTCATTTGAAGAGTCACCAGTGTAAATGAATGAAGGTTATTGCGGTTGTGTAGGTCTTGTACCGCTTGAATGTCGACTTAGGATCAGCCATGTAGCTTTCTGAGCTATTTCGTTTTTTATCTTAAGTGTTTGATCATAGGCATGACACACTAAATTGAGACATCGCCTCACTTAGTCAAAAATCAAATCTATTCTTTTCTCTCTAATAGAAGCAGGCTAGGTGTGATTTTCATCGACTTGTATACATTTAGAATTTCATTTTAATTTAGTCTTATTTTTCACGAAGAAAGCTACATGCGCTGCGAGTTTTTCTCTTTAGCATAGATCAAGATTTTATCGTATGCATTGCCTATTTCTCGACTTCTCTCATTGGACTGATCACCTAGGACTAAATAGAAATTTAGAATGGTCATTAGATGATGTTTAATTGTTTTTTTCTCTCATTAAATTAATGATAACTTTGAAACTAAAACCGGGACTGTCAATGCAAGTCGACCAAATAAATTGTAGTAAAAATATTTTTGGAAGAGCAATACCCTTTTTACATAGGATGTTAGGATTTCATATATCTTTAAGCCTTGCATAAATGATAATGAAATTGTTTTTATCACAAATAAAAAAGAAAAGATAAACAACCAACATTTGCTGGTTTCATGTGTGAGTTGGTAAATCAAAGGCGTTTCTTGGTTGATTGAGCCTTGTTTATTTTCGACACTCTTCCATAGACCTTAGGTACTCCATTCATCTCCATATATTCATTCATTCATTCATGTGTAAATCCATCCTAACCTCTTTGTTCCACTAAGATCTCCCCAACTTCACTTATCCATCTCTTTACTGGATCTATTCTCAGCCTAAGTATAGGGAAGGCCTAAGTCCCCGTAAATTCGAGACTCATACCCTTCTCTCCGATACTTAGGTTATTTTAACCTAAGTATAGGAGGCATCCTCCTCAGTTCCAGTATCCTTTCCTATATCTTATCTTGAGATATGGCTCTGTATCACTTAGTGCTATGAGGACATAGCAAAAGTTAAATATATGGGGTTATACCGTATATACTATATATATACTTCAGTCATAACTCTTATTTTCAGAAATTTTAAATAATTTGAATTTTTTAGGCTAGAGTATACATTTTCTTAAACTAAGCGGGATAAATGTTTTCAAAGTTTGAAAAAAATCTCAACTATGTTACATTATTTTGAAGAAAATATTTTTGAAAATGGTTTGAAAAATGGGTTTTACTTGTTTTGAAAAATCGTTTGAAAATTTTTTGAAAAATCTTTATATATGTGACACTATTTGAAAATCTTTCAAACAATTTTCAAAAAAGAGGATTTAAATGAGTCTAACTTATGGTTGTAAATATTGCTTTCGAAAAAAAATGAAGGAGTTTATTTAATCCCTGACAGTTCCACATTCACACAAGATTAGTGATGTTTAAGAACACTTGCTTTATGAGGTCTTGAGATTTTAAGTTAACCGGCCTCAGTCATTAGGGTCTTTTGACTTAATTATCGATATTTCCCTAATTTGAAAGATTTGTGTGCTATATTGCATGCTTTGTCTCTACTTTAAGAATATGATAAGCACTTCACATACACGGTTGCAGTCATGATGAGAGGAGTTGAAATTTCTGTTGAGGGACTGAGATGAGGGATTTGAGTTTGGACTTGATTTAATGATGCTCGAGGATGGGATAAAATCACTGAAGGCTTTATGAAACTTAAGTGTCAACGTCTTTAGTGAGTATGAGAACATGGTTCTTGTACTATTTCTTGATATTTACCTATGTACCAAGGTGTAATAAAAATAAAAAATGTTGATCAGTGTGCGCCAACTCTTGATAAAAGCAGTGGAGCTAGCCAAAAGTAATGAATGAAATATAAATGTTGAAATAAAAAAAGCTCATCTTACAAAGTCAAATATCAAAGAGCTTCCACCAAAGGCGAGCGCTTCTAACCATTTCAAAGTCCAACTTGGATCACCGTTATTAGGACTGGGAGTCAGGCTTGCATCAAAAAAGGGTTCTGCACCGTAAAGGCTACAAGTCTAGGTATAGAAGGTATATTAGATACTCAAAAAAGTCACACCCATGTGTATTCCCAGGAAAACAAGTGCAAACGACTCAAACTTCTCTTGACGGACACTGATGAACACCAAAAAACTGTATTGAGTTAATAAGACACTCGAGATGATCCTTGTTCCAATTGGGGGGGAGGGGGAGAAGAAATGAGACAATCTTATGCCTCCATCAACTGGTCTTCAACAACATTTTTAACTCCGACAACTAAAGAGACTGTGGATTGGATGCAATACTTAGTTTATTCTCTAGTGTTGAGGATTGGGTTCTTAGGAGAGTCTCTTGGACTGGAAAACTTGGGTGACGTTGCGACTTTACTCTCGTGACTGCAATCAACAATTAATTTCATATCCTTATTTTATATGTATATAGAGAGAGTGAGAGAAATTAGAGAAATCAAGCATTTTCGATTCATATCACAATTACAAAATGCACACATGAACAGACTAAAATATTGGTACACCATGTTAGTGTAATATTCGTCAAAGGTAAAGAACAAACCGATTGCAGCATATAATATAGTAAATAAATTAGAACAGAGATTACCAAAATATCAATCTAATGAATTATCTTTAAAGAAAATATCACCCTCACAATATTGATGTGGTACTAAAACTCCACCAAACTCTCATTGTTTAAAATTTGGGAATTCCCAACTTCCCTCCAATATCATTTGGTTTCTTAATTAAAACCAATTATATAAACCAATGTAATTGCATAAGTTTATCTTAAAATCTAGTTACATAATTTTAAATACAGCACAAGTATGAGCAGATTTTAGATCGGAATATCTTATATAAGTATAACTTCGGAGAACTTCCAATATTTTTTTTTGAATTTCTGATGGTGCAGAGGTAATACCAAAACAATAAATCCAACAAGAACAAGAAAAGGCAGATGCGGAGGTGATCCCTCTCCGCCGTCTTGAGCGGTACTCCGTTTTCTCGATGCTTTGGCTTTCTTGCCTCTCCAGCTCACGATGATAATCCCTCTTCCAAATCTTCTCTCATCGGTCTAAAATCCTATCTTGCCAAATATGGTGCGCGGATTCACACATCTGAGTCATACGAGCCACTTCCGTTTCGTTTCCGTTCATCCAACAAAACCAAAAGCATTACGCTGAAGATGCGATGCAAAGATAATTACAAGTCTAGGCACAAAGTTAAACACCTAACGTAAGTCTAAACTGTAGGTTAAGTATGCAAAGATCTACATAACAAAAAAAAGCCTACTAGATCTCTACAACCTCCTCCTTCACCACAACTCGCCTTCTCCTCAACACCCTGCCGGCAACTGATCCCCCAGCATGCCCTTCGCGCATCGCGACAACCGCCTGCCTTCTTCCTCCCATCGGCATCAGCTGCGGACTGTCCTCAGAAGATGAGGGCGTTGTTTGCCCGGAGCCGCACCTACTCGCATCGCTATCAGTGCTCCCTTCAGTCAAAACACCACCTATATCAGTCGACGTAGGGTGCTCGGGTCGCTTCCTGGGAATGGAAGGCATCACGTCGGCAGTAAGACTGTAGCCGAGGTAGCCGTCATGGCGGCGGAGGAGTCCCCTTTTGGTGAGGACGGTGAGGTTGTGGGAGAGAATGGCGTTGTGTGTTTTGGGGAAGTCGAGGCCACTGTACGCTGCTGCAATGCGATCGGCGATTTCGTTGCGACGGATCGGCATCTCGGCCTTCCAGCTTGGCCGCTCCTTGACGAGCTCCCCCATGGCCCATAGGATCATCTGCATGTAAGGGGGGTGGTTGCACGGTGGAGCCATCAGCAAGCAGGAAGCCGATATTGGAAGAGAATGGCGTAACGCGTACGGTGATGAAAACCCTCACGTCGTTCATACCTCCTCCATATAGGTCCTTGGGTAAATTACAAAAAAGGAACTGACCTTTACATGGATTCCCAAATAAGGGATTAATCTTTAAATTGTAACAAATTGGAGACTCATCTTTGATTTAACGGTGGAGTCTCCAACGACGTTAATGGTGACCCGATTTGTGATGTATATGGACAAATATACACCTGTCTATTAGGGATTTCGTTTCACTTTCCCCTTTCTCACACAAATAGAAGAACAACATCCCTTTTTCTCCCACCATGGTGGCCACGCCATGCTGCGTAGGTCACAACAATCTGAACAACAACTCCGCTCTTGACAATGACACAACTTTGAGTTCAGCTTTCGTCCCCCTTGAATCTACTCTTCCCCCATCGACGATTTAGGTATGGGTCGTGGGTGGTGGTGGAGATTGAGGCAAAAATGAGGCTGAGCAGAAGGGAGTGGGGGTTGTTGCCGAGAGCCATGGCAGCGCCGTTGACGGTGGGTTCATGACGACGACGACGATGTTGCTTCTGTACCTGTCGATCATGGGTGGTGTGACTAAGAAAAAGGCGGTGGAGGAGTACATGGTGGTGGCGGGAGCGGTGAGGGGTACTGATGAATACCCATTCATCACTCTTTATTCTTATATTTTAGCTACAAAAACCTTTGCAAATACATGTAGATATGTGTAAATACAAATAATTACCAAAAGCATGCATTGTGTAAAAACCTGTAATTAGCATGTTTTTGTGCAAAAATAAAAGAATAAAGAGTAAAAAGAAAAAGAGGGAAATATTTAGAATAAATATTGAGCAACTTGACCCAAGGGAGGGCTCAGCATGGGCCTGACCGCATAAAAGACAAAGTAGAGGGAGATAGGAGCTCATGTGTATATACTTCTGTAAATAAATAAAATTATATTTTCCTCACCCAAAAATATGCTTGTACATATTTTGTGTATATTTAGAAACCATTAAAAACAAAATAAAAATTTAAAAATCAAAAATTCAAAAATGCCCTTTCACCATGTGTATAGACCATCATCCTTTATTTATTTAATCCTATAAATAAATGAATTTATTTTCAAAACTTTTTGTGAATACTCTAAGGTATATTTTTTAAAGAAACACAACAAAAATCAAATAAAAACAAAAAAAATTAAAAATACAAAAATACAGTGTATATACCATGTATATAAATGTATATAACTATTTATTTAAACTATGAATATAAATAATTAAAATAAAATAAAAATACCATTTTGTTCTTTATTTTATGATGTAAATAAATAAAATATAAAATGGGCATAAAAATACATAAAAATAACAAATAAAAAAATCAAAAATTAAAATCTATATAGTGTACATATCCCTATATATATAGCTACCCTATTTTTATTTCCAAAAATTAATTAAAAATCACCAAAAAATAGAAAAAAATAAAAGAAAAATATTTCATGTTTTGAGTTTTTCTTAATTCGGCCATTTTCTACCTTAAAATAAATAAACAAAAATTTCAATAATTGGCAGCTCCTGATTGGTCCACGGGGGATTGTTGACCCCGGTCAACTCCCCCGCGGACTCCTTCCTTTTCTGGAAGATGCGCGCCGCCCCGCCTTCGCCGATTTTTCCACGCGTCTCCAGGCTGTCGCCCACGCAAACCCCATGCCCGGATTCTTCGCCGATCATCCATCTCCCTCGCCGGATCTTTCGCCATGAAATCCACGCCTTCCATAGCTGCCTCCATTCAACCCTAATCGGCCCTGTCTCCATATATATCCCGACCTCCGCCGCCTCCGCGCCTCATCTTTGGCTCGCCATTCTCATTCCCGTGACCTCCAGGGTGATCACCGAGGTGACAGCTCGCGTTTGCCCTTGTTGCAGTGAGGAGAGGGTGCCCCGACCATTGATCCGGCGTGTTTCGCCGCCGTTGCTCCGCCACCTGCGTGAGCATCGAGCCTCAGGCCTTGACGCCCTTCGAGGCTACGACCGGGAGTTAGCCACACTCCAGCATAGTCTTCCGCTCCACCCAGGTAGTCGATTAGCTCGTCCATTTCGTTTAATTTCTGATTTCGCCCAAATCGTATCTCCGACGTATTCCCCTGATTCCGACCATCTCGCGTAATATCTCGACCATCCGACCCGACCATCATCTTCGCCAGACCTCTCCGCATCTTCTTCACCCCTTCATCCAACCCAGATCGCACCGGATCTGGGAATCGAGCTCCTCCGCCGACCACCCTCGCCGGAGCTCTCCATTCCGACGCACCACGCACCTTCACTCCGCCTAACCGGGTCGAGGCAATTTGCCCTCGACCCGTGAGTCTTCTGGTTCGCTTTTCAGGTCAAGACAAGGGTCATCTGAGACCCTTCGCCATCCAGCCAGGAGACCCGGCTCCGCCGCCTTCGACCGAGCTCCTCGGAGATCGGTGCGCTCGTCGGAGACCACCAGCAGACGCGGGAGCCTTCCGCGATTCTTCTCCGACCTCCAGAAGGCTCTCCACAGGATCCTAGCGCACGCACGAGCCCGGCGAAAGTCGCCGGCGACTTGTTCTTCCAGGATCTTCAGCCGCCGTCCGATGAGGCCTCCGCTCCAGTCTTGATCTCAGCCGTCCATCTTTCGAGGAGCCGCGACCGTTGATCATCCAGAGGATCTCATCTGGACCGTTGGTAGCAGAGGAGAGAGGCACCTGAGCCCTAGCCGTCAGATCACCCACGTGGCCTCGCCTCAGCCGTCGATCGAGCCCAAGAGACACCGAAGAAGAGCGCCCGCCGTCCCGAGCCGTTGGATCTTCCACGTGGCGCCTATCGAGCCGTCGATGATAATAAAAGGGGTAAATTCATCTTAGGCCCCTCTGTTTGTTTTATTTCAATTTAGTCCTGTAATTTTTAAATTACGTTGTTTATTTTCTGGGATACTTGCAATAAGGACCTCGTACTTATTTTATTTGCACTTATACCCCTGTCTACGTGGACCACGTGCTTCGTCACGTGAACTTTATTGGGTTAATTGCAATATCAGCCCTGTAGTTCTGGATGTTACGGATTGAATCAAATCTTTTACTTATTTGCATTTATGCCCCTGTGCGTGATTTAATTTCCACATGTGCGATATTTTTTGGGTTATTTGCAGATAAGCCCCTGGACTTTTGGTACTTGTTACCAATAAGCCCTCGGAACTTATTTTTCTTACATTTGGGTCCCTGAGTGCCCCAGACACGCGCCTCGTGCGTGATTTCTTGGGTATTTTGCACCAGACCCCCCAGAACTTTTGGGTATTTGCACTTTGGTCCCTGTGCACAGTGCCCCTCCTTTGTTTTTGAATAAAATATCAAATCACCTCCAAATTCGATGAAAATTTGACACATGGCTCCTGCCATGGTGTAGAATTTTTGTGAATTTTTGAGGACATTTTTTATTTCATTTAGTATTTTTAAAAATTCAAAAACCTTGCGTTTAGCTACTGTCTAGATATAAAAATACCAAAAAAATTATAAAATCACCCCCAAAAATTCTAAAAAAATTAGCTACTGTTTCTTGCTTGTTGTTTGATTTTCTAGCCAAGTTTGGCTATTTTTCATTGCGTAAAAACCCTAAAAATCTAAAAACCCCTAAAAACTCATAAAAATTATAATAAATAACATAAAAATCCAAAAACAATAATTTAGGTGCCCAAATTTTCCTTATTCTTTCTAGATTACAGGAAAATTACCTCAGGGCTTGTTGAGATCCATAAATATTTTATTTTTGGGTCTAAAGCCTTGCTGGACAGTACCTTTCATTTTTAGCACTGTTAGATTTTTAGAAAATAATTTACCCATTAGAAAAATATCAAAAATTCACCAAAAACATTTAAAAACTTAACAAACATAAAAACAATTTTTCTGGAATTTTTGCTTGATTTTTGATGTGTTAAATAAATTGCTTAAGTGTGCTTGTTTATACTTTCTTTATTTTCCTTCACATATTTAAAAATTCTAAAAAATTATAAAAAAAATCAAAAACCACTAAAAATTAGCTTCTCTGAAATTTGACTACTTAGTTTTTCAATCGTGCTCCTTGTGTTCGACCCTGGATCGCTATACCAGGTAAAAAGAATAGCGAAGACCGCTTACATTGAATTTCTTGATTTTCTGAGTGGTTTTTATCAATTTTTCTCGTTGACCGAATTGATCGATTAAGGACAACGACATTGTGATTCATCTTCTACCTTAGTCGCGTCAATTTTCGCGTCATCAGAATGGCGCCGTTGCCGGGGTGCACGGCTTTGTAGTCATTTTTCTATTTTTGTCTCTCTTTATATTATTATTGCTTTCTGACCTTCTCTCTTTGATTTTTGTGCGAGGTACTGCTTGGACGACTTGGAGCTTCTTTTTAGAGGACCCGTGCAGGAGGAAGAGAGAGAGAAGAAGGAATTTTTATTTTTGAGAGAGAGAGAACAATATTTGTTGTAATAACTTAGACTCTGGACTTGTGGACACTTGTAACTTAGCGGGTCTGTTTCGCCGAGTACCGGTGTACTCGGGGGACCCATTTGGATTTTCGCGGCTTTTTCTGCGGTTTTAATAGCTAGCTGCCTTTTCCGGTGTTTACGCGGTTTTTCTCGAGCCCCTAGATTTAGGAATTTCTCTTGCTTGTGCAGTAATTAGTAGGGTCCCCACACTTAACTGCCTATCTGTTCCTATAGATCGTTAATTGGACCTACTAATAATAAATAATAAAAATAACTTAGTTGCTTTCCTGAGAGCCTACGTGCCGCGAGCCTGCCCCACAAGCGCTACTCCTGAACTCGACCTGTCGAGAAGAGGAGGGGTAAGCCAAGACCGGACTATTTGGATCGAAGGCGAGTAACTGAGTTAGACGGTTCTGCGATAGAAGTTGCTCATCTAGGACTCGGTTTTTCCCGTTGCATCATTTAGGTAGTTTCATTTCTGTCTTTAAATTCTGCGCGGATCACTTGCATGTAGAGTGCTGGAGACAAGGTACGCATTTCTATCTCTGCATGCATCATTGATTTCTTCGCGCATCGGCTTTTTCGTCTTCTCCCTCTGTTTTTGGCTTAATCATCAGGAGAATCGGAAAAATCGTTAGGCCGCTTGTATTTATTTTGAAAAAAAAAATTAAAAAGAAAAACAAAAAAAATTGGGACTGGATAACATTATTGACCCTAAAAGACACTCACATTAAAAATTTGTCTTGGGGAGAGCAACCCCCTCCTTGTATGGTTTGGATGCGCGAGAGAGTGACCCGTACCCTAGATAGAGCCCTCCGGTGCTATTTCCAGCTGACTACCGACTCTTCCGTGCGGGCCAGTCGGTTGGAGTAGCATCAGGTATCCTAACAGGTCACGTAAGCGCTCTGATATCTTGTGTGTTCACCAAATAAAATTGACAAGATAAATTGATCGATCTTTCACGGTCTTCAGATTGTGTTGCGTTGGTGAACCGGGGGTTTGCTTTGCGATCATATTTTCTCCAGATCCCATCCGCCCAACTCGCCAAGATCAAGATGATGGGTAGACGATCTCTTAGGCAGCCTCTGGCTGCACCGCTTTCAGGCGAGTCTACTTCATCATCTAGGTTGGCCCGTGAGAGTCAAGACCAGCTCTCCGGTCCCGAGTACGATTACACCCTGTTCCCCCTCGATCCCCTTTCTTTTGCTACTGAGAGACATGAGCCCGAGGAAAGACGAATTGATTTGACAGAACCTGAGTTGGGCTCATCTGATTTTGCAGACGTCGGTATGGCCGCCAGATCAGACGATTACCCCGGAGGTCAGCAGGGAGAGCAGCATGTCGTATTTGACCAGGGGGCGATTAACTCCACCCTGATCGCATCATTAGAGACAGTTCAGCAGCAGTTACGCGATCAGGGGGCATTCATGATAGAGATGAGGAGGGAGTTGGAGCGACTCCGAGAAGAGAGAGATCAGAGCGAGCCTGAGGACATTCCTGACGCTGATGCAGAGGCAGCAGCCGCAGCAGCAGCCGCAGCAGCAGCTGCCGCAGCAGCGGCAGCCGCCGCCGCAGCAAGACCGATGCGGGAGTTACACAACCCCGGATCTACACTGATGCACCAGTGGGTGGTGGTACCTGCTATCGTGGGGGATTTCAAGTTCCCTCCGAACACCCTGCAGATGCTTCCTCATTTTCACGGACTTGCCACTGAGGAACCCCACCTCCATCTCCAGGAGTTTTTGATGATCTGCAGCACTATCCACGACCGTCGTGTGGACCAAGATACGATTCGGATGATGGCCTTCCCTTTTTCACTGGCAGATAGAGTAGCCGCCTGGCTGAAGCATCTAGGGAAGTTTGTTTACACCTGGGAGCAGCTCCGCACCGAGTACTTAAACAAGTACTATCCACTCGGGCGGACGAATGCAGCAAGGGCCCTGATCAACAACTTCTCCATGCTCCCTAACGAGCAATTTCACGAGGCATGGGAGAGGTTCAGAGAGCTTCTGGATAGATGCCCACACCACGACATTTCGAAGCCGAACCTAGTTCAGAGCTTCTTTAGTGGGCTGACGCCAGAGCTTCAGGGTCTGGTGAATGCTTCTTGCGGCGGGTCCTACTTTGCCAAGGACCACAACCAAGTCTGGGCCATCTATGAGGAGATGGCCGAAAATTACATGGTGATGTCCCAGACTCGGTTGTATACACAGAGAGCTCAGCAGCCGCCAGGACCCGTGCAGTACCAACGGATAGCACGGGTTGATGCAGGTCCTTCCAGTTCGTCCACAGTTGCAGCCGCACAGGCAGAGTCGGCCGCTGCGGACATGGGGATTATCAGCGAGAAGTTGGACCGCATGGAAATAATAGAGAAGAAGCAGTGCCAGGGCATAACTCAGATGGAGCAAATGGCACAAACTCTGAGCGACGTGAAGACCCATCTCTTGTGTCTTCAAGAGGCACAGACGGCTTCTCAGCCCCGTCTTCAGTCGCGAGGCGATTCCGGTGGCAACCGCAGCTCGTCCCAGCGCTCCAGCTCCTTGCAGCAGCCTAGACAAGTTCACCTTGTACAGGCGGAGCCGTACCAGCAGCAGCAGCCCTCTTACCAGTCACCACCATCTCCAGACTTACAGATGGTGGTATATCAGCCGGATCAGCCTCTGGCAGCACTACCGCCAGACCCCTTCGATGCTGAACCATTGATGGATGTAAACGGGATTTGGTATGACCGTCCTCAACCTGGAATCCGACGAGACCATCCCGGATTCAGGTGGGGGAATGGGGGTAACCAGTCCCAACAGCAGCCAGCCGGTCAGGGAGGGCAGTACTCCCAGCAGAGAGATCACCAACAGCCCCCAGCATACCAGCCACACCAGCCATCATCCTTCGTACCTCGTCCCTACCAGCAGCAGGGACAGAATTGGAGACGTGAGCAGCAGGCTCACCAGCAGCAGCATCCTTCCTCTTACCCCTCTCAGCAGCAGCAGCACCAGGTCCAGCAGCCTCAGTACCAGAGAGGCAACCCGTCGGGCTCCCATGAGAGCCCCGCCAGGGATGATCTAGCCCGCCTCTTCACAGAGCAGCAGGCTACATTTAGACGGGAGATGGACGAGTTCCTCCAGGAGATGCGGGACCTGATGAGAGGGAAGGCCGCCATCCCTGCACAGATCGAGCCTAATCCGAATAGCTTGAAGAGGAAATCTGAGCAGGTAGATCCCACTGAGCCTACCACTCCTAGTAACCCATTTGATGATATGTCATCGGATCTATTTGATGCTGATTTTGTTACACTTAGGAGCGGTAGAAGACCAGCAGGCGGCGCCTCATCTGAGCGACAACGCGAGGATCGATCTAGAGCGCCAGATGAGGAAGAGGAGAGCGGTATTGAAGCCGCACATGATGATGACGATGGTACTGATGCCACCCGAGATGCTATTTCCACCGGCGGTACTGATGTCGCCGCTTCACCATATCGAGGAGGTGGTACTGACGCCACCAGCAGAGCCGAGCCAGACCGCGGTACTGAAGTCGCAAGACGTCTAGTTGTAGAGCCAGCTAGAGGTGGTACTGAGGCCACCAACATTTATTCTGATAGAAATGTTGTCTTTCCTCGCATGAGTGTATCTCAGAACTCTAATTTGAATAAAGGAAAAGGTTTAGTTTCTTCTGATCCCACTGTGGTGAATGATGTTTGTGAGGATCCGGTTGTCGAACCGTCTAGGCCTATTCCTAGTCCTTCATCTGAGAAGGACCCTATGATCCCCTTTCCTAGAGCCCTTGAGTTGGGAAAGGGGAAGAAAAAAGAAAAAGATCCAAAAAAGAGAGCAGGAGGAGTTCAGCCAAGGCATGATAGACCGATTTCACATCCAGCTGACCCTCAATGAGGCTTTGCAGCACATCCCTCTTCTTCAGCGATCCTTGAGAGACAGGACCACAGTCAGGAGGAAGAAGAGGAATAAAACCACAGAGATTCATGTGTTGACCAAAGCCACGTGTTACGCGATCCAGAACCATCTGCCGACCAAGAGGCCTGATTTAGGAGCCCCGTATGTCAGATGTCAGATTAGTGAGCAGAGGTTCGACCGTACTCTACTAGATAGCGGATCGTCGATCAACCTTCTTCTGGCAGCCCTTCTCGACCACTTAGAGTTGGGCACTCTTAGACAGAGCAGGACATACCTTCAGTTTGCTGATCGGTCTGTCAAGAGGCCAAAGGGGTTATTGCGAGACGTTGTCGTCATGATTCAGGGTTTGCAATTCCCCGTGGACTTTGTAGTGCTGGACATGGAGACCCCTGACTCGTTGACCGATTCCCCCATCATCCTCGGTCGCCCGTTCTTGGCCACAACCAAGGCGGTGACTGACCATGACAGTGGGAAGGTATTCTTTCGCGTCCAGGGCGAGAGTATACAAATAGAGACGGTTAAGGAACACAGAGCCAGAGATAGATCCCGCTCAGAAGGCAGTACAGATTCAGAGCAGCTGACAGACGCAGAGCCAGACATCCACCAGGACTGTGATTTTGTGATCACAGATGATGAGGCAGCTTGGGCAGATCCTGCAGCACAGACCATCCTCTCATATTCAGATACAGCTGATGCAGAGACGATAGCAGAGGATAGTCTGGAGAGCACAGCCCTGGTTCAGGGTACTATTGAGTCAGCAGAGTCGGACCTTGATCGCGACACGATTTTCAGTGATGGTGGTACTGAGGCCACCTTGCTCTACGGTGGTACTAATGCCACCGCAGTTGATACAGATCCCTCGGATTCAGAGTCTGATTGGGCAGATTGTGATGATCAGATGCCAGACATGGATCCACCTGAGCCTACAGATGAGGAGGAGGTAGAGGCAGAACAGATTAGAGACAATGCAGAGGACCCGCCTTCTCCAGATCAAGTTTGTGAGAGTTCGTTATCATTTTCCCAGGCAGATTTGGTAGAATTGTCAGCATACACACATCTTCTTCAGAAGCCAGATTTGCCAGCACCCAGCTGTCCAGAACTAAAGCCGCTCCCTACTTCGCTGAAGTATCGATTCCTTGCGGGAGAGTCTGAGATGTACCCAGTCATCATCTCCGCCGATCTGACTGGAGAACAAGAATCCCGTCTGATGGAGGTTCTTGAAAAGAACCGCAAGGCAATTGGATGGAGCGTAGCAGATCTCCATGGGATTAGTCCCTCGTTGTGCTCCCACCATATCTATCTCGAGGAAGGGGCAAAGCCGTCGCGTGAGTTCCAGCGGCGACTGAACCCCAACCTACGAGAAGTTGTCATGAAGGAAATATCAAAATGGTGGAGTGCAGATTTTATTTATCCCATTTCCGACTCCAAGTGGGTTAGCCCCTTGCATGTGGTGCCCAAGAAGACGGGCATCACGACTGTGATCAGTGAGTCGGGAGAGGAGATTGCTACACGAGTACCCACCTCTTGGAGGGTCTGTGTTGACTACAGGAGACTCAACCAGGCCATCAGGAAGGACCACTTCCCCCTGCCTTTTATTGATCAGATCATAGAGAGACTGGCAGGGAAGAGCCATTATTGCTTCCTAGATGGGTACTCGGGCTACAATCAAGTGGCCATCGCTCCTGAGGATCAGGAGAAGACCACCTTTACCTGTCCCTTCGGTACATACGCCTTTCGACGCATGCCATTTGGGCTATGCAATGCCCCTGCGACTTTTCAGAGGTGCATGCTGTCGATCTTTTCGGACATGGTAGGGGAGTGTTTGGAGGTCTTCATGGATGACTTCTCGGTTTACGGCGACGGATTCGATTCCTGTCTTGACTGCCTAGACCGAGTGCTCCAGCGATGTATTGCTACCCGCTTGGTTCTGTCTTGGGAGAAGAGTCACTTCATGGTGACTCAAGGGACGGTGCATGGCCACATCATCTCCAACAGGGGCATGGAGGTTGATCCGGCCAAGGTTGACGTCATTAGAAAACTCGCACCGCCGTCCAATTTAAAGCAGCTACGGTCATTTCTGGGGCACGTTGGTTTTTATAGGAGATTCATTCATGATTTCAGCAAGATTGCCCGACCGTTGACTGACCTCTTGACGAAAGACACCGAGTTCCTTGTCGATGACAAGTGTCTTTCATCCTTTGAGACTCTCCAGCAGCGTGTTATTGAGGCTCCTGTCCTTCAGCCACCCGATTGGTCTCTCCCATTCGAGATCATGACGGATGCCTCTGATTTTGCCGTAGGGGCCGTGCTAGGACAGAGGAGGGATGGAGTTCCATTTGCCATACACTATGCTAGCCGCACATTGGATTCCGCCCAGCGGAATTATACGGTCACAGAGAAGGAGATGCTAGCAGTAGTGTTTGCCCTAGATAAGTTCAGATCGTATATCATTGGATCTAGAGTGACTTTGTATACTGACCACACCGCCATCAGGTACCTCATGTCAAAGAAGGATGCCAAGGCCAGACTTACTAGATGGATCCTTCTACTCCAGGAGTTCGACATTGAGATCAAGGATAAGCCTGGAGTCAAGAATGTGGTGGCGGATCATCTCTCCCGATTAGAGCAGCCTGAGGATTCTGAGCAGATTGATCCCATTCATGATACCTTCCCAGATGAGGCGATCCTTGCTATCACCTCACTCCCGTGGTATGCCGATATTGTGAACTTTCTCGTTGCTGGGAAAGTCCCACAAGATTGGCCCAGGCAGAGGCTTGAGACCTTCCTTGCGAAGGCCAAGTCCTACCACTGGGAGGATCCCATCCTTTACCACGAAGGAGGGGATAGCATCTGGCGTCGGTGTATTCCTCAGGAGGAGCATCATAGTGTCCTCACTTACTGCCACAAGCTTGAGGCAGGAGGACATCATTCTGGGAGGAGAACGGCACAGAAAGTGCTCCAATCCGGCTTGTGGTGGCCTACACTCTTCAAGGACTCTGATGAGTTCGTGAAGAGGTGTACTGACTGTCAGAGGATGGGCACTTGTGGACAACGTGATATGATGCCGATGCAGCCCATTCACTTCTGTGAGGTTTTTGACGCATGGGGCATCGATTTCATGGGTCCATTCCCTAAGAGTCAGGGATTCGAGTACATTCTGTTGGCCGTAGATTACGTTAGTCGTTGGGTTGAGGCTATCCCCGCCCGAGCCGCTGATGCGAAGACAGTTTGCAGATTTTTGAAGAAGCACATCATCATGCGGTTCGGGGTTCCACGAGTTCTGATTTCTGATGGGGGGTCTCATTTCATCAACGACCAGGTGAAGGCCCTTGCCAGCGAGTTCAGCATAGACCATCGTGTTGCCACACCATACCATCCACAGACAAATGGTCTAGCTGAGGTGTCGAATTGGGAGATCAAGAATATTTTGCAGAAAGTCGTCCGCCCTGACCGAAAGAATTGGTCACAGCTTTTGGACTCGGTCTTGTGGGCATATCGGACGTCTTTCAAGACTCCATTGGGTACATCTCCCTTTCGCCTCGTTTATGGCAAGCCGTGCCATCTACCTGTTGAGCTGAGGCACAAGTCACTTTGGGCAGTCACAGATATTCTTATGGATCCAGATGGTATAGGAGACCAGAGGAGGGCAGAGCTAGCCGCCTTGGAAGAGCTTAGAGATACAGCTTTCTCAAACAGCCTACATTATAAGGAGAAAGTGAAGGAGTGGCATGATTCTCATATCAGCCACAAGCATTTTGAGATTGGACAGAGAGTATGGCTGTTTGATGCAAGGCTTAGACTATTTCCAGGGAAGCTACAGAGCAAATGGAAGGGACCTTACTTGGTCAGAAAGGTACACGATAACGGTAGCATTGATATATCTGAGTTATCCTCTGAGAGTACCTTTCGAGTGAACGGCCAGCGGCTCAAGCCATTTCTAGATCATGAGCCGCGGGACGTTATTATTGCCGCTATTCATTTTGCGTGAGATGTGGTCTTTTGACTCACATCTTTTGCATCTCACGCCTGATTTTCACTGTTCTTCCGCCTGTATAGATCTAGTTGTCCATATCATTCTATTCTTTAGTCCCACATCTCGTCTCTCATCTTATGATTATGCTATACTTAGGGTGTAATTTACCCTAAGTATAGGGGGGATGTAGGGCCTGCGAGTATTCTTTTCATTCTTTCTGCTCCTATTTTTGCTGCCTATACTTAGGGATATTTTACCCTAAGTATAGGGGGGGGGGGCAGACTCTGTATTTTCTTCACTCGGATTTCCCTTCATGTACAGCTTGCTATACTTAGGATTAGTTAATCCTAAGTATAGGGGGAGACCACCGAGTTCCTCTCACTCTATTCATTCATTCGTTCTTGTACATAGCCATTCCTTTTCACTTCCCTTTTACTAAGCACGAGTTATGTCTTCTTCATCGCTCTTGATCACTATGAGGACATCGTTCGAGCTAAGTATAGGGGGGGTGTGTATATATTTCATATATACTTTAGCCATAACTCGTACTTTGTGTGAGTGTGTTAGTAAATAAAATGGCTAAAAATCACAAAATTTAAAAATTTTTCATAAACCTCTTTTAGCTTGCACATACGTAGCTAATGTACAAAGTATTTTTGTAAAAAGGATTTCAAAAATCTTTTGTGTAAAGTTTGTGTAAATATTTTGTATCAAAATTATGTATATAGTACAAAATTTTTCCAAAATGTTTTGAAAATCAAAAGTTTGCAAAAATCTTGTGTAAATGTGTGTAAATATCTTTTTGCAAAACTTGCACCTCATGCATCATCATCATCCATAATTTCAGAACATTTTTCAAAAATTTTGCATGATTGTAAAATATTTGTAAATAGCATCTTGTGTACATATATGTATATAGTTTTTCCTGGATGAGAGTTGACATTTAAACTAAGCCTGGAATTAAATTGAGAAATGGAGCTTGAATAAGATCTTAATCCACTTAACTTTAAGAGGAACCTTATAGGACTTAGGGTTAAGGCTTTTCAGGTCCATAAGGACTTAATTCTTTGAGTCCACTAGGCTATGAGCATATGTCATCTTGATGAGCTTAAGTAGAGCACTTAACAACACACGCATGACTCTTAGAGACAATGGCTTGACTTGCACCTGCACTTACACATGGCTCTCCACGGATGAGGTGGTGAGGAGGCAGTTTCCTTTGGCTTGGGGTAGCATATGAGGGTAGTACTTCTAGGCGGAACCTCTCTTCTTCTTCTAGTGAAGGAAGTGCACCTCAACTTGGTCTAGTGGTGATGAAGGCTAAAGACAGAAGCCGTGGGTTGCAATAAAGCTTCAAAAGAGGGATAGTCTACTGGCTCAAGAGGAAATTTCTTATATGCTGCACCATGTAGATATGTTGTACAGAAGTTCTTGAAAAAAAATGCAAAAATGCAAAAAGAACTTCAAAAAAGTGGTGGGTCGGATTGAAAATTTAATAACCCCACCGGAGTATACATAGTCAAATAAAGCAAAAGCTTATGGTATCAATGTTACATCTCATGAAGCTTGCAGCGGGAGACTTAGCTACACTGGCTAAGCTTCCAAAACTCTATACTTCTACCCCCTCTTCTTGAGCCGGTTGCACTTGAACTTAGAAGGGAATACCCCGCTTCTCGAGGAAAGAGTTGCTAGACCGAGGCATTAGAGTTACCAGGTTGAGGGAGGTTGTTTCTTTGTTACTTCTGAAGTGGGGAGCCACATATCACTTACACCGCATGGAAAGATTCATGGTCATTAGAGTTTGTGTATGTAGACTCGTTCTGATCTGGTTTATTGAGGAGTCTTGCCCATAGATTGGTGGAACTTGGAGACTGTTGAGTTTTAAGCTTAAGTCCAGGTAAGGTTCCGACACATTAATAATCCAAAGATCTGATCGAGCTCCATATTTCAAGTTAATGAAGGAAAGTTTAATAAATCAACCTTGATCCATGTACATCCTCTTTTTCTTTTTCTTTTTCTTTTTCTTTTTCTTTCTTTTCACTTCTTTTTTCAAATAAGTGTTTGCTAAGGGACTAGCAAAGTTAAGCATAGGGGGGTGATGAATACCCATTCATCACTCTTTATTCTTATATTTTAGCTACAAAAACCTTTGCAAATACATGTAGATATGTGTAAATACAAATAATTACCAAAAGCATGCATTGTGTAAAAACCTGTAATTAGCATGTTTTTGTGCAAAAATAAAAGAATAAAGAGTAAAAAGAAAAAGAGGGAAATATTTAGAATAAATATTGAGCAACTTGACCCAAGGGAGGGCTCAGCATGGGCCTGACCGCATAAAAGACAAAGTAGAGGGAGATAGGAGCTCATGTGTATATACTTATGTAAATAAATAAAATTATATTTTCCTCACCCAAAAATATGCTTGTACATATTTTGTGTATATTTAGAAACCATTAAAAACAAAATAAAAATTTAAAAATCAAAAATTCAAAAATGCCCTTTCACCATGTGTATAGACCATCATCCTTTATTTATTTAATCCTATAAATAAATGAATTTATTTTCAAAACTTTTTGTGAATACTCTAAGGTATATTTTGTAAAGAAACACAATAAAAATCAAATAAAAACAACAAAAATTAAAAATACAAAAATACAGTGTATATACCATGTATATAAATGTATATAACTATTTATTTAAACTATGAATATAAATAATTAAAATAAAATAAAAATACCATTTTGTTCTTTATTTTATGATGTAAATAAATAAAATATAAAATGGGCATAAAAATACATAAAAATAACAAATAAAAAAATCAAAAATTAAAATCTATATAGTGTACATATCCCTATATATATAGCTACCCTATTTTTATTTCCAAAAATTAATTAAAAATCACCAAAAAATAGAAAAAAATAAAAGAAAAATATTTCATGTTTTGAGTTTTTCTTAATTCGGCCATTTTCTACCTTAAAATAAATAAACAAAAATTTCAATAAATGGCAGCTCCTGATTGGTCCACGGGGGATTGTTGACCCCGGTCAACTCCCCCGCGGACTCCTTCCTTTTCTGGAAGATGCGCGCCGCCCCGCCTTCGCCGATTTTTCCACGCGTCTCCAGGCTGTCGCCCACGCAAACCCCGTGCCCGGATTCTTCGCCGATCATCCATCTCCCTCGCCGGATCTTTCGCCATGAAATCCACGCCTTCCATAGCTGCCTCCATTCAACCCTAATCGGCCCTGTCTCCATATATATCCCGACCTCCGCCGCCTCCGCGCCTCATCTTTGGCTCGCCATTCTCATTCCCGTGACCTCCAGGGTGATCACCGAGGTGACAGCTCGCGTTTGCCCTTGTTGCAGTGAGGAGAGGGTGCCCCGACCATTGATCCGGCGTGTTTCGCCGCCGTTGCTCCACCACCTGCGTGAGCATCGAGCCTCAGGCCTTGACGCCCTTCGAGGCTACGACCGGGAGTTAGCCACACTCCAGCATAGTCTTCCGCTCCACCCAGGTAGTCGATTAGCTCGTCCATTTCGTTTAATTTCTGATTTCGCCCAAATCGTATCTCCGACGTATTCCCCTGATTCCGACCATCTCGCGTAATATCTCGACCATCCGACCCGACCATCATCTTCGCCAGACCTCTCCGCATCTTCTTCACCCCTTCATCCAACCCAGATCGCACCGGATCTGGGAATCGAGCTCCTCCGCCGACCACCCTCGCCGGAGCTCTCCATTCCGACGCACCACGTACCTTCACTCCGCCTAACCGGGTCGAGGCAATTTGCCCTCGACCCGTGAGTCTTCTGGTTCGCTTTTCAGGTCAAGACAAGGGTCATCTGAGACCCTTCGCCATCCAGCCAGGAGACCCGGCTCCGCCGCCTTCGACCGAGCTCCTCGGAGATCGGTGCGCTCGTCGGAGACCACCAGCAGACGCGGGAGCCTTCCGCGATTCTTCTCCGACCTCCAGAAGGCTCTCCACAGGATCCTAGCGCACGCACGAGCCCGGCGAAAGTCGCCGGCGACTTGTTCTTCCAGGATCTTCAGCCGCCGTCCGATGAGGCCTCCGCTCCAGTCTTGATCTCAGCCGTCCATCTTTCGAGGAGCCGCGACCGTTGATCATCCAGAGGATCTCATCTGGACCGTTGGTAGCAGAGGAGAGAGGCACCTGAGCCCTAGCCGTCAGATCACCCACGTGGCCTCGCCTCAGCCGTCGATCGAGCCCAAGAGACACCGAAGAAGAGCGCCCGCCGTCCCGAGCCGTTGGATCTTCCACGTGGCGCCTATCGAGCCGTCGATGATAATAAAAGGGGTAAATTCATCTTAGGCCCCTCTGTTTGTTTTATTTCAATTTAGTCCTGTAATTTTTAAATTACGTTGTTTATTTTCTGGGATACTTGCAATAAGGACCTCGTACTTATTTTATTTGCACTTATACCCCTGTCTACGTGGACCACGTGCTTCGTCACGTGAACTTTATTGGGTTAATTGCAATATCAGCCCTGTAGTTCTGGATGTTACGGATTGAATCAAATCTTTTACTTATTTGCATTTATGCCCCTGTGCGTGATTTAATTTCCACATGTGCGATATTTTTTGGGTTATTTGCAGATAAGCCCCTGGACTTTTGGTACTTGTTACCAATAAGCCCTCGGAACTTATTTTTCTTACATTTGGGTCCCTGAGTGCCCCAGACACGCGCCTCGTGCGTGATTTCTTGGGTATTTTGCACCAGACCCCCCAGAACTTTTGGGTATTTGCACTTTGGTCCCTGTGCACAGTGCCCCTCCTTTGTTTTTGAATAAAATATCAAATCACCTCCAAATTCGATGAAAATTTGACACATGGCTCCTGCCATGGTGTAGAATTTTTGTGAATTTTTGAGGACATTTTTTATTTCATTTAGTATTTTTAAAAATTCAAAAACCTTGCGTTTAGCTACTGTCTAGATATAAAAATACCAAAAAAATTCTAAAATCACCCCCAAAAATTCTAAAAAAATTAGCTACTGTTTCTTGCTTGTTGTTTGATTTTCTAGCCAAGTTTGGCTATTTTTCATTGCGTAAAAACCCTAAAAATCTAAAAACCCCTAAAAACTCATAAAAATTATAATAAATAACATAAAAATCCAAAAACAATAATTTAGGTGCCCAAATTTTCCTTATTCTTTCTAGATTACAGGAACATTATCTCAGGGCTTGTTGAGATCCATAAATATTTTATTTTTGGGTCTAAAGCCTTGCTGGACAGTACCTTTCATTTTTAGCACTGTTAGATTTTTAGAAAATAATTTACCCATTAGAAAAATATCAAAAATTCACCAAAAAACATTTAAAAACTTAACAAACATAAAAACAATTTTTCTGGAATTTTTGCTTGATTTTTGATGTGTTAAATAAATTGCTTAAGTGTGCTTGTTTATACTTTCTTTATTTTCCTTCACATATTTAAAAATTCTAAAAAATTATAAAAAAATCAAAAACCACTAAAAATTAGCTTCTCTGAAATTTGACTACTTAGTTTTTCAATCGTGCTCCTTGTGTTCGACCCTGGATCGCTATACCAGGTAAAAAGAATAGCGAAGACCGCTTACATTGAATTTCTTGATTTTCTGAGTGGTTTTTATCAATTTTTCTCGTTGACCGAATTGATCGATTAAGGACAACGACATTGTGATTCATCTTCTACCTTAGTCGCGTCAATTTTCGCGTCATCAGGTACGGTGGGGAGGGTGTGCATGTACGTGTCGCCAAAGATGTTCGCCGCCGGCAACATATCTGTCGGCGGCAAAGATGTCCAGGGAGGCGGCATTGACAGCTCCATGAAGGGATCGGAATTACGGTTGCGTATCTTCAAAGGAGAAGAGGAGGCCGCTGAGGATAGGGGTATATTTGTCCATATACATCACAAATCGGGTCACCATTAACGCCGTTGGGGACTCCACCGTTAAATTAAAGACGAGTCCCCTATTTGTTACAATCTAAAGATTAGTCCCTTATTTGACAATCCATATAAATATCAGTCCCTTTTTCGTAATTTACCCAAGCTCTTTAAAGAGTGGAAAGCTCCACACATCCACCCGCATACGCATTCCTTGCACCATTAAAGGTGCTACTGCACTCCTGCTTAGTAAGGCCCAGCACAAGCACGTGCCCCCTCCATAAAAAGCCCACAACAATATCAATTAACCCAATACGGTAGTGCCGAAAATGCCCTCTCTCAATTATGGAATGGCCTCATGTCCTAAGTAGAAAATGCTTTTTCCACAAAAGAAAATATTAATAGCATTCGTTGCATTAGCATCATCCATAAGTATAATAAGAGACAAATACCAACTCAAATATCAACTTTAACGTATTTGGTATTTATGTATAAAAATTCACAAAGATCCATGTAAATATTGAAATAGACCTTTAATATATGGAACTTTTTGTTAATAATCATTATCAACTTCTTTTCAATATCAATGATTTAGAAAAAATGCCATTCTGATTCACAAAAAAATGAACGTTACAGCAATGTCTGTGCTAATTTTTTTATATACTTATAAGAATATTAGATGAAAATAGTCCTATCTGATTGAACCTTCTTTAAAAAAATAAAATATAATGGAGATTGCACCTTTAATAATAAAAAGTAATAAATGTATATTTATAATATCTTGGATAATCTAGACCATTCTATATGCATGAAGTTGAAGGTGATTTCAAACTTTAGTAATTTGATTGGTGGATATTTCTAAAATTTTGGTGGTTTGTTCGCGGTTTTAGTCATTGAACGGCAATGCAACGCACTGATAATTTTAATCATGTGATATAATTAGAATATTAATATTGTAAAATATTAGTATTTTTAAATAATTATTTTAAAAATTAAAATTAATTAAGTAGGTATGATAAAAAATATTTAAAAAATACGTATCAATTGGCACCTGAGATATCGATTTGGGGAGCCCAACCCAAATCCGCACCTCAGGTGCCGATTTGGACTTGGGTAAACTGCATTGCTATCCTATCCCACCTTTTACTTATTATTTGATCTTTATCCCTTCTTTTACATCTTATTCAATCCTCTAAATAATAAAAATATATCTATTTTTTCTATTAGACAAGAATGAGGACTTTTCAAATAATTAGTATATTTTTAAATAGAAATCATGTATATTTATTTTTTTCTAGGAGCTTCGTGCTCTCGTCGTTGGAGGTGGAAAGATGGGAGCTTTCCTTCTACACCTCTTTCTCTCCCTCACCGATGATGCCATTTTCAAATATGAATTATGTATTAGAGTCAATTAGATTTAGTATATTAATATTTTTGTTAGACAAATATGATATATATCTATATACTTAATTTTATTCTTTATTATTTATATATCCGTAGAGTATTTTTATTCGACATCTCAATATAATGAAATTGAGAGTGACATACGTGAGCTCAAAAATGCATAATTTAACATTAATCAATTTTAACAAGTTCAATTATTTTATTAAAATCATAAAAGTACAATAATATATTTACAAATAATAAAAAACATGTTACAACATCGTATACTTTTCATATCTTAAGAAATTCGTTTAGACCTCCTACTGCTCCTCATCCTTTGTCGTTTCCTTCTCCACCATCTTCTATTTTCATGTGACTCTCCCCATGTGACGTCTTCTTCTTCTACTTGGTATTTTGTTTAGAATGTGTTGGAATATGTCCTGGAGGATGCGGCCTAGCTTATGACTATCGTGGAGGTTCAGATGGTTGAGCTTCTTGGTTTCCCATACTCCTTACGCTTGTTAACTGGTGGGGCACCTCCAATTGAGGAGGGTCATTGATCCTTACTCCCAAGGAGGATCTTCGAGGTGGCTCCGAACATTGTTGTGGTATTATCATTGGTATATCAAATAACTGTCTTTCGAAATCGATTGTCTCCAATTATCGAACACTAGCAAATAATTCTGCTTGCAAATTAATCTCTTGAATTATATTGAGTAGACGGTGTAAACTGAGAGGGTCTAGAATCAAATTGACTCGAAGGACCAACAAGTGATGTTCCTGCAAGAATGAGATATTTATGTTGTATTACGTATCATAGAATATAAACATAACTTCTTAAAAATAGTTATTATATTAGATAAGTTATTTAAACTTGAAACTCCAAATCCAGCTTCACCGATTAGAGACCCTGTAGTGTCATATTCTATATAGCTCATACTTGAAAGATAATAATTACATTAGATGTCAATAAAATTAAATGATAAGTAAGAGAAGGATAAAATTTAATAAATCAACTATAATAACTTGAAGATACGAATCCTGATTGAATTAGCAGAAATCCTTGTCTGTTATATCCTTGGCTCGAAGGACCAACAAATGACGATCCCGCAAACTGTGACTGATTAAAAGCTTCTCCAAATCCTGCAAGAATGAGATATTCATGTTTTAGGAAATATTACATAAGATAAACATAACTTATTGGAATTAGTATTTTTATTAAATAAGTTGTTCTAACCTGAAGCTCCAAATCCAACAACCAGAAGTGTTATATTCTATATAACTCATATCTGAACTGTATTATTTATATTAGATGTCACATAAATGAAAACTACTAATAAGAGAAGGATGCAATTTCAAATTTATATAACAACCTGGAGATCCGAATCTTGGTTGAATTGGCGGGTACCCTTGTCCACTATATCTCACAGACATCATTCCCGAGCATCCAAATATTGATTCTTCCATTGGTTGACCTTGTGAAGACTCATGTCCATGTATCCTGCTATAACACAGATAAAGAAGTATGGTTATAGGGCTAAAAATCTATACATTAATTTAAGTTAATTATACATAAAGAATTTACTTCAACCTGAGCCCCAAATATTGGTGTTGTTGCGATCCTTCCCCGTCATATTCATACATATATGATTTACAACATATAATTAAATGATTTACAACATATAATTAAAAAATATAGTCATCCGAAACAGAACCAAGATAATCTTGATGTATAATAAAGAAATCACGAAACCTGAGGCTCTCGAAGTATGATGTTCTTGTGAGGGCATGAACGACTGGTTATAGTGTTGGAATGGATACATCAACGAGAACATGTTGATTGTCTCATCAAATTAATTAATTGTATCTTCGAACTTTATCTTCATACTCGAAGGTAAGTCTGTTGAATATCTAGTCTCATCCAAGTTGTCCCTTCCATGTAGAATCGTATCCACCTATTCGATTTATGATATAGTAAGTTAGTAAAATATGATAAAAATAAGTAAATTTTTTAAAATATCATACATCTTTCTATTGATTCATGTGGTTCGTAGGCTATTGTAGGAGGAGGAATCTATGTCTGGATCCACCTTCTTGTTATATTCCAATACCATTGCATGTAAATATCGTTATTTGCATCTACATGCTCAAGAACAATTGCGGCTTCCCTCTCATTCCAACGACCCACGTATTGTCGGTGTATAGTAGACCAATTTAGGATGTCAGTACTTCTTGTCTTATTACATCGAGAGACAATGTTTATCCTCTCAATGGAAGAAGGAATATGTTGTCGCATCCCAAACTAATGTATTACACGATCAGGTCCGTGCATGACTATGATGTTACCCGACTCATCCAAACAACATGCCCACTTCTGCAAATAAGATGCAATTGGATTCTTTCCCCGTCGACGTATGAAGTCCAATTCATCTACATTTAGCAAGAAGGATATGTAAGCATTTATTCGAATTCATAAATATAGAGAACAATCGTGAAATTTTAACTGATGAACTTATTGTGTATCCAACTCATTATGATAAAATACCAGTGTTATAGTATGAGTGTTCTCCTTAATACTTCGCACTCATATCCACTATAAGGTCAATGCTCCTCCGTTGATCTACGTACCAGCTCATACCACTGGTCTTCGGATATGAACATGCTCCCATGTCCAAACCTGTATTTTCAAATATTAAATTACATAAATCGAAAAAACTACGATCGATAACGTGAGACATATGTAATATTGTACATACCTGCAAAACTGAGAAGAAGCCATAGATCCTCAACGTGTTGATCTTTGCACCTCTATCTAGCTCAGAATACACATGCACCAAAGTAGCACCACCCCAAGCAAGTTGAGCGCATTCTTCCAAATCACGTAATTGTAATAATAAAAACAAAATAAGCGATATTTCTAGGAATGCATTAAACACATGAGAAATCTAGGTTTGAATTGCAAATGCATACCTTAGACGTACCATGTCTCCGCTGATATACGCAAAAATACTGCATCCTATATGATAAAAAATAAGATATCTAACTATACGAGTTGCTTCCTATTCATCTTCAATACCCTTCAGTGGATGTTCCTGACTAAAGAAGACGTCGCGTATCCATGACAGTTTCAGTTTTCCACTTTTTATCCTACTAGGTATTACTCCTAACTGACTCAAACACGGTGCATCCCATCCACCTGTTAAGGCATCTGGATTAGTGATAGACTGACTATCAACTCACAATCCACTAATCAATCCCATGTCCTATAAAGAAATAATAGCTTCCCCATATCGTAGGTGAAACGTATGAGTTTCAAGTCTCCACCACTCCAAGAAACTAGTCGGCAAGGAAGGATCCCTTCTGCACCCTTCTCATGTTTACTATACATGAGAAACCTGATGCTTCTAACACTCGTTCTATTACTACATTTTTCTTGTCAGAAATATTGTTAAGTAACTCATTATGTTCAACAAATAGAATCTTTAAAATATATTGAATAAAACATAATTAAAAATATAAACCAAATGGAAAATTATGAAACTTATTTAATTTCTTACCAAGCTAGTAGGTTGTGACGATCGATGCTCATTCTACATGTACAACACTGACGTATCTAGAGGTCCAAGAACTCTATCCATCTGTATCATCTACATAAAACAATTATTTATTTTATTAAAAAAATAATTTTATATATATTTTCAAATAAATAAAATATGCAATTAAAATGCTCTTACAGATCCATTTACTTTATCTAATTATTCCTTTGTTCTACATGGATAATTTAATCTATTGTGTCCCGGTAGCTTGTAGATTTTACACAATTTTGGACACACGCATATTTCATCGATTTCATTTCTAATTCTTCCCTATATAGGTCATATGACATTCCTCTTCTGATTCTTGGAGGTAGCATAATAGTGTCGTCTTCTACTCCCCAGTAACATATATCTGGGATGGCATGAAAGAAGAAGTTGTACGCCTGATGATAGTAATCATTGGAATAATACTATGAGCATAGGTCATAGTTATCCAACTGTGTACGCGTATGTGAAGCTACGGCTATAACATATAGACATACAAAGTATCTCATCTGCATAAAATCCCACATGCATTCAATTTCTCAGCCATTTAAGTTGACTTCATATGCATATCCATCATGATCACAGACTTGAAATTGAGTTAGTGAAAATCTTCATACGTGGCATGGTATTGCCTCTTTAATTTGTTTCTCTAGCAACGCTTCATATTTTTTAATTAAATATGTGGTCATTCCCTCTGACTCCTCACGATGATCGTTGAAATAACCATTAATTCTAAGGAAAACGATTAGAGTTAGAGATATGCCGGTAAACCATGTGCTCGTCTAAAAGTTCTATTAAAACTTTCACATAAATTTGTTATCATGTGTCTGTAATATACCCATACGTTTATAGCCCTCAATATATTCCACATGATCATCAGAGACACTAACCGATCCTCCCCAATATAATAAGACATGAACGATGTTGGATGCCATCTCTACGAATCAAATACATGATTTGATAGTTTATTTGAAATAAGGAAATAACAATAATGTACACTTACAAATTATTAAGTTACTAATAATAATGTTTTAAAATTAAGCATTTAATGTTTAATTATTTTACAAGCTAAAAAAATTACTTTTTAATAAGACATGCAACCTAAGTAATCAAAATCTAATACGATCCAAAAAGGATGTTGTATGTTAAAGAGAAATGCTCACCTTGCCTCCAGCTCTCTACATGTAAGGATACTTAATAGAATTGAAACCTATATGTATATGTATATGTATATGTATATGTATATGTATATGTATATGTATATGTATATGTATATGTATATGCATATGCAATCCGATGAAATCGCTCTAGATGTGAAATTGCTATTAGCGTAAAGCACAATATGCTAATCACCCGGAGATGGAATCCAAAAGTCCATTCTTAGGGAGCACTTCGGTGCTCACCACAGTGAGTCCTGGAAGCATTTTGTAGAGTACCTTTCGGTGCTCGAATCCAAATCTAAATGAGAAGCAAATAAAATTTTACTAAGTTCAAACACAATTATAGGTGCATGCAATGATAATAATGTGTTTGGGCTTAATCTAACAACAAATAATACTAAAACTAGGGCTCAATCACACAAAATAAGGAAAATGAAAAACAAATGAAAAAAAGTGAGAAATCACGTTATTATATATTAATTTTAATTTTTATAATTCCTTTAAATTTTATTTTTTTTCAACTTATATAGGCTAGATCCTCCTTAAAAATTTAAAACACAAATGATTGCAAATGCAATATATAAAAGATCCTAAATTAATGTCCATTTAAATGAACTACTTTTTTTAAATATATCTAATTTTTCATGTCTAATTAATTACTATAATCAAAAAATAAAATTAACAAATGTAAATTTACTTATAATGACATGTGTCTTCAAATAGAGATGTTATCTGAAAAGAAAAGAATAAATATAGTCCGATATCTACAATAATATGTCACCTTTACTGATAAAAATCTGCAAAAAATTACAAAAAATGATCTACAAAAAATCTTATTCTTGCTCGAATAAGAAGAGCGGATAGGGAGAGATGTTGAGAAATCGAAATATTGCTTTAGAATATAGATGGGGAGAAATGAAAGAAGTAAAATAAAGGGAGGAAGATGGAGAAGTAGAGAAGGAGGGAGATGTGAGGAATGAAGGGAGAGGGGATATATATATATATATATATATATATATATATATATATATATATATATATATATATAAGAATGGGAGAGGGGATCGTTGGCAATTTGCCAATGGTCGACTCCCAAATTAGCACCTTATGTGTCGATTTGGAGGTGACATCCCAAATCGACACCTCAAGTGTCGATCGATGTCTATTTTTTATATATATTTTAATCATACATATTTAATTAATTTTGATTTTTTAATAATTATTTATAAAATCTCTAAAATATTATAAAAAAATAATATTGTAATACAAATATAGTCTATTAAATACAATATTAATATTGGAACTTTTATGTTATTAAATACTCTTTATATTACATGCAAGTTCTGGAAAAAAATCCTAATCCTAGTTCCATTATCTTTTATTTTTTAATTCATAAATTATTTTTATATTATGAAAGTCTGATGAACTAACCATGCTTAAATAAATGTATATTTTTTAAAATTTTGATTTAGATGTACAACATCTCTTTCAGATGCACATTTCCCCTGATATTTGTGAATATCATAATCTTTAATAGTATGCCTGATTGACATGACATTCTGGATCACTAGAGGACAAGATGCAGGATGAGAAGATCGATAATCGTTCCTTATATTTCAATAACCGTTCCTTGGGGTCAGAGGGGCAGTAGTTCGATTGCCCCTGGTTATCACATTTCATCAGATTGGGGGAGAAACAAATGATGACCGTCTCCTACTGTACCTTATAATGGATGATGATGACTATCTCCTAAGATTATAACATGTGGGATGGTTGCGACCATCCCATATGGCAATATGTATGGGATGGTCGTTATTGTCCCCTCCAAGTCTATTAGAGGACGGTTGCTAACATCCTCGAAGATGATAGGTTTGGGATGATTAGGATCATCCCGTCGTAATCTATTAGGGGACAGTGGCAACCGCCCCATCTTGTCACTCTAGGTCCTATAGTTTAACAAGACGGGTACATAAGGCTTTCATGGACGGTTTTACTAGTCCCCTCCAAGCCAACAATGACCCAAAACAGTCCAAGAGGCCCCCTTATTACAGGATGATTGATACCGTACCATCATATCTCCCAAGACCCTAAGTTCCATGGTATGACCACAAAAGGCTTTCGAGGGTGGTTATAACCCTCGCCTCTGAGCCAAAAATGACCCAAAAATAGTCTGAGAGCCCCCCCTTTACCGAAAGGGACGGTCAGGACCATCCACTCCCAGTCTATTAGTGGACAATTGCGACAGTCCCATCTGACCTCCCCGAGACTTAGAATTCGATGGGATGGGCATAGAAGGCATTTAGGGACGGTTATAACTATCCCCTTAGAGCCCACAACGACCTACAACCATCCTGAAATGCCAGCCTTCATCGAAGGGGATGGTGGGATCATGCCCTCCCAATCTATTAGGAGACGATCTTCATAATTGTCTCCTCAGGTACAACAATTAAAAAAATAAATACCATGATAAATTTAGTCTACCCTGAATCTAATGTTGGAACTTGGTTTATCTCAATATCTCATGAGTGAGGTCATGTCTTTTGATTTAGTAGTGAACTTGCATATTCTCTTTGAGGGATCGTATTACTCATATTTCCTCATATGCACACCAGCACATCAGTGTATTAGATCGTGATTACTTCATCAATCTAATGGCCTGCCAAATGTACAATCTTGGACATATGGTAACACATCTACCTCCAATCAGGGGATGTGTGCATGTATCATAACAACTTATGATATAAGTATTGGTTATCATGATCTGCTAAGTGATGAATCTATGTTTCATCATCTTTATTCTATCATTTTGGCCTTAAAAACCCTAGTAAATACGTGTAAATAGGCTTAATTTAGGCATTTTAGCATCCATGCATCATTGTGTAAATAGTGTATAAAATGTGGTTTTTAAAGCCAAAATTATAGAATAAAGAAAAGAAAAGAAAAAAAAATAAAATGTTGTAAATATTTTATGACCCAAAACTCTGAGACCTGGGCATCTCGATGAATAGGTCGACAAGGAATAAAGTAGGGGGAGATAAGAGCCAAATACAATACGTATTTCATTCATTCTTTATTCATTTTGGGACCTATTTTTGGTTCCACTTTTTATACATTAAATAAAGAAACTTTGTCCATGAAAGTTGTAGATAATGGAATAAAGAAAAATACAAAATTTATTTCACTAAAAAATAATGTACAGATAAAAAGTTATGGTCGGATTACAAATCCAGAATCCTAATTTCCCAGACCCGTATCTCACAGATGAAAACTCCAAATGCAGCAAACTCACCTTTAATTGTATATAGAATAAAATAAACTATTTAATGGCAGTGGTTTCTCATTTGGCGGAGCTAACGGTTTGAAAGTTGAGTTTTGGACTCTCATTGTACAATTGTACTGATTAAAATATTCAATTTTATTATTTATTTATTATTTTTATAATTTTGTATTTTTATAATTTTGTAAATATTATTTATAATATATATGTATATTAAAATCAGAATAAAACTCAAAAGAAAGTCAAAATAAAATATATTTATATATCATGCATAAGTATCAGACCTATACCTATACCTCTAGAAAACATACTTTTATTTTATTAAATGTACAAAACAAATCAGAAAAATAAAATAAAAATATAATTAAGTTTTAAAAGTATTTTATAATTTTATAAAATAATAAACAAAATAAATAAAATAAAAATACACAAAATAAAAATAAAAGAATAAAATTTGCAGGTATTATACCTATAAAGGGCATAAAAGGCAACTTGTAGAAATATACCTCTAAAAAATAAATAAAAATTACCATAAAATGATTTATAAAATAATAAACGTTTTTTATTTTGAAACCATAATTTAATAAAATAGTTTACTATTTTATCTTGATTTTACAAAATAGTTTTTCCAGGCTTTTTCCTGGTTGTGTCAGAGTAGTTTTTATCTCTTTTTCTCGATTTTTTCGAGGCCCTTCCTCTCACATTTTCATGTCGATGTCTTCAGCAAACTTGTTCCTCGAGGAATGGGCTTTCACGCCCTGGGTTCGTCACGGGCTGAGGATCATCGATGCGCGCGTTGTGCCTCGTTCCTTGCACCCACTTTGCCACTTTTCAAATAACCACCCACCACCCTCCTTGGTCCTTTGAACACCCTTTTGAACCCTTTTTGCTCCTCTTCTCTCGTGCACAGGGCATGCGGTGGTGACAGCGCCACCTCCAGCCGAACGAGGTGGCGCTAGGCTGGTCTTTGGCGTGGCTCCAACCCATCTCCGGCCAAACGGCCGTCGAGGTATCTATCTCGTTGGTTTCCAAGCCAATTTGAGGTTGCTTTGACATTTTCTTCATCGCATTTTAATCCTGCATTGGGTCTTTAGTTTATCTTAGCCTATAATCTCTTGCATTAGCTCTAGATCCACTTGTTCGCAGTTCACCGGAGTTAAGATCCGGCGAACCTCCGATACGCTCCACCTTGCACCCTCTACGTCCAATCCACCTCCAGGGCTCTCTAGGGCTCCGTATTTTTGTGCTAACGTCTTCCCTGCAGGAAACAAGAAGAAAACACTCGTTTGGAGGGGGCTTTCGAAGGACGAGGGGGAGCCCCAGGTGCCGTGCGTTGCTGGACCTCGTCAGGTGGTGCGGGGCCATTTTTTGCGGGGCTTCCTAGCTAAGAAATCACATCTGGAGAAAGAAGAAGTTGTCGGCAGGCTACCAGGTGGTCGGAGGCAGGCGTGGGCTCGATTCAAAACTCGCCATCGGCGAGTTCATCTGCAGTTCCTCCTCCATCGTCCAGAACCATCCGATAGACTCTAGTTCTTCCAAGTCGTCCTTCCTCTGTTGGATCTCGCGCGCCCAGGACCGTTCGATGCACTCCTGATCTTCTAATCCCGGCCGCAAGCTGCGAAGGGGTATCGCGATCTGCGGGGACGCCACGTGTCATAAGTGAAAGATCGAACACTATCGGATCAACCCCGCGCCTGGGTAATTTGCATCAATCAACCCACCACTTTTTGTAATATTTTATCAGTACTTCAACATTTATCAGTCGTTTGTTTACTTTTGGAATATTTACATCGTGATGCCCAATTTTTGTGATATAGCTATCGAGTCCCTGCCAGGTCACGTGCATCATGCACATGACTTGGCGTTTTTGTAGCAAAGCCCCTTGGGGTTGCTCTATTTCATTTCAGTTCCAGAATTTCTTTAAATAGTGTTAATTTTTTGGAGGTTTTGCATCTTAGCCCCGTATTGTTCGATAACTGCTTGTATATCCCTGCCAGGTGCGCGTGAAAGTCACGTGCTCCCTGGGGTTTTTTGCACAAGTAACCTTGCGGCTTTGTTTATTTCCAACTAGTGTTGTAACCTTCTATTTCAGTTTTGAACTTTTGGGAAATTTGCGTGCCAGCCCTCGAACTTTCGGTATATTACAAAAAAATGCCCCTACTTGTATGTAATTTCCTTATGTTTCTAGCATTTTTTGCATGCATCTATTAAACTCGAAAATTCCACAAAAATCACAGTAGGTCTCTGTTTCATAGTAGTTTAACATCATATTTTTATTTTTCATATTTATTGCATTTTAACATTTATTAAAAATAAAAACTATCCATTTTCAGCACTGTTTGCATTATAAAATCCATAAAAAATATAAAAACACGTCAGAAAAATCCCAAAAAAATATATTTTATTTTCTTTAGTGTGTTTTAACTTCAGTCCAAAATTCACTAAAAACTACAAAACAAAACTCCTAAAAATTACAAAACACCAAAAACCTTCCCAAAAATATTAAAAATTCATCAAAAAGCCAAAAAACACAAACTTTGTTTCTGAATTTTCCTTGTTTTATTATCTTTACTTGAAAATTAATTTGGAGAATTTTTGTTACTGTTTTACATCTTATTTCTCCATTTTAGTTTCAATCTTGTATTTTATTCACTGTTTTCTTGTATTTTGTCTTTTAAAAATACCAACAACATTTAGAAAAATCCCCAAAAATCACAAAAACAGTAAAATATTATAAAAATACCAAAAATATTTTATTTATGAATTTTTGGCTATTTTTACCTATTTTTACAAATACCATATCCACTCTTTTCTTATATTGTATATGTACTTAATTGTTGAAAAAGAAAATATAAAAAAAGATAAAATATAAAAATAAAATATAAAATCAGAAAATTAAAAATCAAAATACAAAATTATAAAATTGAAAATTAAATAAAAAATATAAAATCCAAAAACCCACAAAAATATATCATAGATGGACAACTTCTCACATTCACACATTTTGTGCCTTAGTGCCCCGTTCTACCTGTTTGCTCCTTGTGCTCGACCTCTACACTGCTTGCACACTATACACATCCTTTGTAGAGTTATAATAAATTTTAACTCAGCACATTCACTTTAATTTCCTTATTTGATTGTTGTGGGTTAATTATTGTTTTAATCAGGATTTCTAAGTGGTCACCTCATCGACTGCGGTTTCGCCTTGTGAAACCGTACGACCCTCGATTTTCTCGGTTAAACAAATGGCGCCGTTGCCGGGGAGCAACAACGCTTAGTTCGGGTTTTTGCTTGTGTTTGTGATCATTTGCCTATTTTTGCCTTATTCATTTGCTCATTTTTTTGATATAATTGTTTTACTTCCCTAATCACCCTCTCGTGTTGACTTTGTAGGAACCACGGATCGAGGGAGGCGCTCTACCCTAGGCGCCTACGCACCCACGTGAAGCCGACGTCAGCTTGCCGACCTAACATCAAAGGAGGCTTGAAGGATTTGAGAAGACAAGCACATTTTTAGCATTTTTTTGTGTAGCATTTAGTTTTGTAATTTAAGTGAGAGAGAGACTCTATATTTGTAATAATACATGTACATAGGACTTTGGACTTTCGGGCCCAATTTCCCAGTGTTTGTACACTTGGGGGCTCACCGCGGCTTTTCATCGGTTTTAATCGCCTTTTCTTATTTTATTTTCAGATTTTGTTTTCTTTACTTTGTGTGATTGAGTCCCTAGTTTTAGGATTGCTTGCGATAGACTAAGGCCAAACACCTAATATATTTGCATGTACCTATAGACTCGTTTGGACTTAGTCAAATTTAAACAGTCGCATCATCATCTTCGAGCCTACGCGCTGCGAGCCCACCCCATCAAGCGCTACTCCTGAACTCTATTTGTTGAGAAGAGGAGGAATGAGTCTAGACTGAACTTTTTGGATTGAGGATTGGTGATCGACTTGTGGTTCTTCACAATAATAGCAATTTCTGAGACTTAGGGAGATTTCATCGGCTTGCAATTGCATATAGTTAGGTTTCAATTCTGCTGAGCATCCTTGCATGTAGAGTGCTGGAGGCAAGGTGAGCATTTATGCTTTAGCATTCATCATTGTTTGCCGCTTGCATTGCTTTTCCGACTCTCCCTTTGATTTTGCCAACCTAGGAGCTTAAAGGAATTGAATCCCCATTAGGATCGTGCATTTTTATTAAAAATCCAAAAAAAGTGATAATCAATAAAATTGGGACTGTTAATATTACTTGACCCTAAAAACCATCAAAAAGAAAGTTTTGTCTTGGGGGCGAGTAATCCCCTCATTGTCTTCGTTTTACTTGCTCGCGCATACACTAAGGATTAGTGCCCAAATCCCATTGAGCCCCTAAGTGTTTGTGAAACTTCTTGACTTCTCACCTAACTCTAAAACAGACAAGATAAAAAGACCGATTTTTCGGTCTCTACCGAGTTGAGTAGGTGAATTGAGGGTTTGTTTTGTGTGAGTTTGCTTGTGATTGCTTGTTTGCATTCTAGATCATCTCTGCGCATTTGCGCCTTTCTTCTTCACTCTTTTGATTTGACCTTCGTGTTCTCCCGACTATCATCTCCTTTTGCTTCGAGATGGCTGACTGGAGCGTATTTTATCCGTATTTTGCGGATCCCTCGTTCACTCCAGCCGGTCCACTTCCTTTTTTCCAGGAGGACTTTGCTCCTGACTTTTGTACATACCTGACCAACCCACTATTTCAGGATTCAGACTTCGACTTTCCCCGATCATTTCCACCACCGTCACCCTCACATTTCGACAACCCGCTCTTCCTTGAGTATCCTGATCCGGAATGCGATTTTTATCCACACCCATCGCCCACATTCGACACACCCGATCCTGAGATTTTGGAGTCACCTTTCATGATATCCACACTTGAGACCTTGAATCAGATGATGGAGCATATGAACTCGAGGATAAGTGATATAGTTATCATAAATAAGATCCAGAATGAAGTTCCATTCTTTGAGGATTCGGATTCACTTGAGGATTATCATGAGAGCTTGCAATCGCCCAAAATACAAAAAAATGAGAAAAATTTAGAAACACAAAAAGAGTTCGGGAGACCCTTGGTTGATTCAGACTGTGAGGAGAGTGCACACTTGCCTGACCATTTGACCACACAACCTTTCACACACTATCCCACCTTTGACCCCGAGGATGCCGCTGTACAGACTGCTCTTGGCATGTCTCGTGTATATGCTGATTCCGACTCCCTCCCTTGTATGGAGGAGGTCCAAAAATTAAAAAAAATATTGACTGAACCCGAAGTGGTGGCCACCATTCATGAGATTATCCGTGCCCCACTTCAGCAGGCCATGACTGATTTATCTGCTCCTCTTCCCAAGAAGAGAAAGCGGAGGAGCAGATCTGAGCGTCACATTCTGACCATGGTCACTACCTACGCCATCACGCACCGGTCCATTCCTAGGAAAAAGAACACTGCCACACCTTTCATTAGCTGCACCATCTTTGACCACACATGTGATCACACTCTCCTAGATGGCGGAGCTTCGATTAACATATTACCCTTCTCGCTGGTACAGTCTCTTCACTTAGGGCCTCTCAAGAAAACCAGGATGATAGCTCAATTTGCTGATGGATCTATCAAGAGGCCGAAGGGTATCCTTGAAAACGCCGTCATTTCGATTTAGGGCACGAGCCACAAAGTTGATTTTGTTGTATTGCCCATGGAGACCTCCACTGGGGAGCACTCTCCAATCATCCTGGGACGACCATTCCTCGCCTCTGGGAGGGTTGTTATTGATTATGGAACAGGAGATCGGATTCGATTCCGTCCTGCTGACGAGAGCGAAGTGTTGATCACCGCACCCACTGCCGACCAGAGGCCTGCACCTGATGTGACCACACCTATCTTGGTTGACCCTGAGGACCATGACCTTGACGAGAATATTAGAGAATTTTGTTGCTTATTGGATTCCACTGAGACCCAAGAATTCCTCTCCAAGGAGGAAGACTTGGAAAGCATGGACCTTAGAGTTCCTTCTTCTGGGACTTGGCGTTGTATTGATGACATCCGCGGAATTTACACGATTGACACCATTGAGCGGAGGGCAGATCCTGAGACTAGGCAGGACGAACATGACTCGACTACTTTCACTGATGAGTATGCTCATGTGCACATAGATACTGATGGGACCAGGACCGAAGTTGACATGATTGCTTTTATTCGAGAATTCAGTCCTTTTGATGAGAAATATGATCCGGTCGAAATTATTGAGGACCAACAGAGTTCGACTACTTCCACTGATGAGTTCGCTCCTTTTGGTTTTGACCTGGACGAGACCTCGCAGGATGACTCTGATTACACTACTTCCGATGATGAGGAGTTTGTCCCTTTTCACTTTGATATCAGCGAGACTCCCAAGGCCAGACCTAGTCGTACTTCTTCCACTTACCAGTCTGTGCCTTCACACCCTAGGGGCACTGAGAACTATCACCCTGTCGACCCTGATCGGTTTGCATCATCTGAGGACCCCGATGTCGACCTACACCACACCAGATCTATTCCTCAGCGGTCCCGCAAGAAGGTTCGCTTTCAACCTTCTTGATCCCGTGTATATCCATCTCTGTTATACATTCTCCTTTGTTTACCTCTGTTCTCTCTCCCCTATTGCTCGTCTACTCATTCTCGTGTTTGCCATTCTTAGGACGTACTTTGTCCTAAGTATAGGGGGGTGGACGAGACGAGTATTCATTTGTCGTTCCATCTTATTACTCCTGTTGTTGCCTATACTTAGGGATTCTTATACCCTAAGTATAGGGGGAGTGATGCATACATTCTTTTCTATCTTCTTCCATCTGTTGATATCTTTTCTTCTTTTCTTCTTTTCTTCTTTTCCTCTTCTATCTTCTCAATCTATCAGAAAGGTGTCGCCCCCTTGTAGAAGTTTTCTATACTTAAGACGTACTTTGTCCTATGTATAGGGGGGTGTGCAGCCCGAGTTTCTTCTATTCTTCGATCCTCTCCATTGTCTCCTATTCTTGTCTATACGTAGGGATATCTTACCCAAAGTATAGGGGGAGACAGTCTGAGTACGATCTGTTCATTCCCACCCTTGACCCTCCCTGCTTTGTGTACATTCTGCTATACTTAGGATTATTTGATCCTTAGTATAGGGGGGACGGTCAACTTCTCATTCGTTTGTTCATTTATCTCTTATCCCTTTATTCTTTAGACTTTTCTATACTTAGTACGAGTTATGTGTTCTCTTTTCTCCCTGATCTATGAGGACATAGCTCAAGCTAAGTATAGGGGGGGTCGTATATACTACATACTTTAGCCATAACTCGTACTTTCGTATTTTCTTAATAATTATGGGTAATTATACTTATTAAAATTCATTAAAAACCTCAATAAAAAGATGTGATTATTCCTCAAATTCTTTTTAGATATAATGATTATTAAATCAGGTGAAAATATTTTTTTGCAAAATGTTTGAAAAATAGTTTGAAAATCTTTTTGAAAAATCTTTTGAAAACTATTTGAAAATGTTCTGTTACATGTTTTCAACCTTTGTAAAAATAGTTGGATTGAAAAAAAATTAGTTTCTGTGTGTGAAATAAAATGTTTGAAAAACTATTTGCAAATGGTTTGAAAAATGGTTGCAAAAATACTTTGAAAAATCTATCTATACTGTTTGAAATCCTTTGCAAAATGATGTTCAAATGTGGGTACATGTTTGTAAAACTGTTTGAAAAAATTATTTTGGACTATAGTTTTCAAAGTGTTTGAAAAATCTATGTCAAATAAGTTTGAGGAATATATACATCACACCAGAATCCGATGTATGTATACTTTAAAATTGACCACTTACCCGTGTAAATTCTTAAAATCCACTTCTTGTATACATAAGAAGCACTCCCGTGTAAATATTTTAACCTAGCTTTTAGCCAAAATCTTTTGTTTTCAAAAATTCCAAAAACATTTGCAAGATTAAAATCCAAAAAAAAACAAAAAACATTTGAAAAATCTTTTGAAAAATACAAAAAATGCATATGCATCATCATATTTTCAAAAATCCATAAAAAGTTCAAAATCTTTGAAAATTGCATCACAAAAATATTTTCTGCATATCATTTGCATAGCATGAGCATTTTTCGGATTGAGTTTGATGGTTGAACAATTCTAAGTAAAATCCGGAGATTGGAGCTTGATTGGACCTTAAAATCTACCTAATTAACAAGAACTTTATAGGAACTAGGATTGAGGTACTTCAGGTCTAGTTGACTTAATTCTTTGAGGATCACAGGACTTAGTTCAATGGATTCTTGATTTCTAAGTAGAGTATTTCGGAACACATGCACGACTCTTGTTGATAATGACCTAACTTGGACACCTGCACCTTTCACATGGCTCAACTCAGTTGGAGTGGTGAGGGGATTGGATTTGCCGGTATGAGACGCACACAGGTGGAAACACTTGTCCTCCTCTAGGGAGGGAAGTGCACCCCAACCCGTCCAGTAATGATGAGTTTCAAGGATATGAGATCGTGGGTTGCAATAAAGCTTCAAAAGAGGGATAGTCTACTGGCTCAAGAGGAAAAACTCCCTATGTAAATGCTGTTGTATATAGTATTCCAAAAAAAACTCCAAAAAAAAGTGGACAGGCCTGTACAAAAATAAAAATGCCTGCCGGAGTGTACATATGTTGTAAAGTCAAATAAGCAAGCTTGAGCTTCAAAGTCAAATCATGTGAGCCTGCAGCTGGATGACTTGACTACACTGGTCTCGCATCCTAGGATAGGTAGCTACACTGACTACCGTCCATTCTTCTCTTCACCCCCTCCTCTTGAGCTGGTTGCCACTTGAACTTAGAAGGGAATACCCTGCTCCTTGAGGGATGAGTTGTTGAATTGGGGAATCATTGCGTTGTCATATTGGAGAAGTCAGTCTCTTTGTCATTTCAGTTGGGAAGAGCCATCATCACTTACACTGTACGAGTCAGATTCATAGTCGTAAGGGTTTGCGTATGAGTTGAAATATTTCTGACCTGGCTATTGAGGAGACTTGAGCAGAGTTTTGGGATTCTCAAAGGCTGTTGGATTTCAAATTCAGTTCTCATTAAGGTTCCGCCCGCACTTAAATTCCAAAGGTCCGACTTAAGCTCCAAACTTTGATTTTGTGAAGACAAGTTTGATAGTTAAACTTAACCCATCTTTCTTCTTTTTGTTTTCTTTATTTTTCTTTTCTGCACTTATTGCATAAGTGTTTGCTAGGGACTAGCAAAGGCAAGTTTAGGGGGATGATGAATCTACGTTTCATCATCTTTATTCTATCATTTTGGCCTTAAAAACCCTAGTAAATACGCGTAAATAGGCTTAATTTAGGCATTTTAGCATCCATGCATCATTGTGTAAATAGTGTATAAAATGCGGTTTTTAAAGCCAAAATTATAGAATAAAGAAAAGAAAAGAAAAAAAATAAAATATTGTAAATATTTTATGACACGAAACCCCGATACCTAGGCATCTTGATGAATAGGTCGACAAGGAATAAAGTAGGGGGAGATAAGGGCCAAATACAATACATATTTCATTCATTCTTTATTCATTTTGGGACCTATTTTTGTTTCCACTTTTTATACATTAAATAAAGAAACTTTGTGCATGAAAGTTGTAGATAATGGAATAAAGAAAAATACAAAATTTATTTCACTGAAAAATAATGTACAGATAAAAGGTTATGGTCTGAATAAAAATCCAGAATCCCAACTTCCCAGACCCGTATCCCACAGATGAAAACTCCAAATGCAACAAACTCACCTTTAATTGTATATAGAATAAAATAAGCTATTTAATGGCGGTGGTTTCGCATTTGGCGAAGCTACGGTTTGAAAGTTGAGTTTTGGACCCTCATTGTACAATTGTACTGATTAAAGTATTCAATTTATTATTTATTTATTATTTTTATAATTTTGTATTGTTATAATTTTGAAAATATTATTTATAATATATATGTATATTAAAATCAGAATAAAACTCAAAAGAAAGTCAAAATACAATATATGTATATATCATGCATAGGTATCATACCTATACCTATACATATAGAAGACATACTTTTATTTTATTAAATGTACAAAACAAATCAGAAAAATAAATATAAAAATATAATTAAGTGTATAAAGTATTTTATAATTTTATAAAATAATAAACAAAAATAATAAAATTAAAATACACAAAATAAAAATAAAAGAATAAAATATGCAGGTATTATACCTATAAAGGGCATAAAAGGCAACTTGTAAAAATATACCTCTAAAAAATAAATAAAAATTACCATAAAATAATTTATAAAATAATAAACATTTTTTATTTTGAAACCATAATTTAACAAAATAGTTTACTATTTTATTTTGATTTTACAAAGAGTTTTTCCAGGCTTTTTCCTGGTTGGTCCACGTGGACCAACCAGGTGGGCTGGAGAGTTGACCTCTGGTCAACTCTCTGACCCACTGCCTGTGGCTGTGTCAGAGTAGTTTTTATCTCTTTTTCTCGATTTTTTCGAGGCCCTTCCTCTCACATTTTCATGTCGATGTCTTCAGCAAACTTGTTCCTCGAGGAATGGGCTTTCACGCCCTGGGTTCGTCACGGGCTGAGGATCATCGATGCGCGCGTTGTACCTCGTTCCTTGCACCCCCTTCGCCACTTTTCAAATAACCACCCACCACCCTCCTTGGTCCTTTGAACACCCTTTTGACCCCTTTTTGCTCCTCTTCTCTCGTGCTCAGGACAGGCGGTGGTGACAGCACCACCTCCAGCCGAACGAGGCGGCGCTAGGCTGGTCTTTGGCGTGGCTCCAACCCATCTCCGGTCAAACGGCCGTCGAGGTATCTATCTCGTTGATTTCCAGGCCAATTTGAGGTTGCTTTGACATTTTCTTCATCGCATTTTAATCCTGCATTGGGTCTTTAGTTTATCTTAGCCTATAATCTCTTGCATTAGCTCTAGATCCACTTGTTCGCAGTTCACCGGAGTTAAGCTCCGGCGAACCTCCGCCACGCTCCACCTTGTACCCTCTACGTCCAATCCGCCTCCAGGGGCTCTCTAGGGCTCCTTATTTTTGTGCTAACGTCTTCCCTGCAGGAAACAAGAAGAAAACACTTGTTTGCAGGGGGCTTTCCAAGGACGAGGGGGAGCCCCAGGTGTCGTTCGTTGCCGGACTTCGTCCGATGGTGCGGGGCCATTTTTTGCGGGGCTTCCTAGCTGAGAAATCACATCTGGAGCAAGAAGAAGTCGTCGGCAGGCTACCAGGTGGTCGGAGGCAGGCGTGGGCTCGATTCAAAACTCGCCATCGGTGAGTTCATCTGCAGTTCCTCCTCCATCGTCCAGAACCATCCGATAGACTCCAGTTCTTCCAAGCCGTCCTTCCTCCGTTGGATCTCGCGCGCCCAAGACCGTTCGATGCACTCCTGATCTTCTAATCCTGGCCGCAAGCTACGAAGGGGTATCGGGCTCTGCGGGGACGCCACATGTCATAAGTGAAAGATCGAACACTGACGGATCAACCCCGCGCTTGGGTATTTTGCATCAATCAACCCGCCACTTTTTGTAATATTTTATCAGTACTTCAACATTATCAGTCGTTTGTTTACTTTTGCAATATTTACATCGTGATGCCCAATTTTTGTGATATAGCTATCGAGTCCCTGCCAGGTCACGTGCATCACGCACGCGACTTGGCATTTTTGTAGCAAAGCCCCTTGGGGTTGCTCTATTTCATTTCAGTTCCAGAATTTCTTTAAATAGTGTTAACTTTTTGGAGGTTTTGCATCTTAGTCACGTATTGTTCGATAACTGCTTGTATATCCCTTCCAGGTGCGCGTGAAAGTCACGTGCACCCTGGGGTTTTTTGCACAAGTAACCTTGCGGCTTTGTTTATTCCCAACTAGTGTTGTAACCTTCTATTTCAGTTTTGAACTTTTGGGAAATTTGCGTGCCAGCCTCGAACTTTCGGTATATTATAAAAAAAATGCCCCTGCATGTATGTAATTTATTTATGTTTCTAGCATTTTTTGCATGCATCTATTAAACTCGAAAAATCCACAAAAATCAAAGTAGGTCTCTGTTTCATAGTAGTTTAACATAAATTTTTTATTTTTCATATTTATTGCATTTTAATATTTATAAAAAATCAAAAATATCCATTTTCAGCACTGTTTGCATTATAAAATCCATAAAAAATATAAAAACACGTCAGAACAATCCCAAAAAAATATATTTTGTTTTCTTTAGTGTGATTTAACTTCAGTCCAAAATTCACTAAAAATTACAAAACAAAACTCATAAAAATTACAAAACACCAAAAACCTTCCCAAAAATATTAAAAATTCATTAAAAAGACAAAAAATTCAAACTTTGTTTCTGAATTTTCCTCGTTTAATTATCTTTACTTGAAAATTAATTTGGAGAATTTTTGTTACTGTTTTCCATCTTATTTTCCCATTTTAGTTTCAGCCTTGTATTTTATTCACTGTTTTCTTGTATTTTTCCTTTTAAAAATACCAAAAACATTTAAAAAAATCCTCAAAAATCATAAAAACAGTAAAATATTATAAAAATACCAAAAAAATTTTATTTATGAATTTTTGTCTATTTTTACCTATTTTTATAAATACCATATCCACTCTTTTCTTATATTGTATTTGTACTTAATTGTTGAAAAAGAAAATATAAAAAAAGATAAAATATAAAAAGAAAATATAAAATCAGAAAATTAAAAATCAAAATACAAAATTATAAATTGAAAATAAAATAAAAAATATAAAATCCAAAAACCTACAAAAATATAGCATAGATAGACAACTTCTCACATTCACACATTTTGTGCCTTAGTGCCCCGTTCTACCTGTTTGCTCCATGTGTTCGACCTCTACACTGCTAGCACACTATACACATCCTTTGTAGAGTTATAATAAATTTTAACTCCGTATATTCACTTTGATTTCCTTATTTGATTGTTGTGGGTTAATTGTTGTTTTAATCAGGATTTCTGCGGTATCGCCTTGTGAAACCGTACGACCCTCGATTTTCTCAGTTAAACACTAAGTCAATTGTAATTACGATTAATAAATCAGTTCAAAATATTTTGCAAAATTTTTGAAAAGTGGTTGGAAAATCTTTTTGAAAAAACTTTTGAAAACTGCTTGGAAAATATTTTGAAAAATAATTTTAACCTTTGTAAATTTATTTTGTTTATTAAAAATTCTTTTCTTTTTTTTTGAAATAAATTATTTTGAAAATCTATTTACAAATAGTTTCGAAAATGGTTGCAAAAAAAATTTGGAAAACCTATGCATATTGTTTGAAAAATCTTTACAACATGGTTCTCAATTTTGTAAATGTTTGTAAAAATTATTTATCAAATTAGTTTGTAAAATAAAATTTTCAAAATGTTTGTGGAAATCTTTTCAAATTATTTTAAGAATGATGTACATGACTTAAGCAAATAAAAATCATTTACAAACACTGTATATACAAACAAGTAAATTCCTAAATCCTAAATCTTGTAAATTACAAAGATGCACTTTGTAAATATACGAGCATATTTCCTTTTCTAAAATCTTTTATTTTTTAAAATCACTAAAAAATTGTAAAATGTTTTTAAAAACTTGCATAAAAATTTGCAAAACTTTTTGAAAATCCATAAAAAAGTTCAAAACTAGAAAATTACACCATAAAAATATTTTTCTTTCATTGTGCAAAATATTTGCATTCTTCATATTGAAATTAACAGTTGATTAAGTCCAAGTAAAATCTGAAAATCAGAGCTTTCTTGGCCCTTAATCCTCTTAATCATAGGAACCTTAAGGGAATTGGAATTGAGATACTTTAGGTCTACTTGACTTAATTCTCTGAGACCACAAGACTTGGTTCAGTGTCATCTTGACTGCATAAGTAGAATATTTCAGAACACACACATGACTCTTATCAACAGTGACCAAGCTTACATACCTGCACCTTACACTTTGCTTACCTCAGTTGAAGTGGTAGACGGTTAGATTTGTCAGCTTGAGATACAAGCTAATGGAAACATTAGAAGCCACGCATTTGTGGCCATTGTACCCCACCCTGATCTAGCAGTCATGAAGTCTAATGATAGAAGTTTTAGGTTGCAATAATGCTTCAAAAGAGGGATAGTCTACTGGGTCAAGAGAAAAATTCCATATGTAATTGTTGTTGTACATAGTAATCAAAAAACGGAAAATTAAAAACTCCAAAAAAAAGAAAAGATGGGTAAAAATGAAGAAAAATAAATTCCCGTCAGAGTATGTACATATTTGTATAGTCAATAAGCAAGCTTGAGCTTCAAAGCCAAATATTCATATGAGCTTGCAACCAGATGACTTGGCTACACTGGTCAAGCATCCTAGGATAGGTAGCTACACTAGCTACTCCATTCTCTTCTCCATCCCCTCTTCTTGGGATGATTGTACTTGAACTTAGAGGGGAATATCTCGCTTCTCGAGGGAAGAGTTGGTGGATTAGGGATTACCATGTTGGAGAAGACTAACTTTTACCGCTTCAGTTAAGATGAGCTATATATCACACACACTGTATAAGATAGACTCATGCCATTAGGGGCGGCGTATGACTGATGAATCTCGTATTCATCATATTAAAATCCACATATTAATCTCCTAGATTAAACAATCTAATAAAAACCAATAATAATTCATTCATTTTATCTTGTATTATATCGTATATAAACTATGTTCAATTAACCTATATTTATTGTAATTAATTAATATTTTCTTTCTATTTTAAATCTCATTAAAAATCAATTAAATTTAGAGCTAAATAATTGTCTATAATCATCCTAGCCTTTAAAAGAAATAAAAATACAAAAATACTCAAAAGCCCCAAAGCAGTATTTTTATCCCATTAAAAATGCACCCAAAAATATTCTTTTGTACAAATGACATCTTTTGACTTTTTATCGAACAAGAAACTTATAGATCTCATCAATATATAAAACTTTCATGTTTTTATTTTTTCCTAATTTTTCCTCTAACTATATATTTTAGATTTATAGTTGTTTTTATATTTTTTCAATTTTCTAATTGGGTCGTGCGGCGCCCTCTAGGCCACCCACGTTGCCCACTCCCCTTGCGCCACCCGCCTTCTTCCAGGACCGTTGGATCTATATCCCCTGCCTCAATCTCCACAGTGAATCCCTGCTCCATCTTTAGCCATCCGATCTTCCTTTAGATAAGATCTCCACCGCTCATTTGTGCCTAAATAGCAGCTGCATAATCCTTTTTCTCATCCTACAACTCTCAGATCACCACATCATCCCTTCATCTTCCACCGCCCGACCCCGTTCGCATCCTATGGCCACCTTCGCTCCACGTCATCCGCTCACCCCCACCGTAGGATAAATCCTCAGATCCCATCCTAGCCACCTGCCTCCTCCTTTTCCCTCGTCGTTAGATCAGATCATATGATCTGATCTAAGGTATCCATCCACACCTTCATATGGGTCGTTGGATCGAAAGATCCAACAACTCCACATCAACTTCCTCCTCAAATGCCTCCCCCCCCCTCATCCATTACACCTCATGAGTCAGCCGCCCCCTTCCAATTATAGCCCTCTCCTCCGATTACCTCCTCATTGCATAATGCCTCCACCACATCGACCGTTCCTCTGCCATCCTTACACGCCACCCATCATTGCACCTCCATTACTCACCCACCATCAAATCATCGATAAACAACCTCTCCGCCATCATGTAACCACCATCGACTTCTGCTATAAAACGCTACACTCTGCCATCGTTCACACCCGTCCACCATTCTACGGTCTAAGTCCTATCCCCTGTCCTCCTCCTTGTGACAAACGGAGGAGGATGAGGGGCCATCATGGCCCTCCGACCCGATGTTGACCCATGGTCAAAACCGACCATGTCACGGTGCCTCAGGCCCATTGAGCTGAGCATGCTGGGGGATGACCAGAGTGGCGTTTGCCGCTCAGCCCAAGCCTCCTCTATCGCCAATGACCTCTCCGATCATGTACCTTCTTCACCATCATTTCCATCGATTTGCTCCTATTTAATTCACCTCCCACATCTGCTCTTACCATCACCTGACCATCCTTGCATTTCCACCACCCATCAATCACTCAGATCGACCACTCTGCTTGCCACTTCCCTTCTCCAGAACCTCCATCACCCCCACCCCTTCTTCCATGTTCTGCTGGAGAAGAAGCTCCTGGTCTTTGTCTCCCTCGCTCGATCAGGCCACCATTTCACCTCATTGCACTACCTCGCACACTCACACGCTTCAGCTATTCCCTAACATCTCTTGCAGGTCCTATCTTAAATGGTCAGACTCCAAGCATCATCTCTGATCTATTGTGTCACCTCCGATGATGCATCATGGTGTGACATCTATATCTATCCTTGTCGCTTTTCCTCCAGTCAGCCATCCTCTCTAGGTTGTCGTGGTGCTCCCAATACCTTTCACGAGCATAGGGGAGCACGGGGAGTACGGAGGAGATCTGGCAGCCTTGTCGAAGCTCTAACTACGCCACCCCTCCTCTGGTGGAGACAAAGAGCAGGCGTCGCTGGTTGGCGCCCCCTTGCGGCCATCTAACGGCCCTGATGGGTCCACATAGCATCTTCTGAGCATGTTGTCTCGGAGATCTGATCTAAGATCCAAGCCATGATACAAAGCTCCAACACATGCCACGTGCTTGTCGAATCTGTTGCCTGCCAAGCCTAACCCTCCCGTGCATGTCACGTGCGGAGCTAGGCTATTTGCATGGATACCCTTGGCCTTTCACATAATTACAAATAAGTCCCCAAGCACATACCACACGTGTGCGCTTAGGGTAAATTACTTTGAGGCCCCCATCGGTTTGAAAAATTAAAGATATGCCCCTATGCGTAATGGAAAATTTACAGTGGACCCCAACTGGTTTTTTTAAATTGAAGGTCCCTCCATGGTCCTGTTTGTGATTATTTATCCCTTAATACCTTGTATTTTTATTTCATTTATTCCTTGCATTGTTTCCTACATATCTTGGGCATCTTAGATCCAATTTGCACGGTTTTAGCGTTTTTTTGAAGCTCTTTTGATCATCTATTTAATGGCATAGTTTATTTTCTCATTTGACTCAATGAAATATGATGAAATTTTATATTATATAGTGTACCTTGCTCATCAATCTTTTTTGGTATAAGATGTTTAATCATGATTATAATGCTCGATTTGACTATAAAATTAAACATCAATTGGATGCTCAATTATGTGATCTCTCTAGGCATATTTGTAATTCATCTTCTTCGTGATCATTTATTGCATATCATTCATCTTACATCTCATATTTATTGAAACTTAAAATAAAACAAAAAAATGCACACATCATTTTATCTGCATTTTATTGCGGATCTCTATGAAGACATATAAATGAGAATCTATTCACTCTTAAATTAAATGACAAAATTGATAAATATATTAAAGAGGCGCGTCCCTTTGTTCGACCTTGGTAGACTTACCAAGTTGAAATATTCCACAACATTCAAAGATTGTGGTTTTTGCTGAATCTTTTTTTGCCTCCTATACTACGACATTCCTCGATTATTATAGAGGCAGATTCTGCATTCATCAATGACGTCAAAGAGTTCTGAATTGGATTTTAAGGAGACCTGGGTAGTCTAGTGGCTCCTAGAAGTTGTTGTGTTTTAATTCTTGTTCTCAATAAGGTTCTGACCAAACTTAAAAATACGAAGGTCTAACTAAGCTCCAAACTTTGCTTTTGTGAAGAGAAGTATAAAAGTATAAATCAATCCATTTTATTTCCTTTCATTTCTTTATTTTATTTTTCTACGCTTATAGGCATAAATGTTTGCTAGGAATTAGCGAAGGCAACTATAGGGGGTGATGAATCTCCATTCATCTCCATTATTATTTTATTTTGGCCTTTAATACCTAGTTAAATGCATGTAAATAGCACTAGTTTGTACAAAATAACATTCATCATTTACATTGTATTTATTATATAAAATACTGTAATAAATGACAAAATAAAAGAATAAAGGAAGAAAAGAAAAAGGAAATAAAATACCAAAGATATTTTATGATTCTGAACCCTGATACCTTGGCATCATGATGTATGGATCAACAATGAGAGAGGAAATAATGTACAATAAATGTAATAAAATCCTTCATTTGTATTCTTCAATAACACACTTTGTAGACCCATGTTATTCTTTATTATTTACACTTCAAATAATAAAACCCTCATACAATCCAACACTCCCAAGGTGTGTCATTAGAGGGGGAAAAGTCAAGGCATATAGGCTTCTCTCCGGCTCACTTCTTGACTTCCCAGGAAATTTCCTTAATCATTACTTAGCTTGGCAAGAATACTGCATAATGGTTATCACAATATGCGAAACTCCCCTTGTCTATACATATATCTATATATATATAAGCAATCAAAGCATAAGACCTCCCACATACTTGCCATAATGAGAAATCCATCTGTGATGATGAGGTTAGTGAAAAAGAGGCACAACCCTCAGAGACTACCTACTAGCACATACTATGATGAGGGACTATTACATAAAGTTGTAAAGAAAAATACATAATTGATTCCACACAAAAATAGTACACAATGTACATTATACACTCAGAATAATAATCCAAAATCCAAATTTCCTAGACCTATATATTCTCAATATGAAATCAAAATTCATTAAAATCACCTTTAATTGTATATAACTTTTAATTATCTATTTAATGAAGGTGGTTCCATATAATTTGGAGTTAATATGTAAAAGTTAACTTCTAGAATAAAATATTCATTTTATTCATTCTTTATATTTTCACAATTTATATTTTATAATTTTGAAAATATTATTTATAAAATATGTAAATATTAGAATAAAATAAAACCATAAAAAATAAATCAAAATAAATAATTGTATAAGATATATAAATGAATTACCTATATATACTTATATAATTAATACATATATCTATTTAAGCATACAAATAATGCCATAAAAATAAAATAAAAATATATTCATGTACGTTGAAATTAGTAATAACTACATAAATTATGTATATAAAATATAAAATATAAAATGAAAATAAAAATAAATACGTAATATATGTAAATATACCCATGATTATACATGTAAATATTAACTCATAATAAATTACTCTGTAAAATAAATAAAAATAAGAATTAAATACTACATAAAATAATAAACATTTTTTATTTTATACCCAAAATTTATTTTATTCATTTATTAATTATTATCAAATTTATAAAGATTTGATTATCTTTTCCTAGTTGGCCCATGTGGACCAACTAGGAGCTTCCCCATGTTGACCCCGGTCAACACTCCCCATTATCAATAAGCCTCACCATTTTATGTATAAATCATCTCCGACCTCCTTGTCCATCTTGATCCTCTATAAGCCCTGTAACTCCAATCTTATGTACATGTGTACTTCCTGGTGACACCAAGAGTTCCCTCGAGGAGTCAGCGAGGAGAGAGGGGGAGGAGAGGTGGTCCACCACCGTTGCAGCTTCACAGCTCCAACGAGGGTCCCTACTCCCTGTAATACCCAGGTATGACCTATCTTTATTAGCTTTTCATGACTCCTATTCATTCTTTAGTGTAATCATAGGTTATGTTTTTAATGGCATCGAAATTTAGTTTAATTTCAAGATCTAGAGCTCTCTGCTCTAGGCATGTTCTATCGTCCTCTCGACTGTTCCGACCCCCCAATCCATATCCATCTTGATCCCCATCACATGCTGCATCGAATCGACGCCTCGATCTAACATGATCCTTCCACGATCATAGAATCAGAGATCCTCCTCCACCTTTCACTAGAGCTCCTCTGTTCACCCCCATATGTGTAAGCAGGAGATACATTTTGGGTCGAGGCGCATCCCCCTGAGCTCTTGAGTCTCCTTCTGTTGATACGATACGCCAAAGACCCCTGTACGGTCAATTCTGGAGCTGAAGGAGGATCCTAGGTGCTTAGTGCTTCATTGAGCTCCAGGCCTCTCTCTAACAAGTCCTGGAATTTCTTGTCGGTACCAACTATCTCGAATAGCTTCCGGGAACCTCAGGATCCCATCAGCGAAGCCCCAGGTGGTCGAGATGGGGATGAATGCATGATTTAAGCGGGAAAGGAAAGTGTTCTTCCCTTTCTTGATCCCATCTTCAGATCCGTCGGATGACACGCATGGTCCAGATATAATCTGGGCCATTGATTTCAATTGAAATGGGGCCTTGCCTCAAACTCCCCATTTACTTAAGTGTGCCTACATGGTGCACTCATGACCGCCCATCTGCATGCATGTGGGGGTAAATATCTAAGTACCTCACCTTTTAAAAAAATCATTTAATATTTAAATTTTTGTCTGGATTTGTAAAAATAGTGTAATAATTACAAGAACATCCTCTTACTTTTGGTTATTCATATTTAGGTCCTTGCCAAATCAGCTCATGTGTTCCCTCATGTAAGCTGGGCATTTTTCATGTATACCCTTACAGTTTTTTTGTAAATATTGCTTAATTTATAAAATGTAAATTTTAGTTATAAACTTTTGGGGTAACTTGCATATTCATCCTTGATTTTTATTTAAACTATGAACATACCTCTTATAGGTGTGTATAATATATATTGGACATTTAGCACTTATGCTCATGGATTTTGTATTTTTGTTATTAAATGCATTTTAACTTATTTTTAATTACAAGCAGATACATACCTTTATCGTATTTTTATTTTTATGTTTCTTTTTATTAAAAATAATCATGTTTGGTTTTTATTTTGTAAAAATTAATGGAGAAGCCTGCAATGATACACTTTCGCACCACATTTTTTTGATTTTTGAGGCATTTTAATTAAAAATAAAATAGTAGATATTTATTTACTATATAAATAGACAAATACCAAAAAATATTAGAACACCTCTAAAAATTCCAAAAAAATTAACAGTTGTTTGTTATTGTATTTAGAACCTTTGGCAAAAAATCCCTAAAATATAAAAATAAAATCATATAAATTTAAAAACATAAAAAATCCTCATAAATTTTATAAAAACTTCTTTTAAAAATAAAAAAATTATGATTTCTATCTCTAATTTGTGTATATATATATTACATATTAAAAAAAGTTTTGCAATTTTTTTACTTTAATAAATATTTTTAAATGTCAAAATACTCCAGCATATTTAATAGTCATTTTTTGGCTACTTTAGACTTTAAAAATGCCTAAAACTTAAAAAATATCCCTGAAAAATATCAAAAACATTAGAAAATATAAATAAGAATAAAAACATTTCATTCTAAAATTTTTGGATCATTTATGCCTGTATTAAAAAAATAATACCTTATATTGTATACTACATCTATATATAGATACATATATGTTTCATACTTTTATTAATTATTATACATATCCTATTATATTGTAAATTTTTGAAAATAATAGTAGTTATACTAATAAAGACTATTCTTATGGTATTTTTCCTTATTTTTGTATACTTATTATTATTTATTAATTTCATTAGACATATTATATATATAGTTGTATATATACCTTTAAATATAATAAAAAGAAACTAAAATAATATATATAATAAAAAATATAAAATGGAAAAAAAGAAATAAATAGAATCCATAAAAAAGAATCATTTTATTTAATTAAAAAGAACCCATTAAAACATTAATTCATTGATTAATTGATTAAATATTCTACAAAATATACATTTATTATTCATTCATTATTTATTTATAAAAAATATACCTGCTACACCGACTTACCTTCATGTGTTTGACACCTTACTCTACTTGTCGCTACACCCAGTTATTTGTAGGGTTATCATTAATTTTTATTTGCACACTTTCTTTTATTGATTTATTTTATTATTGTGTGGGTTAATTTTTATTTTAATTTCCTGGTCTTTGTGTGAAGTCAATTCAGTGACTTCGCTCCCACCTGTGTGTAGCATACAATTTTCTCATCTTATTTCGAACACTAAAAGGTAGGATGTACGTATATTAGGAATACTCGAGGGTGATGTGATCTTAATCGATTGTACACAATGACACTTTTATTCCGAGGGAGTGATGAAAGTGGTTTGGATTTCAGTGGCTCCACACAATAGAGCAATTATCTAATCTTAGTCTAAATGGTGTATCTGAATAGGATTAGATAGAATACGAAGATTGGATATAATGTATGTATAGTTAGACAATTGTGAGAGGTCTTTTAGGTCAAGATATGAGATTTGTTATCATTATCCATGTCATTATGCATGGATTATCTAGTCACCATGTCCTTATCTACAAGCATCCGAGGAGAAGGCATACTATCCTTGAAAGAGTTCGAGAATAGTTCTATTAGAAAATATATGAGCATTGTAAAATACTAAGAAATAATGATGATTAAATTGGATATATCTATCATAAACAATTTGGTTACATTATTTAGACATGTGTAGATAGACATCTTACATAATTAAATTAGATTTTATTATCATAGATGAGATTAATATGGATAATACTATCCACAAATTATTGATAATATGGCCCATAATATCATAGAGAGAATTAATTGTGAATATGATTCACATTTTAAATATTGATGTAAATTGAATTCACATTAAACAATTAAATGCAAATGTGACTTACATTTAGTTTTGAAAGGATGAATATGGTTCATAAAAATAAATGATCTAATTGTAATTATCACAAAAAATTTAGATTCGTTGGGTGATATATCAATTGTTACATAATCAACACCAATTAAATTGGTGCAATATTTGATTGCACCACATATTAGGAAAAGGAGAAGACTCCTCCTAATATGGAAGGATGGCCATGATGGATCCCATAATGGCGGTCGTCCACACCACTATGGTAAGGAAGCTAATCGTAATCCTATTAGGTGTGTTGCTAATTGATTACAATGGTTGGAGATTGTCTTTGAACTTGCAATAACGTAGATTACATGTTATCTTTGATATTACTATTTAATCTCAATTGTTGATTCATATTAGGAGTGCAATAGAACTACATCCTAGCCATCCAATTAATTATAAATAAAGTCTAACCCTATCTTTCTTTAGCTCATGCAATTATTGCAAAAACAACTCTCTCTCTCTCTCTCCCTACACCACAGGTCTTTTATCTCTCCATCAACCCCAAGGCTCTCCTCTTTACCTAGGGTTGTGCTATTATCATGTTGTCAGATCGATTCGATTGATCTCACATAGAGATTATGCTTCTTTGACACCCCATGCTCTTAAAGAAGGATACATATTTCCTACAATGAAATTAGGAGCATCATGACTCCGATCATCTTTGTGGACTGCAGAAGTCACATGGTTTATCCTCACCCTCGCAAGTGTTGTCTATGTTGATTCATACTAGAGACAAAAGGTCTCTTCGCATAGAGACTAAAAGATTGCAATCACTTGTCAATATCTATGTCAAATACTTGTTTCGTATTGATGGAACACATCGTAAAAGGTTCCCAGTTAGTGTGGTTTCATTGAAATTTTTTTTATAATTTTACTGTTTCATCAACTAGTATGACTAGTTGATATAGTTCGAATATGATTCACTCCTATACGCTTCAATGATGCACGAGTCATTAACTACTCCCTTCAAGAGGTATCAGAGTCTTGGTCAAAGATCTTGGATATGATCCAAATCCTAAGGAACAAAGTTTTGGATACCAAGTTGTGCGGGAACTTGTTGTTTTTGTGTAAATATGACTCCAAATCATTTTTGTGCATATATGATATGGCTAATATTTTGATCTGATATGAATGTATTTTGTGGATATTTAATCATGTTTATAATGTATGGACATGACCCCAAAAGGCATACCAAAGGTTGGCAGATGAACCGTAAATATACCTCAATAATCATAAGGAATTATCATTATATCGTAGCATAGGAGGCAGATTTAGATCATGCAAAAACCACATCTTCGAATATGTGGAATTTATTTTACGTGGCAAGAATACCAAGGTCGAACACAGGGACACTAGCCTCTAAATCTATTTATCGAAAATTATTGTTAATTCAAGAGTGGGTATCTTCTAATATTAGGTCTTTATGCAGATGTGATGCAGATAAAATATGCAGATAAAATAATAGTAGAATGATGCATGAAAGAGATGCAATTTTTATTTATATTTATGCAAGTTAAATGAGATAAAATACATACACATGATTGATGAAATGCAAATAAATGTATGCAAGACAAAATATACAAATATGCATGATAAAATTTTAAATTACAGAGCACATATTATGGTTCGAATTCAGAGTCAAATTGTGCAACAATAATGAATAATGGTAATCAGCATGAAAAGTAAGAGAAATGGAGCACGTAAAAAAAGATCCTATTTAATATAGTATCCAACCATGAAATTAAAAATGCCATTAGATAGAGGATAAAATTAGTAACAAAATGAAATTGAAATCATGCAATTTGGAGTTAATATGCTCAAGTTATGATAACAAAAGTGCAGGGGCATAAATGTGATAAAAATACATAGAAATAAAAGATAAATAATCACAAATAGGCCCCTGGAGGGACCTATTTGTAATTTAAAAAACTTGGAGGGGCCCTTTTGTAACTTCTCCATTGCATGTAGGGACCTTTGTGCAAATAATGAAACTCGATGGGGCCTTTTGCAAATTATCCCAGTTATGCACATGAAGCGTGCACTTGGGACCTTGTAATTCCAGAAAGGTTCATGAGTTCAGTTGTAAATTACCTATCCCCTCACATGCCAAGAAGGTGAGTGGGCCAGACTCGGAGGCCGGCTCACGCTCCGGCCACATGGTGGGTGTTGGTAGTTTCGGCCGGTAGCTTTTTTGCGTCTGAGCCTTGAGGCTCGGTGCAGAGGACATGGTTGTCGCATGGAACCATCTAATGATGACTGTACTTCGCTAGCTACCTAAGGCGTGGTGGAGATTATGGGGGTTCGGCGAGCACCTCCCTAACACCTTTGAGCTTCTTCGCATAATTTTAGGGTTAGGGAAGATCATTGGCCATCATGCGACGATGCAGATGAGTTGCGACGATGAAGGCAATGGTTGTCGTGGGTTGTCGATGGCGTTTAACATGAGGAGATGGAGGAGGATAGAGAGGAGGCACAAGGTCCGATCATTAACGAAGGGTTCCTACTAGAGAGGTTAGCAACAATAGCCCAAGCGTTGGATGAATGCAGTGGAGGGCGTCAGAGTTGAGATGGTGGTGCCCTTAGTTGATTCTTTTCCGACCATGATCCGAGAATAAGGAATGGAGGTGGTAAGGGTTATGGAGGAGAGGGAAGGTGGGCAGAGGGTTCGACGAAGACGCGGGTGTAGTGGTGAAGCTCGTCGGATGATCAAGTAGAAGCAAAGTGTAGTGTGAATGTCAGAGTAATTAAGATAATGTACTAAGGATAACTGATGAATACCCATTCATCACTCTTTATTCTTATATTTTAGCTACAAAAACCTTTGCAAATACATGTAGATATATGTAAATATCAATAATTACCAAAAGCATGCATTGTGTAAAAACCTATAATTAGCATGTTTTTGTGCAAAAATAAAAGAATAAAGATCAAAAAGAAAAAGAGGGAAATATTTAGAATAAATATTGAGCAACCTAACCCAAGGGAGGTCTCAGCATGGGCCTGACCGCATAAAAGCCACAGTAGAGAGAGATAGGAGCTCATGTGTAGATATCTATGTAAATAAATAAAATTATATTTTCCTCAACCAAAAATATTCTTGTAAATATTTGTATATATTTAGAAACTCTTAAAAACAAAATAAAAATTTAAAAATCAAAAATGCAAAAATAGCCCTTTCACCATGTACATAGACCATGCCTCCTTATGTATTTAACCTTGTAAATAAATTTATTTATTTTCAAAACTTTTTGTGAATATTCTATGGTATATATTGTAAATAAAATAAATAAAAAGACTTAAAACAAAAATCAAATAAAAATAACAAAAATTAAAAATGCAAAAATATATTGTACATATGCCATGTATATAGTTGTACATAACTATTTATTTCACCTATGTATATAAATAATAAAAATAAAATAAAAATATCCTTTTATTCCTCATTTTATTCTATAAATAAATAAAATATAAAAGGGGAATTAAAATTGTATAAAAATAATAATTAAAAATCAAAAATCAAAAGCCTCCATATTGTATATATACCTATATAATGTAAATACCTCATTTTTATTTCCAAAAATTAATTAAAAATCATCAAAAAATAGAAAAAAATAAAAGAAAAATATTTCATGTTTTGATTTTTGCAAAATCGGCCATTTTCTGCCTTATTTTTGAGCTCCAAATCCTCTCCACGTGGCAGCTTCTGGTTGGTCCACGGAGATGTTGACCTCCGGTCAACTCCCTCCGCGGACCGCCTTCTCCTGCGGATCTCGCGCCCGACCCGGTTTCGCCTCTTTTTCCGCGCTTGATCCGCGCGCCTCCTCCGCAAACCCCGGGTCCTATCGATTCCTTGTACATCCGACATGACCGCCGGGGTATTCGCATTGGGATCCGCGCTTCTCGCAGCCCTACCCGACCAGCCCTAGTCGGGTCGGCACTCACGTATATAGCCGAGCTCCGCCTCTCATTTTCGCCATCTTTGGCTATCCACTCTCATTCCCGTGACCTCCATTGCAATCCCCGAGGTGACAGCTCGCGATTGCCCTTGTAGCAGTGAGGAGGGGGTGGTCGGACCATTGATCCGGCGACTTTGCGCCGCCGTGATCCGTCCCGTGCAGGAGCTCGAGCCTCAGGCCTTGGCGACCTTCGAGGCAACGACCAGGAGCTACCTTAGCTCCAGCCCAGCCTTCCACTCCACCCAGGTAGCTTCCTAGCTCGCCTATTTAGCGTAATTTCTTGTTTCCCCCAAATCTTAGTTTCGCCGTGTTCCTTTGATTCCGATCATATCGCGTACCTTCTCGATCATCGGAACCTACGCTCACCATCGCCATCCCTCCGCGCACATTCTCCACCCCTTCGTTCAACCCAGCTCGTACAGGAGCTGGGGTTCAAGCTCCACCGTCCTCCGCTCGCCGGAGCTCGCTCACCCCGACGCACCGTCCACCCTCACGCCGCTTCTTCGGGTCGAGGCACTTTGCCCTCGACCCGCGAAGCTCTTGAGCTGTTTTGCAGGTCAAGAGGAGGCCATCTGAGGCCCCCTCACATCCAGGCCAGGAGCTTCCCTCCGCCGTCCTCGCCGGAGCCTCTCCAGGGCTCGGTTGGGCCATCGGAGGCTACCACCAGCTGCGGAACGTCAGTGCGAGTCTTCTCCGATCTTCAGAGGCAGCTGAGGAGGACTACAGCACGCGCACGAGGTCGGCGAAACTCGCCGGCCACCTGTTCTTCGAGGATCCTCCACCACCGTCCGATCGCCCTCCGCTCCAGTTTTCATCGTGACCGTCCATCTATCGAGGAGCAGCCACCGCTTGATCATCTCAAGGGTTGATCCGGACCGTTAGCACAGAGGAAAGAGGCACCAGCATCTGAGCACCGTTCGATCGTCCACGTGCCCTCCTCTGCGCCGTCGATCGGCCCACGTGCGGAAGAGGAGAGAGGCGCTTGAGACCAGAGCCGTCAGATCCGCCACGCGTCCACCATCCAGCCGTCGACGTAATAAAGGGGTAATTTACCTTAGGCCCCCTCGTAGTTCATGCTTTACGTTTCAGTCCTGTAAATATTTTGAGTACTTTATTTACGTTGGGTTATTTGCACATTGGACCTCATCCTTTAGTTGATTTGCATTTATGCCCCTGTTTGTGTGAGCCACGTGCATCGTCACGTGTATATTTGGTGTATTTGCGATATTAGCCCTGTAGTTCTGGATGTTCTTTAATGAATAGAAACTTTCTGGTATTTGCATATATGCCCCTGTGAGTGTTGTATTTGCGCATGTGCGCCTTTTGAGTGGGTTATTTGCAACATAGCCCCTGGACTTTTTGGTACGAGTTACCAAAAGGTCCTCGGACTTGTTTTTCTTACATATAGGTCCCTGAGTGCCCCAGACACGCGCCTCGCGCGTGATTTCTTGGGTATTTTGCACTAGGACCCCCAGAACTTTGGGTATTTGCACTTTGGTCCCTGTGCACAGTGCCCCCTTGTGATTTTTGAATAAAATATCAATTCATCTCCAAATTCGATAAAAATTTGACACATGGCTCTTGCCATGTTGTAGGATTTTTGAGAATTTTGGGGGACATTTCTGAGCTTATTTGTTATTTTTAAAAATTCAAAAACTCTCATTTTAGCCACTGTCCAGGTTTAAAAACCCCAAAAAAATACAAAAACGCCTTGAAAAATTCTAAAAAAATTAGATACTGTTTCTTGTGTGTTGCTTGATTTTCTAGCCAAGTTTGGCTATTTTTCATTGCTTAAAAACCCTAAAAATTTAAAAACACCTCAAAACTCATAAAAATCATAATAAATAATTTAAAAACCCAAAAATAATAATTTTGGTGCTCAAATTTTCCTTGTTTTCTCTAGCATACAGGAAAATTACCTCCAGGCCCTCTTGAGATCCTTAAATATTTTATTTTTGGATTTTGGGCCTGGCTGGACAGTACCTTGCCTTTTTCGCACTGTTTGATTTTTAGAAAATAAAATACACCTTTTAAAAATCCCAAAAATTCACCAAAAACACTTAAAAACCTAGAAAACATAAAAACAATTTTTCTTGAATTTTTGCTTGATTTTTGATGCTTTAAATAAATTTCTCAAGTGTTCTTGTTCTTGTGTTTTCTTATTTTCTTTACATATTAAAAATCCAAAAAAATTTAAAAACAATTAAAAACCACTAAAAATGTTTTCCCTTTTTCTCTGATTCTTCGACTACTTCGTAGGCTTTTTAAGCCAACCCGTGCTCCTTGTGTTCGACCCTGGGTGCTATACCAGGTTAATATCATAGCAGGACCGCTTTGTTTTGATTTTACGTATTTTTCGAGTGGTTCATCATTTTTCTTGATTGACTTAGTCTGAGTGATTGAGGTCGCAACGACCTATATTTCTGTACCTTTACCTTAGTCATTCGGACGGTCATCAGAATGGCGCCGTTGCCGGGGAGCACGGCTTAGTAGTCATTTTTAGCTTTTTCCGCGGCTTTTCGAGCTTCGCGGCTTTTTGTATAGATTTTGTATATATATTTTTTCTCATATTTCTGCCAATAATTTTTGGACTGACCACCTTTCTCTCTGTTTCTTGCGAGGGCCCGAGGAGCGAGGGCGGCATTCCTAGGAGCGCCGGTGCACCCGAGCGAAGCGGAGGCGGCTCGTTTCTTCATCGAGCCGCAGGAGAGAGCGAGAGAGAGAGAGTTGAGTGGGTGAGGATAGCTTAGGATATTTGATTATTATTGTTGTAATAATACAGGTGTTCAGAGACTTGAACTGTTTGGACTTGACTTAGCGGGTCTGTTTCGCCGAGCACCGGTGTGCTCGGGGGACCCTTAGGAGTTTTTTCGCGGTTTTTCGCGGCTTTCTTCTACTTTTTTACTGCCTTTCCAGTGTTTACGCGGTTTTTGATCGAGCCCCTAGCCGTAGGAATTTCTGGTGCTTGTGACGTAATTCGTAGGATCCACACACCTAACTGCTTATCTGTTCCTATAGATCGTTAATTGGACCTACTAATAATAAATAATAAAAATAACTTAGTCGCTTTCCTGAGAGCCTACGCGCCGCGAGCCTGCCCCGCAAGCGCTACTCCTGAACTCGACCTGTCGAGAAGAGGAGGGGTGGGCCAAGACCGGACTCTTTGGATCGAGGGCGAGTGACTGAGTTAGACGGTTCTGCGCTAGGAATTGCTCATCTAGGACTCGGTTTTTCCCGCTTGCATCATTTAGGTAGTTTATTTCCTGTCTTTAAATTCTGCGCGGATCATATTGCATGTAGAGTGCTGGAGTCAGGTACGCCTTCCTTACTTTGCATGCATCATTGATTTCATCGCGCATCGGCTTTTTCGTCTTCTCCCCCCTATTTTCGGACTTAATAATCAGGAGAACCGAAAAATTCGTTAGGCCTTTTATTTGCTCTGAAAAATATTAAAAAGAAAAACAATAAAATCGGGACTGCTAATCATACTTGATCTTAAAAACCGCTCACCCTAAAAACTTTGTCTTGGGGAGAGCAACCCCCTCATTGTCTGGTTTGGATGCGCGAGAGAGTGACCCGCACCCTAGGTAGAGCCTCCCGGTGCTAGACCCGACCGATTACCGACTCTTCCGTGCGGGGCAGTCGGTTGGGATAGCATCGGATATCCTAACAGGTCACGTAAGCGCTCTGATATTTTGTGTGTTCACCAAAATAAAATAGACAAGATAATTTGACCGAACTTCCACGGTCTTCAGCTCGCGTTGCGTTGGTGAACCGGGGGTTTGTTTTTTATCATAGTTGATTCCAGATCTCATCCGCACTACTCGCCAGATCAAGATGATGGGTAGACGGTCTCTTAGGCAGCCTCTGGCTGCACCGCTTTCGGGAACGTCTACCCGATCATCTAGGTTGGCCCGAGAGAGCCGAGACCAGCTCTCCGAGCCCGAGTACGATTCCGCCCTGTTCCCCCTCGACCCCCTTTCTTTCGGCACTGAGAGACATGAGCCTGAGGAGAGATTAGCAGATTTGACAGCACCTGAGTTGGGCTCATTTGATTTTGCAGACGTCGCTATGGCAGCCAGATCAGACGATCACTCCAGAGGTCCACAGGGAGACCAGCATGTTGTACTTGACCAGGGAGCGATCAACTCCACCCTGATCGCATCGCTCGAGACAGTTCAGCAGGAGTTACGCGATCAGGGGGCATTCATGATAGAGATGAGGCGAGAGTTGGAGAGGCTTAGAGCAGAGCGAGGCCAGCAGAGCGAGCCTGAGGAGATACTGAGCGAGCCTGAGGAGATGCCTGATGCAGAGGCTGCAGCCGCAGCAGCCGCAGCAGCCGCAGCGGCAGCAGCCGCAGCGGCAGCCGCCGCGGCAGGAGGACCACCACGACCGATGCGGGAGTTGCACAACCCCGGATCGACTCTGATGCATCACTGGGTGGTAGTGCCAGCTATCATGGGGGACTTCAAGTTGCCCCCGAACACCTTGCAGTTACTACCCCATTTCCATGGGCTAGCCACTGAGGAGCCCCACCTCCACCTCTAGCAGTTCTTGATGATCTGCAGCACTGTCCACGATCGCCATGTGGACCAGGATACGATCCGGATGATAGCCTTCCCGTTTTCACTGGTAGATAGAGCAGCCACCTGGCTGAAGCATTTAGGGAAGTTTGTCTACACTTGGGAGCAGCTCCGCACCGAGTACTTGAAAAAGTACTATCCACTCGGGCGGACGAATGCAGCGAGGGCCCTGATCAGCAACTTCTCCATGTTCCCTAACGAGCAGTTCCACGATGCTTGGGAGAGGTTTCGAGAGCTCCTAGATAGATGCCCGCACCACGACATATCCAAGCCGAACCTAGTTCAGAGCTTTTTCAGCGGGTTGACGCCAGAGCTTCAGGGTCTGGTGAACGCTTCTTGCGGCGGGTCCTACTTTGCCAAGGACCACGATCAGGTCTGGGCCATCTACGAGGAGATGTCCGAGAACTACATGGTGATGTCTCAGACCAGATTGTATACTCAGAGACCCCAGCCACAGCAGCCAGGACCCGTGCAGTACCAGAGGATAGCACGGGTAGATGCAGGTCCATCCAGTTCGTCCGCAGTCGCAGCAGCACAGGCAGAGTCATCCGCTGCGGACATGGGTATCATTAGTGAGAAGTTGGACCGCATGGAGCTGATAGAGAAGAAGCAGTTCCAGAGTATCACGCAGATGGAACAGATGGCACAGGTTCTGAGCGACATGAAGACCCAGCTCATGTGTCTACAGGAGACACAGACGGCTTCACAGCCCCGTCTTCTGTCGCGAGGCGATACCGGCGGCAGCAGCAGCTCGTCCCAGCGCTCCAGCTCTTCACAGCAGCCTAGACAGGTTCACCTTGTACAGGCAGAGCCGTACCAGCAGCCGCAGCCTACCTACCAGTCCCCACCATCTCCAGACATGCAGATGGTGGTCTACCAGCCGGATCAGCCTCTGGCAGTACTGCCACCAGACCCCTTCGATGTTGAGCCGTTGATGGATGTCAACGGGATTTGGTATGACCGCCCCCAGCCTGGGATCCGACGAGACCATCCCGGATTCAGGTGGGGGAGTGGTGGTGCCCAGCCCCAGCAGCAGACGTCAGGACAGGGAGGGCAGTACTCCCAGCAGAGAGACCAGCACCAGCCGCAGCAGCAGCCCCCAGCGTATCAGCAGCAGTCATCCTACGGTCCTCGTCCCTATCAGCAGCAGGGACAGTCTTGGAGACGTGAGCAGCAGGCTCACCAGGGATACCAGCAGCAGCCTCCATCCTACCCCTCTTACCCACCACAGTAGTTCCAGCAGCCTCACCCACAGAGAGGCCACCCGTAGGGCTCCCACGAGAGCCCCGCCTTGGATGACATCGCCCGCCTCCTCACGGACCAGCAGGCCACATTCAGACGGGAGATGGACGAGTTCCGCCAGGAGATGCGGGACCTGGTGAGAGGGAAGGCCGCCATACCAGCCCAGATTGAGCCGAATCCGAATAGTCTTAAGAGGAAATCTGAGCAGGTAGTACATACTGAGTTAGCCACTCCGAGTGATCCTTTTGATGATACTTCTTCGGATCTATTTGATGCTGATTTTGTCACACTTAGGAGCGGTAGGACCCCAGCAGGCGGCGGCGCCTCATCTGAGCACCATCCCGAGGCGCCACAGGAGGAGGAGGAGAGCGGTACTGAGGCCGCTCCAGATGATGACGGTGGTACTGAGGCCACCAAGGATGCTGATCCCACCGGCGGTACTGAGGCCGCCGCTTCACCAGTTCGAGGAGGTGGTACTGATGCCACCCAATCAGCCGAGCCCGCCAGCGGTACTGATGCCGCACGACGTCTACCAGCAGCAGCAGCAGCAGAGCCAGCCCGTGGTGGTACTGAGGCCACCGGTGTGTGTACAGAGAGAGATGTTGTTTTTCCTCGCACTCATGTATCTCGGAACTCTGCTATGAATAAAGGAAAAGGTTTACTTTCTTCTGGTCCCACTGTGGTGCATGATGTATGTGTGGATCCGGTCCTTGAACCGTCTAGACCTTTTCCTAGTCCTTCATCTGAGAAGGACCCTGTGATCCCCTTCCCTAGAGCCCTTCAGATGGGGAAGGGGAAGAAAAAAGATGACCCAAAAAAGAGAGAGCTTGAGGAGTTCAGCCAGAGCATGATCGATCGATTCCACATCCAGCTGACCCTCCAGGAGGCTTTGCAGCACATCCCCCTTCTCCAGCGTTCTTTGAGAGAGAGGACTACAGTCAGGAGGAGGAGGAGGAACCACCCTTCGGAGATACATGTGCTGACGAAAGCCACGTGCTTCGCGATCCAGAACCGACTGCCAGCCAAGAGGCCAGACTTAGGGGCCCCATATGTCAGATGCCAGATTAGTGAGCAGAGGTTCGACCGTACTCTTTTAGATAGCGGATCGTCGATCAACCTTCTTCCGGCAGCCCTTCTCGACCGCTTCGAGTTGGGCACTCTTCGACAGAGCAGGACAATCCTTCAGTTTGCTGATCGATCTGTCAAGAGGCTGAAGGGGTTATTACGAGACGTTATCGTCACGATTCAGGGCCTGAAATTCCCCGTGGACTTCGTAGTGTTGGACATGGAGATCCCTGAGTCAGTGACCGATACCCCCATCATCCTTGGTCGTCCGTTCTTGGCCACAGCCAAGGCGGTGACTGATCATGATAGTGGGAAGGTGTACTTTCGCGTCGAGGGCGAGAGTATACAAATAGAGACGGTCGAGGACTACAGAGCCAGACTCAGAGCCCGCTCCGATACGAGTACCGATTCAGAGCAGCTGACAGACGCAGAGCCAGACATCCACCAGGACTGCGATTTTGTGATCACAGATGATGAGGCAGCTTGGGCAGATCTTGAGACACAGACCATCCTCTCACTTTCAGATACAACTGATGCAGAGACGATAGCAGAGGAGAGTCTGGAGAGCACAGACCTGGTTCAGGATACCACAGAGGCAGCAGAGCCGGTCCTTGATCGCTACACGATGTTCAGTGATGGTGGTGCTGAGGCCACCTTGTTTTCCGGTGGTACTGATGCCACCGCGGTTGATACAGATCCCTCGGATTCAGAGTCTGATTGGGCCGATTGCTATGATCAGATGTCAGACCTGAATCCATCTGAGCCTATTGATGAGGAGGAGGTAGATGTAGAGCCGAGCAGAGACAGTGCAGTTGAGCAGACTTCTCCCGACCCAGTTTGCGAGAGTACGCTTTCACTTTCCCATGCAGATTTGGCAGACTTAGCAGCTTTCACGCAGTTTCTTCCGCAGCCAGATTTGCCAGCACCCAGCATTCCAGAGCGAAAGCCGCTCCCTACTTCGCTGAAGTATCGATTCCTTGCGGGCGATCCAGAGATGTACCCAGTCATCATCTCCGACGAGTTGACTGGAGAGCAGGAATCCCGTCTGATGGGGGTTCTTGAAAAGAACCGCAAGGCGATCGGATGGAGCGTAGCGGATCTCCATGGGATTAGTCCAGCAGTGTGCTCCCACCATATCTATCTTGAGGAAGGGGCGAAGCCGTCGCGTGAGTTCCAGCGGCGACTGAACCCCAACCTGAGAGAGGTCGTGATGAAGGAAATATCCAAATGGTGGAGCGCAGATTTTATTTATCCCATTTCCGACTCCAAGTGGGTCAGCCCCTTGCATGTGGTGCCCAAGAAGACGGGCATCACGACTGTGATCAGTGAGTCGGGAGAGGAGATCGCTACACGAGTACCCACCTCTTGGAGGGTTTGCGTTGACTACAGGAGACTCAACCAAGCCACCAAGAAGGACCATTTCCCCCTGCCTTTTATTGACCAGATCATTGAGAGACTGGCAGGGAAGAGCCATTATTGCTTCCTGGATGGGTACTCGGGCTACAACCAAGTGGCCATCGCTCCTGAGGATCAGGAGAAGACCACCTTTACCTGTCCCTTCGGCACATATGCTTTTCGACGCATGCCATTTGGGCTATGCAATGCCCCTGCGACTTTTCAGAGGTGCATGTTGTCGATCTTTTCGGATATGGTAGGGGAGTGTTTGGAGGTCTTCATGGACGATTTCTCGGTCTATGGCGACGGATTCGATTCTTGTCTTGACTGCCTAGACCGGGTACTCCAGCGATGTATCGAGTTTCATTTGGTTCTCTCATGGGAGAAGAGTCACTTCATGGTGACTCAAGGGACGGTGCTTGGCCACATCATCTCCAACAGGGGCATGGAGGTTGATCCGGCCAAGGTTGATGTCATTAGAAAACTCACACCGCCGTCCAATTTGAGGCAGCTACGGTCATTCCTGGGGCACGTTGGATTTTATAGGAGGTTTATTCAGGATTTCAGCAAGATTGCCCGATCGTTGACTGACCTCTTGACGAAAGACACCGAGTTCCTTGTCGATGACAAGTGTCTTTCGTCCTTCGCGACTCTCCAGCAGCATGTTATTGAGGCTCCTGTTCTCCAGCCGCCTGATTGGTCTCTCCCATTCGAGATCATGACGGACGCCTCCGATTTTGCCGTGGGGGCAGTGCTAGGACAGAGGAGGGATGGAGTTCCATTTGCCATACACTACGCTAGCCGCACATTGGATTCCACCCAGCGGAATTATACGGTCACAGAGAAGGAGATGCTAGCCGTAGTGTTTGCCCTAGATAAGTTCAGATCGTATATCATTGGATCTAGAGTGACTTTGTTTACAGATCACACCGCCATCAGGTACCTCATGGCAAAGAAGGATGCCAAGGCCAGACTGACTAGATGGATCCTTCTACTCCAGGAGTTCGACATTGAGATCAAGGATAAGCCTGGAGTCAAGAATGTGGTGGCGGATCATCTTTCCCGATTAGAGCAGCCTGAGGATTCTGAGCAGATTGATCCTATTCGAGATACCTTCCCAGATGAGGCGATCCTTGCTATCGCCTCACTCCCGTGGTATGCCGATATTGTGAACTTTCTCGTTGCAGGGAAAGTCCCACAAGATTGGCCCAGACAGAGGCTTGAGACCTTCCTTGCGAGGGCCAAGTCCTACCACTGGGAGGATCCCATCCTTTACCACGAAGGAGGGGATAGCGTCTGGCGTCGGTGTATTCCTCAGGAGGAACACCATAGCGTCCTCACTTACTGCCACAAGCTTGAGGCAGGGGGACATCATTCTGGGAGGAGAACGGCACAGAAAGTGCTCCAATCCGGCTTGTGGTGGCCTACCCTCTTCAAGGACTCTGATGAGTTCGTGAAGAGGTGTACTTACTGTCAGAGGATGGGCACTTGTGGACAACGTGATATGATGCCGATGCAGCCCATTCACTTCTGTGAGGTTTTTGACGCATGGGACATCGATTTCATGGGTCCATTCCCTAAGAGTCAGGGATTTGAGTACATTCTGTTGGCCGTTGATTATGTTAGTCGTTGGGTGGAGGCTATCCCCGCCCGAGCCGCTGATGCGAGGACAGTTTGCAGATTTTTGAGGAAACATACCATCACGCGGTTCGGGGTTCCACAAGTTCTTATTTCTGATGGGGGGTCTCATTTCATCAACGACCAGGTGAAGGCCCTTGCTAGCGAGTTCAGTATAGACCATCGTGTTGCCACACCTTACCATCCTCAGACGAATGGTCTAGCTGAGGTGTCGAATAGGGAGATCAAGAATATTCTGCAGAAAGTCGTCCGCCCTGACCGAAAGAATTGGTCACAGCTTTTGGACTCGGTCTTGTGGGCATATAGGATGTCTTTCAAGACTCCATTGGGTACATCTCCCTTTCGCCTCGTATATGGCAAGCCGTGCCATCTACCTGTTGAGCTGAGGCACAAGTCACTTTGGGCAGTTACAGATATTCTTATGGATCCAGATGGTATGGGAGACCAGAGGAGGGCAGAGCTAGCTGCCCTGGAGGAACTTAGAGATGCAGCTTTCTCAAGCAGCCTACATTATAAGGAGAAAGTTAAGGAGTGGCATGATTCTCATATCAGCCACAAGCATTTTGAGATTGGACAGAGAGTATGGCTGTTTGATGCGAGGCTACGGTTATTTCCAGGGAAGCTACAGAGCAAATGGAAGGGACCTTTTCTCGTCAGAAAGGTGCACGACAATGGTAGTATTGATATATCCGAGTTGTCTTCTGAGAGCACCTTTCGAGTGAACGGCCAGCGGCTCAAGCCATTTCTAGATCATGAGCCGCGGGACGTTATTGTCGCCCCTATTCATTTTGCGTGAGATGTAGTCTCTTGACTCACATCTTTTGCATCTCACGCCTGATTTTCACTGTTACTCCGCCTGTATAGATCCAGTTGTCCATATCATTCTATTCTTTAGTCCCACATCCCTTTCTCATCTTATGATTATGCTATACTTAGGGTGTACTTTACCCTAAGTATAGGGGGGATGTCGGATCTGCGAGTATTCTTTTCATTCGGTTTGCTCTTGTTTTGCTGCCTATACTTAGGGATATTTTACCCTAAGTATAGGGGGGGCAGACTCTATATCTTCTACACTCGGATTTCCCTTCATGTACAGCTTGCTATACTTAGGATTAGTTAATCCTAAGTATAGGGGGAAACCACCGAGTTCCTCTCATTCTATTCATTCATTCGTTCCTGTACTTAGCCATTCCTTTTCACTTCCCTTTTACTAAGCACGAGTTATGTCTTCTTCATCGCTCTTGATCACTCTGAGGACATCGTTCGAGCTAAGTATAGGGGGGGTGTGTATATATTTCATATATACTTTAGCCATAACTCGTACTTTGTGTGAGTGTGTTAATAAATAAAATGGCTAAAAATCACAAAAATTTAAAAAAAATTTCATGTACATAAACCTCTTTTATCCTTGCACATACATAGCTAGTGTACAAAGTATTTTTGTAAAAAATGATTTCAAAAATCTTTTGTGTAAAGTTTGTGTAAATATTTTTGTATCAAAATTATGTATATAGTACAAAATTTTTCCAAAATGTTTTGAAAATCAAGAGTTTGCAAAAATCTTGTGTAAATGTTTGTAAATATCTTTTTGCAAAACTTGCACTTCATGCATCATCATCATCCATGATTTTAAAACATTTTTCAAAAATTTTGCATGCTTGTAAATATTTGTAAATAGCATCTTGTGTACATATATGTATATAATTTTTCCTGGATGAGAGTTGACATTTAAACTAAGCCTGGAATCAAATTGAGAAATGGAGCTTGAAAAAGATCTTAATCCACTTAACTCCAAGAGGAACCTTATAGGATTTAGGTTTAAGGCTTTTCAGGTCATAAGGACTTAATTCTTTGAGTCCACTAGGCTATGAGCAAATGTCATCTTGATGAGCTTAAGTAGAACACTTAACAACACACGCATGACTCTTAGAGACAATGGCTTGACTTGCACCTGCACTTTACACATGGCTCTCCACGGATGAGGTGGTGAGGAGGCTGTTTCCTTTGGCTTGGGGTAGCATATGAGGGTAGTACTTCTAGGCGGAACCTCTCTTCTTCTTCTAGTGAAGGAAGTGCACCTCAACTTGGTCTAGTAGTGATGAAGGCTAAAGACAGAAGCTGTGGGTTGCAATAAAGCTTCAAAAGAGGGATAGTCTACTGGCTCAAGAGGAAATTTCTTGTATATATGCTGCACCATGTAGATATGCTGTACAGAAGTCCTTGAAAAAAAAATGCAAAAATGCAAAAGAACTCCAAAAAAGTGGTGGGTTGGACTGAAAATTTAATAACCCCACCGAAGTGTATATAGTCAAATAAAGCAAAGCTTATGGTATCCATGTTACATCTCATGAAGCTTGCAGCGGGAGACTTAGCTACACTGGCTAAGCTTCCAAAACTCTATACTTCTACCCCCTCTTCTTGAGCCGGTTGCACTTGAACTTAGAAGGGAATACCCCGCTTCTCGAGGAAAGAGTTGCTAGACCGAGGCATTAGAGTTACCAGGTTGAGGGAGGTTGTTTCTTTGTTGCTTCTGAGGTGGGGAGCCACATATCACTTACATTGCATGGAAAGACTCATGGTCATTAGAGTTTGTGTATGTAGACTTGTTCTGATCTGGTTTATTGAGGAGTCTTGTCCATAGATTGGTGGAACTTAGAGGCTGTTGGGTTTTAAGCTTAAGTCCAAATAAGGTTCCGACACATTAATAATCCAAAGATCTGATCGAGCTCCATATTTCAATTTGATTAAGGAAAGTTTAATAATTCAACCTTGATCCATGTACATCCTCTTTTTCTTTTTCTTTTTCTTTTTCACTTCTTTTTCAAATAAGTGTTTGCTAAGGGACTAGCAAAGTTAAGTATAGGGGGGGTGATGAATACCCATTCATCACTCTTTATTCTTATATTTTAGCTACAAAAACCTTTGCAAATACATGTAGATATATGTAAATATCAATAATTACCAAAAGCATGCATTGTGTAAAAACCTATAATTAGCATGTTTTTGTGCAAAAATAAAAGAATAAAGATCAAAAAGAAAAAGAGGGAAATATTTAGAATAAATATTGAGCAACCTAACCCAAGGGAGGGCTCAGCATGGGCCTGACCGCATAAAAGCCACAGTAGAGAGAGATAGGAGCTCATGTGTAGATATCTATGTAAATAAATAAAATTATATTTTCCTCAACCAAAAATATTCTTGTAAATATTTGTATATATTTAGAAACTCTTAAAAACAAAATAAAAATTTAAAAATCAAAAATGCAAAAATAGCCCTTTCACCATGTACATAGACCATGCCTCCTTATGTATTTAACCTTGTAAATAAATTTATTTATTTTCAAAACTTTTTGTGAATATTCTATGGTATATATTGTAAATAAAATAAATAAAAAGACTTAAAACAAAAATCAAATAAAAATAACAAAAATTAAAAATGCAAAAATATATTGTACATATGCCATGTATATAGTTGTACATAACTATTTATTTCACCTATGTATATAAATAATAAAAATAAAATAAAAATATCCTTTTATTCCTCATTTTATTCTATAAATAAATAAAATATAAAAGGGGAATAAAAATTGTATAAAAATAATAATTAAAAATCAAAAATCAAAAGCCTCCATATTGTATATATACCTATATAATGTAAATACCTCATTTTTATTTCCAAAAATTAATTAAAAATCACCAAAAAATAGAAAAAAAATAAAAGAAAAATATTTCATGTTTTGATTTTTGCAAAATCGGCCATTTTCTGCCTTATTTTTGAGCTCCAAATCCTCTCCACGTGGCAGCTTCTGGTTGGTCCACGGAGATGTTGACCTCCGGTCAACTCCCTCTGCGGACCGCCTTCTCCTGCGGATCTCGCGCCCGACCCGGTTTCGCCTCTTTTTCCGCGCTTGATCCGCACGCCTCCTCCGCAAACCCCGGGTCCTATCGATTCCTTGTACATCCGACATGACCGCCGGGGTATTCGCATTGGGATCTGCGCTTCTCGCAGCCCTACCCGACCAGCCCTAGTCGGGTCGGCACTCACGTATATAGCCGAGCTCCGCCTCTCATTTTCGCCATCTTTGGCTATCCACTCTCATTCCCGTGACCTCCATTGCAATCCCCGAGGTGACAGCTCGCGATTGCCCTTGTAGCAGTGAGGAGGGGGTGGCCGGACCATTGATCCGGCGACTTTGCGCCGCCGTGCTCCGCCCCAGCTCGAGCCTCAGGCCTTGGCGACCTTCGAGGCAACGACCAGGAGCTACCTTAGCTCCAGCCCAGCCTTCCACTCCACCCAGGTAGCTTCCTAGCTCGCCTATTTAGCGTAATTTCTTGTTTCCCCCAAATCTTAGTTTCGCCGTGTTCCTTTGATTCCGATCATATCGCGTACCTTCTCGATCATCGGAACCTACGCTCACCATCGCCATCCCTCCGCGCACATTCTCCACCCCTTCGTTCAACCCAGCTCGCACAGGAGCTGGGGTTCGAGCTCCACCGTCCTCCGCTCGCCGGAGCTCGCTCACCCCGACGCACCGTCCACCCTCACGCCGCTTCTTCGGGTCGAGGCACTTTGCCCTCGACCCGCGAAGCTCTTGAGCTGTTTTGCAGGTCATGAGGAGGCCATCTGAGGCCCCCTCACATCCAGGCCAGGAGCTTCCCTCCGCCGTCCTCGCCGGAGCCTCTCCAGGGCTCGGTTGGGCCATCGGAGGTTACCACCAGCTGCGGAACGTCAGTGCGAGTCTTCTCCGATCTTCAGAGGCAGCTGAGGAGGACTACAGCACGCGCACGAGGTCGGCGAAACTCGCCGGCCACCTGTTCTTCGAGGATCCTCCACCACCGTCCGATCGCCCTCCGCTCCAGTTTTCATCGTGACCGTCCATCTATCGAGGAGCAGCCACCGCTTGATCATCTCAAGGGTTGATCCGGACCGTTAGCACGGAGGAAAGAGGCACCAGCATCTGAGCACCGTTCGATCGTCCACGTGCCCTCCTCTGCGCCGTCGATCGGCCCACGTGCGGAAGAGGAGAGAGGCGCTTGAGACCAGAGCCGTCAGATCCGCCACGCGTCCACCATCCAGCCGTCGACGTAATAAAGGGGTAATTTACCTTAGGCCCCCTCGTAGTTCATGCTTTACGTTTCAGTCCTGTAAATATTTTGAGTACTTTATTTACGTTGGGTTATTTGCACATTGGACCTCATCCTTTAGTTGATTTGCATTTATGCCCCTGTTTGTGTGAGCCACGTGCATCGTCACGTGTATATTTGGTGTATTTGCGATATTAGCCCTGTAGTTCTGGATGTTATTTAATGAATAGAAACTTTCTGGTATTTGCATATATGCCCCTGTGAGTGTTGTATTTGCGCATGTGCGCCTTTTGAGTGGGTTATTTGCAACATAGCCCCTGGACTTTTTGGTACGAGTTACCAAAAGGTCCTCGGACTTGTTTTTCTTACATATAGGTCCCTGAGTGCCCCAGACACGCGCCTCGCGCGTGATTTCTTGGGTATTTTGCACCAGGACCCCCAGAACTTTGGGTATTTGCACTTTGGTCCCTGTGCACAATGCCCCCTTGTGATTTTTGAATAAAATATCAATTCATCTCCAAATTCGATAAAAATTTGACACATGGCTCCTGCCATGTTGTAGGATTTTTGAGAATTTTGGGGGACATTTCTGAGCTTATTTGTTATTTTTAAAAATTCAAAAACTCTCATTTTAGCCACTGTCCAGTTTTAAAAACGCCAAAAAAATACAAAAACTCCTTGAAAAATTCTATAAAAATTAGATATTGTTTCTTGTGTGTTGCTTGATTTTCTAGCCAAGTTTGGCTATTTTTCATTGCTTAAAAACCCTACAAATTTAAAAACACCTCAAAACTCATAAAAATAATAATAAATAATTTAAAAACCCAAAAACAATAATTTTGGTGCTCAAATTTTCCTTGTTTTCTCTAGCATACAGGAAAAGTACCTCCATGCCCTCTTGAGATCTTAAATATTTTATTTTTGGATTTTGGGCCTGGCTGGACAGTACCTTGCCTTTTTCGCACTGTTTGATTTTTAGAAAATAAAATACACCTTATAAAAATCCCAAAAATTCACCAAAAACACTTAAAAACATAAAAAACATAAAAACAATTTTTCTTGAATTTTTGCTTGATTTTTGATGCTTTAAATAAATTGCTCAAGTGTGCTTGTTCTTGTGTTTTCTTATTTTCTTTACATATTAAAAATCCAAAAAAATTTAAAAACGATTAAAAACCACTAAAAATGTTTTCCCTTTTTCTCTGATTCTTCGACTACTTCGTAGGCTTTTTAAGCCAACCCGTGCTCCTTGTGTTCGACCCTGAGTGCTATACCAGGTTAATATCATAGCAGGACCGCTTTGTTTTGATTTTACGTATTTTTCGAGTGGTTCATCATTTTTCTTGATTGACTTAGTCTGAGTGATTGAGGTCGCAACGACCTATATTTCTGTACCTTTACCTTAGTCATTCGGACGGTCATCAATAACTTGTAGATCAGAGGTGATCATCGGTGGGGGAGTTGGCTTGGGTTGAGGTCAAAAGGACCTCGGGTCGTCGCACATGCTGAGCAGCCTGTCCAACGAGCTCAACGATGGATGAGCATTGTGGCTTGTTCATGGCGGATAAGGATCACACCTTAAGGATTGACCATGATCACCACTTCGATTCAACCCCCTCTCACGAGGAGAAGAAGGGGCTAGACCAGTCTCCTTGGAATGGTGGATGATGGGGGATGTAGGCGAAGGGGAAGGTTTTAAAGGCGACGCTCGGACGTTACAGGAGGTGATTTGCAATAGTAACATTGATGGCATGGAGTGATGGAGGGGCACCTGGGGGTTACACAAGGAAGGTGGGTCTCGAAGCTATGGGGAGGAGCCGTTAGTCTGGCGAAAGGTGAATGGAGGTGATGGCTAGAAATGGAAGGGGGCAGTGGAGTCACGAGGTGTAACAACTGAAGAGGAACGTTTGGAGGTAGGAAACGAAGCCCTAGCCGTTGGATCTTGCAATCTAACAACTAGTATTAAAGCGTAGTTAAATGGTGGAGATCAGATCGGGAGCGGTGATCAAGGGATGAGATCGAGAGAGACAGGGTGACATGGAGATCGGAGAACCGTAGGATCAATGGTGATCCTACAGCTGAGAGGCAGGTGACGTATCCGGAAATGTCGAGTTTAAAAATGTGTTTTTATCATGTCGTGCGTAAAATGATAATTCGTGCTTTGTAGGCAGCAATCGGAAACAGTCTAGAAAATACCACAAATAATATGTTCAATTTTTACTCTCGTGGTTTTATGTTTATTTTACTTAGGCAAGTCCCAAGGTCGATCACAAGGAGGCAAAGGAACAACCTAGAGTTAAGTCTATCAAAGTTCGTGTTCGGTTTTCGAGGCGATTTTTTTTAGAATTTTCAAGGCAATAGAGGGTGCAATATGCAAATTCAGCCTATTTTAGGGACTAAAATGTAAATTTCGATCAAACGATGTCCGAAAAATACGAAACTTGGCCGAGATGTAAAATATGATGCAATGAGTGTAATTGTTTTGGAATTTTTGGATGCAATATGAATTTTTTTATGAATTTTTAAATGCAAACAGAATGATTTTCAAAATTTAATTATAATAAATATCAAACCTATTTATTTTTTATGACCAAAATTATCTAAGGTCTATCACTAGGTGATTGACCTCAGAAAAATCCTAACCCTCAAAAATATGAGATCTAATACCTATTAAAAATTAAATAGTGAAATGTGTAAAATGATTTTTATAGGTCAAATGATGCATGCAAATACAAATCTATTTGGGCACAATGTTAAGAACAATTAATTCTACAATATGTGATTTGTCGAGGATTTTTAGAGTAATGGTTAATGGACTATGAATTTTAGAGCTCAAATTGGGCAGAATATGCAAATTTCCACAAAATAATTATTTATTAATTATCCATCAATCACAAAAATGCCCACAATATGTCAAACTGTAGAGAATTAATTCACAAACATCATGCTATTTTTGTATAAATAAAATACTGCAATAAAGAGGTCCAAAACAAGGGAGAAACACAAGGGTATAAGTGCAAATACAATAAATAAAATAAAGAAATATGCAGTAGGGGGGCCTAAGTGCAATTACCTAGATTATGGGGGCGAGAGTTCAAATTAACCAGAGGGGCACGTGCGTGGCACGTGCCCTCTGGAGGCGGGGGCTTGGCGGCAATATAGAGAAGCAGTAGGGGGTTCTTCCCAATTTACCCCGCGGTCACGTGCGGGGCACGTGACCCGAGGGCTGGGATGTTGGAGGCCGTTCCCCACACACGTGCTGGGGCCTCGGGCCGTGTGCCCGGTGGTGGAGCGGCGGAGGTCGCAGTCGGCCTCCCGGCGGTGCCAAAGATGGTAGAGCAGGGTTGGGGCTGTGGTGGTTATCGATGAAGGTCGGCGAAGTGTGTGTCGAAGGCGCTAAGTGCGATAGAGGCGTCGACGAGGCGGAGCAGGTGGAGTTTGGAGAAGCGGAGGTCGAAGATGTCGATGTCGCTGGAGGGAAGGTCGAAGAAGCTCGTCGTGGGCGTAGCTGGTGAAGACGAAGGACGGTCGGCCTTCCTCTGGCCGACACACGGCCAAGAAGGTGGCGATGGTTCAGGCAGGGCTACGTTGATGTTGTGGCGAATGAAGTCACGGCGGAGTAGCGGTTGAAGATGAAGTTGATAATTGGGGCTCGACTAAGTTGAACTCGGAGCTGGAGCAGTGACGGTCAGAGGGGGCAGTCGCCGTGGGCTGCAACGAACCAGAGATGGCTTGGATCTCGCTGCGAGGAGGAAGCACGAGGCGCTGTCACCGTCGCGGCCTTGCTTCAGTGCAATTGGCGGATGGATTGAAGGTTGGACAGTGACAGGGGTTTTATAGGATGAGGGTTGCCATCAATGGAGAAATCCGAGGGATTTGATGGGAGTTTAGGTGATTGGCGGCGATTGGAGATCGGAATGGGGGCGGCAGCGAGATTCGAGGGAGATCGGGGAGGCGGAGATATCGGAGATGGATTTGATCGGCGAGGTTCATGGGGGAAGGGGATCCGCGGTGGAGGGGCGGCGCTTTGGGAAAAGGGGGCGCGAGGTGGAAGACGAGCCACCGGCCGTCCGATCGGCCGAGATCGGACGATCGAGATTGAGCCACGTGGTGTAAGGAGGGCGAGAGTGGGGCGCACGTGCGGAGCACGTGCCTTGAAGGCACGTGCGATGCACGTGCGTTTTTTTTAATTAATTAATTTTTTTATAAAAATGATATTAAAAATATCTCAAAAACGGCTGACACGTGGCGGCACCAGGTGCTGCTACGTGTCAGCACCAGAAAATTCGGAAAATAAATCTTTCGTAAAATCAAAAATAAATAGCAAATAGCCTCGGATCGAAAACATTTCTTCATGAAAATTGCTCGTCTCGATGAGATCTACAACTTTCATGAAGACATCAAAACCAAAATTGATCATTTGCACAAAGTGAATTTTTGGGGTATCCTATGTACATATAATACCTTAATTTTGGGGTTTTGTTAATTTTTTATGTCATTTTTAAGATCAGATAAAAATCCGGAAAAATTACGGTAAAATCAATGATAAATAAAGAAACTTTAATCTATTTTTTTTTATTTGTATTAATTGATAAAATATGTACATAAAATATTAGGTCAAAAATAGCTAAAGTACACAATGTACAAAAGAGGCCCAAAACCCAACTTTCACATATGAGCTCCGATTCACTTGAACTTGGTCTCATTTTGAAGGTAATTGAGTGTACATTAGTTCAAAATTGAGTAGGATTAATTCGGATACTGGATGGGGAAGATATGAGGTTTTTAGTCCAGAAATCCTGAAACTAGGGTTTGGGTTTTTTGGTCCACTTATTTGGGTTGGTTATTTTTTTGTATTTTTCATTTATTCTTGTTAGTGATATATACACAATGGAGATGGTTTTGTATAATTCAGAGTTAGCATGAATGAGTTAAAAATTAGGGAAGTTAGGATATTTACGGGTCATTTTGGCTTGGATTTTTGGCTTCTTATTTTGTGCAAATTTTTGTGCTAAAATGCAATTCTTATGAAATCATGCACTAATGCTAATTATGCAGAATAGATGCAAATATGCTGTTGATTTTTAGGGTTTTGATCTTAATAAATGAGATTTAGAGTGATGAATACGAGATTCATCAGCAGACGAGCATGGGTGGATGGGATCAGATCTCAAGGGAGATCTCATGGCTAGGAGCGAAGCGGGAGTGTACGGTAGAGATAGAGGATGACAGACGGTTGAGGAGGCGACCAGGTGGAGGGAAAAGAAGGGGGCGACGTGGACGACCCAAAGGGCGCCATGTGGCCCAAAAAGATTATTCATAAATAACAAAAATAGAGAAAAATCAAACATAAATAAAAGAAGCTTGAATTAAAAAAAGTTCAAAACATGAAAGTTGTAGATCTCAATGAGATCTACAAGTTTCATGTTGGACAAAAAGTTAAAAGAGGTCATTTGTGCAAAAGCATATTTTTGGGAGTATTTTCAAGAGATAAAAACACTACTTTTTGCGGTGCTGAGATTTTTGTATTTTAATTTATTTTAAAATCCAAAACAACTATAGACAGTAATTAATCTAATTTTTAGGAGTTTTAATAAAATATAAAAATAAAGAAAATGGTTAGTAATTAAATACAATAATATTAGGGTTGGAATAAAGATTAATTAAACACAGATCATGCCCATTCTTAAAGACATGGAATTAATGAAGATTTCTTATGAAGTTCTTATTAAACGAGTATAAAAATAGCGAATAATGATGATCTAGAAGGGATTCATCATTGGCAATGACCGGACATGGTTTTGGATTGAAAAATTGCTTCAATATGTTGTTTTGGCATGAATTTTCATAACTATAACTCTAATGATTTTTAGTTTCTATTTTCCTTCATGAAACAAGGTAAAAACACATTACTTATATCTATAATAAAATCATATAGCCTTTAATAAGATATTTAATGAAGTTGGCTTCATTTAATTTGGAGTTAAGAAGCAAAATTCAGGTTTTCGATCCATATTGTGCTACATACAAGTATATTTTAATCATTATAATTATTCTTTATTTTTTTCAAAATATTTTATTTTTATAAAATTTTACATATTATTTGAAACATATGTACATAGTTATAATAAAATAAACCCCTCAAAATAAAATCAAAAAATAATGCATTTAAATACATATGAAAATTATGCATGTATACAAATATAAAGTACATATACATAATTAATTAAGTATGCATATAAACTCAGAAAAATACAATAAAAATACTTAATGTGTACTAAAATAAATTAAAAATATATAAAATACATATATAAAATAATAAAATGTAAAATACAAAATAAAAATACCCAAATATAAGTATTTATACTTATATTTTACATGTAAATATAAACTTGTGATAAAAACCTTGAATAAATATATAAAAATATGCATAAATACTAAAATAAATTATCAACACTTTTTCATGTTTTAATAAAAAATTAATTAAATCATTTATTATTTATTCTTGATTTTACAATATATTTCTTATAGGAAATTTTCTGGTTGGTCCACGTTGAGCAACTAGAGGCTTTACCGCATTGACCTCGGGTCAACCGACCCCCTTCTCTCTTCCTTGAGTGCCAACCTTTCATAACTCAGCTTTTCATCGTTTTCCACTCGAGCTCATCATCGTCTGCCTTGGCGTGCCACACGATTTGTGGAGATGGAATCTCCAGGATTCACACCACGGCCAAAGATCCCATCGATCTCCCTCGATCGAAGATCTTCTTTTGCAACTTATAAATTTGCTCCTCTGGATCTGCCTCTGATTTCAATCCTTCTCTGGTGTCTCTTAGCCCTTCAAAGCCTACCCATTCCATTCCTCATGTTGACAACTCAAAGATTGTAGGTTCTTGACGAATCCGGAAATGCGGCTTTTAAGAAGTTGTTTTTATCGTGTTGTGCGTTGTAGGCGGCAATCGGAAACGATCAAGAAAATACCACAGATAAGTTATTCAATTTTTAATATCGTGGTTTTATGTTTATTTTACTTGGGCAAGTCCCAAGGTCGATCACAAGGAGGCAAAGGAACAACCTAGAATTAAGTCTATCAAAGTTCGTGTTCGGTTTTCGAGGCGGTCTTTTTTTGGAATTTTTAATGCAATAAAGGATGCAATATGCAAATTTGGCCTTAGTTTAGGGACTAAAATGTAGATTTCAATTAAACGATGTCCGAAAAATATGAAACTTGGCTACAATGTAAATTATAATGAAATGGATGTACTGTAATTTTTTTGGAATTTTTGGATGCAATATGAATTTTTTATGGATTTTTAAATGCAAACAAAATGATTTTTAATATTTAATTTTAATAAATATCAAACCTACTTATTTTCGAGAATCAAAATTATCTGAGATCTATCACTAGGTGACGGACCTCAGAAAAATCCTAAACCTCAAAAATGTGGGGTTTAATACCTACTAAAAATTAAATACTAAAAGATGCAAAATGATTTTTACAGGATAAAATATACATGCAAATGCAAATCTTTTTGGGCACAATGTTAGAACTAATTAACTCTACAAGATGTGATTTTTTCGAGAATTTTTAGGGCAACGGTTGATCAACTATCAATTTCAGAGCAGAGAATGGGTAAAATATGCCAATTTTCACAAAACAATTATTTATTCATTAACCATCAATCAGAAAATTACCCACAACATGTCAAAACGTAAAGAATTAATTAACCAACATCATGCTATTTTTGGATTAATAAAATAATGTAGATAAGAGGTCCAAAATCACAGGGGAACACAGGGGTACAAATGCAATAGATAAATAAAATATAAAATGCAGAGGGGGGACTTTTGTGTAATTACCTAAACAAGGAGGGGTTTTTCTGCAAAATCACCAGAGGGGCACGTGCGTCGCACGTGCCCTCTGGGAGCGGGGGCTATACTGCGAAAGGCGGAACCTCCAGGGGTGGTTCTGCAATTTACCCACGGGCACGTGAGAAACACGTGACCCGTGGGTAGCTTGCAGCTGACGTTCCCTCCAAGCGCACGTGCCTCGCACGTGCGCGGAGGGCCTCAGGCTTCGAGCCCGGCGGTGCGTGGGTGGCGAAGGTTGCAGTCGGCCTTCCGGCGGTGCCAAGGCTGGCGGAGCAGGGCCGGGACTGCGGTGGAGGGTGCGATGCCGGTGGCGTGGCTGGAGAACCACCGCCTCCTGCGGTGGTTGGGCGGAGGTGGAGCGGAGGTGGGCCGGCGTTGAACTCCTGGCGCAAGGCCAAGGTGGAGGAGGACGGGCGGAGTCCGATGAAGCGGAGCTGGTTGGAGACGGAGGCGGTGATGGCTCGTAGTCGATGAAGCGTTGGCGTTGGAGAAGACGACGTGGTGAAGGCGATGGAGCGTCGTTGGTAACTTGGGATCCGGCCCAGGCGGAGGGTGGAGGTGGCGCTGGAGCCGATGGGGTGCGTGTCGAAGACGAAAGGGGCGAAGCCGGAGGTGGTGGCCGACACACGGTCGTGGGGCGTCGAGGGCGTAGCAGCGACGGCGAGCGGAGTCGGAGGCGGTGATGGCGACGTGGCTTGATGCGGATGAGGAGGAGCTTCAGGCGGTTGCTGGTGGTCGGCGAGGTGGAGAAGGTGGTCTCGGATGTGGAGCAGGCGAGATGGGGAGATAGAGAGAGAGAGAGGGTATACCTGGGAGAAAGCTTGACGGCGTTGGGAATGGCCGGAGCTGCAGCAGACGCGGCGGGGCGGAGCTGCGGCGAGGAGATGGACTCCTCGGATCACGCCGGCGAAGAGGGGGGCCTCGCGGTTGTCACGACCGGAGGTGGAGCACTGGATGAAGATCGGCGGATGAATCTCGAAGGAGGCGGCGGGGGTTCTTAAATAGGGCTGGGACAGGCGGCCGGCGATGGAAGGTCCTGGGCGATTGGAGTCGACGCGATTTGAGGGCGGTTGCGAGATTCGAGGGAAATCGGGGCGGCGAGGGGATTGATCGGAGAGGGCGAGATTTGCGGAAGGTGCGAATCGGAGATGGAGGGGAGAGAGATACGCACGCGGCGGCGCGAGATTCTCGGCGTGGGGCGGAGATACGCGGCGGTGGCGGCGGAGCTCCCAAAGGGGAAAGGAGCCGAGGGGGACGACGCACAGGCGTCGTCCGATCAAGTTTGATCGGATGGCGCCCGTTGCGCCACGTGGGTGCAAGAGGGGGAGCCGGTGGAGGCACGTGCGGAGCACGTGCCTGGGGAGGCACGTGCGACGCACGTGCGTCCTTTTTATTATTTTTTATTTTTTTTATTTTTTTATTTTTTTTATTTTAATAAAAACGATTTATAAAAAGGCTAAAAATGGCCGACACGTGGCGGCACCAGGTGCTGCCACGTGTCAGCACCAGAAAATTCAGAAAATAATTATCTTGTAAAATCAAAAATAAATAATAAATGACCTCGGATTGAAAAACTTTCTTCACAAAAATTGCTCGTCTCGATGAGATCTACAACTTTCATGAAGACATCAAAACCAAAATCGATCATTTGCACAAAGTGAATTTTTGGGGTATCCCATGTACATAAAATACCTTGATTTTTGGGTTTTATAATTTTTATGTCATTTTTTTTATCAGATAAAAATCCGGAAAAATTACGGTAAAATCAGAGATAAATAAAGACACTTAATTCTATTTTTTTTATTTTTATTGATTAGGAAAATATATACATAAAATACAAGGTCAAAAACCGCGAAAATATACAATGTACTAAAGAGGCCCAAAACCCAACTTTCACATACGAGCTCCGATTCATTTGAACTTGGTCTTGTTTTGAAGGTAATTGAATGCACATCCGTTCAAAAGTGAGTAGGATTAAATCGGTCATTGGATGGAGAAGATATGTAGCTTTTAGTCCGAAAATCCTGAAATTAGGGTTTGGGTTTTTGGTCCACTCATTTGGGTTAGTTATTTTTTTGTATTTTTCCTTTATTCTTGTTAGTGATATGTACACAGTGGAAGTAGTTTTGAGTTATTCGGAGTTAGCATGAATAAGTTAAAAAAAATCTGGGAAGTTAGGTTTATTTACAGGTCATTTTGGCTTGGATTTTTGGCTTCTTATTTTATGCAGATTTTTGTGCTAACATGCCATTCTTATGAAAACATGCATGAATGCTAATTATGCAAAATAGATGCAAGAATGTTGTTGATTTTTAGGGATTTGAGATTAATAAATGAGATTTAGAGTGATGAATACGAGATTCATCAGTTCTGTATTGAGGAGGCACAGAGGGTGGATCCAAGATCATCGCTAGAGGAGCTCCATCGGTTGGTTCTGCCTTCTCGACTCTAGTCGAGTCAAGGCTTCTTTTGTTCATTTCTAGGCATATCTTAAGTTCTAAGTTTATTTTCATCCATTAGTTTCAAGTTTAATTGAGTCTTTAAGTGTAATTTTGATAATGCCTAATTTCCTAGAGTTCGAACTCTAGGTTGTTTCAATGTGATCAAACCGTTCCTTTGCCTTGATTTCCATCTCATTCTCTTCCCCTTCACCTTCTCCATCGATCACTCCATCATTCCACACTAGATCCATTATGGATCTTGGAGCCAAAGCTCCTTCTGTCGCCCTTCACCAAAGCACCATCTTCATTCCATCCTCGACCCCTTTTTGCTTCACCCTTAGATCGAGGAGATAGCCCTCAAATCAAGAATCGTTTTTGTGCAGATTCTGGTGCATGGAGACCCATCTAGAACCCATCGAGCACTTGGAGTATCTCAAGATCATGAGCCATTCGAGCCCCATGGTCGTCCTCTCTTTAGCCTGAGCCCATCTAAATACACAAAGGAAGCACAGCAAGTTGTTGGGCCTATCAGAAGGAAGATATGTCGCGGGAGACATGAGATCTATCAAGTTGAAGCTCGCCAAAGTTCAATTCATCGAGAGTTCTTGTTGCCCTCTCCCGACCGTTAGATCAAGAACACGACCCAGATGTAATCCGGGTCATTGGTTCTCTTCGAAGGGGTGCTAAAAAAGGACCGTCAAAATGGATAAGTTGAGCATGCACAACGGTTGGATCAAAGGATGTTAAGTGGTAAAATTTGCATGACTCCCCTCTGCATATTAGTTGTTTTTAAAAGGTCCTATAACTATTAAATAAAGTTCAAAACTTTTGGGACATTTTGCATGTATGCCCTCTGTACTTTTTGATTTCATACTTCAGTTCAGTGTTAGGTCACCTCACGTAGACCCCCACCTGAGGGGACATTTTACAGGTGTACCCATTTGAATCTTGTATTTATTATTTTGGGACGTTAAACTTGAGTTGTAGTGTTAAATTTCTAGTTATTTTGCATGTTAGCCAAAGGAATATATTTTACTTGCAAATATACACCAGTCATCTTGATTTAATTTTATCAATGCATTTCTTTTTATTAAAAAAACTCAATTAGTCTAAAAAATTAAAAAATAAGTGTAAGTTTGTGATCGGTTGTTTGTTCACACTATAATTTTTATTTATCATTTTGCATGCATTTATTATTTCTTAAAAATTAAATATAGTAATTTTATTCCCTATTCTATAAAGAAAATACAAAAAATATAAAACCTATTCTAAAAATTTCAAAAAAATAATTTGTTATTTAGTAGCCTATTATCTCACTCTAAACGAAAAATACAAAAAATCTAATGGAAACTCTTGAAATTAACAAACCCTTGCTAACCCTAAATAAATTATAAAATATTTTCAAAAATCCAAAAAATATTAGTTACTACTTATATTTTTACATATACTATATACTATGTATAAAAATAAATTTTTAGAAATTTTGAAGCATGTTGCTATTTTTAAATCTCAAATCAATTCAGCATAATTAAAAAGGTCTTGTTTTGCCTTATATCTGGTATTAAAAATACAAAAATGTAAAAATTCCCTAAAATATCACAAAGATATAGGAATATTTTAAAAATCCAAAAATGATTTATTTTGAATTTTTTTACTACATTTTTCGATACTTATAATTGTAGTTCCCTACATAACCTATATATACCTATATATTAGTGTATACATAGTATATATTATTCTTAGATACTATAAAAACTGTAAATATATTATAAAACCTTTAAAAAATAAAAAGGATTTTTCTTTTAAATACTTTTTTAATTTTTTATATATTTATTATATATATTATACTCTTTATTACTCATATTCTATATATTACCTTATATACATGTACATGTAGTCTTGTGTACATATTTATATTGTGGTATGTATTAATAAATTAAAATATAAATCAAAAATAAAAAATTTTAAAATTTTAAAATTTTAAATTAAAAACCACAACACATTAATTGAAATTGTGCATACTTATACACACATTGTATTATTTATTTATAAATAATATTCCTGCTACGTCCCTTGTTCCCTATGTTCAACTCCTACCTGCTTGTCCACTATACACACTTGTTTATAGGGTTATAATAGATTTTTATCCACATACACTTTGATTCCATTGATTGATTCTTATATTGTGAGTTGATTGTTGAATTTAGTCGGAGATCGGTGGGAGAGGTCACGAAAATGACTGTGTAGCACACCTTGTGAGTGCATACGACCTCCTCCTTGCATCTTCAGCTATTTCAAATGGCATCGTTACTGAGGATCAACGGATAGCGTAGCCCTTTGTATATACTTATATTCTGCTCTTTATTTCTGATAATTATTTGATCAATTCTGTCCCATTTATCTTTGTTGACCTTTCTTACGAGGGACCATGTGGCAATAATCGCTTCTTAGGAGGTGGATACTTCCGACATGTGAGGAGGTTGGATCTTCTACTTCTGAGCCAATCAGGAGAGAGTAGAGAAAGAAGCAGATCAATCACCTTAACTATTTTTCATCTTATTTTACGAGGAGTGATTTTTATCAATTTCCTGGGTGTCTATTCACCTAGGGGTGTCGTCGCGATTTTGCATGTTTTAGTCACTTTCTTTTATTTTGTTTCTCGTGACTTAAGCTTTCCAGCTTTAATTTTTAGTTTTTTTACGTTTTTGAGCCCTAGATCTTGGTTTGCTTGACTCTGTAGCCAGGTCCAAAGCCCTAATATATGCATGCACTTATAGACTCTTTCGCTTGTACTTAGTCAAATAATTAATTGCAAATTGCTTAGATTTAGAACCGCAAGCCGTGAGAGACTCCATGTATCACTTGCTGGACCCGTTGTGGCGAGCAACGAGGAGTCTCGAAGACTAGACACTCGGATCCATTTTTGAGTAGTTGTCATTTGGTTCTTTCCGATAATTGCAAGTCTTGTTTAGGACACTTTATCACTTTTCATATAGCCATATAGTATAAATATTTCAATTCTGCCTTACATCATGCATGGAGAGCACTAGGAGGCATTGCAAGTCTTCTTACTTTATATGCACCATTTTACACAAGAGTGATATTTCTGCTCTAGTGTCCACTTGCATTGCTTTTTCACCTTCTCCCTCCATTTTATATAACATTTAGGACTCTAAAAAAAATCATTAGGCGGTTTACTTTGAAAAATGCTCAAAAAGTTGAAAACTCAAAAATTAAAACAATGTGACTGCAAATAAAACTTTAACCTTAATAAAAATCATAATGGACATCCTTGTTGGTTTCATAATCCCTCCTTGTTTTCAGGTACATTCCAGACTGAGTGAGGCTTGAACCCCTAAGGATTACAACTAAAAATCAGATCTGTGGTAGCCCTGATTATCACCTGGGTGGGCAAAGTATTGGCGTTTCTATCATATGGGGTCGTGTTGTAGGGCCTTGTAAATGATGATGTTCCTGCCTTGTGTGGAGCATCCTACTTGGTACGAAGTATTGAGCACAGACTATGCCTTCATAGGGGTGTCTGACTCATTATCCTATGGTTGAGTACCTCTCTTGCGAGGGAACTATTAGTTTTGCCTATTGGCTTCTTCTCTCTATTTATTTAGCTAAATAGCCGCCCAGGTACGAGATCAAGGGCCTCATAGTGAAACATGTTACAAAGGAGGTGGGAGAGGTATGGGGTACTTTCCCAGTAGTACACGCTCTTAAAAAGATAGTGCTCATAAGGACTTTTTAAAAGATTTGTGTGCAAAACAACCATAAAACTGAAAATAAAAAAATAGTCGAACTCTTACGGATTCACTCGGGTTGAGTTGGTGATACAAAACTTGTCTGGTGACTATTTCGTTTATATAAAGGTCCAATATTAAGTCTCGTACACTTGTGCAAAATTCTTCCTTTGATTTTCCATTCTTTTATTCTCATTTGACCCCCGCTCGCTTTGAGTCATTCAACTATTTTGCACACCTTTTATTCCTTGTTGACCTCCTTGTCATTCCTCCATTCTTGATCTTCTCTTTGACCCTCGAGATGGCGACTCATGGATGGCTTAGTCAGGACTCCGTCAGTACTAACGTAATTCCATATAGTCAACCTCTTCAATAATTCGTGGCGATTCTCGAGATCACAGTTCGAACTCTGTGAACTGATCTCTAGACTTTCCGCCTTCTCCAATAAATCGGAATCACTCTTGTCCCGAAATCTTACCATTTTGGATGGAAATAGATTCCAATATTTATACATCTCCATCCTTAATGAAATTATGCGTTGATTTAATAGAATGATTATTTTCACCCGGTGCTTCAATACAGACTAATTGTGGCACCATTCCTTATGTAGATCAAGAGCCTGATCTAGATCCAGAGATTGTGCTAGATTCAGATTCTAAGAAAGGGATAGCTACAAATGGAAATGGAACGGGACCTCAGCACTCATAGATATAAACAATCTGGTAGTTGGATCATAATGCGATGAATACCCAACTTGCCTCCATATAGTTAATCCAGCAGCAGCTCACTGACCATCCATTGGCCCACTTTGCCTTTCAAGACATATGGATTGATCAACAAAGAAGGAGAGACCAACCAAATGGAGGAAGAGAAGAGGAATACAAAGAAGATGGAGCCGGTGGAGGGTCGGTAGATGAGCAAAGAGGAGGGTGACCCAAGCCAATCCTCAAGGAGACTTACAACTCTGGTGCCAGACAGATGATATAATTGATCCAGATAATTGTTGCCCATGCCATTTTTGAGTTCAAGAATTAACTCTTGTCTTTTATTCCCACCTTCCACGGGAGCACAAATGAAGAACCATTCATCCATCTCCAATAATTTGGTGCATATGCGAAAACACTCACTACCGTAGCATCCCAATAGACGTAGCTAAAATGACAACATTCTCGTTCAACCTTAAAGACAAGTCTCTTCACTGGATCAATATTTAATGAAAGTTGTCACCATCTAGGAGGAACTGAAGTCTGTTTTCCTGCATAGGTTCTCCCCTCTCAGGAAGTTGAATCAGATGCATGACTATATTGCTAACTTCTCAGGGTTTTTATTTGGATGAATTATTCGCAGGTGTCATCGCAACCCAAATAAGAGTCAAACAAAAAATAATAATTCTCAAGCAAAAATAAATACAAAAGTGTAGAAACAGAAATTGTTATTTAATTTGCCTATCTAGCAAATAGGACCAACCTCAAGGAGGATACAAAAATCCCGAGGGTTATTTAAATAATTGAAAGAAATCAATGCAAAGAATGAAGGAATTCTAAGTCGAACTATGCTTGGTTTTTGTATTTTAGAGTTTTGTACTTTTTAGGGGTTTTTATTTTATTATTTTTTTATTATTAGTTTTCTATTTTTTATTTTTATTTAAAATTTACAAAAGAATTTTTGTAATTTTAAAAACAATAAAATGATTAAAGAAAAAGAATGTACAATTTAAGATAAAGCACTATTTTTGAATTTTTAAATAATAGAAAATATGTGTAGAAAAAAAGGAAAAAAATTAGGTTTTTCAACTTTTTCTTTTGTTTTTATGAATTTTCAGAATTTTTAGCAATTTTTAAGGCCTTTAAATAAACTAGAAACATCAAAAAAGTAAATAAAAAATAATACAAATATTTTTGGACTTTAAAATATCAAATAATGTCGAAAATTGACGAAAATTATATAGAATGAAAGATGAATTTTTATTTTTCTAGAAACAAATTTTATAATTTTTTATATTTTAAATTGATTTTATATGAATTTTCAATGGTTTTGTTTATTTTGTACTTTTTATGGGTTTTATAGATGATAAATATGCAAAAACGATATTGTAATCAAAACAGGTTCGTAAGAAATTTTTTATTTTTTAGAAGAGTTTTTACTTGTTTGTTATTTTTTAATGCAAAAAGGATGTTTTCTGAAGTTTTAGAATCTTAATAAATAATAAAAATAAAGGAAATGTGAAATAAAAACTATGGATTAAAGATGAATGAGTCAAGAGTCCAAGTGAATTTTTGTGGAATTTTTAGATGCATTTTGCTAATTTTTATGTTATTTTTATCATGTAAAACAAATGCAGGTCTACTGGGACTAATATGTAAATGTTTTAAAAATGCAGAATAATCATAACAATAAGTAACACTGCGAGGGTTAATAAGTAAATTTGCAAAAAAACCATGTACACGAGCACGTGTGCCCCTCTGGGTTGGACCAAATTGTAAATTAGATAAATTCATGGTCCAATCAATAACTCAAAATTTGGACTTTCTTTTGCAATTCACCCAAATTACATGTGCTAGGTACATGTACAGTTCAAATAGGACTTCATTTCAAATAAAAAATATGAGGAATAAAAGTGTAATTGTTTAAATAAGGGAAATACGGACATGTGTCCTTCTAGGGTTTAATTGCAAATAAAAGAAATGACAAGGGTAAAGGCATAAAAGTACCCTATAAGTGATGTGGAACACTGAATGATTCATATGCTCCGGAAGTCTGATCGGACAGTGAAGGTTAACTTTCGAATCGATGGTGACGATCAGATTTGAGATTTCAATTATTGGCAGGCATTTGGGTATATCGATGGTCTGAATCAAATCTAGAACAGACTTTCTTGAAATGATGGCTCTGGATTCCTTTAGAAGAACTGGGATGCAGGCGACCTCTAAAGAAATTCAATCGGGTGAGTCTCCTTCGATTAAAAACCTATCTGCTTCAAATCACGCTCAGCAGATTGCCCAAGTGATTCTGCGCCTAATCAACACCTTGGATCAACAAAAAAAACACCAGACTGAGGATCTGGAAGGTGGTCAAACTATGCTGCTTCAGGAACCTGTTCTAGATCTGATCTATGCTCTTCATGTGTTCCATGGTGCTCCGGATACATGCAAATTATAGCAGAAGCTCAGGGAGACTCTCCGGCTTAAAATTTAGATCAAAAGTGTGATAAATGGGAATGAGCGAGGGTCTCCGGTGAAGGTGTTTGGGATGGAGACTAACTCCTGATCGTGGATGATCTAGAGGTGAACATGTGGTGGAGGTAGATGAAGAAGGGTATGGCGGAGGTGTCTACGTAATCAGAAGTGATTAATCGTGAATAGATATCCTACGATTATGCAGATCGGTGGTTGGGGATTTGATATGATCAACATGATTTGAATTAAAACATGGTACAAAAAAAATCTAAATTAAAACATCGGTGAATCACGACTTTTTCTCAGAAATCTCGTACTCCAAATCGAAGAGCAACAGCTCTGTCATAGCTGCTATCTCTAGGAACTGATCGTGGGCAAGTAAATGGGCTAAAGACGGACTACCCCCACAATGGAGATGGAGGCTCTCATTTTATAGGCGTGGCTCCAGTGGATTTTGAAATTCAAAAGGAGCACAACTAGTGGAGTGATGAATGGAGATGAGGTGTTGGCAGTGAAGATGAATAATAGATCTATAATAATGGAGAAGGAATCGTGGATGGTTAGCATGCGAGGCGTGAGGGGAAAATGTGAAAGTAACGGCGAGGTTCAAATCAATGGAGGAAAGAGGCATGGCTGAGGAGTTGACACGAGTTAACAGATCCAGGATTGGCCAATCAGGATGTGCCACAGAGATACACAAAATAGGCTACACGACAAAAATACAATAAAAAGTTAAATAACTCATTTAAAAATCAAAAATTATTTTATTTGATTATATCATGTCAATAAGAAATGTTAAGAATAATTTAAAGTTAGTTTTGGTTATTTTTATATAATTAAATAATATAATTACAAGGGTCAAAATAATTGCAAGGTGTTATTTATAGGTATGTATACATATATACATAGTATTTTGATTTTTACTTATGTAATTCTATACATATATACATAATTTGTTATTTTATTTATTTACAATAAATAACAAGGATTTCAATGATATTTTATTGATTTTTAAGAATTAATTTATTAGGTTAATTAAATAGGAATATCTACATTATATACATGGTGATACATATATTATAACTAAACCATTTTATTTTGTTAATTTTTTATTTTGTAATTTTTATTTATATTATATATGAGTTAAATACAACATTATAAGGAATGAAAATAAAATATTCACAATTATGCACAAGAAAAAATGTATTAAAAAATATACATATTATATATAGGATTATTTTACAATAATACCCTAGTTGGCCATATTTCACACCTTAATCAGAATTTTATGAAATCATCTTAATTTAAAGAGTATATAATTTGGATTACAATGAAAGTAAGTTTGATAAATTTAGAGTTCAAGTTGAGAATATATTCATCTGGGAAGTTTGTACTTTGTGGCTTTTGGAGAGTGGTGTTATTTACACAATATATGTATACTTTAATTGCAATTATTTTTGTCAGTTACAAGAGAACTTTATTCAGAAGTTTCAAGAAGAAATAATGATTATTTACAAAGGGTTAGGTGATGAAAACAAATAATTAAAGAATTGTGTGCTATAGACAATATTATACAAGAGAGGAATATACACAGGTATAAAGAATTTTTTTTATTTTTGGCCTTATCTCTCTCTACTTTATTCCTTATCCATCAGATCCAGTCTTGACCTCCTCTTGGGGTTTAATTTAGTATCTATGCATCACATATATACAATCTTTTTTTTATTTTCCCTTTATTTATTTTTTATTTATTTTAGATTAAAATAGTAATACAAATACAATATTTACGTAAAGATGCATGTTAGAAAGAATATGGATTTATTAATTTATATATACATATTTTATAAGGGATTTTAAGCTCAAATAAATGAATAAAGATGATGAAATGCATATTCATCACCACCTTGATCCAACATTTCATTGGGGGACTTACAACTGAGAGTCAGAAGCTCGTCGATGTCATTTATGGTGGGTCACATTTCAACAAAGATGATGATGTCGTATGGTAGATTTTTTAGGAGATGATAGAAGGAGAAGTTGCCTTGTCATCGTCCTAAACATACCAGCGACAATAATAGATTCCTAGAAGACAATACATATGGCAGCTTCACATGAGTAGGACAAGGATGAGAGCTCCAATTTGAGCATCATAGGGAGCCATCTGACCAAGGTGGATATTATCGAAAAGCGATCATATGACCTTGAGAAGATTACTATGATTGAATAGAGGACCCAAAATTTGGACAAAGCAGATTAGATTACCAAGCAGTTGGAGCTGCTGATAAGCACAATCAGTGCATGCCAGCCCTTGTCTGCATCAACATCAAATCCATCTAAGATGAAGGATCCAACATCGCCATAGCCTCCTCAGCAGAGTCCCTCGTGGCCAGTGGTTCAACACATTTACTATGTGCAAGATCCAAAGCCATCATAGCCTCAACAGCTACAACAATAGATGCCTGTATACCATCCAGACCCTTAGATTCTCTCAAAATCATGCTCTCCTCCACCGCCACTCATTCAGGAGGTGAATGGAGTTTGGTCCAATGATACAAAGTTGGCCTCTCTAGGAGGACCTCAACAGGGATAATCTGTTAACTCATGCTCATTCCGTCAGCAGTAAGGAGGGATATTTGTCCAAGGGAATCAACATCACCACAGGTAGTCTCAGTCATATCAGCAGGGTTGGAGATAGAATCAATACTAATAACCGCATTACCGCTAGAACCAGCAGCATCATCCGTACTCAATTGTATGATATCAGTATCCTCCTCCTCAGCATCAACAATACCAGTCTTCTCCCCAATATTCTCAGCATTCATATTAGTGGCCTCCATTCCATTCCCAGACTCATTGTGGTCTCCACATGCCAAACAACAATAAGGGACTTAAAGAGGCATGTAATTCAAAAAGACAAACATGCCAAGCCAGATAAAGAAATGTGAAGAACATCCTAACAATGGCGATAGCTAAAGCAATCACCCTAGCAAGAAGAAAGCCATGGGAGCGCCTCTCATTTGATGGAAGATGTTTGATCAAGAGTTCGACCAGACTCATCTTGATTGTGGATTGTCCATAAATCTGATGCCTACTTCACTAATGAAGGAATTTGGGTTGGGTCTTCTCAAGTCCACCAGGATGATTATGCAGTGCGCAGACACTTCAAGCAAGTAGCCCCAAGGATTTATTGAGGATGTCATCGTCACCATTCAGGGAATGCATTTCTCTGTGGACTTCCATCATTCTTGATATAAACATCTAAGCTCCTCTTCTGCACACCCTATTATACTTGGATGACCATTCCTCCAAACAACTGAAGCAATTATGAATTATGGCAGCAGACATATCACCTTTCACTTGAACATCGACAAGGTACCCATTCAGACGATCTAGGTATCAAAATAGACAAAATCTGCATCGGATAAGAGTGTGTGTTTAAAATAGATGGAAGACTGTGATTTTCTTGCAGAGATTAGATATACAAACATGTTCATAGATGACATCAAGACACATGAATTCCTCTCAGCAAAGGAAAGAGTGTATAGAATAGTTGATTTTCCCCTTTATCTTAGAAGATGAGATTTATGCCGATATTCATGAATAATCGATTGAAGGCCATCTGTCCTTAGCAGAGGTAGAAGATATCATTGCACTTTTTTGTGCATCTATAGATTCAGAATTTGCATCATCAAAGGTGGACAGTGTACATTTGATAGATCTGACCCCACCAATGCCCTGCATTATCATAGAGGTTACTATTGAGAAGATCCAGACACCACCAAAGCTTAAGCAGCTTCCAACAATTATGAAGTATATGTTCCTTAGGGTGAACTGAACATGTTTCATGTTATCATCAACTCCCAGCTGACTCAAGAATACGAATCTCATATGTTGGAGGTTTAAAAAAGAAATTGCAAGGTGATAGGATGGAAATTTTCCGATCTTTGTGGGATTAATCCTTCATTGTGCCCCCATCACATTTACTTAGAAGAAGATAGCAAGCCATCCCATGAAATTCAGTGAAGACTAAATTTGAATCTCAAGGAAATTGGTGAATGAGATTACAAAATGGTTTAATGCGGGCTTCATATATCCCATCTTCATTTCAAAGTTGGTGAGTCAATTTCTTATCATGTCGAAGAAATTAGGGATCACCATTGTGAAGAATGACAAAGGAGAGGAGATCGCAACTAGAGTTCCAATATCTTCGCTTGCTTGTGTTGACAACAGAAGCCTGAGTTTAGCTACCAAGAAGGATCATTCCCACTTTACTTATTCGATAAAATAGTCAAAAGACTAGATGAGAAGGAGTATTTATTCTTCTTGGATGGATACTCTGGATATAATTAGGTTGCAATCACCCCAAAAGATCAAGAAAATACTACCATCACCTGTCCATTTGGGACATATGCCTTTTGCAGAATGCCATTCGGATTGTGCAACGCTCCTACAACCTTGCAGAGGTGCATATTGGCAATTTTTACAGATATGGATAGTAGTTTTCATGAGGTGTTTATGGACGAGAAGATCCATTTAATGTTAATCGAAGGGATTGTGCTAGGCCATGTCATCTAAAAATATGGCATGGAGGTAGATCCTACATAGGTGGAAGTCATTTTGAAGCTAGAGCCACATACAAATTTGAAGCAAGTTTGGTCATTCCTTTGGTTTGATTTATCAAAGATTTAAATAAGATTGCCCGACCGTTGACTGAGCTTCTAGGCAAGGAGGCATATTTTATTGTAGATGATAAAGTCCTCCAAGACTTTAATTAATTAAAAGATCTGATCACCCAGGACCCTTTTCTGTAACTGCCAGATTGGTATCTACCATTTGAGATCTTGATAGATGCTTTAGATTATGCCATTGGAGAGGTTCTAGGATAGAGGAGAGACAATCTTCCATTTGTGATTCACTATGCCAACAAAATTCTTGTGAAGCACAAAGACCTACACAGTCATTAAAAAGATCTACTAGCAATCATCTTTGCCCTGGAGAAGTTTAGATCTCATCTACTTGGATCCAAAGTAGATCTGGTCAAATACGGGTTGGGTCAGGCCATGGGCCGGGCCGAACGGCCCGAGGTTCTAAAGCCCCCTGTCCAAGGCCCAGCCTAGCCCAATCCACGGGCCATACTTCAAGGCCCAATCTCAGCCCAGATCTGGGTCAGGTCGGGATGGGTCGGGTCGGTCCATGGGCCGAATGTAAGGTATCTTTTATCAATTTTTTAATCAAATTCATGGAGATAATTAATTTTTTTAGCATCAGATAATCTCTCTAAATCCAAGTAACTAGAAAATAATATATGTTGGTTGATGATACTGATGTGCATACATTTTGGATTTAGAAAGATTAAATGATGCTAAATGGACCATACGTTTTTTTAGCATCATCATAATTGTTTTGGATTTAGAAATGGTCCGAAATATGATGAATGATGTGCTGAATCCAAGATAACAACAGGTCGCTGATGAATACCCATTCATCACTCTTTATTCTTATATTTTAGCTACAAAAACCTTTGCAAATACATGTAGATATATGTAAATATCAATAATTACCAAAAGCATGCATTGTGTAAAAACCTATAATTAGCATGTTTTTGTGCAAAAATAAAAGAATAAAGATTAAAAAGAAAAAGAGGGAAATATTTAGAATAAATATTGAGCAACCTAACCCAAGGGAGGGCTCAGCATGGGCCTGACCGCATAAAAGCCAAAGTAGAGGGAGATAGGGGCTCTAGTGTAAATATCTATATAAATAAATAAAATTATATTTTCCCCACCCAAAAATTATGCTTGTACATATTTGTATATATTTAGAAAATATTAAAAACAAAATAAAAATTTGAAAATTAAAAAGATCAAAAATACCCTTTCACCATGTACATAGACCATGCTTCTTTATTTATTTAACCTTGTAAATAAATAAAATCATTTTCTAAACTTTTTGTAAATATTCTATGCTATATATTGTAAGTAAATAAAACAAAAAGAATCAAAACAAAAATCAAATAAAAATAACAAAATTAAAATTACAAAAATATATTGTACAAATGCCATGTATATAGTTGTACAAAACTATTTATTTTACCAATGTATATAAATAATAAAAATAAAATAAAAACACTCTTTTATTCCTTATTTCATAATGTAAATAAATAAAATATAAAATAAGGATAAAATTGTATAAAAATAATAATTAAAAATCAAAAATCAAAAACCCTAATTATGTACATATACCTATGTATAGCTATACTATGTAAATACCTCATTTTTATTTCCAAAAATTAATTAAAAATCACCAAAAAATAGAAAAAAAATAAAATAAAAATATTTCATGTTGAAAGTTTTTGCAAAATCGGCCATTTGCTGCCTTATTTTTGAGCTTCAAATCTTGTCCACGTGGCAGCATCTCATTGGTCCACGGGGGATGTTGACCCCCGGTCAACTCCCTCCGCGGACCGTCTTCTCCAGCGGATCTCGCGCCCGACCCGTTTTCTCCTCTTTTTCCGCGCTCGATCCGCTCGCCTTCTCCGCAAACCCCGGGTCCTATCGCTTCCTCGTAGATCCGACCATCGCCGGAGCCCTCCAGGGCTCGGTTGGGTCATCGGAGCCGACCATCAGCTGCGGAGCATCATCGCGGAGCTTCTCCGATCTTCAGAAGCAGCAGACGAGAACCACCGCGCTCGCACGAGACCGGTGAAGCTCGCCGGCCAACTGTTCTTCCAGGATCCTCTTCGACCGTCCGATCGTCCCCGACCTCCAATTCTCATCCTGACCGTCCACTTGAGGAGATCCAGCCACCGTCAGATCTTGGAGAGGCGATCTGGACCGTCCGTTGCACGAGGTTTAGCCACCGAGAGCATCAACCGTCAGATCCCCCACGTGGCGTATCCTCGACTGTCCGATCGCTGCGAGGGCTTCAGCGTTGGAGCGACACCCGTCATCAGCCGTCCATCTATCCACGTGGCGCGCATCCATCGGGCGACTTAATAAAGGGTAATTTACCCTTAGGCCCTCCCTTATCTTTCATTTCGTTTTAGTCCTGTAATTATTTTCGTCAGTTATTTAGTTTTAGGGTATTTTGCATATTGGACCTCATACTTTAGATATTTGCACTTATACCCCTGTCTGTGTGGAGCCACGTGCTTCGTCACGTGTATGTTTGGGTTATTTGCAATATATTCCCTGTAGTTCTGGATGATTAGAAATGAATGAAAACTTTTGAGTATTTGCATCTATGCCCCTGTGAATGTTTTAATTGCGCATGTGCGCTTATTTTAGGGTAATTTGCATCTGAGGCCCCCAGACTTTTGGTACGTGTTACCAAATAGTCCCCGGACCTTACTTTTATTACAAAGAGGTCCCTGAGTGCCCCAAGCACGTGCTTGGCGCGTGACTTCTTGGGTTAATTGCACCAGGACCCCCAGAACTTTGGGTATTTGCACTTTGGTCCCTGTGCACAGTGCCCTCTTGTTATTTTTGAATAAAATATCAAATCACCTCCAAATTCGATGAAAATTTGACCCATGGTTCCTGCCATAGTGTAGGATTTTCGAGAATTTTTGAGGACATTTCTGAGTTTATTTGCTATTTTTAAAAATTCAAAAACATCTATTTTTGGCACTGTTCAGTTTTAAAAATCACAAAAAAATATAAAAACACCCCTAAAAATTCTATAAAAATTAGTTACTGTTTATTTTGTGTTCTTTGATTTTCTAGCCAATTTTGGCTAATTTTCATCACTGAAAACCCATAAAAACTTAAAAACCCTCAAAAACGCATAAAAATTTTAATAAATACATTAAAAACCCAAAAATAATAATTTTGGTACTCAAATTTTCCTTGTTTTACCTAGTTTACAGGAAAAATACCTCCAGGTCCTCTTGAGGTCCTTAGATTTTTTTATCTAGGGATTTTGGGCCTGGCTGGACAGTACCCTACATTTTTCTTACTGTTTGATTTTTAGAAATTAAAATAAATACCATAAAAATCCCAAAAATTCACCAAAAACACTAAAAAACATAAATAACATAAAAATATTTTTGTTTGAATTTTTACTTGAATTTTGATGCATTAAATAAATTGCCAAAGTATGTTTGTCTTTGCTTTTCTTATTTTCTTCACATATTAAAAATTCCAAAAAAAATTAAAAACAATTAAAAACCACTAAAAATGTTTTCCCTTTTTCTCTGATTTTTTTGACTACTTCGTAGGCTTTTTAGCCAATCCGTGCTCCTTGAGTTCGACCCTGGGTGCTATACCAGGTAAATCTCATAGCAGGACCACTCACTTTGTGTTGATTGATCTTTGATTTATTTAGTGGTCTGATATTTTTCTTGATTAAGTTGACTTGATCGCTTGGGTCGCAACGACCTATTTAGCACCTATACCCTAGCCTTCAGGTTGCTTATCAGAATGGCGCCGTTGCCGGGGAAGGCGGGGAACTCCGGAGAGCTCCGGCGGCGTAGAAGAACAAGAGCTGTTGTGCCCAGAAGTTTCGACCTCCAGATGAGGTCGATTGACCGAGATACCTGCACAGGAAAAAAGCTGGGTCGAGGGCAAACTGCCTCGACCCGTCAGAGCGGGCGGAAGGTGAAAGGTGAGGCGCTGTGGAAGCTCTCCGGCGAGCGGCGGAGGGCAAGAGCCGAGACCCTGCTCCGGGGTGAGCCAGGGGGAGTGAAGGGTCGGAGAAGGTGGAGAGGGGTCTGGCGGAGGTGATGGCGGTGTCGGATGATCAAGGGAGTGGACGGAGACGGCAGGTGGAGGTGGCGGAGCTACGCTACAGAAAAGCGAAAAATCCTAATTTACGCTAAACTAGAGGCTAAGGAGGTTACCTGGTGAAGGCTGTCGACTGGGCTGGAACTCAAGAAGCTCCTGGGTCATTGCCTGCAAGGGGGCGTCGTCTCCCCGAGGCTGGGCGCGCTCGCGGCGGCGCACGGCGGAGTTACCCACCGGATCAGTGGATTCCTGGGAACTCGAGCCTCGCTTCCACTCCAAAACATGCAGCTGTCACTCAGGTGCTCAGGAGGAGCTCCTTGGCGGCGAGCAGGGGTCCAAAGATGCGTGAATTAGGTCGCAGGTGACGACTATAAGTATGGTGGGTGATCCGAGAAGAAGGAGGTCGGGCGAGCTGCATGCGGTTCGGATCCACCAAACCCACCCTGGGCGAGGGTCCTGGATGATCGGAGTGCAATCGGAGCCCGGGGTTTGGGTCGATGGCGGTCGGGTCAGGCGGGTAAAAGATCGAGAAATCGGGTCGGTTGCCTGACCCGCGAAAGAAGAAGGTCCGCGGGGGAAGTTGACCGGGGTCAACAAACCCCCGTGGACCAATCAAAAGCCGCCACGTATTTTTATTCTTTCTGCTCCTGTTTTGCTGCCTATACTTAGGGATATTTTACCCTAAGTATAGGGGGGGCAGATTCTGTATCTTCTTCACTCGGATTTCCCTTCATGTACAGCTTGCTATACTTAGGATTAGTTAATCCTAAGTATAGAGGGAAACCACCGAGTTCCTCTCATTCTATTCATTTATTCGTTTCTGTACTTAGCCATTCCTTTTCACTTCCCTTTTACTAAGCACGAGTTATGTCTTCTTCATCGCTCTTGATCACTCTGAGGACATCGTTCGAGCTAAGTATAGGGGGGTGTGTATATATTTCATATATACTTTAGCCATAACTCGTACTTTGTGTGAGTGTGTTAATAAATAAAATGGATAAAAATCAAAAAAATTAAAAATTTTTTCATGTACATAAACTTCTTTTATCTTGCACATACATAGCTAGTGTACAAAGTATTTTTGTAAAAAGGATTTCAAAAATCTTTTGTGTAAAGCTTGTGTAAATATTTTTGTATCAAAATTATGTATATAGTACAAAATTTTTCCAAAATGTTTTGAAAAATCAAAAGTTTGCAAAAATCTTGTGTAAATGTTTGTAAATATCTTTTTGCAAAACTTGCACCTCATGCATCATTCATTCATGATTTCAAAACATTTTTCAAAAATTTTGCATGATTGTAAAATATTTGTAAATAGCATCTTGTGTACATATATGTATATAGTTTTTCCTGGATGAGAGTTGACATTTAAACTAAGCCTGGAATTAAATTGAGAAATGGAGCTTGAATAAGATCTTAATCCACTTAACTTTAAGAGGAACCTTATAGGACTTAGGGTTAAGGCTTTTCAGGTCCATAAGGACTTAATTCTTTGAGTCCACTAGGCTATGAGCATATGTCATCTTGATGAGCCTAAGTAGAGCACTTAACAACACACGCATGACTCTTAGAGACAATGGCTTGACTTGCACCTGCACTTTACACATGGCTCTCCACGGATGAGGTGGTGAGGAGGCAGTTTCCTTTGGCTTGGGGTAGCATATGAGGGTAGTACTTCTAGGCGGAACCTCTCTTCTTCTTCTAGTGAAGGAAGTGCGTCTCAACTTGGTCTAGTGGTGATGAAGGCTAAAGACAGAAGCCGTGGGTTGCAATAAAGCTTCAAAAGAGGGACAGTCTACTGGCTCAAGAGGAAAATTTCTTGTATATATGCTGCACCATGTAGATATGCTGTATAGAAGTCCTTGAAAAAAATGCAAAAATGCAAAAGAACTCCAAAAAAGTGGTGGGTCGGATTGAAAATTTAATAACCCCACCGGAGTGTATATAGTCAAATAAAGCAAAGCTTATGGTATCCATGTTACATCTCATGAAGCTTGCAGCGGAAGACTTAGCTACACTGGCTAGGCTTCCAAAAGTCTATACTTCTTCCCCCTCTTCTTGAGCCGGTTGCACTTGAACTTAGAAGGGAATACCCCGCTTCTCGAGGAAAGAGTTGCTAGACCGAGGGATTAGAGTTACCAGGTTGAGGGAGGCTGTTTCTTTGTTACTTCTGAGGTGGGGAGCCACATATCACTTACACCGCATGGAAAGATTCATGGTCATTAGAGTTTGTGTATGTAGACTTGTTCTAATCTGATTTATTGAGGAGTCTTGTCCATAGATTGGTGAAACTGAGAGGCTGTTGGGTTTTAAGCTTAAGTCCAAATAAGGTTCCGACACATTAATAATCCAAAGATCTGATCAAGCTCCATATCCCAATTTAATGAAGGCAAGTTTAATAATCAACCTTGATCCATGTACATCCTCTTTTTCTTTTTCTTTTTCTTTCTTTTTCACTTCTTTTTCAAATAAGTGTTTGCTAAGGGACTAGCAAAGTTAAGTATAGGGGGGTGATGAATACCCATTCATCACTCTTTATTCTTATATTTTAGCTACAAAAACCTTTGCAAATACATGTAGATATATGTAAATATCAATAATTACCAAAAGCATGCATTGTGTAAAAACCTATAATTAGCATGTTTTTGTGCAAAAATAAAAGAATAAAGATTAAAAAGAAAAAGAGGGAAATATTTAGAATAAATATTGAGCAACCTAACCCAAGGGAGGGCTCAGCATGGGCCTGACCGCATAAAAGCCAAAGTAGAGGGAGATAGGGGCTCTAGTGTAAATATCTATATAAATAAATAAAATTATATTTTCCCCACCCAAAAATTATGCTTGTACATATTTGTATATATTTAGAAAATATTAAAAACAAAATAAAAATTTGAAAATTAAAAAGATCAAAAATACCCTTTCACCATGTACATAGACCATGCTTCTTTATTTATTTAACCTTGTAAATAAATAAAATCATTTTCTAAACTTTTTGTAAATATTCTATGCTATATATTGTAAGTAAATAAAACAAAAAGAATCAAAACAAAAATCAAATAAAAATAACAAAATTAAAATTACAAAAATATATTGTACAAATGCCACGTATATAGTTGTACATAACTATTTATTTTACCAATGTATATAAATAATAAAAATAAAATAAAAACACTCTTTTATTCCTTATTTCATAATGTAAATAAATAAAATATAAAATAAGGATAAAATTGTATAAAAATAATAATTAAAAATCAAAAATCAAAAACCCTAATTATGTACATATACCTATGTATAGCTATACTATGTAAATACCTCATTTTTATTTCCAAAAATTAATTAAAATCACCAAAAAATAGAAAAAAATAAAATAAAAATATTTCATGTTGAAAGTTTTTGCAAAATCGGCCATTTGTTGCCTTATTTTTGAGCTTCAAATCTTGTCCACGTGGCAGCATCTCATTGGTCCACGGGGGATGTTGACCCCCGGTCAACTCCCTCCGCGGACCGTCTTCTCCAGCGGATCTCGCGCCCGACCCGTTTTCTCCTCTTTTTCCGCGCTCGATCCGCTCGCCTTCTCTGCAAACCCCGGGTCCTATCGCTTCCTCGTACATCCGACATGACCGCCGGGGTATCCATATTGGGATCCGCGCTTCTCACAGCCCTACCCGTCCAGCCCTAGTCGGATCTGCACACACGTATAAAGCCGAGCTCCGCCACCTTCAATCTCTATCTTTGGCTAATCCGCTCCACCCCCAGTGACCTCCAGTGCTCGAGCGTGAGTGACAGCTCGCTCCAGGTGCTGTCGCAGCGAGGAGAGGGGCCGGATACCACTGATCCGGCGAGTTAGCACCGCCGTGCTCCGCCCAGAGCAGGAGCTCGAGCCTCGGGCCCAGACGACCCTCGAGGCTACGACCGGGAGCACCACCAGCTCCAGCACAGTCTACTACACCACTCAGGTAATCGTTTAGCTTAGCCATTTAGCCTAATTTCCCATTTGCCCCAAATCGCGCCGCCGTCGATTTTCGTCGATTCCGACCACCTCACGCGCCCATTCGATCATCGGAATCTATCATCACCTCCGCCTTCCTCCCGCGCACGTTCTCCGCATCTCCATCCAACCCAGCTCGCATAGGAGCTGGGATTCGAGCTCTGCCGTCCATCGCTTCGCCGGAGCTCGCCCATCTCGCCGCACCTTTCACCTTCACGCCGCCTAACCAGGTCGAGGCATTTTGCCCTCGACCCGCGAAGCTTCTGAGCTATTTTGCAGGACCAGCAGAGGCCATCTGAGGCCTCTCGCCATTCGGGCCAGGAGCTTCTCCTCCGCCGACCTCGCCGGAGCCCTCCAGGGCTCGGTTGGGTCATCGGAGCCGACCATCAGCTGCGGAGCATCATCGCGGAGCTTCTCCGATCTTCAGAAGCAGCAGACGAGGACCACCGCGCTCGCACGAGACCAGCGAAGCTCGCCGGCCAACTGTTCTTCCAGAATCCTCTTCGACCGTCCGATCGTCCCCGACCTCCAGTTCTCATCCTGACCGTCCACTTGAGGAGATCCAGCCACCGTCAGATCTTGGAGAGGCGATCTGGACCGTCCGTTGCACGAGGTTTAGCCACCGAGAGCATCAACCGTCAGATCCCCCACGTGGCGTATCCTCGACTGTTCGATCGCTGCGAGGGCTTCAGCGTTGGAGCGACACCCGTCATCAGCCGTCCATCTATCCACGTGGCGCGCATCCATCGGGCGACTTAATAAAGGGTAATTTACCCTTAGGCCCTCCCTTATCTTTCATTTCGTTTTAGTCCTGTAATTATTTTCGTCAGTTATTTAGTTTTAGGGTATTTTGCATATTGGACCTCATACTTTAGATATTTGCACTTATACCCCTGTCTGTGTGGAGCCACGTGCTTCGTCACGTGTATGTTTGGGTTATTTGCAATATATTCCCTGTAGTTCTGGATGATTAGAAATGAATGAAAACTTTTGAGTATTTGCATCTATGCCCCTGTGAATGTTTTAATTGCGCATGTGCGCTTATTTTAGGGTAATTTGCATCTGAGGCCCCCGGACTTTTGGTACGTGTTACCAAATAGTCCCCGGACCTTACTTTTATTACAAAGAGGTCCCTGAGTGCCCCAGGCACGCGCTTGGCGCGTGACTTCTTGGGTTAATTGCACCAGGACCCTTAGAACTTTGGGTATTTGCACTTTGGTCCCTGTGCACAGTGCCCTCTTGTTATTTTTGAATAAAATATCAAATCACCTCCAAATTCGATGAAAATTTGACCCATGGTTCCTGCCATGGTGTAGGATTTTCGAGAATTTTTGAGGACATTTCTGAGTTTATTTGCTATTTTTAAAAATTCAAAAACATCTATTTTTGGCACTGTTCAGTTTTAAAAATCACAAAAAATATAAAAACACCCCTAAAAATTCTATAAAAATTAGTTACTGTTTATTTTGTGTTCTTTGATTTTCTAGCCAATTTTGGCTAATTTTCATCACTGAAAACCCATAAAAACTTAAAAACCCTCAAAAACTCATAAAAATTCTAATAAATACATTAAAAACCCAAAAACAATAATTTTGGTACTCAAATTTTCCTTGTTTTACCTAGTTTACAGGAAAAATACCTCCAGGTCCTCTTGAGGTCCTTAGATATTTTATCTAGGGATTTTGGGCCTGGCTGGACAGTACCCTACATTTTTCTTACTGTCTGATTTTTAGAAATTAAAATAAATATCATAAAAATCCCAAAAATTCACCAAAAACACTAAAAAACATAAAAAACATAAAAATATTTTTGTTTGAATTTTTTCTTGAATTTTGATGCATTAAATAAATTGCCAAAGTATGTTTGTCTTTGCTTTTCTTATTTTCTTCACATATTAAAAATTCCAAAAAAATTTAAAAACAATTAAAAACCACTAAAAATGTTTTCCCTTTTTCTCTGATTTTTTTTGACTACTTCGTAGGCTTTTTAGCCAATCCGTGCTCCTTGAGTTCGACCCTGGGTGCTATACCAGGTAAATCTCATAGCAGGACCGCTCACTTTGTGTTGATTGATCTTTGATTTATTTAGTGGTCTGATATTTTTCTTGATTAAGTTGACTTGATCGCTTGGGTCGCAACGACCAATTTAGCACCTATACCCTAGCCTTCAGGTCGCTTATCAGTCGCCCTATTTAGAAATGGTCCATTATATGTACATCAGTTCAGCAACCATCATCTAGTTATCATAATACAATGTATGGTCCATAATATGCTTACATTTTGGATTTATAAAGTTATCTAAATCATCATTCACCCTTTGTGCAAAATTTATGGTCCATAATATGTATTACTTTGCATGTAAACTATAAAATAAGATGTAATATTACTATAAAATAAGAAGTAATATTGATAATGTAAAACAAAAACTTGAAGTCTATTATATTAAATGTATCTAAAATATAATTTTAAACAAATATTTTTATATGTGAGGGTTGGGCCTTGCCGAGTTTTATGATGCATGCTCACGACCCAGCCAATTGACGGGCATGCCAAAGAGTGGGCCATTCCCAAAATCTCTTGGTCCAAGACCGACCCAAGAGAGGGCTGGGCGGGCGGGCCCCCGACCCACTGGCCTGGTCTAATACAAAGTGGTTGTTTACACAAATAATTCTTCCATCAGGTACTTGAAAGCCAAGAAAGATGCCAAACCAAGGCTAATCATGTGGATCCTTATGCTCTAGGAATTCGATATTGAAATCCATGATAAACTTGGGAGTTAAAAATGTGGTAGCGAACCATTTTCCAAGATTGCTAGAGTCAGACACTCATGAGCATGCCTTGTTACCGATTGCAAAAACCTTTCCGAATGAAGCAATTCTGTCAGTCACCTCGCTAATTGGTTCACCGATATTATGAATTATCTTGTGTATAAGAGAACTTTACGAGATTGACCCAAGTTGAAAGTTGACAAGTTTTTGTCAGGTATTCATTTCTATCAGTGGGAGGATCCATATATCTTTTGTGAGGAGGCATATTGAATCTGGAGGAGATGCATTCCTTAGGAGGAAGTTCACAGTGTCCTCGAGCACTGTCAAGTCAGAGAATCAGGAGGACACCACTCTAGAAAGCATAAGGCTGTAAAGTGGTACAATGTGGCCTCTGGTGGCCGACCTTATTCAAATATGCAGAAAAATTTGTGAAGCAATGCATTCACTGTCAGAAGATGGGCGATGCTATTGGAATGCGAGATATGATGCCCTGAAATATATTCAGATTTCAGATGTGTTTGATACATGGGGCATTGACTTCATGGGCCTATTTCCCAACGATCAAGGCTATGAGTATATTATGCTTGCTATCGATTACGTGAGTCGCTTGGTAGAGGCTATCCCAACTCGAGCTGCCAAGAATCACTCCTGTCGGATTCATAAAGAACGCATCATTCTAAGCTTCTGGATCCCCAAAATTCTGATATTAGAAAGGGGTAGTCATTTTATCAACATAGGTGAATAAACTGACTCAAGAATACTACATAGAACATCGAGTAGCTTCTTCATACCACCCACAATCTACTGGCTTGGCCGAATGTTTGAATAGGAAAATCAAGATGATTCTCCATAAGCTTGTACATCTAGAAAGAATTGGTCTCAACTGCTCGACTTAGTTCTCTGGGCCTGTCGGACTACATACAAGTCACCTCTAGGAATGTCACCCTACTGCATGGTATATGACAATCCTTGCCATTTTCCCGTTGAGCTAATTCACAAATCCTTGTGGTCAATAAACATCTGCAATTTGGATCTGAAGAAAGCAGCAAAGAACCAAAAGATAGATTTGAAATTTTGTGACTATGCATATGACAACAGCCTTATATGCAAGGAGAAGGTCAAGAACTGGCACAAGTACATCCACCACAAGACTTTCAAACTGGGTCTAAAGGTCTGGTTGTTTGATGCAAATTTGAAACGATTCCCATGGAAGTTGAAGAGCAAGTGGACCGAGCCATTTATAGTGAAGCATGTATACGACAATGGAAGCATAGCCATATCTGGATTGTCGGTTAACACACGACCTTTCATCATCAATGAACATCTTATGAGGCCTTATTTGGAAGATGATACTTTTCTTTTTATCGTTGACTCTATTTAGGGGTTTACAATCAAGAACTTCCAACAGTAGCATCTAAAGATTCAAACAAGGGATCCAAAAATATTTTGATTAGTAATCTTTTTTCTTATTTTCTTTTCTTCTTTTCTTTTTTCATTATTTCATTCCAACAATAAGTCGTTAATCCCATTCATCACTGCTATATGTAGGATGTGCTTCATTCTAAGTATAGGAGGGTGAGTATATATGGGTTCCCATTCTTTGATTCCATCGCCTATCTCCTCAACTCTTGATATTTTGTCTATACTTAGGGATATTTTACCCTAAGTGTAGGGGGAGACAGACTGAGCCGATGATTTGTTTATTCCCACCCTCGACCCTCTCTATCTTGTATATAATCTGTTATACCTAGGATTATTTGATCTTACATATGGGGGGAAGGTCGACTTCTTATTCTTTATTCAGTCTTTGTAGTATAGACTTGCCTATACTTAGTGCGAGTTATGACTTCTTTTTCTCTGATCTATCAGGACATAGCTCAAGCTAAGTATATGGGGGTCATATATATGTTATATATATTAGTCATAACTCAAACATTGGTATTTTTAATAATATGGCTAATTAATAAAAAATTAAACACACATCCAATTCTTTTTATATATTGATTAATGAACAAGTTAAAATTGTTTTGTAATATGTTTGAAAAATGGTTGGAAAATCTCTTTGAAAAATCTTTTGTAAAACCTTTTGAAAAATATTTTGTTATCAAACCTTTGTAAAATTATTTTCATTATAAAATTTTCTTTCTTTTGTTTGAATAAAATATTTTGAAAATCTATTTGCTAATAGTTTGGAAAATGGTTGTAAAAAAACTTTGAAGAACCATTACATACTGTTTGAAAAATCTTTGTATAATGATTTTCAATTTTATGATGTTTGTAAAATTACTTATCAAATTATTTTTCAAAATAAAATTTTTGAAATGATTAAGAAAATATTTTCAAATTATTTTCAGGACCTTGTACATACTTTAAGCAAAATAAATTCTTTACAAACTCTGTATAAAAATTTGTAAATAATAACTAAAATCATGTAAATTCTTCACTAAGTTCTTGTAAATAACAATTGCACTCCTATGTAAATATTTGCACATATTTAATTTACTAATTCTTTTGTTTTTGAAAAATCACTAGAATCTTGAAAACCAAAAACCCCATAAAAATTTGCAAAATGTTATCAAAAGTTGCATAAAAATTTAATAAATTTTCAAAAATCCATACAAAATTCAAAATCAGAAATATCACAAAAGTATTTTTCTTGCATTACATAACATTCGTATTTTTTGGATTAATAATAATAATTGAACAAATCTAAATAAAATATGAAGATTGGAGTTTGATTGAACCTTAATCCACTTAATGACAGGAACATATGAGGAACTAGAATTGAGGCACTTCAGGTCTACTAGACTTAATTCTGGGAGATCATAAGACTAGGTTCAGTGCCATCTTGACTATCTAAGTAGAATATTTCAAAACACACACATGATTCTTGTCGACAGTTACCTAACTTACACATCTGCACTTTACAACTTGCTCCACTAAGTTGAAGTGGTAGATGATTGGATTTGCTGGATTAGAGACACAAGCTAATAGAAACATTGGAAGTCACATTATTTTGGCCATTGTACCTCAACCTGATCCAGTAGCTGACAAGTCCGGATTTTTCCTATGTTAATTATGGGGAATTATTGAGCATTTAAAGTAATATTGAATGTGTCATTGTCGGGCAATCGAAATCTTTCAAGAAATAACCACAAGAATTTATTCAATTTTTATTCAACATGGTTATATGTTTATTTTACTTGGGCAAGTCCCAAGGTCAAACTCAAGGAGACAAAGGAACAACCTAGTTTTAATGAAATTTTGGGATGCAAAATGCAAATGTGGCCAATTTAAGGGACTAAAATGCGATTTTCAATTAAACGATGTCTGAAAAATACGAAACTTGGCCAAGATAACAATTATGATGAAATGAATGCACTATAATGTTTTTGGAATCTTTGGATGAAAAATAATTATTTTATGAATTCACAAATGCAAATATAGTGAATTTTAATATTTATTTATTATAAATATTAAACCTATTTATTTCCCAGAGATAAAATTATCCAAGATCTATCACTTGGTGATTGATCTCAAAAAAAATCCTAAACCTCAAAAATATACAATTTAATACCAATTAAAAATTAGATATTGAAATATGCAAAATGATTTTTAAGGATAAATCACATGCAAATGCAAATCCTTTTGAGCACGGTGTAATATACAACTAATTTTACGATCTATGAATTTTTGACAATTTTCAGAGCAATGGTTAATTTAATATGAATTTCGAAGCACAAGATGGGCAAAATACGCAATTTATCACAAGAATATTAATATTTAACTAACCATAGCTATAAAACTGTCACAAGCACGCCATAATGTAGAAATTTAGTTGAAGAATGTGGTGCTATTTTTAATAATAAAAATAGTGTCACGTAGAGGTATAAAATAACGAGGATCACAGGGGTGTCAATACATTAAATGAAATTAACTTGAAATATGCATATCAGGGACTAATATGTAATTACCAAAATCTGGGGGATGTTTTTTACAAAATTCCCAAGGGGCACGTACTACGTATGTGCCCTTGGGGGGAGTCTGGACCACGATGCGAATAGGCAGAACTTTAGGGGCGTATGTACAAAATTCCCAAACGATCAAGTGCTTAGCACGTGACTTCTGGGATGGTAGGCGTCTTCTGAAAAATGGAACTTGGTGGGCCTCCTTTGCAAACGTTTTAGTAGTTTACGTGCAACATACATGACCTATGGGCTGGGGCTGCTTCTGTGATTTAGGAGACCACCCGGGGTATCGATCAAAGATCCCCCAATGCACATGCTATGCACATGCGCGGGTGTCTCGGGTCTCATGCATGGCTTGTTGGCGGCGGAGAAGAGATGGGAGCTGGTGTTGTTCGGTGGCCATGCTCCTTCGATGGCGAAGTTGCGCTCTCCGGTGGTCGGTGGAGGAGCGAGGAAAAAGATTGGTCGTCACACGGCCAGGGGACGTCGGTGCGGAGAAGGCTGAGGGGCTCTCCTATTGTCGATGATGACTAGTGAAGGAGGAGTAGTGGCGGAGGCGTGGGGCGGTGGAGTTGCTGGAGTTGAAACGTTGGCATTGCGGCTGAAAGCGAAGTGCAAAGGCGGAGATGTAGATGGAGGTTGTGTCATCGTTGGCTCAACGACTCAAGGATGCTGGAGCGGAGTAGCAGCAGATGGATGATGGACACCGTAGGGCTAAAACGAGGCTTTGAGCCTCAGACCTCGCCGAAGGGAAGGGGGAGGAGCTCGGGCTGTCACCACTGAGCTTCTCCTCGTTTAGGTGCTAACGGTGGATGTGAAGAGTGTGGCGAGGTGGTGCGAGCGCTGGAAGGTGAGGTTGGTAATGGGTCATCCACGAAGGTGAACGGTGGAATGTATGGTGGAGGTAGTAGGTGGAGCGGTGTCGGTGGCTCAACATAAGATCGGAGCAGAGCAGCCTTCAAAGAAGCTGCAACGAGGCGTAAGCCTCGGATCTTGTTGTGCACTTGTGGGTGATCACCGGATTACAGCACAATCACCATTGGTTGGACCTGGGAGCTCCTCTCAATTTTTTTTTTGAAACAGGTAAGTGTGAATAGCTATCATTGAAATTCAAAGATTGTACATAAGGGCCAGCAAACTGGCCGAACAAAAACATGTAGAGTTAGACATTCAGAGGACCCAGCCAACAAGTGGAGGGCGATTTTTGGTCCACAAAAAAGAAGGGGGGGGTATTAGAGGGAGACTAGATTTCAGTTCAACAATATTCGGAGATCATCAGTGATGGCCGAACAGAGCTGCAGGGCGGACCGCCGCGATGTCGATGACCAGCGCAAGTTTCGTTCTTTCCAGATGTGCCAGGAGGTGACTGCAATGGCAGTTTTGATCTTCGCACCTAAGGCCGAGTCGGCATCAGCAAGAGTTGAGGCGGCAGAGATGGCTAGTAGTATGCTTGCCCCCGAGGCAAGGATAGGGAGATCGAGCATAGAACAAACCCCAGACCAAACCTGTGAGGTGAAATGACATTCCCAAAATATATGGTCCCTAGATTCGGGATGCAGAGTACAGAAAAGACAACCAGGTTCAAGGCAAATCCCGAACCTGAGAAGCCTATCCTTTGTGGGAATTTTGCCGTTAATGACCCTGTAAAGGCAATACATGTGCTTTGGTGCGGCCTTGGATTTCCAAACCTCCTTCCACCAAGCAACAACCGCTGCCCTGTGGCGGACAAGGTTGAATGCGAGTCGGAACGATAAGTTTCTGAGTGAGGAGGCCCCTGGTTGAAGGGTGGGGGATCGGCCAGAGGAACACAGCAGGGAGCGCGCCTTGAGCATGGTCTTCCAGACTCTAGAATCACCCGGGGATGCGTGCACATCCCAGAAGTCAGCAGTGATCGAGTACTTAGATCTCAAATAATCAGCCCAGATCGAACCCTCAGCCCAGAGAAATCTCCAGATCCAAGAAATTGCTAATAGGCAGATGGTTGATGATGGGAGCGACTGCGGTGTTTAAATAGAAGAGGAGGAGGGCGATGAAGATGGAATGTTGGCGGCGTCAATCGATTCACGAGAAGAGGGGGATGATTGGAGATGCGATTGATCGGGTTTTAAGAGGAGATCGAGGATAAATCGAAGATTCGTGATTGAGGAGATGGATGGTATCCGCTGCGAGATTGAGGGAGATTGGTGGCAGAGGCGCTGCCAGAAATCGCAGAAGCCGACAGGGACAGCGGCGTAGAATTGGGAAAGTAGCTGGAGGAAGAGGACGCATAGGGGTCGTCTAATCGGCCAAAGTCGAACGCCCCTAATGCATCCACGTGGCAATTTTTAATAATTTATTTATTTATTTTAAAAAAATTAATAAAATGAATTTTAAAAAGGTCAAAAATGGATGCCACGTGTCGGCTCCAGGAGCAGCCCCATGGCACCTTCTAGAAAAATCGAAAAAATAAATAAAAAGATAATTCAAAAAGAAATAGTAAACAACCTCGGATCTAAAACGTTTCTTCACGAAAGTTTGTTCGTCTCGACGAGATCTACAGTTTTCATGAAGAGAATAAAGACAAAATTGATAATTTGCACAAAGTGATATTTTTGGGGTATCCCATGTACATAGAATACCTTAATTTTTTGGTTTTATAATTTTTTATCATTTTAAACCAGATAAAAATCCGGAAAAAATATGATAAAATCAAAGTTAAATATTTATACATTAATATAGTTTTTTGGATTTTTATTAATTAAGGAAAAGAAGAAATAAAATAAAGTACTAAAATGACAACTTTTGTACAAACAATTAGTAAAGACTCAGAATCAGTTAGTTTCTTTGATTTCAAGCTCATTTTGCATTTGGATATTTGTGCATTTTAATAAAACTTTTATAAAAGAAAATAATTGAAAAAGAAATAAAATGAAATGAATCAATTATGTACATAAAATATAAGGTCAATAACCGCTAAAATACAAAGTGTACAAAAGAGGCCGAAAACCCAACTTTCACATATGAACTCCGTTTTAATTGAACTTGGTCTTGTTATGAAGATAATTGAATGTATATTAGTTCAAAAGTGAGTAGGATAAAATTAGACACTGGGTGATGAAGATATAGAGGTTTTAGTTAGGAAATCCTAGAACTAGGATTTGGGTTTTTGGTCCACTTATTTAGTTAGTGGATTTTTTGTGTTTTTCATTTATTCTTGTTAGCAATATGTACACAATGGACGTGGTTTTAGGTCAAGCTATTTTTCAGGTCATTTTGGATGAGATTTTGGGCTTCTTATTTTGTGCAATAATGATTAATAAAATGCAATTCTTAGCAAAACATGCATAAATGCTAATTGCGCAATGTAAATGAAGAAATGCCAATGAATTTTAGGGAGAGCTTAATTCATGACTTTTAGAGTGATGAATATGAGATTCATGAGTAGCAGTGCGGTCTAATGATAGAATATTGTGGATTGTAATAATACTTCAAAAGACGGATAGTCTACTGGCTCAAGAGGAAAATTTCCTTATGTAAATGATGTTGTACATAGTATTCAAAAAAATGCAAAATCAAAAAGTCCAAAAATAATAGACGGGAAAAAGTCAAAGAAAAATCAATTCCATGGGAGCATGTATATATTCAATAAGCGAGCTTGAGCTTCAAAGTCAAATATGTATGTGAGCATACAACAGGATGACTAGGCTACACTGGTCTAGCATCCTAGGATAGGTAGTTACACTAACTACCATCCATTCTCTTCTCCACCTCCTCTTCTTGAGCATGTTGTAGTTGAACTTAGAAGGGAATACCCCGCTTCTCGAGGAAAGAGTTATTGGATTGGAAAATATGGGTCACCACGTTGGAGAAGTCTAACTTTTACTAATTCAGCCAAGAGGAGTTATATATCACTGACAACATACAAGATAACTCATAGTCATAAGGGACTGCGTATGGCATCGACTTGTTCTAATCTGGCGTTTGAGGAGACTTGAGGAGAGTTTTATGGATTTCAAAGGCTGTTGTGTTTCAAATCTGATTCTCAATAAGATTCCGAATAAATTGATGATACAAATGTTAGATTGAGCTCAAAACTTTGATATTGTAAAGATAATTTCAAATTTAAAATCAATTCAAGTTCTTTCTTTTTCTTTTCTTTGATTTCTTTTCTGCACTTATAGGAATACGTGTTTGCAAGGGACTAGAAAAGGCAAGTATATGGGGTGATGAATATTCATTTCATCATCTTTATTCTTTCATTTTGGCCTTAAATCCCTAGCTACGTGCACACATATATTATTAATTTCTCAAAATAAATATTGTATAAATATTACAAAATAATATATAAAATAATCTATATTTAATGTATTTAATCTTAAAATAAAAGAATAATGGAAGAAAATAAAAGGAAATAAAAAACCGCATGTGTTGAATGACCCTAGTCCTTGAGACCCAATCATCATGACGACTTTGTCAACAAGGAATAAATTAGGCGGAGATAGGCATGTATAAAATAAACACAAAACCCTATATTTTTAATTAATTTATAATTACTTTTGGCACATATTTTATTTTATTATTTTTATACCTCAAATAATAAAACCCTCAACATGAATATTGTATACAAAAATACAAATAAAAATACAAAATTGATTTTACAAAAAATAATGCACAGTATGCTCGGGGCATACAAAATAAAAATATAAATTAAAAACTTCAAAGACCTATATCTCCTCTGTACTTTATCAAAATGGACCAAAATCACCTAATTATATATAAATTTTAAGAAGCTATTTAATGGTGGTTTCATTTAACTTGGAGTTACAATGCAAATTTTAGGTTTTGGGACCATATTGTGCAACATACATGTATATTTTAATCATTATATTTATTCTCTGTATTTTTAAAACTCTTTTATTTTTTAAAAAATTATATATATATTATTTAAAAATATGTGCATAATTACAATAAAATAAAACCATCAAAATAAATAATACATTTAAATACATAGGTAAAATATACATGTATACACCTATAAAGTATATATACATAGATAATTAAGTATACATAAAAATAAAAAATACAATAAAAATGTTGAAATGTATATTTAAATAAATTAAAATTTTATAAAATACATATACAAAATAATAAAATGTAAATTACAAAATAAAAATACCCAAATACAAGAATTTATACCTATATTTTACATGTAAACATTAACTTGTCATAAAAAGCCTCGAAAAAATAAATAAATATATGTATAAATTACTACATTAAATTACAAACATTTTTCATATTTCAATAAAAATATAATTAAATCATTTGTTATTTATTATTGATTTTACAAAGTATTTCTTCTAGGGATTTTCTGGTTGGTCCACGTGGACCAACCAGAGGCTTTCCTGCATTGACCTCGAGGCAACTAACCCATTTCTCCCTTCCTAGAGTGCCAACATGTTAGAATCCAATTTTTTGTCCCTTTTTACACTCAATCTCATCTCCGTTTGCCTTGGCGTGCCATGCAATTTGTCGAGATGGAACCTCCAAGATTCACATCATGGCCAAAGATCTCATTGATCTCCCTCAATATGAGCTGACTCCTCGATCGAAGTTCTCCCTTTTACAACCTATGAATTTGCTTCTCAAGATCCACCTCCAATTTTGATCCTTCTATGGTGTATCTTATCCCCTTAGAGCTAGCCCATTCCATTCCTCGTGGTGACAGCTCGAATGTTGGAGGTTTTGCAGTGAGGAGGAGGCATAGAGGATCGATCCAAGATCATCACTGGAGGAGCTTCGTCGGTTGGTTTCGCCTTCTCGACTCCGGTTGAGTCGAGATTCTTTCTTCGTTTAGAGGTACATATTAAGTTCTAGGATTATTTCCATCCTTTATTTTTAAGTTTAATAGAGTCTTCAATTGTAATTTTGAAAATACCCAATTTCCCGGAGCTCGAGCTCTAGGTTGGTTCAATGTGATCCAACCACTCAGTCGCCTTTATTTCCATCGTACTCTTTTCCCCTTCACCTTTTCCATCGATCTCTCCATCATTCCAACCCAGATCCATCTTGGATCTGGGAGTCTAAGTTCCTTTTGTTACCCTTTGCCAGAGCACCTTCTTCATTGCATCCCCCACCCCTTTTTGTTTCACCCTTCAGCCAAGGAGATAGCCCTTGAACCAAGGATAGTTTTTGTTTAGATTTTGGCATGTGGAGACCCATCTGGAACAGCATCGAGCACCTAGAATATATCCAAGTCATCTCAAGTTGTTCGACTGCTACGATCATCCTCTCTTTAGATTGAGCTCATCTGCACATGCAGAGGAAGCCCAACAAGTTGATGGGCCTGCCAGAAGGTGAATATGTTCTTCTGCTAAGGGCATCTGCTATGATGCTCCCCTTATCAGGGTGGTAGGAGATGGTGCAATCATAGTCTGATGTTGGTGAGTACAATCAACTTTTGGGGTTTACTATCAACATTGAATGAATGGAAACCATTTGATAGTAGTATCGTTACTATAACTATTCCTCACCGATACAAACTAGAGATCTGGGATAGAACAAAGAAAGGAAAGGAGGATGATCCAGTCCTTAAAGACTTGAGACAACATCTTGAGAAGAATTAGATAGAGGGATTCTACATACAAGCTGGGTTATTGTACAATCGTCACATAGTTTGTGTACCAAACACACCCGAATTGAGGAAGGAAATCTTACGTGAGGCGTATTGTTCTAGATTATCCAATCATCCAGGAATTACAAAGATGTATAAGGATCTTCATTCAAACTTTTGGTGGTTAGGAATGAAGAAAGATGTTGTCTGAGTTTGTGAATTCATGTTTTACCTACCAACAAGTAAAGGCTTCACACCAAAAGCCACTAGGATTGTTGCAACTCCTACCTATACCTGAAGGGAAATGGGAACGCATTTCCATGGACTTCATTATTGGCTTACCTTAGACGACTGGTGGTAAATATAGTATATGGGTTATACTAGATCATCTGACCAACTTAGCACACTTTATTCCAATAAGCTTATCTTCCACTCCATATCAGCTCGTTAGTTATATATTACACATACAGATCTAATCTAAGTTGTTGTTCTCTTCGAAGGGGTGCTCAAGGAGGACCGTCAGATTAGATACATGGAGAATGAGCAACTGTTGGATCAAAGGATGTTAAGTGGTAAAATTTGCATGTCCCCCCTCTGTATTTTTGGTTATTTGTAAACAGTCCTGTAATTATTAAATCAAGCACGAAATTTTTGGAACATTTTACATGTATGCTCTTAGTATTTTTGATTTTGCATTTTAATCTAGTGTTAGATAACCTCACGTGAACCCCCACATGTGGGGACATTTTGCGGGTGTACCTCTCTAGATCTTGTATTTAATATTTAGTACTTCAAAATCAAGTTGCAATGTTAAATTTCTAGTTATTTCGCATGCTAGTCCTTGAAATATATTTTATTTGCACATATACCCCTAAGATTGATTTAGTTTTATTTAAAATTCCTTTTTATTAAAAATAATTCTCGTGCTCTAAAAATTTACAAAATATGTGTAAGTGCATGATTGGTTGCTTGTTCACGTTGTAATTTTTATTTTCCATTTTGCAAGCTTTTATTATTAATTAGAAATAAAATAGAGCTATTTTATTCCATGTTTGACTTAGAAAATACAAAAAATATATATAACCTATTCTAAAAATTTCAAAAAATTATAAATTTTTTATTAGTATATTTTCTCACTCCATATAAAAAATCACAAAAAATCTCAAAGAAATCTTAAAAATAACAAACCTTTGGTAAACCTAAAAAATATATATAATATTTTCAAAAGATCCCAAAAATATTAGTTTCTTTCTTATTTTGTATGTATAATCTATGAAAATTGATTTTGAGAAAATTTGAAATATGTTGCTATTTTTAAATCTTAAAGCAATTCAACCTAATTAAAATGGTCCTGTTTTTCTTTATTATTGGTTTAAAATATAAAAACAATTAGAAAAAATTCCCCAATAATTAACAAAATATGAGGAATATTTAAAAACCCAAAAATATTTTGTTTTAAATTTTTTGCATATATTTAAATATATTTATAATTGTATTACCCTACATAGCCTATATATCTATATGTTAGTATATATAGTATATATTATTATTAATTATTATAAATATTGTAAACATATTTTAAAATATTTTTTAAAAAAATAAAAAGGATTGTTCTTTTATATATTTCCAGATTTTTTATATTTATTATATTTATTCTACTCGATATTACTTATATTATATATATATTACTTTATATACACATTTATATACTATTATATATTAATAAATTAAAGTATAAATTTAAAACCAAAAAATATAAAAATTAAAATTAAAAATTAAAATTTTTTAAATTAAAATCTCACTGTGCATACTTATACACACACATACTTGTATTATTTACTTATAAATAATATTCCTGATATGTCTCGTGTTCCCTATGTTCGACCCATATATGTTTGTCAATTATACACACTTGTTTGTAGGGTTATAATAAATTTTGATCCACGCACACTTTGATTTCATTGATTGATTCTTTATATTGTGGGTTGATTGTTGAATTTAGTCAGATGTCTTTGCGAGAAGTCACCATGACAGTGTAGCTCGCCTTGTGAGCGCATACGACCACCTCCTTACATCTTTGGCTATTTCACTAGTCTAATAATAGTCTACTATGAGCATTGATTCTAAATACATATTAGAGTAGAACATTTAAATTTAATTAAGTCTCTTATTTAGGAATTTTATAAGTGATTGTGTGCATTTTTTATTATTGCATTATAATATTTTTTATCATTTATTTAACTTGCATGTAGGAAGACAAAAATAAAAATATCATGCATTTATTTATTTTGACCTATATTACGTCAGATCTCTTAACCTAAGTATTTAAATAGTAGTTAGATAACTTAATAGATCGTGTCACTATGATAGACCCTGAACTTATCCATAAAATATATTTGAGCCATGCCCTTTTTACAGATACTATTGAGTGTGGTCCTGATCAATGCTTAATTGGCCCATACTACAATGAATCAAAATTAACATAGTCAATTAGAGATCAGCCACCCTTCCCCCTAGGAGCTGAATGTTCTTGGAAATAGAGGTCCATGCAGGATGAATTGGACCATGTGCTCTATTCCATCTTCATCTCTAAAAGTTGGAGGCATTGTCCCTTGACTACCTCAAAGACTTTTCCAACTATCCCTTGAGGACTCATTCCGAGACACGTCATTCTCCAACTCCTCTCTAGAACAATCTACATATTTCTACAACTCTCGTTTCTAAGGTGTCACCAAAGAAGCACTAAAGGATGATAATGAAGTCGAGAGTGACACACCTTTGGTACTTCAGAACAAGGCATCACGACGGGGTTCAAGAAGGGGTTGATAAGGAGCTCGAAGGCAATGGAGGTCCAAGGAAGAGGGAAGGGAAGGATGAGTGGTATCAATTGTGAATTAGGTGAACTCTAAGCTGAATTTCTAAATATTTGACGGATTCCATCATAGTTAACAGAGAAATGGATGGACATTAACACATGGTGTTGAATCTTGGGCTTAGATCCCTAGTTCATTATCGAGGAAAACTAGCCCTGACAACTTATTGGGTTCGGACATAGATGGACTCGTTTAAAACTACCCAAAATGCTTAACCTCAAATTGTCAAGTAGTAACCCACCATGCATAACCTATACTCACATTTTGTGAGTTTTAGATATGGGACTATGTTTGGGGGGTGGGATGTTACAACGTCTCACACTTATATTCGTAACATCCTCGTTGTCATATGGCCCATCACTTATTTCCAATAATAGTGACGAGTGTACACTCTATGTAGCCTTTTCCTCATATCTCTCTATAAGGGTGGCTCCAACTCTATGGTAGCCCTTCCCACTATTAGAGGAAAATTGGCTCCGATAACATTTTTAACGTTTCTAGTTTAAATCCCCAATTCGTTATCGAGCAAAACTGGTCATGACAACATGTTGTGTTGGGACGCAAATGGATCTGTTTACCACCACTATAAATTCTTATGTTCAGTTTGTTAAATAGTAATCCCCGCCACTTATAATCCACACTCACATTTTGTGAATTTTAGATGTGATACTATGTTTACACATGATTATGACATATAAAAATTAAGCACTATTCAAGGTTATGGATGTAAATATGAACTATCAAATGCTATGTATGTAAATGTGAAGTATACAAGGTTGTGAATGTAAATATCTCTAACAATAAATACCAATTCTAACTTGTGACACAAAAAGTAGCGATTATACACTACAACAAATATGGGCTATAACGACGTTTTTTAAAATTATATCACTAACTCAATTGTTGTTAAATATATAATATTATTTGTTGTGAAATGATTTTTTGTTCTTGATTAGCGACTAATATAATATACAATTATATATTATTAACGAGGCTCGAAATAGGGACGCCTAGATTGTTATTTTTCAATATTTAACTAATCATTACTAAACTTTGGACAAAAAAATATTGATAATTAATTAAAATTTTGAAAAATAGCAACGGATAAGTGTCGTTATATGGATTGTCACTAATGATATTACAACATATGTGATATCCGTTGCTAATTTCAAATATAAAAAATATTTTATAGTGAATAATATTGTCGTCATATTTTTAACAACGGTTAATTTAGGTGCGGATTTAAAAAACGTTACTATATTCTAATTTTATTGTAGTGATACCAATACTGTGTATTCTAATATTGAATATACCAAACGTAACCAGCGAAACGAAATTATTACATCTTAGATACTCGAACATATAGTAACATAATTTGCGGTGTATAAAAAGATGGCTTAAGGTAATTGGTAATAGTAAGAATAATTGAATCCAACTAGTGATAAAAGCATTTACGCTAAATATTAATTATACTAATATATATCTCAGTAAAAAAATAAGCACTGTCTGACTATTAGCGGCATCACCGTTACCAACGGATCCCTTAAATGATCTTTCAATGTGGCTTAATAGAATATACCGATACAAATGGGCATTTATCAACAAATTCCTGAACTAGGGGTTTAATATTAATGTGCTAATTGATTGAAAAAAAAGGAATAAGTTGTACGATAAATCTTCGTATACGTCTTGATATTTGGATCAACCAACTCCAGAAAGCCCATTAGTTGCTCACTGGGCTTTGAGAGAGAGAGTTATATTTTTCCTAATCAACGTCAGAGATTCAATAGTGTTTCAAAGATATTTGTGTTCAACAGTATGAAAACAGTTCAGGAAAATTCCATTCATTTGACGGACAGGATATATAGGCGTTTCCTATTATAGTGAAAACAAATTCCGTTTGGATTTCATAGTGTTGGATCATTCATAAACACGATCCTGAAAAATTAGGTCAAGCTCATTTAATATACATTATTGGCAGGATCCACCATGTCCCCTGCCAGATCGGAAGCTCATGCTGCTGCAGTCACGGTGGCAACTGTTCTTGTTATGTACGTAGCATTAGACGGAAGATGCGAGCAGTCCTCGTATCCTTATAGCGGGTGAGGACATTTGCTCCTGTCTTTGGCATTAGTCGGAAAATGGTATTCTGTCGATTCAATCAAGAAGTCCGGAGCAAGATTTGCATTTAATAGCAGTTGACGACATCTGCTCCTGTCAACATGTGGGTGAGAGAGGGAGGGGGAGGGTCTTTATTTCTCTTTTGCTTGAAGAATGGAGATGCATGCATGAATAGGTGAGCAGGAATGATGAGTTTAATAATTACACGTACATGTTGGGCGAATATGGCCTCCCCTACATGAGCCGTTCACCCCAAACCCTCAGCATGTGGGTGGTGGTGCTTCTGACAGAGACGACGGGAGGGCTCACTCGAATCAAAGCATATGTCTTCTCCACTTGGTGGGTGCTTCTACCACGTGGCGCACCCGCACAGCCATGACTTATATTTATCTTCCTTCAGATTTTTACATCTTCTCTTCTTCATACCTAATAACTCTAGAAAAGAGATCTAAAATATGGAGGAAAGTTCGGTTTATGTGATTTGATGATTCACGCATTTTTATACTACAATTCTGTCATTCTTGGGTGATTCCACATGCCTGTGCACATCAAGACATGTCGATCGCTAATAATCATGTCGCTTCCTCGAGTTTGTTTAAATAGCTTCCCATCTCTTTGATCTCTCGATATAAAATTTTCTGGGAAGGACTACCACTCTCTCCCGGCCTGAAGAACAATTCAAAGTCGAGATATTTCAGAGGCTGGAAATAATAAAACTTGCTTTTAGAATAGCCTCCGCTAATCATAATTATTTGTTGGAAGATATTTGCAAAAGATAATACCTTCCTATAGGCAGAGAACACCCGATCTATGTTGACTTTTTCTTTGACTTTTGTGATAAAATAGATATGAACATCGGATCAGAATGAGAATCCAGAGGATTGGAAAAACCTTCGTAAAAAAAGAAATAGGCCTTGAGCATGTCCTGCTAGGATCCGCTCCCAGATCAGGATGCATAAGATTTTGAGGAGGCGAGCCTGAGGCGGAGAGCCACAACTTGCTTATCAAACCACTATAAAAGGAGATCAGTGCAAACAACTTAATGTCCATGTTTCAACAAACAACTCAAAATATAATTAAACACATCCTTTGCCAACAAGACTACCAATCCCAGCCCTGCGATTTTCATCCCTCGCATTAATAAAATTGATATAATATAAAGCTCCAAAAATGTATTCAAGAACATACTTAAATTCCATGTGACGCTAATTTGGCACCCACATCATTTAAAAACAATCAAGTTATCCCTTTCCACATCACCCCCTGCCAATGTCGAAAAGAACAAAGTAAAAAATAAAATTTACAAATAAAAAAATATTTAAAGAAGAGTAACCTCATTCCACCGTAACCTCGAATTTTAGGTGCTAAGGGGAAATAGCATGTCCATGGAGCAAATAGCAGCGTCGTCACATTTTATCATCAAATACATTCTTGCTTATATTTTTTTGGTTGACTGAGAAGTAGCACAAAAATAAGGAAATAGCATGCACTTCGTATTTTAGCATCAAATATCATGCTATTTATATGAACAAACGAGACGAAATAGCAATTCCTCTCATATTTGAACTATGAAAGAGATGAAATAGCACATCCATTTGAACTATGAGAGGTGAAAGAAAGAGTGAAATGGGGAAGCAACTGAAGGAACCAAAGTAGAGGTATTATAAAATCTTAGCAGGGATCCTGTACCTCTAAACGGAGAGTAGACGCTTCCACTTCACCTGTAATAGGGACCTAAATTGTGACTCTTGATGCATGTGCATGGAAGATGTGGGTATGTCGATCATGGATATATGTCCTCTCCACACAGGTGATTGGAGGTTTATATTAGATTATGTTTACTACAGTGAATTGTGCATCAATGTGGATCTTAGGGCTTGAGTCCACTATAGAAGAAGAGGTTGTCTAGGTTTTGCATATAACTCAAGGGGACAAGGCACACAGTGACGAAGTGTGGTGCTATAAAAATATGAAGGGTGTGGTTCGTATTATGTGGATGTCATATGTTACATGTTGGTGGCTTCGATCGAATCATCACTTCGAAGTACTTAAACCAATGAGGTTTCACTATCACTAATGAGCGATGAGTGTGCGATTTGTAATGTAGATCCTTTGACTTGGATCTAACAATATTATGTGAGGTGGCATCTAAAACTCCATATGTGCCATGAATTATTGCGCAATGTCAAGAGGGTATCTAAGATTTAGATGATCCAACAATCAAGTATTTTTTAGATATTTTACATGTGTGGAAAAAAATAATTATTCGATCATATGATCCAATGGTAAGAAGTTGATGGCTAAGCCAACTCAATTCAAATGAACTGGGGTTTGCAGCTCTTATAATTAAGATGAATTAAGGGCATTCAAAATGATTTTTTAAGCAAAAAAAAGTATTTCTAGCTTGGTTCAAGTGGATTTCAATACCCACATCATTTAATACCCATTTCAATTGGCTTTTAGCCAAGGTTAGTTCCACTAACCATTATTATGGGAAAGGAAAGCTACCCATCTTGGGTCATATTTTGGAAGGCTTAGGGGAGGTTTTCAATTTGACAAAAGAGGAGGGGTTAGAGTTCCCTCCGTTTGGTTCAATTTTCATGGTTTCTTTTCAGGTAGTTCTGTTAGGATGAAGGTCATATAAAGGTTGGAAATTTTAAAAGGATTGGACTCATAATCTTAACAATAACTGAGTTGCATTCTGTGTACTTCTGATGGGAATAGAGCTATGAATGTATAAATGACTATGTGTGTGTATGGGGATTGGTGCATTGTCTCCACACCGCAACACGAAGATATACCATACGAGAAAAAGATAGTGGGAGAGAAGAGAAGCGAAAGAGTGAGGAAATGGCGAGAGTTGTACTCATTTTACTTCTTAGTGATTTTCGACTTTGATGGTCGCAACAAGCACCTAATCACATTATGAGTCCTCACTTCATCACATTTATTCGTTCATTTTGGCCTTAAATCTCTAGCTAAATGCACATATATATCATTAATTTACCAAAAAAAATAACACTCTATAAATTGTACAATATACTATATAAAAATAATGTATAAATATTACTTTTAATTTTAAAATAAAAGAATAAATGAAAGAAAAGAAAAAGAATGAAGTGTCAAAGATACGGAGTGACCCTAGATCCCGAGATCTAGTTATCATGATGACTTGGTGAAATAGCCACAACCAAGGAGGAGATTGTGTGCACTCACACAGTGAGCTACACAATAGCTCAGGGGACTTCACTCGATATATAGCTCAATTCATCAATCACAGAAATATATATGTGGATCAAAATTTATTATAACCCTACAAACAACTGTGTACATAGTGACAAGCAAAGTATGGTGTCGAACACAAGAAACAAGGGATGTAGCAAGATTATTTATATATAAATAATACAAATATGTATGTTTAAACATGCACAATATCTAATCAAGATTTTTGTGGGTTTTAATTAATTCTTTTTAATTAATTATTTTTTTTAATTTTCTAGTTTTTAATTTCTAATATTATATAATATATATGTATTAGTATATATAAAAGTATATAACATAATATAAATACTATAAGTACTATATAGTAGAATATATATATTAAATGTACAAAAAATTTAAAATATTCTAAGGAATAATAATTTTTATTTTTAAAGGTTTTAAAATATTTATAAGGCATTTATAATAATTACTAAAAATATATACTATATATAATAATGTATATGTCTATATAAGCTTATAGGGTAGTATAATTACAAATATAGATAACTAAAGTCAAATTTTTCAAAATAAAATATTTGGGTTTTTAAAATATTCTTCTATTTTTGTTAATTTGTTGGGAATTTTATATATTTTTTGGTATTTTTAAAAATAGAAAAGAACCAAAACAAGGACTTTTTAAATAGGCAAAATTGATTTGAGAATTAAAATGGCAGAAAGGTTCAAAATTTCTCAAAATCAATTTTAATATGTAGTAATAAGTAAATATAAAATGCAATCCAGAAAACCATTTTTTTTATTTTAGAAAATGATTTATAATTTTTTAGGGTTAGTAAATTTTTAGAGTTTCTTTTAAGATTTTTTCGGTCTAGAATTATAAATTAAGTTAGTAAATAGTAGGTGATTTTTTAGAATTTTTAGAATAAGTTTTAATTTTTTATAATTTTCTAGAGCAAATAAGGAATAAAATAGCTATTTTATTTTTAATAAATAATAAATACAAGTAAAATGACAAATAAAATTTCTAGCATAAAAGCAGCCAATCATGCACTTACACCTATTTTTGCAAATGTTTTATAGCACATGAGATATTTTTAATAAAAAGAAATGCATGAATAATAATAAATCAAGTTGACATAGGCATATTTTCAAATAAAATATATTCCTAGGGATCGTGTGCAAAATAACCACAACTTTTCAACTGCAACTTGATTTTTATGGACAAGATAATAAATACAAAAGTTGGGGGTGTACGTGTAAAATGTCCACTCATGTGAGGCTTCACATGAGGTGACCTAACATTGAACTAAAGTGCAAAATCAAAAAGTTTCAAGGTCATACAAATTTTTTTCATGAAATATAAAAAGGCGAAGGCATGTAGTTGCAAATTTTAGCACTTACATCCTGATCCCACCATCGAGTGCACACCACGTGTCTGATCTAAGGGTCCTCCATGCACCACTTTGAATAAATTGCACAGCCCACCAGTTTTGCGGGCAAGCCTGTATCACCCTTCATTGTCATCTCTTCGTCGGTTGTGTGGTGCCCCAATGTCCCATGGTCGTGTGTCGGCCAAGAGGAAGGAGCATGACATTTGTTGGCTTGCGCAACCCCTGCATGCATCTGGTCGCTAACCCGCGAGCACTGCCTCAATAGTGAAGCCTCTACACGTCGGCCGCTTGTCAGCGAGCTCGTCGACCTCCAACCTTGAGGTCTCCTCGCCATCATCGACACCATCGCCTCCTCTACTTGAGCTGCACGAGCACAACGCGTCCTCACCTTAGACAGCTTGCCTCGACCAACTCAGTCACGCTGCCTTTCATCGTGAATGTGCTTTGTCGCCCGCACCGAGGATCACTGGTCACATCACCCTTGCACCACTCTAGTCGCTCATTCAGACTCACCTCGAGTTGTGTCATCTCTCTACTGCCCACACATCCCCGAGGCCCATGTGCCACCCTTTTCCCCCTTACACGTGAGACGCACTTGCATGTGGGGAATTTTGCATGGTCTCCCCCCTCCCCACTTTTTTTACAAATACATGAGTGTCCCCCCAACCAAAGCGTGTACAAAACACGTGCCACTTGGATAGGAATTGCACAGTAATCCCTCGATCTTCCAACAATCTACAAAAGGTCTGGCGACATCAGCATCACGAGATGTACACATGCCCTTGGGGAAAATTGCATTCAGGTCCTCTCAAGTCTAGGTAATTGAATTTAAATTCACATGAGCACATTTTTTATCCAATTTTATTTCTATTTTTCATGCATACCATTGTGTTTGGACATTAATATGAATAATCATTTAATTTCATTTCTATTTTCAAAAATATCATGTTATAGAGAAACTCATTTTCTATCAAATGAGAATTTATTTATATTTTTGTGATCAGCGAATGCTGAAAACTTGTGAAGTTTACCAAATTTATGCTTTGAAATTTATATTTAATAATTCGCTGATATAAAAAATCCCAAAAATTCATACTAGGTAGATTATAAGTGCTCTACGTTGTGCCCAGATTTCATCTCATTTTTACGTGTATTTAGGTCAAAATAAATGAAATGATGAATTTGTTAATTGATTTTTAATTAATTCCTCACTTAGCATTTGAAGGAATTAAAAATTGTTTTGTATATCTCTCACATAAAATATCAAGGATAAGTTAATTTTTGGAAAATACTGAAATTTGGTATTTATTAAAATCATTTTTCTCAAAATCACCTAGTCTGCATATTTTATTCATAATTAATTCATAGTTCATCGAAAAATTCCAAAAACATTACGATAGCCTAAGTTCATCATATTTCACATTCTGGCTATGTTTGAAGATTTTTGGACTTAATTTGATAATAATTTGAATTTTAGTCTTCGACATTTGTTAAAATTGTATTTTTATCATTTATTTCATTTTAAAATACCAAAAAAAGCCTCTCTAAAAATCTAACCTTTAGATCGACTTTAAATAAACTTAAGGATACAGTGGCCTCCCTAAATTCGACCTTCGACTTGCCCAAGTAAAAAAAGATCGCTCACTTTAATTGGACAAATCATCAAATTTGTGGTTTTTGATTATTCCGAATTTGATTGACTGTAACGAATAAATCATTGTTAATTCTGACAAATTAACATAGGGTAAATCCAGGTCCATCACCCTCACAGCTAAAGACTCGATGCCCTTGAAGTTCATTCATATTTCCAATGTGTTCGATGATTGGGGCATTGCTTCTATGGAGCCTTTTCCTAACAGTCAAGGATTTGAATATATACTTCTTACTATTGATTATTTGAGTCGCTAGGTTGAAGCTATCCCTGCCTGAGTTGTTGATAGCCATAACGTTTGTTAGTTTCTAAAAGAGAATATCATTTTACGCTTTGGGAAACTGATATTAAATAGGAGCAGTCACTTGATCAATATAGAGGTCAAGAAGTTAACAAAGAAGTATGACATCGAGCACTGAGTCGCATCTCATTATCATCCTCAGAGCAATTTCTTGGTTGAGTTGTCCATCAGAGAAATTAAGATCATCCTACAAAAATTTGTGCGGCCGGACAGAAAGAACTAGTCCCATCTCTTGGAATCAGTGTTACGGGCATACAAGATCGCCTACAAGTCTCCCTTGGGCATGTCTCCCTATCATCTTGTGTTGGAAATACTTATCATTTGCCTGTTGAATTAATTCATAAATAATTATGGGTAGTGAACATTTGCAATCTGAACTCACAAAAAGGTGGTCAGCAAAGAAAGGTAGATCTGAACATGCTTTTAAAATTCCAAGACTATGCATATGATAACAGCTTGATGTACAAGGAGAAGGTTAAATGCTGGCACGATGATAACCCGAGAAACCCTCAAGACCCGGGTGAAGGTAATAAAACAAGGGTCGTTGCGACCCGGATCTCAGAGGATGGGTATATCAAGAAAAATATCGAACCGCGAAATAAATCAGAGATCAAAACACGAAGTGCGGTCCTATCTATGAGATTAACCTGGTATAGCACCCAGGGTCGAACACAAGGAGCACGGGTTGGCTTAAAAAGCCTACGAAGTAGTCAAAGAAAAAGGGAAAACATTTTTAGTTGTTTTTAATTGTTTTTAAATTTTTTTTGGATTTTTAATATGTAAAGAAAATAAGGAAACACGAAAACAAACACACTTTCAACAATTTATTTAATGTATGAAAAATCAAGCAAAAATTCAAGAAAATTTGTTTTTATGTTTTTTAGGTTTTTAAGTGTTTTTGGTGAATTTTTGGGATTTTTATAAGGTGTATTTTATTTTCTAAAAATCAAACAGTGCTAAAAAGACAAGGTACTGTCCAGCCAGGTCCAAAATCCAAAAATAAAATATTTAAGGATCTCAAGAGGGCCTGGAGGTAATTTTCCTGTATACTAGAGAAAACAAGGAAAATTTGAGCACCAAAATTATTGTTTTTGGGTTTTTAAATTATTTATTATGATTTTTATGAGTTTTTAGGTGTTTTTGAATTTTTAGGGTTTTTACTCAATGAAAAATAGCCAAAATTGGCTAGAAAATCTAGAAACACAACAGAAACAACACCTAATTTTTATAGAATTTTTGGGGTGTTTTTATATTTTTTTGTGGTTTTTAAATCTAGACAGTAGCTAAAATGATGGTTTTTGAATTTTTAAAAATAACAAATAAACTCAAAAATGTCCTCTAAAATTCTCAAAAATTCTACAACATGGCAGGAGCCATATGTCAAATTTTCATCGAATTTGGAGGTGATTTGATATTTTATTCAAAATCCAAAAGGGGGCACTGTGCACAGGGACCAAAGTGCAAATACCCAAAGCTCTGGGGGTCCTGGTGCAAAATACCCAAGAAATCACGTGCGAGGCGCGTGCCTGGGGCACTCAGGGACCTATATGTAAGGAAAACAAGTCCGAGGACCTTTTGGTAACTCGTACCAAAAAGTCCAAGGGCTATGTTGCAAATAACCCACTCAAAAGACGCACATGCCCAAATACAACACTCACAGGGGCATATGTGCAAATACCAGAAAGTTTCTATTCATTCATAAACATCCAGAACTACAGGGCTAGATTTGCAATTACACCAAATACACACGTGACGACGCACGTGGCTCACACAAATAGGGGCATAAATGCAAATAGTCTAAAAGATGAGGTCCAGTGTGCAAATGTCCCAACGTAAATAAAGTACTCTAAATATTTACAGGACTGAAACATAAAGCAAAAACTAAGAGGGGGGCCTAAGGTAATTTACCCCTTTATTAAGTCGAGCCGATGGATGGACGCCACGTGGATAGATGGACGGCTGGCAAGGGGTGGCGCCCAGGGCTGGGTCTTCGACTGTGATCCGACGGTCCAGGTGCTCCTCGGATGGACGATAGTGATGGAATCTGGAGCTCGGGGGTCAATCGGACGGCGGAGAAGGATGGTGGACGTACAGGGCTCCGGCGAACTTCGCCGGACTCGTGACGGCGCTGGTCCCCTCCTGGGCGCTCGCTGAAGATTGGAGGAGGAAGCTGCGGGCCCTCCGCGTCTAATGGGGGTCTCCGATGACCCAACCGATCCTCGGAGAGGTCCGGCGAGGTCGGCGGAGGCGGAGCAGCTGGACCAAGTGGTCCAAGCCCTCAGATGGGCTTGGATGAACCTGCAAAGTATCCCAGCAAACTCGCGGGTCGAGGGCAAAGTACCTCGACCCTGTTAGGCGTGGTGAAGGTGATCGGGGAGGCGAGATGGGCGAGCTCCGGCGAGGCGATGGACGGAGGAGCTCGAATCCCAGCTCCTGTGCGAGCTGGGTTGAACGGAGGTGCGGAGAATGTGCGCGGAGGGATGGCGATGGTGAGCGTAGGTTCCGATGATCAAGAAGATAAGCGATATGGCCGGAATCACAGGAACTCGGCGAAACTAAGATTTGGGGGAAACAAGAAATTACGCTAAATGGAAAGGCTAGAAAGCTACCTGGGTGGAGTGGAAGACTGTGCTGGAGCTTGGCTAGCTCCTGGTCATCGCCTCGAAGGTTGTCACTGCCTGAGGCTCGAGCTCCTGCACGGGGCGGAGCACGGCGGCGCGAAGTCGCCGGATCGATGGTCCAGGCACCCCCTCCTCACTGCGACGAAGGCAATCGCGAGCTGTCACCTCGGAGATTGCAATGGAGGTCACGGGAATGAGAGTGGCAAGCCAAAGATGGCGGAAATGAGAGGAGGAGCTCGGCTATATACGTGAGTGCCGACCCGACTAGGGCTGGTCGGGTAGGGCTGCGAGAAGCACGGATCCCAATGCGGATGCCCCGGCGGTCATGTCGGATGTACAAGGAAGCGATAGGACCCGGGGTTTGCGGAGGAGGCGATCGGATCGAGCGCGGAAAAAGAGGAGAAGTCGGGTCGGGCGCAAGATCCGTGGGAGAAGACGGTCCGCGGGGGGAGTTGACCGGGGTCAACATTCCCCGTGGACCAGTGAGGTGCTGCCACGTGGATAAGATTTGAAACTCAAAAAATGAGGCAGCAAATGGTCGATTCAACAAAAACTTCCAACATGAAATATTTTTCTTTTATTTTTTCTATTTTTTGGTGATTTTTAATTAATTTTTAGAAATAAAAAATAAGGTATTTACAATATATAGGTATATATACAATAAGGAGGCTTTTGATTTTTGATTTTTAATTATTATTTTTATACAATTTTTATTCCCATTTTATATTTTATTTATTTATAGAATAAAATGAGGAATAAAAGGATATTTTTATTGTATTTTTATTATTTATATACATAGGTGAAATAAATAGTTATGTACAACTATATACATGGCATATGTACAATATATTTTTGTATTTTTAATTTTTGTTATTTTTATTTGATTTTTGTTTTGTTTCTTTTTATTTATTTTATTTACAAAATATACCATAGAGTGTTCACAAAAAGTTTTGAAAATAAATACATTTATTTATAGGGTTAAATAAATAAAGGATGATGGTCTATGCACATGGTGGAGGGGTATTTTTGCATTTTTGATTTTTAAATTTTTATTTTGTTTTTAATAGTTTCTAAATATATACAAAATATGTACAAGCATATTTTTGGTTGAGGAAAATATAATTTTATTTATTTACATAGATATCTACACATGAGCTCCTATCTCTCTCTACTGTGGCTTTTATGCGGTCAGGCCCATGCTGAGCCCTCCCTTGGGTTAGGTTGCTCAATATTTATTCTAAATATTTCCCTCTTTTTCTTTTTGATCTTTATTCTTTTATTTTTGCACAAAAACATGCTAATTATAAGTTTTTACACAATGCATGCTTTTGGTAATTATTTGTATTTACACATATCTACATGTATTTGCAAAGGTTTTTGTAGCTAAAATATAAGAATAAAGAGTGATGAATGGGTATTCATCACCCCCCTATACTTAACTTTGCTAGTCCCTTAGCAAACACTTATTTGAAAAAGAAGTGAAAAAGAAAGAAAAAGAAAAAGAAAAAGAGGATGTACATGGATCAAAGTTGAATTATTAAACTTTCCTTCATTAAATTGAAATATGGAGCTCGATCAGATCTTTGGATTATTAATGTGTCGGAACCTTATTTGGACTTAAGCTTAAAACTCAACAGCCTCTAAGTTCCACCAATCTATGGACAAGACTCCTCAATAAACCAGATCAGAACAAGTCTACATACACAAACTCTAATGACCATGAGTCTTTCCATGCAGTGTAAGTGATATGTGGCTCCCCACCTCAGAAGCAACAAAGAAACAGCCTCCCTCAACCTGGTAACTCTAATGCCTCGGTCTAGCAACTCTTTCCTCGAGAAGCAGGGTATTCCCTTCTAAGTTCAAGTGCAACCGGCTCAAGAAGAGGGGGTAGAAGTATAGAGTTTTGGAAGCCTAGCCAGTGTAGCTAAGTCTCCCGCTGCAAGCTTCATGAGATGTAACATGGATACCATAAGCTTTGCTTTATTTGACTATATACACTCCGGTGGGGTTATTAAATTTTCAATCCGACCCACCACTTTTTTGGAGTTCTTTTTGCATTTTTGCATATTTTTTTCAAAGACTTCTGTACAACATATCTACATGGTGCAGCATATATACAAGAAATTTCCTCTTGAGCCAGTAGACTATCCCTCTTTTGAAGCTTTATTGCAACCCACGGCTTCTGTCTTTAGCCTTCATCACCACTAGACCAAGTTGAGGTGCACTTCCTTCACTAGAAGAAGAAGAGAGGTTCCGCCTAGAAGTACTACCCTCATATGCTACCCCAAGCCAAAGGAAACTGCCTCCTCACCACCTCATCCATGGAGAGCCATGTGTAAAGTGCAGGTGCAAGTCAAGCCATTGTCTCTAAGAGTCATGCTTGTGTTGTTAAGTGCTCTACTTAAGCTCATCAAGATGACATATGCTCATAGCCTAGTGGACTCAAAGAATTAAGTCCTTATGGACCTGAAAAGCCTTAAACCTAAATCCTATAAGGTTCCTCTTAAAGTTAGGTGGATTAAGATCTTATTCAAGCTCCATTTCTCAATTTGATTCCAGGCTTGGTTTAAATGTCAACTCTCATCCAGGAAAAACTATATACATATATGTACACAAGATGCTATTTACAAATATTTACAATCATGCAAAATTTTTGAAAAATGTTTTGAAATCATGGATGATGATGATGCATGAAGTGCAAGTTTTGCAAAAAGATATTTACAAACATTTACACAAGATTTTTGCAAACTCTTGATTTTCAAAACATTTTGGAAAAATTTTGTACTATATACATAATTTTGATACAAAAGTATTTACACAAACTTTATACACAAGATTTTTGAAATCATTTTTACAAAAATACTTTGTACACTAGCTATGTATGTGCAAGGATAAAAGAGATTTATGTACATGAAAATTTTTAATTTTTTGTGATTTTTAGCCATTTTATTTATTAACAAACTCACACAAAGTACGAGTTATGGCTAAAGTATATATGAAATATATACACACCCCCCCTATACTTAGCTCGAACGATGTCCTCAGAGTGATCAAGAGCGATGAAGAAGACATAACTCGTGCTTAGTAAAAGGGAAGTGAAAAGGAATGGCTAAGTACAGGAACGAATGAATGAATAGAATGAGAGGAACTCGGTGGTTTCCCCCTATACTTAGGATTAACTAATCCTAAGTATAGCAAGCTGTACATGAAGGGAAATCCGAGTGAAGAAGATACAGAGTCTGCTCCCCCTATACTTAGGGTAAAATATCCCTAAGTATAGGCAGCAAAACAAGAGCAAACCGAATGAAAAGAATACTCGCGGGTCCGACATCCCCCCTATACTTAGGGTAAAGTACACCCTAAGTATAGCATAATCATAAGATGAGAAAGGGATGTGGGACTAAAGAATAGAATGATATGGACAACTGGATCTATACAGGCGGAGGAACAGTGAAAATCAGGCGTGAGATGCAAAAGATGTGAGTCAAGAGACTACATCTCACGCAAAATGAATAGGGGCAACAATAACGTCCCGCGGCTCATGATCTAGAAATGGCTTGAGCCGCTGGCCGTTCACTCGAAAGGTGCTCTCAAAAGACAACTCGGATATATCAATACTACCATTGTCGTGCACCTTTCTGACGAGAAAAGGTCCCTTCCATTTGCTCTGCAGCTTCCCTGGAAATAATCGTAGCCTCGCACCAAACAGCCATACTCTCTGTCCAATCTCAAAATGCTTGTGGCTGATATGAGAATCATGCCACTCCTTGACTTTCTCCTTATAATGTAGGCTGCTTGAGAAAGCTGCATCTCTAAGCTCCTCCAGGGCAGCTAACTCTGCCCTTCTCTGGTCTCCCATACCATCTGGATCCATAAGAATATCTGTAACTGCCCATAGTGACTTGTGCCTCAGCTCAACAGGTAAATGGCACGACTTGCCATATACGAGGCGAAAGGGAGATGTACCCAATGGAGTCTTGAAAGACGTCCTATATGCCCACAAGACCGAGTCCAAAAGCTGTGACCAATCCTTTCGGTCAGGGCGGACGACTTTCTGCAAAATAGTCTTGATCTCCCTATTCGACACCTCAGCTAGACCATTCGTCTGTGGATGGTAAGGTGTGGAAACACGATGGTCTATGCTGAACTCGCTAGCAAGGGCCTTTACCTGGTCGTTGATGAAATGAGACCCCCCATCAGAAATAAGAACTCGTGGAACCCCGAACTGCGTGATGATATGTTTCCTCAAAAATCTGCAAACTGTCCTCGCATCAGCGGCTCGGGCGGGGATAGCCTCAACCCAACGACTAACATAATCAACGGCCAACAGAATGTACTCAAATCCCTGACTCTTAGGGAATGGACCCATGAAATCGATGCCCCATGCGTCAAAGACCTCACAGAAGTGAATGGGCTGCATCGGCATCATATCACGTTGTCCACAAGTGCCCATCCTCTGACAGTCAGTACACCTCTTCACGAACTCATCAGAGTCCTTGAAGAGAGTAGGCCACCACAAGCCGGATTGGAGCACTTTCTGTGCCGTTCTCCTCCCAGAATGATGTCCCCCTGCCTCAAGCTTGTGGCAGTAAGTGAGGACGCTATGGTATTCTTCCTGAGGAATACACCGATGCCAGACGCTATCCCCTCCTTCGTGGTAAAGGATGGGATCCTCCCAGTGGTAGGACTTGGCCCTCGCAAGGAAGGTCTCAAGCCTCTGTCTGGGCCAATCTTGTGGGACTTTCCCTGCAACGAGAAAGTTCACAATATCGGCATACCACGGGAGTGAGGCGATAGCAAGGATCGCCTCATCTGGGAAGGTATCTCGAATAGGATCAATCTGCTCAGAATCCTCAGGCTGCTCTAGTCGGGAAAGATGATCCGCCACCACATTCTTGACTCCAGGCTTATCCTTGATCTCAATGTCGAACTCCTGGAGTAGAAGGATCCATCTAGTCAGTCTGGCCTTGGCATCCTTCTTTGCCATGAGGTACCTGATGGCGGTGTGATCTGTAAACAAAGTCACTCTAGATCCAATGATATACGATCTGAACTTATCTAGGGCGAACACTACGGCTAGTATCTCCTTCTCTGTGACCGTATAGTTCCGCTGGGCGGAATCCAATGTGCGGCTAGCGTAGTGTATGGCAAATGGAACTCCATCCCTCCTCTGTCCCAGCACTGCCCCCACGGCAAAATCGGAGGCGTCTGTCATGATCTCGAATGGGAGAGACCAATCAGGCGGCTGGAGAACAGGAGCCTCAATAACACACTGTTGGAGAGTCGCAAAGGACGAGAGACACTTGTCATCGACAAGGAACTCGGTGTCTTTCGTCAAGAGGTCAGTCAACGGTCGGGCAATCTTGCTGAAATCCTGAATGAACCTCCTATAAAATCCAACGTGCCCCAGGAATGACCGTAGCTGCCTCAAATTGGACGGCGGTGCGAGTTTTCTAATGACATCCACCTTGGCCGGATCAACCTCCATGCCCCTGTTGGAGATGATGTGGCCAAGCACCGTCCCATGAGTCACCATGAAGTGACTCTTCTCCCATGATAGAACCAAATGAAACTCGATACATCGCTGGAGTACCCGGTCTAGGCAGTCAAGACAAGAATCAAATCCGTCGCCGTAGACCGAGAAATCGTCCATGAAGACCTCCAAACACTCCCCTACCATGTCCGAAAAGATCGACAGCATGCACCTCTGAAAGGTCGCAGGGGCATTGCATAGCCCAAATGGCATGCGTCGAAAAGCATATGTGCCGAAGGGACAGGTAAAGGTGGTCTTCTCCTGATCCTCAGGAGCGATGGCCACTTGGTTGTAGCCCGAGTACCCATCCAGGAAGCAATAATGGCTCTTCCCTGCCAGTCTCTCAATGATCTGATCAATAAAAGGTAGGGGGAAGTGGTCCTTCTTGGTGGCTTGGTTGAGTCTCCTGTAGTCAACGCAAACCCTCCAAGAGGTGGGTACTCGTGTAGCGATCTCCTCTCCCGACTCACTGATCACAGTCGTGATGCCCGTCTTCTTGGGCACCACATGCAAGGGGCTGACCCACTTGGAGTCGGAAATGGGATAAATAAAATCTGCGCTCCACCATTTGGATATTTCCTTCATCACGACCTCTCTCAGGTTGGGGTTCAGTCGCCGCTGGAACTCACGCGACGGCTTCGCCCCCTCCTCAAGATAGATATGGTGGGAGCACACTGCTGGACTAATCCCATGGAGATCCGCTACGCTCCATCCGATCGCCTTGCGGTTCTTTTCAAGAACCCCCATCAGACGGGATTCCTGCTCACCAGTCAACTCGGCGGAGATGATGACTGGGTACATCTCTGGCTCGCCCGCAAGGAATCGATACTTCAGCGAAGTAGGGAGCGGCTTTCGCTCTGGAATGCTGGGTGCTGGCAAATCTGGCTGTGGAAGGAACTGAGTGAAAGCTGCAAGGTCGGCCAAATCTGCCTGGGAAAGCGAAAGCATACTCTCGCAAACTGGATCGGGAGAAGGCTGCTCAACTGCACTGTCTCTGCTCGGCTCTGCATCTACCTCCTCCTCATCTATAGGCTCAGGTGAACTCAGGTCTGGCATCTGATCATAACAATCGGCCCAAACAGACTCTGAATCCGAGGGATCTGCATCAATCGCGGTGGCATCAGTACCACCGGAAAACAAGGTGGCCTCAGCACCACCATCACTGAACATCGTGTAGCGATCAAGGACCGGCTCTGCTGCCTCTATGGTATCCTGAACCAGGGCTGTGCTCTCCAGACTCTCCTCTGCTATCGTCTCTGCATCAGCTGTATCTGAAAGTGAGAGGGTGGTCTGTGTCTCAAGATCTGCCCAAGCTACCTCATCATCTGTGATCACAAAATCACAGTCCTGGTGGATGTCTGGCTCTGCGTCTGTCAGCTGCTCTGAATCGGTACTCGCATCGGAGCGGGCTCTGAGTCTGGCTCTGTAGTCCTCGACCGTCTCTATTTGTATACTCTCGCCCTCGACGCGAAAGTACACCTTCCCACTATCATGATCAGTCACCGCCTTGGCTGTGGCCAAGAACGGACGCCCAAGGATGATGGGGGTATCGGTCACTGACTCAGGGATCTCCATGTCCAACACTACGAAGTCCACGGGGAATTTCAGGCCCTGAATCGTGACGATAACGTCTCGTAATAACCCCTTCGGCCTCTTGACAGATCGATCAGCGAACTGAAGGACTGTCATGCTCTGTCGAAGAGTGCCCAACTCGAAGCGGTCGAGAAGGGCTGCCGGAAGAAGGTTGATCGACGATCCGCTATCTAGAAGAGTACGGTCGAACCTCTGCTCACTAATCTGGCATCTGACATACGGGGCCCCTGAATCTGGCCTCTTGGCTGGCAGGCGGTTCTGGATCGCAAAACACGTGGCTTTCGTCAGCACATGGATCTCTGAAGTGTGGTTCCTCCTCCTCCTTCTGACTGTAGTCCTGTCTCTCAAAGATCGCTGGAGAAGGGGGATGTGCTGCAAAGCCTCCTGGAGGGTCAGCTGGATGTGAAATCGATCAATCATGCTCTGGCTGAACTCCTCAAGCTCTCTCTTTTTGGGATTTTCTTTTTCCTTCCCCTTCCCCATCTGAAGGGCTCTAGGGAAGGGGATCACTGGGTCCTTCTCAGATGAAGGACTAGGAAAAGGTCTAGACGGTTCAAGGACCGGATCCACACATACATCATGCACCACAGTGGGACCAAAAGAAAGTAAACCTTTTCCTTTATTCATAGCAGAGTTCCGAGATACATGAGTGCGAGGAAAAACAACATCTCTCTCTGTACACACACCGGTGGCCTCAGTACCACCACGGGCTGGCTGCTCTGCTGCTGCTGCAGGTAGACGTCGTGCGGCATCAGTACCGCTGGCTGGCTCGACTGAATGGGTGGTATCAGTACCACCTCCTCGAACTAGTGAAGCGGCGGCCTCAGTACCGCCGGTGGGATCAGCATCCGTGGTGGCCTCAGTGCCACCATCATCATCTGGAGCGGCATCAGTACCGCTCTCCTCCTCCTCATGTGGCGCCTCTGGAGTGTCCTCGTGGTGAAGCTCAAATGAGGCGCCGCCGCCTGCTGGGGTCCTACCGCTCCTAAGTGTGACAAAATCAGCATCAAATAGATCCGAAGAAGTATCATCAAAAGGGTCACTAGGAGTGGCTAACTCAGTATGTACTACCTGCTCAGATTTCCTCTTAAGACTATTCGGATTCGGCTCAATCTGGGCTGGTATGGCGGCCTTCCCTCTCACCAGGTCCCGCATCTCCTGGCGGAACTCGTCCATCTCCCGTCTGAATGTGGCCTGCTGGTCCGTGAGGAGGCGGGCGATGTCATCCAAGGCGGGGCTCTCGTGGGAGCCCGACGGGTGTCCTCTCTGTGGGTGAGGCTGCTGGAAGTGCTGTGGTGGGTAAGAGGGGTAGGATGGAGGCTGCTGCTGGTATCCCTGGTGAGCCTGCTGCTCACGTCTCCAAGACTGTCCCTGCTGCTGATAGGGACGAGGACCGTAGGATGACTGCTGCTGATGTGCTGGGGGCTGCTGCTGCGGCTGGTGCTGGTCTCTCTGCTGGGAATACTGCCCTCCCTGTCCTGACGGCTGCTGTTGGGGCTGGGCACCACCACTCCCCCACCTGAATCCGGGATGGTCTCGTCGGATCCCAGGCTGGGGGCGGTCATACCAAATCCCGTTGACATCCATCAACGGCTCTGCATCGAAGGGGTATGGTGGCAGTACGGCCAGAGGCTGATCCGGCTGGTAGACCACCATCTGCATCTCTGGAGATGGTGGTGACTGGTAGGTGGGCTGCGGCTGCTGGTACGGCTCCGCCTGTACAAGGTGAACCTGTCTAGGCTGCTTTGAAGAGCTGGAGCGCTGGGACGAGCTGCTGCTGCCGCCGGTATCGCCTCGCGACAGAAGACGGGGCTGTGAAGCCGTCTGTGTCTCCTGTAGACACATGAGCTGGGTCTTCATGTCGCTCAGAACCTGTGCCATCTGTTCCATCTGCGTGATACTCTGGCACTGCTTCTTCTCTATCAGCTCCATGCGGTCCAACTTCTCGCTGATGATGCCCATGTCCGCAGCGGATGACTCTGCCTGTGCTGCTGCGACTGCGGACGAACTGGATGGACCTGCATCTACCCGTGCTATCCGCTGGTACTGCACGGATCCTGGCTGATGTGGCTGGGTCTTCTGAGTATAGAGCCTGGTCTGAGACATCACCATATAGTTCTCGGACATCTCCTCGTAGATGGCCCAGACCGACTCATGGTCCTTGGCAAAGTAGGACCCGCCGCAAGAAGCGTTCACCAGACCCTGAATCTCTGGCGTCAACCCGCTGAAAAAGCTCTGAACTAGGTTCGGCTTGGATATGTCGTGGTGCGGGCATCTGTCTAGGAGCTCTCGAAACCTCTCCCAAGCCTCGTGAAACTGCTCGTTGGGAAACATGGAGAAGTTGCTGATCAGGGCCCTCGCTGCATTCGTCCGCCCGAGTGGATAGTACTTTTTAAAGTACTCGGTGCGGAGCTGCTCCCAGGTGTAGACAAACTTCCCTAAATGCTTCAGCCAGGTGGCTGCTCTATCTACCAGTGAAAACGGGAAGGCTATCATCCGGATCGTATCCTGGTCCACGTGGCGGTCGTGGACAGTGCTGCAGATCATCAGAAACTCCTGGAGGTGAAGATGGGGCTCCTCAGTAGCAAGCCCAAGGAAACGGGGCAGTAACTGCAAGGTGTTCGGGGGGAACTTGAAGTCCCCCACGATAGCTGGCACTACCACCCAGTGATGCATCAGAGTAGATCCGGGGTTGTGCAACTCCCGCATCGGTCGTGGTGGTCCTCCTGCCGCGGCGGCTGCCGCTGCGGCGGCGGCAGCTGCTGCTGCGGCTGCTGCGGCTGCGGCTGCGGCCTCTGCATCAGGCATCTCCTCAGGCTCGCTCTGCTCTGAACCTCGCTCTGCTCTGAGCCTCTCCAACTCACGCCTCATCTCTATCATGAATGCTCCCTGATCGCGTAACTGCTGCTGAACTGTCTCGAGCGATGCGATCAGGGTGGAGTTGATCGCTCCCTGGTCAAATACAACATGCTGGTCTCCCTGCGGACCTCTGGAGTGATAGTCTGATCTGGCTGCCATAGCGACGTCTGCAAAATCAAATGAGCCCAACTCAGGTGCTGTCAAATCGGCTAATCTCTCCTCGGGCTCATGTCTCTTAGTGCTGAAAGAAAGGGGGTCGAGGGGGAACAGGGCGGAATCGTACTCGGGCTCGGAGAGCTGGTCTGGGCTCTCACGAGCCAACCTAGATGATCGGGTAGACGTGCCCGAAAGCGGTGCAGCCAGAGGCTGCCTAAGAGACCGTCTACCCATCATCTTGATCTGGCGAGTAGTGCGGATGAGATCTGGAATCAACTATGATCAAAAACAAACCCCCGGTTCACCAACGCAACGCGAGCTGAAGACCGTGAAAGTTCGGTCAAATTATCTTGTCTATTTTATTTTGGTGAACACACAAAATATCAGAGCGCTTACATGACCTGTTAGGATATCCGATGCTATCCCAACCGACTGGCCCGCACGGAAGAGTCGGTAATCGGTCGGGTCTAACACCCGGAGGCTCTACCTAGGGTGCGGGTCACTCTCTCGCGCATCCAAACCAGACAATGAGGGGGTTGCTCTCCCCAAGACAAAGTTTTTAGGGTGAGCGGTTTTTAAGATCAAGTATGATTAGCAGTCCCGATTTTATTGTTTTTCTTTTTAATATTTTTCAGAGCAAACAAAAGGCCTAACGAATTTTTCGGTTCTCCTGATTATTAAGTCCGAAAACAGGGGGAGAAGACGAAAAAGCCGATGCGCGATAAAATCAATGATGCATGCAAAGTAAGGAAGGCGTACCTGACTCCAGCACTCTACATGCAATATGATCCGCGCAGAATTTAAAGACAGGAATAAAACTACCTAAATGATGCAACGGGAAAAACCGAGTCCTAGATGAGCAATTCCTAGCGCAGAACCGTCTAACTCAGTCACTCGCCCTCGATCCAAAGAGTCCGGTCTTGGCCCACCCCTCCTCTTCTCGACAGGTCGAGTTCAGGAGTAGCGCTTGTGGGGCAGGCTCGCGGCGCGTAGGCTCTCAGGAAAGCAACTAAGTTATTTTTATTATTTATTATTAGTAGGTCCAATTAACGATCTATAGGAACAGATAAGCAGTTAGGTGTGTGGATCCTACTAATTACGTCACAAGCACCAGAAATTCCTACGGCTAGGGGCTCGATCAAAACCGCGTAAACACCGGAAAGGCAGTAAAAAAGTAAAAGAAAGCCGCGAGAAATCCGCGAAAAACCGCTAAGGTCCTAAAGGGTCCCCGAGCACACCGGTGCTCGGCGAAACAGACCCGCTACGGTAGAAGTCCAAACAGTCCAAGAGTCTCTGAGTCCTGTATTATTACAACAATAATAGAAGAGTCCTAAACTATCCTCACCCACTCAGCTCTCTCTCTCTCGCTCTCTCCTGCGGCTCGATGAAGAAACGAGCCGCCTCCGCTTCGCTCGGGTGCACCGACGCTCCTAGGAATGCCGCCCTCGCTCCTCGGGCCCTCGCAAGAAATAGAGAGAAAAGTGGTCAGTCCAGATATTATTGGCAGAAATATGAGAAAAATATATGCAACAAATCTATACAAAAAAGCCGTGAAACTCAAAAAGCCGCGGAAAAAATCTAAAAGTGACTACTAAGCCGTGCTCCCCGGCAACGGCGCCATTCTGATTAACCCGAAAAACCCTCAAGACCCGGGTGAAGGTAATAAAACAAGGGTCGTTGCGACCCGGATCTCAGAGGATGGGTATATCAAGAAAAATATCGAACCGCGAAATAAATCAGAGATCAAACACGAAGTGCGGTCCTAGCTATGAGATTAACCTGGTATAGCACCCAGGGTCGAACACAAGAGCACGGGTTGGCTTAAAAAGCCTAACGAAGTAGTCAAAGAAAAAGGGAAAACATTTTTAGTGGTTTTTAATTGTTTTTTTAAATTTTTTTTTGGATTTTTAATATGTAAAGAAAATAAGGAAACACGAAAACAAGCACACTTTCAACAATTTATTTAATGTATGAAAAATCAAGCAAAAATTCAAGAAAAATTGTTTTTATGTTTTTTAGGTTTTTAAGTGTTTTTGATGAATTTTTGGGATTTTTATAAGGTGTATTTTATTTTCTAAAAATCAAACAGTGCTAAAAAGACAAGGTATTGTCCAGCCAGGTCCAAAATCCAAAAATAAAATATTTAAGGATTCAAGAGGGCCTGGAGGTAATTTTCCTGTATACTAGAGAAAACAAGGAAAATTTGAGCACCAAAATTATGTTTTTGGGTTTTTAAATTATTTATTATGATTTTTATGAGGGTTTAGGTGTTTTTGAATTTTTAGGGTTTTTACTCAATGAAAAATAGCCAAAATTGGCTAGAAAATCTAGAAACACAACAGAAACAACACCTAAGTTTTATAGAATTTTTGGGGGTGTTTTTATATTTTTTTGTGGTTTTTAAATCTAGACAGTAGCTAAAATGATGGTTTTTGAATTTTTAAAAATAACAAATAAACTCAAAAATGTCCTCTAAAATTCTCAAAAAATTCTACAACATGGCAGGAGCCATATGTCAAATTTTCATCGAATTTGGAGGTGATTTGATATTTTATTCAAAATCCAAAAGGGGGCACTGTGCACAGGGACCAAAGTGCAAATACCCAAAGCTCTGGGGGTCCTGGTGCAAAATACCCAAGAAATCACGCGCGAGGCGCGTGCCTGGGGCACTCAAGGACCTATATGTAAGGAAAACAAGTCCGAGGACCTTTTGGTAACTCGTACCAAAAAGTCCAAGGGCTATGTTGCAAATAACCCACTCAAAAGACGCACATGCCCAAATACAACACTCACAGGGGCATATGTGCAAATACCAGAAAGTTTCTATTCATTCATAAACATCCAGAACTACAGGGCTAGATTTGCAATTACACCAAATACACACGTGACGACGCACGTGGCTCACACAAACAGGGGCATAAATGCAAATAGTCTAAAAGATGAGGTCAGTGTGCAAATGTCCCAACGTAAATAAAGTACTCTAAATATTTACAAGACTGAAACATAAAGCAAAAACTAAGAGGGGGGCCTAAGGTAATTTACCCCTTTATTAAGTCGAGCCGATGGATGGACGCCACGTGGATAAATGGTCGGCTGGCAAGGGGTGGCGCCCAGGGCTGGGTCTTCAACTGTGATCCGACGGTCCAGGTGCTCCTCGGATGGACGATAGTGATGGAATCTGGAGCTCGGGGGTCAATCGGACGGCGGAGAAGGATGGTGGACGAACAGGGCTCCGGCGAACTTCGCCGGACTCGTGACGGCGCTGGTCCCCTCCTGGGCGCTCGCTGAAGATTGGAGGAGGAAGCTGCGGGCCCTCCGCGTCTAATGGGGGTCTCCGATGACCCAACCGATCCTCGGAGAGGTCCGACGAGGTCGGCGGAGGCGGAGCAGCTGGACCAAGTGGTCCAAGCCCTCAGATGGGCTTGGATGAACCTGCAAAGTATCCCAGCAAACTCGCGGGTCGAGGGCAAAGTACCTCGACCCTGTTAGGCGTGGTGAAGGTGATCGGGGAGGCGAGATGGGCGAGCTCCGGCGAGGCGATGGACGGAGGAGCTCGAATCCCAGCTCCTGTGCGAGCTGGGTTGAACGGAGGTGCGGAGAATGTGCGCGGAGGGATGGCGATGGTGAGCGTAGGTTCCGATGATCAAGAAGATAAGCGATATGGCCGGAATCACAGGAACTCGGCGAAACTAAGATTTGGGGGAAACAAGAAATTACGCTAAATGGAAAGGCTAGAAAGCTACCTGGGTGGAGTGGAAGACTGTGCTGGAGCTTGGCTAGCTCCTGGTCGTCGCCTCGAAGGTTGTCACTGCCTGAGGCTCGAGCTCCTGCACGGGGCGGAGCACGGCGGCGCGAAGTCGCCGGATCGATGGTCCGGGCACCCCCTCCTCACTGCGACGAAGGCAATCGCGAGCTGTCACCTCGGAGATTGCAATGGAGGTCACCTCGGAGATTGCAATGGGAGTCACCGGGAATGAGAGTGGCGAGCCAAAGATGGCTGGAAAGGAGAGCGGAGCTCGGCTATATACGTGAGTGCCGACCCGACTAGGGCTGGTCGGGTAGGGGCTGCGAGAAGCACGGATCCCAATGCGGATGCCCCCGGCGGTCATGTCGGAGTACAAGGAAGCGATAGGACCCGGGGTTGCGGAGGAGGCGATCGGATCGAGCGCGGAAAAAGAGGAGAAGTCAGGTCGGGCGCAAGATCCGTGGGAGAAGACGGTCCGCGGGGGGAGTTGACCGGGGTCAACATTCCCCGTGGACCAGTGAGGTGCTGCCACGTGGATAAGATTTGAAACTCAAAAAATGAGGCAGCAAATGGTCGATTCAGCAAAAACTTCCAACATGAAATATTTTTCTTTTTATTTTTTCTATTTTTGGTGATTTTTAATTAATTTTTAGAAATAAAAAATAAGGATTTACAATATATAGGTATATATACAATAAAGAGGCTTTGATTTTTGATTTTTAATTATTATTTTTATACAATTTTTATTCCCATTTTATATTTTATTTATTTATAGAATAAAATGAGGAATAAAAGGATATTTTTATTGTATTTTTATTATTTATATACATAGGTGAAATAAATAGTTATGTACAACTATATACATAGCATATGTACAATATATTTTTGTATTTTTAATTTTTGTTATTTTTATTTGATTTTGTTTTGTTTCTTTTTATTTATTTTATTTACAAAATATACCATAGAGTGTTCACAAAAAGTTTTGAAAATAAATACATTTATTTTAGGTTAAATAAATAAAGGATGATGGTCTATGCACATGGTGGAGGGGTATTTTTGCATTTTTGATTTTTAAATTTTTATTTTGTTTTTAATAGTTTCTAAATATATACAAAATATGTACAAGCATATTTTTGGTTGAGGAAAATATAATTTTATTTATTTACATAGATATACTACACATGAGCTCCTATCTCTCTCTACTGTGGCTTTTATGCGGTCAGGCCCATGGCTGAGCCCTCCCTTGGGTTAGGTTGCTCAATATTTATTCTAAATATTTCCTCTTTTTCTTTTTGATCTTTATTCCTTTTATTTTTTGCACAAAACATGCTAATTATAAGTTTTTACACAATCATGCTGTTTGGTAAGTATTTGTATTTACACATATCTACATGTATTTGCAAAGGTTTTTGTAGCTAAAATATAAGAATAAAGAGTGATGAATGGGTATTCATCACCAGCCTCACATCAGACAAAAAACCTTCGAGGACTAGGCAGAAAGTTTGGTTATTCGATACAAGTTGCATATATTCTATAGCAAATTAAAGAGTAGATGGACACAACCATTCATGGTAAAAGAAGTATGTGACAACGGAAGCATCTATAATATCATATTTGTCACCTGACGCACAGTTTTTTGTTGTCGATGATCAATTGATGAAACCTTATCTCAAGCATGAACATTTTTTATCATTATCGATTCAATTCAAGTGGCGATTACCAAGGAATCCTCCACTAAAATAATTCAAATAATGGTCCTCTAAAATCTTTCTAAATAACAAGATTTTCAAGGATCGCACAGTCTCACAAGGCGAAACTGCAGTGTTGAGATGATCACTCAAGAACCTTGTTGAATTCAATAATTAACCGACTATACGTATAAGGTAATGAAAAGCAAAATATGTGAGTTAAAATTGATTATAACTCTACAATGGATGCACAAATGTAAGCATGTAAAGTGTCTAACACAGGGAGCAAATTAGATAGATCGGGCAAATTAATGCGCAAATTTTTTGTGTGTTCTTCTTTTCTATTAGTTTTTTGTTTGTGCATTTTTATTGGTATTTTTATGGGATTTTTATTTTAAATTTTATAATTATTTAAATTATCTATTTTTATTTCTGTTTTATATTATCTGATTTTTATTCCTATTTCTTTTTAAATATATAATGTGGAATATATAAAGCTATATATATAAGATGAGGTAATAATATTTATAAAAGCAATTAAAAATAAATAAAAATCATAGAATTAAATAATTTTGGGTTTTTATGAATTTGCAAGTTTTTAGTTAATGTTGCTACTTTTTATATATTTTTGAAGAAAGAAATACCCAAACAAGGATTAAAAAATAAGTTGATTTGTTTTGGAATTAAAAATGAAAATGATTCAAATTTTCATAACTGATTTTTATTAATAATGAAAGAAAATTCAAAGATAAAATATATATTTTGGGATTTTTGGGAATTCTATATTTTTTACTGTATTTGTAGATTTGTAATTTTTGTGGGTTTCTTCTTCTTTTTTTAGGATTTTGGATCTTGAGTTGTAAAATAAAAAGATAAACAATATATATTTAGAATTTTTCAAAAAGGTTTTATGTTTTTTTTGTACTTTCTAAGTCAACCCTGACTTTCTTGTGATCTTTTTTGTTTTTATACAATAGGAAAAAGTCCTAAATGCAAAATTAAAAATTTACGTGAAAGTATGTGCAAACAAGAACACAACCCTATTTTTATGGATTTTTTGGAGAATGGTTACTATTTTAAAAAATTAAATACAAGCACAAAAAACTAATGTCCTAAAAAGGGCATTTATGCAATTGAAATGAAGCACGAGGGTGTTTCTGCAAAAAGTACCAAAATATTTTAACTAGAATTAAATACTTATGGACTAAATGTAAATACAAATACCCATGAGGGTATACCTGCAAAACACCAACCTCATATGGGACCGCGTGTGAGGTGATGTGGATTGTTCTCAAAAGAAAATAAGTAAAAGTGTGAGGTTCTGTTTGCAAAAATTACAAAAAAGATACTAACAATATAGATGAATGTTTGAATATTAAATATTAAATCACAAAAACAAGGGGTCCAAGATTGCAAAATACCCCACTCATCGTCAGACCCGACGGTCATAGGTGCTTCACACGTTATGTGTCGCTCACAGAAGGCGTGATACCCCTTCGACTTTAGCATTAGAGATTAGATCTCTCAAGCAAGATCGACGGAGGAGGCTCGATCAGATTCGAAGGAGGAGCGACTTCTTTTTTTCATTTTCTGTACTTATAGGCATAAGTATTTACTAGAGACTATCGAAAACAAGTATATGGGGTGATGAATCTCCATTCCATTACCTTTATTCTTTTATTTTGGCCTTTAAACCCTAACTAAATGCATGTAAATATCATTATTTTGCACAAATTAAATCTCTAATTTATTGTATAAATATTGCATAAAATACTATATTTAAAGCTAAAATAAAAGAATAAATAAAAGGAAAGAAATAAAGAAGTAAAATACCAAAGGTATTTTATGATCCTAAACCCCGAGACCTAGTCAAGAATTGATTTGGTCGACAAGGAATAAAGTACGGGGGATAAGGACCAAAAATAGAATAAAAGCCCTTATTTTTATTCATCAATAATTCAGTTTTTGGGACCGATTTTATTTTTTATTATTTATACCTTAAATCAATAAACTTTGTACATGAAAGTTGTAGATAAAAATACATAAAAATATAAAATTTATTTCACACAAAATAATACAAATTATACATTATATACTCAAAATAAAAAGCCAAACCCAAACTTCCCAGACCCATTTCTTCTCCATATAAACTCAAAATGCACCAAAATCACCTTAATTGTATCACTTTCTATTAGCTATTTAATGAAGGTGGTTTTACTTAATTTGGAGTTAAGATGCAAAAGTTAGGTTTTGGATACATTAAACCTGAATAAAATGTGCATTTTATTTGTTCTTTATATTTTTCATTATTTTATATTTTTGTAATTTTGTAAACATTATTTATAGTATATGTACATAATTAGAATAAAACAAACTCATAAAAGAGACACTAAAATAATAAGTCTATTTCTATACATAGATGAATACACTATACATACACTTATATAATAAATACATATATTTATTTAAGTGCACAAATAACCTCATAACAATACAATAAAAATATATCTATGTGTATTTAAATAAGTTATAAATATATAAATACATGTATAAAAAATCAAATATAAAATACTAAATAAAATTAAAATATGCAATATATAGGAAAATATACCTATGATTATAGTAAATATTGACTCATAATAAATAACTCCATAAAAATAAATAAAAATATGAATTAAATACTACATAAAATAAAAAAACATTTCTTATTTTATAACCTATAACTAATTAATTCATTTAATAATTATTATTCATTTTACAATGTATTTTTTCCTTACATTTATCCGGTTGGTCCACGTGGACCAACCAGACCGCTTTGTTTATCGACCTAAGTCAACATGCCCTTTGGCACCTTTTATTCCTCTAACATCTCGAGCATCCCGCTTCCCTCCATTTTCCCTAACGATCTAATGATCAAATCTCCTTTAGCATTGGGCAAAAATTTCCGATTTGATTGCCCTAATTCATACTTGATATTCAAATCACATCAATCTACTTTGTATCATCCTTGAAATGATTCACATCACCCAACCATTTTTATCCTATAAATATGTCCCTCCATCCACCATTCCAATTTAGATCCCTTTTCAAGTTTTAATTCCCTCTACCCTCGACCAAACGAGTTCCTTAGTGATAGTAGGAGACCCCTTGCGGTGCTGGAGCAGATAAAGGAGGCGAGGAGGCGGTCCAAGGCATCACTCCGGTGAAGCCTCTGCTCTTTGGTGTGCAAGCCAAGTTTGAGTGTCACACTTTCAATTCTAGGTAATTTTTCATATCAACATTTTAATTACACTTTCAATTTTTCATGTTAGTGTAGTTTGTAGGTATATTTATCAAAAGTTCAGTTCGTTGGAGCTGCTAGGCCTCCAGCCATGTGATCACTGTATACTTCATGTTCTGCCATGTGTTTCACCCCCATCTTCTTCCCATGTTGTTATTCCACCTCCTCGACCCATCAAACCACATGAATCACCCCAGATTCAGTCCACCAATGTTCCTTCTCCGCCCATAGCTTGAGTACTTCCACCTCGCCTCAATTTTCAACCTTTTTGCTAAATAACAGCCTGAGGACCTTTGACCGAGCTTCCTCTTTCTAACCATATAGGTCCTCGAAGGAATAGAGTCCATTCGTGGCCCACTCGACATGCAGGAGCACCTCCAAGAACATCTGAGCCCCATGAATCTATTAGCGCCCCCCGGACTTAACTAAGCCATCTGGGAGGAGCGGGACATTGGTCAGAACGAAGAGAGAAATTTGGTGGTGCTGAAGGAGGCCAGAGAAGAGAGCTATTGCAGACCCAAAGTCACCCAAGGCGAGTTCATCACATGTTCTTCATGATCGCCTATGTGTTGTCGATCAAGAGATGAGTCCCAAATTGTATAGATGTCAGATCAACACGAGCCTCAGCTATAGGATCCAATTAGGGTGTCTAATCTCTGTCGTTTGCCATCCAATTGTCATCATGTATCGAGGTGGTGACATGTGGTAAATAAAGAATCCAGATCCGCTCGATCCGCCTCTTTTTGCATTTGTTTCCCTCTAATTACTTTATTTTCTTTTAAGTCATGTAAATATGTAATGTAGTTTAAAATGTTTTTATTATTTGTAAGTGATCCCCTGAGTGTATTGCATATTCATATTTGGTCCTTGTCAACTCAGCTCAGGTGTCATCCCACGTGAATTGGGCATTTTCACTTATATCCCTATGGTTTTTGTATTTATAATTTAGTCAATAAAATTCAAATATCGGTTATAACCTTTTTAGAAATTTGCATGTAAACCCCTGCCTTAAATTTTAATTGTGAATATGCCCTTTCTAGTTTAAACATTTTTTGCATGTTTTCTATTTTTATAAATATGATACGTGCTCCTCTAGTTACTTTATTTTTTTAAGTCATGTAAATATGTAACATAGTTTGAAATTGTGTGTGTTATTTGCAAGTGAACTCCTGAGTGCATTGCATATTCATATTTGGTCCTTGTGAGATCAGCTCACGGATCATCCCACATGAGCTGGCATTTTGCATCTATATCCCTATGGTTTTTGTATTTGTAATTTAGTAAATAAAATTCAAATATCAATTATAACTTTTGAGAAATTTTCATGTAAACCCCTACCTTGTATTTAATTGCAAACATGCCCTTTCATATTTAAATATTATTATGCATGTTTTTTATTTTTATAAATATCATGTTGCCTCAAAAATTATGGAAAATAAGTTACATGGATGCATGCTCTTTCATGCTATATAATTAATTTCGTATTTTATGCAATTTTTCTATTTATTAGATATAAAAAATACAACATTTTATCCATATTTGCGTTTAAAAATCTAAAAAAAGATCATTTAAAAAACAAAAAAAAATATCTTGTTTATTTTAGCATTTTTGCTCCAGGCTAAAAAGTATTAAAAATAGAAAATAAAAATGATAAAAAATTATAAAAGCTCCAAAATCTTTATAAAAATATAAAAACTCTTCAAAAATATCCAAAATATTTATTTCTATATCTATATTTTCTGTATATTATATAATTTAATAAAAATAGTTTGGGAAAAGTTTGAGTATATTTAGTATTTTAAATTACAAAAATGACTTATTTAAAATTCCTTGATTTTGCATATTTAGGATTTAAAAATACCTAAAAACTAGAAAACTTCCTGAAAATCACAAAACATTAAAAAATATCAAAATCACAAAAATATTTTGTTTTCTAATTTTTGACTATTTTTACTTATATTTATCTCTATTATATTCTATTCTGCCTATTTATACATATGTAGTATTATATATCTACTATAATTATTGTAATTATTATAAAAACCTTATATATATTTTAAAATCTTTAAAAAATAGAAAGGACTATACCTTAGGGTATTTTCCTGATTTTATATTTATTATATAAATTTTATATATCAATCTTATATCATATATGTATTATCTTATATATATTCATATACTCTTATATATATCTTTATAATAATATAAAATATTAAAATTAAAAAGAAATTAAAAAATCAGAAAATTAAAAGTTAAAAAACATATAAATGAAAATTTTAAATAAAAATTTACAAATAAAAAACTCACACAAAAAGACTAAGTAGACACTTCTATACACAATTTGTTTTGATCAGGAATAATCATTAGGTTACCACGTTTACTCTCAGTGATTCGATCTCTACATTCTTACATATTATACACCTTTGTCTGTAGAAAATAAATTGTACTTCACATTTATGTTATTAATTGATTATTCATATGGTGTAGGTACTTGTTGATTAGTACGAGTCTCTTGAGCGGTCGCTTCGACGACTGTTGATCTGCCTTGTGGATTGGCAAGACCCTCACAAGACTCTGCTCATCAACTCCTAAAACGCATACACGGTCTGATCCAAAGGCTCTCAATGGTCTTCTGGATCTCACTATCTAATTTGTTATACATGTTTTATATAGTTTCCATTTCTTTTTCCCCAACTCTCCGAGGAGAAGGCACACTATTCTTGAAAGTGTTCGAGAATACTTCCATTAGATAATATCTAAGCATTTTGAAATAAAGATAAAAAATGATGATTAAATTATACTTAATTATCATAAATAATGTAGATGTGATTCATATTATTTAAACTTGTGTAGAGATCTATCTGATAATTAAATTTGATTTATTATCGTAGATGAGATTGATATGGATGGCACTATCCAAAATAACCATGGATAATGTTGATGTAATCGATAATATAATAGAGAGAATTAATTGTAAATAAGATTCATAATTTAAACATTAATGTGAATTGGGTTCACATTGAGCAACTAATTGTAAATGTGATTTGAATTTAGTTTTGGATGGTTGAATATGATTCATAAATATCAATAGTATATTTGTGATTATTACAAATATTATGCAAAATATTTGGTGATAGTGTATTAATAAAATAATTCTATGAATAATTTTTTGGTGTAATAATATTACATCAAGATATATGCAGAGCGAAAATCTCTCTCCAATTCCATAGTGGACATCCATTGTATAGATGAGGAAGGAGGCTATCCATTTTCCTCGTTTTTGGAAGGAGGTTCTCTTCATGAGAAAGATTTATTTTGAGATTAAATTTTGGAGCATAAATTAATAATTGATTTATTAATTCTAAATATTATTTTACTTGTAGCACAAATAAAATCATTTAGTCACAATAATCGATTATTAATTAAGAGTGCATCTACACCATCCATTATTTTATAAAAGAGAGTCTAACGCTAGCTCTCTTTATTCAATCAAGGAATGCAATTATTGCAATAACTCTCTCTCTCTCTCTCACCACACATCTACCCCCTTTCCCTCTCCAACCCTTGTGGTCATCCACATGGGGTTCATGGAGACTATGATCGTCGTCGCGCTGTCATCATCATGCTACTGAATTGATTGCATATGGATTTTCATCTTTTTAATGCTCTTGTGATCTTAAAGAAGATGTCCGATTTTGTGAGATGAAATTAGAAGATTCTTTACTCTAATTGTCATCGTGAATCGTGGGAACACGTGTCTCATCCACACGCCCATAAGTGTTCTTTCGTTAGATCGAACTTGAGACATGAGACATGTTTCTTTAGTGGCTTTGAGATCACGATCACACATCAAGGGGTAATCATATTACTCATGTGATCTTGATGAATTAATCGAAAAAAAAAATTAAATTCCACTGCACCATCGACTAGTTTGACTAATCAACTTAGGTCAGATATGATTTGATCTCCAGGCTTTTGTAATTCTCGAGGCATCATGGCATCCCTTCAATATATTTTATGTAATCTCCCTTTTATATCTCAATAGAAACTTGATATGTATGATCTGAAAGATAATAATTAACTATTAACGATTACATGTTATATATAACCGAACATAGACATATTTGTAATGTATTTTTTATTTACACGATATGAGTTTTTTATTTTGATGGATATGAATTTTTCTTTCTTCGTAGTTACGTATCCATATATGGTACCAATTTTATTTTTTGGATATGGCTACAAAATTTTCTAGTGTATGGAGATACGGGTATATATATAATTTATAGACATATAGATTTGTATACATCTACAAATATAACTAGATGTGTTATGTGGTGACGTGTAATATTTTTGCAATCATTTTCAAATATATAAAGGAAATTATATATTATTATATTTAATTATTTATTATACAAATTATATAAATTAAAAATTTACTTTATATTCTTTTTGTTTTATTGTATTTATAATTATGCAGTTTTGAATTAGTCAACAACTAATTTATACTTTACAAAAATATTTCTTTTCATTATAAATATTATGAGACATTTATTATATATAGGATAATATGTAGTCTTTTGTAATGTAATCGTACATAAATTACAATTATCGATTATCATATTTGTATTACTAGTAGATATTTTTCTTGATAGCTACCAGATTTTAGGGCATACAAGGATATGATAACACTATATCTGCATTTGTACCCATTTATTTGCAACCCTAATTGTAAAATGTATCCCTTCTAAAATGAATAAAAATGGAGACGTCAAAACTTATATAACATATACGATAAGGGGTTCTTGCACACATATATGTATGTAGGCACGTGCGTATGTATGTATCTTGCATCTAGGCACATTATGTAGCATTTCTTATTTAAAAATGATAGATCTAATGGTATTATTTAACATCATATTAATAAGGGTAAAATGGGACTGCCTCATGGGGAGAGCTAAACTTGGTTCTCCCGTCTCATTTCCCTATTTTTTATTTTTTTATTTAAAAATAAATCTGTGGAAATTCATCATTATATCTCTATATTATGTCATTTAAGTTTTGTGTGAAATAAAGGCTCATGCGGCTTTGATGAATCTGTGATTCATCGCTCTAAAAGTTGAATCTATTCACCATTCGTTGTACATCCTCCAGATCCCATCGGTTCTCAAATCCACTCCCGTCCTATACTTAGGCTGACCAGAGCCTAAGTATAGGGGAGGATCAATGCCCATCATGTATAAACTCATCCATTTACCCTCTTGACCTCGTCCGTCCCATTTTTTGATCCTCTTCTACACTTTTGCTGCCAGAGCCTAAGTATAGGGGGGCGGAATGACTTCTATACATTTTTGCTATTTTAGCTCTCCTATGCTTAGCACGAGCTATGTCTTTTTCCTCGCTTTTCGTTCTTTGAGGACATAGCACACGCTAAGTATAGGGGGACATGTATATATTACATATATACTTTACGCATAGCTCGTACTTTCGTGTATTTTCGTGTATTTTTGTATATATTATGCAATAATTACATGGGGTAAAAATTGAAAAAATGTAATACATGTATAATACGTATAATACTCGTATAAAAAAGTTGTAAAATTCTTGTAAATTATACTTTTGTAAAATTTGTTGTAAAATAGGATGTATACCCATAAATTATGCATACTTGTATACTATGTATATTATGTACAAGTTGTATAAACTAAAAATTGTTGTAAATAATATTCTTGTAAAACTTGTTGTATACTAGAAAATAAAATAAAATGTTGAAAATAAAGGCTTCTTATTTACTCTTGCATATCATCCTTACATTTCAAAAAAAAGAGTCTTGCATTTCATTCATCTCTGTAGCATGTCATCTACATCTCATCTGCATATCATGCATATGCAAAGTGGAAAGCTAGTGGGTTCTGAACCAAGTTTTGACTAGATGTTGAGGATGGATTTGATTTGACCTTAATCTACCTAATTTCAGAGGAACCTTACAGGAACCGGCGTTAACATTTTTCAGGTCAAGTCACTTAGTTCTTTGAGTCTACAAGTCTATGTTTACATGTCATCTTGATTAGTCTATGTAAAATGTTTCGCGCACACGTATGATTCTTTTAGACAGTGACCTAACTTGGACAAGCACCATGCACGTAGATGTTCATTGATGAGGTCGTGAGGAGGTAGAATCCTTTATCTCGGAGTAGCACAAGGGTGGAATCATCCGTCCTCCTCTAGGAAGGGTAGTGCATCTCAACCTAGTCTGGTGGTGTTGACGTCTAAGGACAGGATGTTGTGGGTTGCAATAAAGTTTCAAAAGAGGGATAGTCTACTGGCTGAAGGAGAAAACTCCTGATGTACATGCTACACCTTGTATATAGTTCAAAAATAGAAAAAAAGAAAGAAAAGAAAAGAGAGAACTCCCAAAAAATGGACAGACCTAATTGAAAATAAAATGCCTGCTGGAGTATGTATATTTGCAAGGCATATGCTTCAAAGCCTCATACCATAGAAGCCTGCAGCTGGATGACTTGGCTACACTGGTCAAGCATCCTAGGATAGGTAGCAACACTGGCTACCGTCCGTTCTTCTCTCCACCTCCTCTTCTAGAGCTGGTTGCACTTGAACTTAGAAGGGAATACCCCGCTCCTCAAGGAAAGAGTTACTGGACCGAGGAACTAGAGTTACCTTGTTAGAGGAGGCTGGTTCTTTGCCATTCCTGATGTGGAGAGCTATACTTCACTTACACGGTACAAGTAAGATTCAAGGTCATCACAATTTGCGTATGAGGATTTGTTCTGACCTGACTGTTGAGGCGTCTTGAATAGAATACTCGGGGACGAGAAAGGTTTAAGTATAGGGGGTTGATGAATCTGTGATTCATCACTCTAAAAGTTGAAAATAGAGATTTGTTCCCGAAATTAGCTGCATATTTCCACTTATATTGCATAATTAGCATTCATGCATGTGTAAATAATATCTGCATTTTAGCATTCATATTTCCATTAAATAAGGAGCCAAAAATCACTTGTACATATTCACATGTATATAACTAAATTCACCTATTTGCATATATTTTATACTAATCTCAAATCCAATAAAATCAACTTTATAGTGTATATATTACGAACAATAATAAATGAAAAATATCATAAAAATACTAACTTGTAAAATTGTCCAATAAACCCAAATACAGGTTTGAAACTATGAACCTTAAAACGTGCATATCTCTCTCATACAAAGTCCAATTTAGGTCTACTCATTTTTAAAGTAATATACATTCAAAGACCTTCAAAATAAAACCAATTTCATTAAAATCGGAGATCGTATGTGAAACTTGGGTTTTGGGCCCCTATTGTATATTGTACATATTGACCATTTCGTCCTTGTATTTGTCCTTCTATTTTCTTAATTATTACAAATCCAAAAAAATAGATTAAGTTGTAAATACTTCTTTCATATTTTTTTCTAACTTTTTTTATGTCTCTCTTATTTAAAAATGACAAAAAATGCAAAAGGTAAAATCTGATATTTTATACATATAAGATACCACCCAAAAATATTTTTGTATAGATGACTTCTTTTGATTTTTAACCCTTCACAAAAGTTGTACATTTTGTCACGACGAGCAACTTGTGTTGACCAATTTTTGATTTAATCTCTTTTGTTATTTCTTTTTTATTTTTCTTTACATTTAATTTTTGAATTTTCTGGGAGGGACAAGTGGTGGCTCTTGGAGCCGCCACGTGTCATCCTATTTTTATTATTTTATTAATTTCTTATTTTATTATTTTAATTATTATTATTTATTTTAATTAATTATTTTTATTTATTTATTTATTTATTTTCTCCTTATTATTTTTAGTAGCCTGCTATATTACTTTATTATTATTTATTTTATTCTCCTTTTACTTCTTCTCCCGTTACTTGTCTTCCACTCCAAGCCATCAACTCCTCATTTCTCCACTCTCTCGATCTCTTTTCCAACTTTCTCCTCCTCTTTATATTCACATCTCCTCCTCCATTTTTCATCATCTGCCATAAATCGTGAGAGAAATGTAACCACCAGCTTAGCCTGCTCGACAGTGACAGTGATCGAGTAAGTCTTAGACGCGACGACAGTTTCCATCGTATTTGGCGAGATCCAAGAAAGAGAAATCGACCCCATCACAGTCACAGCCAAGCTTCACAGCTTCTCCGATTTTTCACCTCGTCGGATCGAGGCCACGATCGGAGTGCAGCATTGCTCCTCCAAATTCGGCGATCCTCACAGGTAAAGATCATATCTTCATCTTTTCATTTTATTTTATCTAACAATTTTTTTACTTATTGTTCATCACCAAAACATTTCATAAACACCACCACCATCACAATCATCATCACCAACATCTCTACACATTTTTTCCTTTTTAAAAAATTACAAAAAAATCAAAAGAAAAAAAGAAACAGGGGAAACAGTTGTCGTCGCCCTCTGCCTCCACGCCAGCGGCCTGCCGCCCCCCCCTCGCCACTGGTGTCGCGTGCCCCAGCCGCACGCCTCCTTGGCCGCCGTGCCTCCAGCGCAGCACCCTCTCGCCGCCTCCCTCGCCCCTCCAGCACCAGGTCTCTTCCTCCATCTATGCGGTCAGCCGCCCTGCGCGACGCTTCACCGACCCCCAGCTGTGCATGGTCGTGCGCCGCCGCGAACGCCTCCCAACAAGGGTCGCGCCTCTAGCGCTTCGCCCCTCGACGTCGCTCGCCGCAGCAATCCCCCGTGCGCTTGGCACGATGCCTGCCCCGGCCACGCGTAGCCGCCCCTTCAGTCACCGCGCCAGACTCCCACACTCCTCGCGAGCTCCCCACAGCCGCGCGACCCCCACGTGCGGACCGCCAGCTCCAGCTAGGCCACCCATGTGTTGCGCGAGCCTCCTCGCCGCCTCTCCCGCACCGTCAGCGGGCGCACGCCTTTGCCCATCGCGCTGACTTCACTGCACCGCAACGCCGTCGTCACCGCTGCAGCCCTACACTGCAGGAACGCCGCCCTCCGCGCCTTCACACCTCTCGTCCCATCTGTGCCGAAACTTGGGCAACAAGTTCCAATTTACAATGGATGTCTTTTTCTTTTTCTTTTTTTATTATTTTGGAAAAATTGCATATTCAATCTGTTAAGTCTCTTTATTCGCAAAATCATTTCTTAGCACATTTCATTTCATTTATTTCACTTTCGGTGTTGCAAAGACACCCCTGACTTTGATCATTAATTTGGATGTCATTTTTGGATCATTTTTAATAAAAAAAATAGAATTTTGTACATCATTTAAATCTTTATCTTTTGGATATTTATTTAAATTTTTATGTGCATTGGATAATTTATTAAAAATCAGAGCTTGACATTCAGTTATATTTTACCCAATTAAGCTATGAAATTCGTACATATTCATTTCTTACTCCAAAAATTGTAAATAATTGTGGGTGATGCCTTTAAATTCTGTTTAGTTGTTGTCCAAATTGCATCTAAATTTGGAGTTGTCTTTTGCATAAAATAAATTCTAGAGTGATTTATGTAATCGATTTTTAATTAAATCCACGAATAACATTTTTACGAAATTTCAATTCTCCTAGATTTTTAATGAAAATATTTTTTTAGATAAATAGCTCTCTAGAAAATTTGATTCTGTGGATTAATTTGGAATTAAATACTAGCAGTCACTTTGTTGCAGTAAAAAATTCATAAAAAATCATAAAGTGTCAGAAAATTCCAAAAAAATTAGTATAGCTTTCTTTCATCATATTCACTTCCAGAAAATTTTTCATAACTTTTGCTTATCGTTGCATGAAAAATTGCATAAAAATCCCCAAAAATTTTGTATTTTTCATTTGTGCATCTTAAGCCTAAAAATTCCAAAAAACACATTTTACATTCATCATTGGACTAGGTTTTCAGAAAAATATAACTTGGCTTATTTGGATTAATTTCATATCAAAGATTAATTTGGTTAAGTGGATCATTTTCTTATTAACCTAATTCATCCGCATTTGTGCATAGGTATTTTTTATCTCATAAAAAAATTACAAAAAAATCCACTTGGAAAACCGTGATCTAATTCACCTAATCTGATCCAAAGTTGTTCCTTTGCCTCCTTGAGTCGACCTTGGGGCTTGCCTAGGTTAAACAAACATAAAACCGCACATTAATTTCATTCGACGATTCATTGATCCGTGCGGTTAATTTTTTATCGATCCAGATTTATCCGACTGCAACGAAAATCGTTAATTTGATACTATTGAGAGGATAAAATCCGGTCCAATCAGGCTTTCATCTAGACAATCATTTTTAATGGTCGAAGAATTATTAAAATCAACACCGTTTGGATGGACGTCGTAGGGGTTTCCATTTAACGCGAAATTTGAATGACATAATATAGGGATATAGTTATGAAAATCCATAAATATATTTAAAAAATTAAAAAAAGAAGGCAAATGAAACAGAGGAGCCAAGTTAGCTCCTCTAGGGGCAATCATATTTTACCCTATTAATAAAGTGTATTTCCTGAAATGAAGATTTCTTTGATGATCTTTTTATCAAAAAAATATTTGTTAGGATATTTCTTTGAAATTGTATGTTTAAATAGCTATTTTTTATTAAAACCTGTTGTAACTAATAAAATCCAACAATTTCTAATAACTAAAATGACAAGATGCATTTGATAAATAATGCATATATAATTTGGCCTCCAATAGAAAATTCGGATTCCGTCCCTGAGTTTTCTTGTGTAATGGCTTGATCGTACAATGTTGTGTCTATCGTCCATATCATTGATGTTAAAGGGATTTGATTTCAGTATAATCCTTAAAATGGGGACGCCTAAAGAAAAATCCTAATAATAGACATATAATGACAAATCATTTGTCGTTTCGTATTCCGTACGCGGCAAATGGTTTATCGTGCCATATGGACGGCATCTGGAACCCCGACCTCCCTCCTGTACGTCTATATAGCATGGTACGGTAAACTGTTTATCGATATATCCTTATTCTGAAAAATATTTCCACATCATTCTCATTTCCGTAAATTTTTTCCTTTCCTTTCCCTCTCCCATTCGGTAAACGTCGCTTTGATTTCAACACGAAGCTTTGAAAATGAATGGCGGTAGCTAACCAACCTTGGATTCCATAAAATACGTCAGCATCTTGCAAAAAGATTTGGACTTGGCATCAAAGCTTTCACCTTTTGTGGGCTCGAGGGCCACTTTTGTTCTCCCCTCTTCTTTGGGAAGGTGTTGATAAACCACCGTAGATACTCATCTCGTGTTCTCGAAGACAAAGAGCCTTTTCGAAAGAAGGATGGAGCGCCCGACTTTACTTCTTGTCAGTTGCACTTTGCCCCCCCATACGGTGATGACGTGGACTTTGAAAAACGCTAACAAACAGTTCAATGACACGCCATGCTTTCGTGTACCTTCCCCTCTCCTCCGGATACTATTTCTTATTTTTTGCTGTAGGACCCCTCACGACTAAGATAACACTTTGGGCAAGCATATGCGAGCATCACGTAGCTCGTGGCAAGTTTTCAATAATATCCTGTTGAAGAGTTGCGTCATCCATTCTATTTGGTAATTGAGCTAGGTTTTATGTTAACATTTTTAATGATTATAATATATTTTTTATGTTAACTTTTTTATTTGAGATGGGGATTGTCCTTAAGGATTTAAAATCGGACCGAACATTGAACCGGTCAGTCTTTGGTTTGATCTAATCGGGTCGAATCGTCAGTTCAAACTGATCGAACCGATGATGACATCAGCATGATATCATCACTTCTATCGACTCAAAAAAATTGGATCGGACTGAATTTATTGGTCAGACCGGTTGAATTGATTTTTTGAACCAATACAATCGGATACATATATGTAAGTATGTATTTATATATCAATGAAATAATCATTAGAAATTTCAAATCTTTAAATAGAATAACGTGATTGTCTATTTCGAGTAAAACTCTACAAATTTAGTCACATTTTTTAAAATTATTTATGAATATAATATTGTAATCATTTATTCATAGTTGCTTCTAGAAATTTACTTTAAGAAAGTATTGGCACAACGTATATTCCAAAAAAGAGAGGGACATACCTTATATCGTAGAATTAAGAAGGGCGTACGAAATAAAGAACCCAGTATTTCATTATTTAAACCTTATTTTTTGAAAATTACTAAACTATCAAAACTGAGTCAATCCGAGTCAACCTGGCCCGACCATCTTTTATTTTTTTAATTAATTACAAAAACCCGACCAAGCCAACCAAATCGGGGGCGGTTCCCAGTCCAACCGGTCTGACTGGCCGGTCCGGTTTTTTATACCATGGTCTACTTGAATCACTCCTGCTCTCTCTAAAGCATGTTGTTTCCTTTGATTCTTGAGACACATTAAGCTTAGAGACATGTGCTCGCCGTTTCCAGGTTAATTAATTACATATGGTGTCTCCCCAAAAGTCAACTGACGGTTTCGATATAGCTTAATGACATTAAGATAATCTATAATCTACGGTCTACCATGCAAATTAACCTGCGTGGGATTTTTTTAAATAATTATTAAAAAAATCATAATTAATTAAATAAGCATCAAGGGAAAAAATTAAAAAAATAGGCATCGATCGGCACCTGAGGTGCCGATTTGGGGCACCCCCTCCAAATCGGCACCTCAGGTGCCGATTTGGGCGATACCCGTTGGCCTCCACTCCAAATCGGCACCTCAGGTGCCGATTTGGGAGGGGCGCCAACAGCTATGCCCCAAATCGGCACCGAGGGCCGTTGGAAATTTGCCAACGGTCCCCTCCCCATTTCTTATAAATACCGCCCCCCCCCTCCCCTCATTCCATCCTCCTCACAATTTCCCCCTCTCCTTCTCCTTCTTCATCATCTCCCCATTCATTCTCTCTTGTTCACTCATTCTGTATTCTGAAGTGTGATTGCTTCTCTCGATCGACTAATCTTATTCAAGTAAGAATAAGATATTTTTGTTTGTAGATTTTGTTGTGCGTTTTTTGCAGGGTTTTATCATTGAGGACGCTATATACATCGGATACCGGATTATATTATTAACTTTTGGATAACATTTCTTGTAGAAGACACGCATCTTTCAGGTAATTTTACTCAAGATTTTTTTAAATTTAACAAGTAATTAGTTGTGCAAAATTGATACTTAGTTAAAACATAATTTAAAATAATTCTTATTTATTGTTAATGGTAAATCATTTGTCTATGAAGTAATCTAATGATGTTGGAAAATAGTAATTATAAATGTAATATGATTTTTTTAATGTCACTCACATTAGACATTTTATGAAGAGATTTTTGTAATAGTTATTAAAATCGAAATTAATTAAGTAGGGGACAGTAGACATTTTATTAGGAGATTTTTGTAATAATCATGAAAAAATTGAAATCAATTAAGGACAGTAGACATTTTATTATGAGATTTTTGTAATAATTATTAAAAAAATTGAAATTAATTAAATAGGGGGCATTAGACATTACATTAGCATTTCATTAATTTAGATTTAAAAGTGCACATATTCATGTTAAAATTACTGTCATTTAGATTTGGAATCGAGCGCCGAGAGGGTCTCTATACAGCGCTGGCAGGACTCACTGTGGTGAGCACCGATGAGCCCCCAAGATCGGACTTTTGGATTCCATTTCTGAGTGATTAGTATATCAATTAAATTATTGATTATTAAAGATAACATCCGACTGAAATGTTAATTAAACTAATTGTTACATCCGATTATTAAGTAATTGTTTTGTGTAATTAAACTAATTAAATCATTATTTTATTCGTATAGATGGCCTCCAACACCGCTCATGTCTTAATATATTGGGGAGGATCGATTGATGTCTTTGATGACCACGTAGAATATATTGGGGGCAAGAAACGGATGGTTACATTACCATGCCAATTAACATACATTGGCTTACTGTCTCGAGTTTCTGATGTCACTGATCTCCCGCTCGACCAGTATATACTTACATTAACTTGTAAGTGGTTGTATGAGGGATCAACTTTCTTTGCAGTACCGATTGACGATGATGAATCAACATTAGCAATGTTGAGTTCAATCGTCGATGTGAGATTTATCCATCTTTTTGTACAAGCTACTCCCTTTAATATGGAAAATATGCCGTCATCTTCGAGGTAAAATTATTCACATTCAAATTATAGAAAAATTTCACCATTTATATTTAAACTGACAAAAATTTAAATTAATCAGGCCAACAAATGAGATCATATTTGAGGATATCGAAGGGCCATCACAAGTAAATGTAGAAGATGACTTAGTGACAGAATTATCTGAAGAAAATGAGGAGTCCGAAAATGACGAGTCAGATTATGAGACGCAAACATTAGAAGAAAATGAGGAGTCTGAAAATGACGAGTCAGAAAATGATACTCAAACATTAGAAGAAAATATTGGTGGTAATACTTGTCATGATTTTGGATATGGTTCGCTAGTTCTAGCCGTAGGTAATGAGGAAAGGGGGAACTCATATTCTGCTAATAACGATGATGCTGAAGAAGAACCGATGGAGGAGTTGCCGAACGTTTTTGATCATGAAATCGCAGAAGCAGAAGATGTAGTATTTGTAGAGAGTCAATCAGAATCCACCGATGATTCCGGATTAAGTTATTGGTTAGGTAGGAGTTATAAGTCGAAAAGGGATCTGCAATACGATTTACAAAAATGGAGCATGGAAAATCATGTGCAATACAAACCCAAGGCGTCAAACAAGAATATTTTGACGGTTGTTTGTATTTATGATGATTGTGGGTGGCGTTTACATGCATCAGAAAGAAAATCGCGAGGAGATTGGTACGTTTCAGGATATAGGGGGAAGCACACATGCAGAAATCCTGTTCTTTTAGTAAAACATCGTCAATGCACTTCTATTTTTGTAGCGCAGTATATTTTATCTTCCTTTAAAGCAAAAGTTAGTATGACCCCAGGAGCAATAATGTACAAGATAAAGGACGAGTTGAAAATTGAAATCAACTACATGACAGCTTGGAATGCTAGACGTCGTGCAATGGATATAGTTTATGGAAATGAGGTTGAATCATATCGTGATCTCCGGAGATTCATTCGTGCTTTAGAAAGACATAACCCTGGCACATATACGTGGTTCAAGACAGTAGAAGGCCAAAACGCCAGCACTATACATTTTCAGAGAGTGTTTGTAGCATTTGCAGCGTGTCGTAAAGCCTTCAGATTTTGTCGACCTGTTTTGTCTATTGACGGAACACATTTATACGGGAGATACGCCGGACACATATACGTAGCCACAGCAATTGACGCCAATAATGGCCTTTTTCCGTTGGCATTTGCCATTGCTGAAAAGAACGAGAATATTTCGGCATGGGGCTGGTTTTTGAATTTATTAAAACAAATTATCGATCGTCAGGACATTTGTTTTATAAGTGATCGATTTCTTGGTTTAAAGAATATTGTACGTGATTTATTTCCACCGGAAGAGGGATTCACGCATCGTCATTGTCTCAGACACATGCGTGCAAACATGCAGAGAGCCGGTCATAGAAATCGTACAGTTCTAACCCGGTTCTACGCTGCTGGACAAGAACCATGTCAGAACAAGTTCAACAGTATGATGCGTGAAATTTTCATTCTAGATAGAAGTGCTTTCGAGTGGATCGGATCTCTTTCCGTGGAGAGGATAAACGTTGTATCTAGACGTAACAAAACCCGAAGTGGAACATCCTAAACTGGGGTACTATACATCGACAGTACGTGGATCGTTGGAAGGACAGGGGACAGGGAAGCTGCAGTTGTTCATGAGCACCCGGATTCCAATACCGATATTTATATGCAATGGTATTGGAATATAACCAGAAGATGGATCCAAACACAGATTCCTCCTCCTGTAGTAGCTTACCGACCACATGGACCAATGGAACGACGTCTGGTATGTTTAAAAAATCTATATATTCTACTGAGATTCTTTTAAATCATTCTTATTATATTTGTAAATAAATTAGGTGGATACAATTGTACAAGGAAGAAACAGTATGGAATAACTTAAACGATCGACGGAGTTACCTACCAATATGAGGACAACGGTCGAAAATACAATTAACATGTTCGACGAAACACTCAACATGTTCTCCTTGATGTATTCCTTCCATCAATATGAGCATCAACAATTCATGCCATCACAGGAGCATCATACTTCTGGAGCATCAGGTTTCTTTGTTACAAATGTAAAGTAATTTTTTTTATCTTAAATTCGTGAATTTATAAAATTATATGTTGTAAATTGTACAGGAAGGGAGTACACGGAATATGGTGGGGAGGGGACGCAACCACCACCGACGTTTGCTACTTCAGGTTTTAGTTAGTTATTTATGTATAGTCAACTCTTATTCATATATCGATTTTTAGACATATAAATACAGCTCCTCATAAAATATAGCATGACTTGGTGAGCATGCATTTTCTCAGGGTCAGACAATGGAGGAGTCAATATTTGACACCTCAGGAATGACGTCTGCGGGATATGGCGGGCAAGGGTATTCATCAGGTCATCAAGGACTCGCATCTCAATATGATCAAACCGGATTTGGAGCTTCAGGTAATAAAATGACTAAATAAAATAACTAATTTTTATCTTGTGTATTATTTTCTAAAAGATGAATATCTCATTCTTGCAGGATATGGAGAAGCTTTCAGTCAATCGCAATTTGCAGGATCATCATTTGCTGGTCCTTCGAGTCAGGGATACAGCAGGCAGGAAGTTCCACCAATTCAACCTGGATTCGTATCTACAGGTAAATTGTACTTAATATTTATATTGCAATATCCTTTTATTTATTAAGTAATTTATGTGACATATAATGTAATTAACATCTTTCAGGTATGACCTATATCGAGTATGGCTTTAGAGGGTCTCAAATCGGTGAAACCGGATTTAGAGGTTCAGGTATATATATTATAGAATATACGAACTCATTTCGATACTTACGTTTAAATTTTGTGATACTTATAACAATGAAATTGTCTCAATCTTGTAGGACCATCGCTTGTTGGACCTTCGAGTCAATTTGACTCTGGACCCTCTCAGCTCATACCGTCTACTCAATATAGTTCAGGAGATTTGCAGTCGCAGATATTTGATAGTGTTCGACAAATGGAGGTAACTGATTTTGATAGACAGTTGTTTGGTATATCCACGATACCACAACAACGTCCGGAGCTGCCTCGAAGACCTTCTCCCGGAGTACGGATCACTGAGCCTCCTCCATCAGAGCCACCTCGTCATTCAACAACCGTACGAACCACCACAGAATCACAAACAATCGAACCGCCACGGAAGTCATCAGCTAGACCGCATCCTCCAGGGCACGTTCCAACGCATTCAGAACAAATGTCCAAGCAGAAGAAGAAGAAGACAACACATGGGGAGACTCACAAAAAATTGGGAGATGGGGGGAAAGGAAACGACAAGGGAGGTGGTGCAGGAGGTGGAGGAGGAGGTCTGAAGGGGTTTCTGAAGATATGGAAAGTTTAAGTTATTGTAATTTTTTTCTTATTATTTGTAAACTCATATTTCTTCTCTTATGATTTTAATAAAATACTTGTAATTTTTTTTAAATTAATTATATCAAGTTGTACCTTGTTGAGTTCACATATATCAATGGTAAATGATGTTGTTCACACTCTCAATTTCTTTATATTTACTATAATATTGTTGATATGTAAATTATAAATATTCTATATATGTATCAATAATGAAGAATATAAAAAAATAGAGATATACTTAACATTTTATAATAACGTTATCGGGAAGAAGATGAGACCACGAAGCTCTACTGATAGATCAAAAATATTGTGATGAAGGAAAATATTGATAGCCTATTAATTTTATTTTATTTTTTAAATTTATTTACATAATTCCTCAAATGTCCTCAAATGAACATAAATATAATTGTAAAAATTTATTTTATCAAATTATTTACATAATTCCTCAAAATATTTTTAAATTATGCACATGTAATAAAAATAATAATAATTTGTAGTATCTGGCCGTACTGAAATTTAATTACAGTATCAAGGGGTTGTGTTTTATAAAATGCCCACCCCAAATCGGCACCTGAGGTGCCGATTTGGAGGGGGCGCCCCAAATCGGCACCTCAGGTGCCGATCGATGCCTATTTTTTTAAATTTTTTTCCTTCGTATCTATTTAATTAATTATGGTTTTCTTAATAATTATTTAAAAAAATCCCAACCTGCGTCCTATTAGAAGTCGCTGTTTCGAATTTCCATTTATGATAATAAAAATATAGCCGAGTAGCTCCAAATTTAGCAAATTATTAAGGTTAAATTTTCTAGATAAACGTCAGGTCTAAATCCAAGTTTTTACAGTTGCCATTAAATGGTGCTCGAAACTGTACATTAAAAGTCTAAGCACATGTGTATAAGAATTATTTTGCCTGTTATACTTGGAAGTATTCTATAAACAGCAACACCAATAGGTAATCAAAGTAATTTACGATATCATAAACCTTGATATTATATATAGATAGATGCTCTCACGTTATCATGCAGTCAATCCCCGGTAATAACTTTGTAAAATATTAATTAAAATAGATAATGCTAGAAATTAATTCTGAAAATGAACATATATTAACAAACCGTTTGCTACTAAATTTGTTTCGAACGGCAAACGGTTTACCACGAGCGGTAAACGCTTTGTTATGTCACATGTACTACAAAAACAAGCATACCATGAAAATCTGGATTCTCATGACAAACCATTTGTCCGATGAGTTATTTTCTAGCAATAGATTTTTTTTGTCATCCCCTTGTGGTAAATGCCCCGTTATCACTGTGTGCGGTTGTAGTTTGTCCGTAACAGTCAAAATCCTCGATTTGACACTTGCTACTTGTATGACATGTACATTCATTCCTTCATCAAGAGATAAATCTGACAGATAAACAACCATTGAAACATGGGAGTATTGCACTCAATTAAGATTGAGATGAGAAATAGGAATAAGAAGAAAAAATAAGAGAGATAAGAAAAATATATAACCGATGATGTAATGGTGATGATATCTCAGATAAAGTCTCTTACTTCCAAACCTTACACAACATCCAACCATGCCCACCTTGCATGTTCACCCAGCAAATAAGTCCTTACCATTCACCCAGCACACAACAATAATCTGTATAGTTATTAAAATGATATCAGCCAAACGAAAGATGAATGACCCACATCTATATCATTGTTATTCAACTCAGCTCTAAGCAAAAAAAAGGCAGCAATCTGAACCAGATCCATGGGACAGGTAATTCCTCTCTAATCAGCGGATTAAAATAACATTACACACTCCTCACTAATTCACCACCCACTCCCCTCCACAGTTCTCAAGTCCCAGATCTCAGAGGCATATTACTTTATAAAATAAAACCAAAGTTGAGAAATAAACAATTGCCTGTCACGTTTCAGAGTTGACCACAACCAAAAGAAAAACATATTGAATTCCATATCCAGATACTGGTTTTGATTTAAGTTGGGATTTACCCATCAAAGATATGAAGACAGGCATGTGTAAAAGGTGACCCCTTTTGACATGATAGTGGGAGTTGTTGGGGCATAGCATTTGCAGAGGCAGTGTGTGCACTCTATTATGCATTGCAGAGGCAAAGGTGGTGTTCCGTGAACAGTACCCTTTGATCAAAAGGCCAACAGCTTCCAAACAATGGAAACCCCAAGTGGTGAACAGCTTGGGGTTACCCATGCAGACATCAGCACAAACTTAAAGGTTGCCCATAAACACCCCTCCACATGGTAGATAAAAGGGCTTCCCATTCTTAATTGAACATGGCAAAATATTGGAAAGTTGGCCTTTACTATGAGGCAAAGGAGCTCAATGACATGTACAATGGTTTTTATTTACAAGGTACAGCTTTGAAAGCCTTACGTATATCGATACTGAGCTCGAGGTGGGCACCCCATCAGCTCCTCCTCTCCCATGCCTTGCCCTCCTCATTGACCAGGCCAGTTTAAGCCATCGGATAGGATCAGTGTCTTCGACAAGTAAAGGTCAATACCTTCTGGAGGTGAGAAATAACTACGATACACTGCATTCGTGGATCATGAGTTTGGGCTGTGAATCTTTCCGTCTATCCGGTCTTGAACAGCTCTTATCGCCGCCACCCTGGCCGCAGAGGCAGCTCTGTTTGCTGCTGATACAGCCTTCTCTACTTGCTCGTCCACTCGGGGTATTGTAAGAGCATTCATTTCAGACTGACGTGCAGCCTGGATCAAGAAAAGTCAGACGGAAGATTCAGAATAACACCCGGCTAACATTAGGATACATAGATGAAAATAGGACACTTGACACATCTATTGTTCAGAACCCATTATCTGGTACACAAGTAACACAACCAAGTACCCCCACAACCACATGAAGCAATTATCAGATATACCCATTCAAACACCATGGTGGATGTATGGGCTACCCCATAATCACATGGATCTATGTGGCAGGTATTAAAAACCTATACTTTTTGAATAACACATCCAAATGGATAGTTCATGCTTATCCATTTGCCAAAAAATGGAATGGACAATATTAAACATCAAAAGAAGACCGTTGGTTACCTGGATAGCATGCTGAATGGATGCACTAGTTGGAGGGTTGGGGGCCTTAAGAATACCACAGTCCCACTCGCCCGATCTTGTAACACCATTTCTGAACATATAGGCTCCAAATCCTTGCCTCCTTCCCTCATGCCAAGAGCCTTCATATGAATGACCATTCACAAAGTGGTAGATACCAAATCCATGGATTTTGTCACCAAAATACTCACCCGCATATCTATCTCCATTTCTGCAACCAAAGATTCATGGCCCATGGGATAAGCAATATTGCAAAACAATAAAAAGAGTTGTTTCAGAAATGGTGGAGACTAGAGAGTCATTTCACAATTTCCTGCATAATAATTTGCATTTCTTCAGTATACAGAAACGACACTCCAATGATTGATAGCAAGGCAACTATATTAATGCAATCACAGAGCGAGAGCTACATTATTATAATGATGGATAAGAAAGCAACTGCTGCCATCTAGTCAAGCATTAAGATTCTACTCACCATGATTACAGCATAAAAGGATACCGCACATTAAGAAATTAATCCTGAAGTTGTTTATGTGCATATGAAAAACAAATTAGAAAAAAAACTATCATAGTCCCATATTTGTTACTATGGGATTCTGGGATTATTCCAGAACAAAATATATGTTCATGAAGATGCCAAAGGTAGCTCTCCCCATGATTCTGGACACTAGAGTTTGATCTACATTTCTAAACACATGCAAAATCCTTATAAGGGATTTGCACGATATTCAAGATTGCATTTTAGTAAAAAGCCCCTTCTAGTACTGATCCTCCTTGTAGCTCTCCAAGTCTTCATCGAATTTGCTTCTCCAGGGACTACAATACAGTTGATTAAAATACCATCTCGGTGATTTATAAAAACTCAAACGGTAATTATCAATCTAAGAAGGACCGATCAGACAATAAGTTGGCACCTCCCCAAACACCACGGCGACATAATACTACCTAACAAAATGGTACACAAAGTGACAATTTGTCAAGAACAGAGAAATATATGATAGTCAAACCACTTCAGGATTGTTTGAACCCAGCAAAAGAAATCAAGAAGTCCACAATGATCCTAAAACTTCTAAAGCTTCACTTGCCAGACTGGCATCACAAGCCAATTTCACTCTAAAGGCACAAATGGCATGCTTACTAATAAACTTCAATAAAAAAACAGCATCATTCATCAAAGAACAAGGATTGGCGATTCAACACCAGTCATTAAAATCTCCAATTCGTGGGAAAAATACAGTATCAATTGTTTTGTAATTTGACCCGCATTGCACATGCGACTGATACAATCCAAAACAACAAAAACAATGGGGGGATAAGCGACTGATAAATAGCTAATGCGTCAAAATTAAAGCCACCTGAATCTAACAATAACATCTTCAAACTCCCATCAAAGTTACATTATTGTTACAGTACAGCAAGCAATCAAAGAACATCTAGCATACAACAAGTACAAAATTACCTGAAATGGTAGAAACCAAGCCCATGCTTGACCCCAAACTTGAATTCCCCAACATAACAGCTCCCATCGGAACAAGCCTGTACTCCAACACCATGGCTCTGCCCATTATACCACTGCCCAGTGTAGCTATCACCTGTATAGAACCTGTATGCCCCAAAGCCGTGCCGCAGACCCTGGCGGTACTGCCCTCGGTAGCGGCTACCCCTCGCCCAGCTCTCAATCCCATACCCGTCATACTTGCCGTCCACCCAATCACCCTCGTACCTCCCATTCCCGAAATAGCTGTACACCCCACACCCATTGCACTTGCCCTTGTAGAGCTCCCCTTCGTAGCAATCTCCATTGCTGTAGAACTCCACGCCTTCCCTAACCTCTTGTTCAACGTCGGATCTCCTCCCACCACCCTCCTCCTCGTCCCCAATGAACCACTCCACGGAGTCGCCCCTCCTCGAGGTTTTCCGGGTGAAGAATCTGCAAAGGCGCCACCTTTTCGCCACAAAGCATGCAAGGAAGAGGATCACCAGGGAGAAGGCGAGGTCTCCCGAGATGGGTACCTCGTCCTTTTGGTAGTAATAGTAGAAGAGGCAGAGGAAGGCGGACATGGAAAGGAAGATGAGGGTGAGAAAGGGGGAGGAGGAGGAGGAGGAGAAGCAACAGGAGGAGGAAGAGTGGGGTCGAACGGAGGGCCTGGATGAGGAAAGAGGCTTGTGGGTTTTGCTGTTGTCATCCTCGGAAGAGGAAGGAGGGGAGGTGGGGATGTGGAGCTCATCGATGGTGGAGAGGTTCTGGATGGAGGAGTGGACTGTGGCGTTGCGGAGGAGAGAGGAGGAGGTCCTCGTGAGCTTCTGCTGTGCTGCTTCCATGATGTGCTCTGTTTCTGTGCTCTGCGAGAAGAAGAAGAAGATGTTGAAGGAGAAGGGAAGGAGGAAGATGAAAGGAATGAGGGGGGGGGAGGGGAGGGGAGAGAGAGAGGTTGCAATTGATGGTGTGAGAGAGAGAGAGATGCAAAATAAGGTTGGGACTTGGGAGGGGAAAATATGCAAGAATGGCCCATAGGTTCTGGGATGGTTTGCAATCAAGATGGTGGCAAATTGCAACGTTAAACACTTGAAAACATAATGTATTTTCCTGTAGTTCTCTTGTGGTTAGAAAGTGAAAAAAAGGATTTTTGTCACTTGTATCGTTCTTAACTTCTTTTGAAAGTCTATTGGAGCATATTGGAATGGCATCGAGATTGAGAGATCGGGCGTTTTGACCTTGATTTGGGCAATTTGGCTTGCCAGGAATGGTGTGATATTCCGTGCGTTGTTATAAAGAGAACATTGTCATGCATGCCCGAGCGTTGGCAGAGCATTGGAACTTGTAATCTTGTTTATGTATCTCACATGTTCACAGGTGTGTATTTTATTGGTGATTAATGGTGAAGTTTTTGGGCAATTATCTATACGGTGAAGGCCCTTTTTTCTTTTAAAAAAACTTCTGCAATATAACTTATGCCCTCGTTTTTTTGGAACATCAGGTGTGTCTTTATTTTGTTACAAAATTTATAGTTTTGCCCACTCGTTAAGATAAAACAGAGACATAGAAAGTAAAGATATCACTGGTAATAAAAAAGAAAAGAACAGTAAATTTTGCAAGAATATAAAGGGTAAAACTATAAAACTGATATTCAGAAAAAACACGCAAAACTGATATTGCAGAATTAAGAAGTACATAATGATAAAAAAGAATTTTGATCTTAAAAATGGATTTCCATCGTGAGTAGGGATGCAAACGGATACGGATATATTCGTATCTGATCCGTCACCATATCCGTTTTATACATATTTTGACATCCGTATCCGTTTTAAAATGGATACGGATATGGATAACGTTTTGATATCCGCAAACACTTGTATCTGTATCCGTATATCTGTTTTCGTATAAATATAATTATAGATTTATTTTTAACCATATATAACATAATTCTCTACCTCCTGTTACCATAGTTATATAATTTTTATGATACAAACACATTTAGTAAATTAATATCTTGTGTTTTCCATCCGATTCTTATATATTTAAGTCGAATCTGTAGAGTATTTCTAACATTACTTGTGTGTGATCAGTATCCATTTTACATCCGTATCCGTTTTTTAAAGATATGGTAAGATAGTTTTAATATCCGTCAATATCCGTATCCGCATCCGTATTCGTATTAGAAAATGAATAAGAATATGGTAATACCTATATCCGTATCCGTCGGAATGAATAAGAATATGGTAATACCTATATCCGTATCCGTATCCGACCGTTTGCAACCCTAATCGTGAGGACTACAATTAGGTATTCCATTGGGATCCGATGGGGGTAAGTTATGGGTCCAATGTTTACAAATTACGATTACCCTTCCGAGAAATGGTACTTTAAGGGGGTAAATAGGCATCCTAAGAAGTTTGGTGACTAAAATAAAATTGGTCCCCTCGGCAGTGGTTCAGAAGGGCGAATACACTTTCGATCCGGCCCGAACATACACACATATTTATGTGGTCGAGAGGAGTTAATACTTTTCTGTGGATACCGATTCGGGCGGATCCGTGTGCGCGGATTTCGGATCCGACGGATCTCATCAGAGCGGTCCCCCTTATTTTCTCTGGTTTGCCCGCCGCTTTGGAGAACCGACGCGCGCCTATTTGGACGGTCCGATGCTGAAGAGTCGTATCTGACGGTTGGATTGAAGGATTACCGCCAGCGGTTGGATACCGCTGCACCTGTCGTGGACTCGTGGCCGTTGTTAACACGCCGTTTCCACTGAAATTACGATGACGCTCTGTTGTTAAACGTTTATATTTAAGTGTGGAAACACGACGAACAATGCTGATTTGGAACGTCGAGTCTGTACAAAAATGTTTTCGATTCTTCTCCTATTTCATATACTTCCGTTGGTGGCACTCTGATCACGAGAGATTTCAGAAGAACATGACGGAGCAAGCAGGGAATTTGATGGCTTTTTTCTGCGATTTGCGAATAAGTTACAGGAGGATATAAACTCAAACAATCACAATTTTTCGACTGCAGTCAGATGATGTTCCTATATTTTTTTAGCAAATTTTAATAACAGAAGCGAATAAAACATTTTGTATTATTTACGTTGGTTTATTTGTACCCAACTCATGTTTATTTGCCATATACCATCCTAATATTGCTGCTTATAAGCCTACTAGGTTAGCATTGGGTTCAAATTAGGGTGGAGCACTGGGCTCGATCCGGCCCGGCTTAGGAAAACCCGACCCAAACCCGCTAATTTTTCGTGGACCTTGGGTCGGGTCGAGGCCTGCTTTTTTTAGCAAATCGAGGATCCAAGCCCGACCCAAGGCATGTTGGGTCGGGTTCAGCTCGCACTTTTTTTTATTCCATGAAGTTGCATTTTGATTCTAATTTATTTTTATGGATATAATTCATCCATAATACATGAATATTGGATTATTATTACGATATAATATTAGTATTAATGGATAAAGTAAATATTGGATGTATTGTGACCATAAATTCATGTCCACTAATTTGATTCGAATATGGTATTTTGGAATATAAGGGCCCGGGCCCACCCGTTTGTACTTTAGGTTCGGGCCCGGCCCGACTCGAGGATGATATTTTTGAAGAATGAAGGCTCGAGCCCGACCTTTGTACATCAAGTTCGGGTCGAGTTCGAGCTTTTGCGGGTTGGGTCAGGATCAAGTCGGGGCCGGTCTGATCCAATGCTCCACCCCTACTTCAAAGGCAGTAGTAGATTTTTCAAGTAGTCATGAATTCTTTTGTGGTTATGCTAAGTGCTAAAAATCAATCAAGAGGATGTTGTATTAACAATTGTATTTAGGTTTTAATCGGAAAACCTATGTAATTACAATTGGAAGTAAATTTGGTTTCAATTGGGAAACCAAATGGTTTGGAGGGAAAGTTGGGAATTCTCAATTTTGAAACATTAATTAGTTTGGGTTGAAGTTTAGTACCATACCTTAGAGATCTACATAATCGGATAATGGATTACCACCAATTTGTTTATTTTCATCTGATTAATCGATTCTGGTTTGCTTATTGTAATCGGATAATGGATTGGATTTGCACGTTATTAATCTTAATAATCTGTAATATTGATTTGTCAATCCATTGGAATCCGTTTGATTGCTGTTTAATATATGCTTGATTTATCCTGTTTTCAACATAGGACACTCCTCCAAATATGTCCGTGGACTTTTTTTCAGATGTTGATCACAAGTTCATTTGATATTTGACAAATCCATTTGAATTAAACATTGGTATTGATTTATTAATTCCCAAATTACGCTCCAGGTCACGTGGTTGGTTCATGTGTTGAAGAAAATTGTCTACTGATTTAGTCCATATATGATTTACATTATCTGTCGATAATTTGAGTTTGATTATTGTCGAACTAAGTCATATTTACGGTATGATCTCAAGTTTCTTTCTGATGGAAACATAATCCACTGGTATCGTCTCCTTTCGGATACCGGCTATTGATTACGAACCCCTTGGATACAAAAGCTGATGCACAATCGACCACTAACATAAAAGCATATGGAGAAAAGAACAACTGGATATGACGGTGGTCGGTAACCTCTCGCGACCACTGGAGAAAAAAGATCATTAAAAAAAGAATGGGTACAACTCTCTCCGTTCCCTCGCTCTCTTCTCTCCCCCTCCCCCTTTCTTTCTAGGGGTTACATTGTTCTTGTTGGTGGTGGTGTGGAGGCAATGCTTCCCATTTCCCTATATATATAGCTCAAATATAATTATATAATCATATTTCCAATAGGACTATAAATAGAATATAACACAATAACTATTAGGATTAGGAATCCAATCCCATTAGGATTCCTAATCTTAATTTGACTCTATACCTAACACTTTCTAAGTAGAACCGTATGATATCGAGTTGGTTAAACTAAATATAAACCATGAATTTCAATATTAACAGTTTGTTCTGTTTGCAGTTTTGATATAAAATCACGAAATAATTTTGTGTACATATTTCTCCTGCAACATGATAATTTGCAGATTCTCCTGGTCAAAAATTGAATATATACTAGTGTGATCTCATTTGATTTAAGATGTGTATGTATATGTAAGAAACTATTTTGAATTATTGTGGATGTGACATATTCTCGTGGATACGATTTTTATGAACTCAACCTTTATCAGTCATCTTCTTGGTTAAGTAAAGGTTAGAAACTTAGAACTTATACCCAAATAACTTCTTTCAAGTGAATTTATTATGCCATATGAATAAGATAGGTCCTACTTGGTGATGTAGATGCGTAACTACTTGGTACCTTTATTTACTACCAATCCACTTATTTATATGATTTATATTTGATTTTTGCATCAATATGCACGGAATCTATTACTTGTCATTCATATTATTCTGGACAATGAGAATTGATATTTAAGATATTAAATATGATTTAGCTTTGAAAGATGTGACTAAAGTAGTTATCACTATTCAAAATAATCATAAATATTATAAATATGATTTATAATGTAATGGAGAGAGATGTTGTAAATATAATTATAAATGTAATATACATTTCATTATGTGGTTGATTTTTATTCATAATTGTCAATGATTTTGTTTGTAATTATCACAAATAATTTGTAATAATTATTTAGTGATATTTTATTGACAAAGATTCCATGAATTAAGATTTTATGTAATAAGATTACAATAGGATTGGAGATAGATTTCTCTCTCCAATCAAGGGTGGTCGTTCAACTTGATTAAAAGGGAAGGAGGCTTTCTCCTTTCCCTTTTAATGGAATGTAGAGGCTTATTCCTATTCCATTCATGAGAATCTTGATTTAATTAAAATAAATATATTCAGATTACTTGCAATATATTTATTTTCTTTTAAATTAAATTAATTATTGTTGTAAATTATTGCAACAAAATCTCAATCATTAATTTGAAGTAGGAGTATATCTCTACCAACCAATTTAATATAAAAGGAATGGTATCCCTAGCTTTTTCTACTACATCAATTGAAGAGCAACAAAGCTCTCTCTCTCTCTCTCTCTTTCCCTCTTTCTCTCTTTATTTTCTCCACCATGTTGTTGGAGAAGACCTCATCGTCATCAAAATGTTTTTGTGCTGCTGGATCAACTACTCGTGGATCTCTACCTTCTTCAGTGCTTCTTTCTTGTGAAGAAGGATCTATATTTTGTAAGTCGAAATCAAGATATTCTTCATTCAGATCATCAACTCAGATTGCAGGAGCTATACGTCTCTTCCACATGCCCGCAAATGCATGCTTCGTCGGATCGGACTTGAGACAGGAGGTCTCTTCGTTTGGAGATTCGTAATCGCAAATAGCTTCAAGATGTAATTTTAATTACTCGTTTGTTATCTTGATGAAATAATTTGAGAAGTTTTCTCGAATCATGTGATTTCATCTTATTAATTTTTTTAAATTTTGTTTCCCATTGCAACACTCGACGGTGTTGGAGGACGTCGGAGGAGCCCGCAATGCCCGATCAAAGTTCAAGGTGAGCTTCATCCTAGTTCTTCCAGTCCCTCCCATAGACGTCCGATCAAGAAGGAGGTTCCAGATGTAGCAGCAGCCGTCGGATCATGCCACGTCTTCATCGTCCGATTGCGATCAGTGATCTAATATCGATCATTAATCTGTGAAGCGTCATCCACCGTTGCGAGCGTCACACATGTATAAGTGAAGATCATCCAGTTGTCCGATCGCGCCTTATTAGGGGTAAATTGCATTCTGCCCCTCCATTTTTTAATTTATCATTTAGTACTGTAAATAAAATGTAACGTTATAGAATAAGTGGATATTTTGCATAAAGGACCCTAAGCTTTTTAATTTACAATTAGGTGAGGTGGCAAAATTGCAGAGATACCCTGTGAGTTTTGTAAATTAATTTTTAGTCCACTAAATTGAAATGCATGTTATATATTTTTGTAAAAAATGTTGTGAGGTCCATTTACTTTCTTATAATTTCATTTTGATCCCTCCCAACGTGCGTCAGGTGTAGCCCCACGTGATGGGGTAAATCTCACATGTACCTTGGCGGATTTTGTATTTGTTAAATAGTTCATTACATTTTTAATTATATTTTATATTTTTGGGATATTTGCATAGACCCCTCTGAAGATTATTTTATTTACAAATATGCCCCTACTAGGACATGTATTTTTGTGTTATTTGTCTAATTATTAAAAATACCTAGTGTGCTCCTAAAAATCCACAAAAATAGGGATAGATGTTTATGCCTTATATATTCACGCCCATATTTTTATCTAGCACTTTTTGTATTTTATCTATTTATTAAAAATAAAAAGGAGCCTCTTTTTACCCTGCTCACCTACAAAAAGTCCAAAAAAAGAAAGATATTTTGAAAAATTACAAAAAAATTATATATAACATATTTTGGTATTTATTGAGTTCAGAAAATAAAAAGCCTTAAAATAGAAAAAGGAAATGATAAAAATCATAAAGCTCCAAAATCTAAAAAATATAAAAAATTCTACAAAAATATCAAAAATATGTTTTTATGTTCCATAATTATCTGTATATTATTATCTATATGTTAAAATTAGTTTGGAGAATTGTGGGACCTATTTATTATTTTTAAAATCCAAATCAATTTCGAAATATATATTAATCCCATATTAGGGATTTTTTAACTTTAAAAACACATAAAAATTAGCAAAAAAATCCCAGAAAAATAACAAAAAATAGAAAAAAATATAAAAATCACAAAAACATTATTTCTACTATATTTTATCCATTTTCCATATTTATATCTATATAATATTTATATATACCTGATATTGTATTTATACATATACATATGTACATATACATATATACACATATAATATTAAAAAGGGAAAATATAAAAGGAAAATACAAAATTACAAAACCAAAAATAAAATTAAAAAATATAAAATTAAAAATCTACAAAAACAATAAATAAACAAGAGATAAAAGACAGAATTTTTGTGCATCTATGTTGCCTCCTTCTCCCATTTGCTCCCAATGTTTGACCTCTACACATGCTTATACCTATACATATTTGCTTGTAGAGTTATAATAAATTTTAACTCCATATTTTTTCTATTCATTGTTTGACTACTATTGTGTGTTAATTGTTGATTGAATCTGAGGTTTTTATCAGTCACCACAACGACTGCATTCCCGCCTTGTATGGAATGCACGACCGATGATAATTTTCTGGATTTATCAGTTACTCTAGTAATTTACACAATAATTGATAACTATGAGCGATATTCTGAAACTAAAGTTGTCTTAAGTTCCTTTGATCTTAATAAGTGACTGCAGTACCATTCACAAGTCATTGTTCCTTATGTACAACATGTTAAAGCGTATAGCACCTAACCTTTGGCCTTGATTTATCCAGAATCATGGTAAACAAAGATGCGTCTAGAAAATTAGCGGCTATGACAATACTCCACGAGATGGGGCAAGGGTAGCACGCATTAGAGTGGAGATTTAAGCCACAATGAGAAATCCAAGACATTCAGACCCATGGATGCTAGAGTTGAGGGTTCTATTCACCCTCATGAGAAAGAGTCTAGATAACATCAGTCCATAGAATTGGTTTTCCCCTACTTCATTTGGAGGAGTAGTAGAGGAGGCCCTTCTTAGGCAACAAAGAAGAAGAAGAAGAAGAAGAAGAATACTTAACTTCTATTGTAAGGATAAGATTCTAATAAAAGCCCAAAACCCTTATCTGATTAAGGGACCATAAGGTTATTTATAATTCAAGATCTAAGATGACTGTGTGGTACATATTGCAGGACATGAATTACATGCTTATCTACTACGTATCGATATGAATGATTTTGATCTCATCTTGGGGATGGACTGGCTGGAAAGGGATCAAGCATGCCTTGGCGGCTAAAAGATAGTAACTTTTCATATTCCTAACTCGATAGAGTTCTAGTTCATTAGAAAGACATCCAATGATAGTGTCGAATACATCTCTATTCTGGAGGCATGACAATTGTTAGAGCAAGGGTGCCAAGGCTACTTAGCTTATGTACCCACTACATCAGGGTCAGATAGAATGATAGAAGATGTACCTATAGCGTACGAGTTCCTGATGTATTTCCAGATGAACTACCTGGATTACCACCTGAACGAGAGATTGAATTTGAAATCTCTCTCACACCTGAAACTCAACCTATCTATATTCCTCCATATATGATGGCACCAGTCGAGTTACGAGAGTTAAAGGTACAATTACGCGAACTATTAGACAAAGGCTTCATTCTTCGTAGTACTTCATCATGGGGTGCACCTATCTTGTTTGTGAGGAAAAAGGATGGGTCAATGCGATTGTGCATTGGTTATAGATAACTAAACAAGAGGATAATAAAGAACAAGTGTCCCCTGCCAAGAATATATGATCTCTTTGATCAGTTATAGGGTTCAATTATGTATTCCAAGATTGACTTAAGATCTAGATACCATCAATTAAAGATTAAAGATGTGGATATCCCCAAGACAACCTTTTGAACTACATATGAACTTTATGAATTTTTATTTAATGCCTTTTGGACTAACAAATGTCCCAACAACTTTCATAGATCTCATGAATAGAGTATTCAGGGAGTACTTATATCACTTCGTAATAGTCTTTATTGATGGAGTGCTTATTTACTCCAAGGATAAGTATCAGCATGAACACCATCTCCTACATGCACTTGAAACACTAAGTATGCTAAGTATAGCAAATGTGACTTCTGGTTGTCTGAAGTATCCTTCTTAGATCGTACAAAGGTTAGTGCAGTGATGAGTTCGGAATGTTCGAAAACTATCACAGAAATACGATCTTTTCTGGGTTTAGCTGAGTATTATAGAAGATTTGTGAACAACTTTTCACGAATAGCATTGCCAATGATTAGACTGACTCAAAAGGGAGTCTCATTCATATGATCTGATGCATACGAAGCTAGTTTCAGACACTAAAAGAATGCCTAACATCTGCACTTATCCTTACTCTACCGATGAATCCATGATTCTCACTCTTTATTCTTTTATTTTAGCTCTTCTTTTTTGGCAAAATCACATGTAAATCCATGTAAATATAATGATTTAGCATTCTGCATGCCCTTCTTAATAATGCATAATTAGCATGTATTTTGCAAAAATAAAAGAATAAAGGAAAAAAAAGAATGATGTATTGGAATAAATACAGAGTGACCCAAACCCCAAGAGAAGGTCAAGACTTAACCCGATCGTAAAATAAAATAAGTAAAGAGAGATAGGGTCTACTATGTATTGTACATATCACCTATTCTTGTACATATTATATCTCTATATATTGTTGATAAGATAAAATTATTCTATTCTTTTACTCCCTTGTTTATAACTTTAGAAATAATACAAACATAAAATAAAAATCAGAAAAATAAAAAATAATAATAAAATGCTCAATTCATTGTATAAATACACATGCATATATTACATTCACTATTTATTATAGATCCTTAAATAATTTGTAAAAATAAAATAAAAATTATTCCATACTCTTAAAATAAAGTTGTAAATAAATAAATTAAATAAAATTATTTCTTTAAAAATAATAAAATAAAAATACTTGTACATACATAGGTATAATCTACCTGTATATAATACTATATATTGTATATGCCTTATTTTATTTTTCATAAAAATAATTAAAAATCACAGGAAGAATAATTTATAAAATAATAAATATTTTTTATTTTATACTCTTTTTGATTTAAATTCATCTACTTTTTTATTCTATTTTCTTTGATTTATGTACACCACATTTTCTGATTGGGCCACGTCGGAATGTTGACCTCGATCAATATCCCCTTCCAGCCTGGGTCGGGTCGAACTGCTCTCGTCGGGGCTTCTTCTCCGATTTTTCTTGCCCGACTCCGACCTCCTCTTGACTTGATATTCGGACCCGAGAATCCTGGTACATCCAAGATTCTCGCAGATCCCAAGAATCACCCAGATCCTCTTAGGGTTGTGGTCCACCTCTCGATCTTTCCAAACCCATGGTCCTCCTATAAATTCTTCCCTTCCGCCTCCATGCTCTCCAGCTCGCCCCTCATGCCACCATTCTTCCCTAGCTCCCTTTAGTGAAGTGACAACCACCGTCGGAGTAGCTCAAGATATGTCGGAGGTGTCCGCAGGCTCGTAGCTCGCTTCGTGGCCGGAGATCTACCGCGAGTAACCTCCCAGCCAGCCACAGCTTGGTTGAGGCCAAGACCTCAACATCCACCTTTGTCTGAAGCTCAGGAATCCATCTGGACCTTCAGGTATTTATCTTTCTTTCCGCATTTCCATGTTCGATCACATCTTCCCATTTCATCGTCATCGTCATTCCTCTACTCCGACCACTGGGTTTGGAGCCTCGTCTTACCCACTTATCCACATCAATCGACACGCTTAATAATCACCCATCTTCTCCTACAAGCCGATCATCCTTAGACCAGCTCATCGGAGCTGGGTTAGGGCAAGATCTCCTTCCGCCATTTCCGTCGGAGATCGACAACCATTCTCTGCCGCTTCTTTCCTCTCCAGCTGCAATAACCAGGACCGGAGCATAGCCCTGAGTCCCCTCTACTCTTTGCAGGACATTACACGCGTTTGGATGTCCATTTGGGCTCTCAGCTGCTCTGGCAGAGGACCTCCAGGCGAGCAGCCACTGCCCTGCTCATCCGCTCATCATCACCTCCATTGGAGCCCTGAGTTCGACGTGCATCACATCCACGAGTCTGTCGGGACCCTCATGCCCTTCATCCGGTCGAGGATTCCCTCCCTGGTCGTTGGATCATCCAACCTCTACCATATCCGATCTGAGCCACCCGACACTCTCAACTTTTGGGCCGTTAGATTAGGCCATCTGACGCATTTGCACATACGTCTGTGATATCCTCTGCAGTCGTTAGATCTAACATCAACAGCGATCAGAGCCGTACGTTCGACCGGCCTCTACGTACGTTGCGTGTCCTCGTTAAGGATATATTTTCTGTTTATCCTCGCATGTTCCGATATTCCACTTTAGTCCATTAAATAAAAGTTGTAGTTAAGCACATTTACAGTTTGGACCTTATAGTTTGTGGTATTTGCATTTCAGTCCTTCTGAGTCTGAGTCGCGTGTGTTCCTACGTGCGTTTTGGGATATTTGCACTATTTTCCTTGAACTTTCTATCTTTTATGGAATGAATGCCATGTTTTAAGTATTTGCATATATGCCCCTGTGAGTCTGAATCACGTGTGATGCATGTGTTGGTTGGGTTAATTACAGATTCGACTCTTGAGCTTCTATAAAGTTTTATTGATTTGGTTTGTGAACTTAAAGTATCTATGAATAGGTCCCTGTAAACTGTGATTAATTGCATGCCTTTCATTGGTATTAATAAATATTAACTTAATTCAAAAGAAAATACATAAAAATTACCAATGGCTCCTGTTAGCGTGTAATGTTTACTATAATTTTGTTGGGTTGATTTATTTGCATTTTCTATTTTTAAAAATTCAAAAACCCTTAAAAATTTTCCTATTTTCCTTATAAAATTATAAAATTTAAAAAATACCTTGAACATTACCTAAAAATTATTATGTGTGTCTTTTATTTTGTATTAATTTTTATATCAATTTTGTTCAAAAAATCACTTAAAAGCCTAAAATTACAAAACACCAAAATTTATAAAAATCATATAAAATCCAAGAAAAAACCAAAAATTACAATTTCAATTTTTTTGTAGCTTTTAATTTTTATTTTGTCACAAATTTGCTAATCAAGATTTTAAGCCATTTTAATTATTTTTAATATACAATTTAGTTTTGAAAATTTACACTATTTGTTTGCTTTTCTCTTCTTCGTTATTTGACATTCGCTAATTGTTATCCTATGATTTACTGAAAACCCAAAGGTGTTGGTGAGCCATCGCAAGGACATTACTAATTACACCAGCTACAATAGCTTTACTCTATAAGGTAGTTAGTAATATTTTTGTGTATATCCTTCCAGTTGATGTACATGTAAATGGTTATAGTGGGATAATGTATCATGTAAGCTTATTTTTTGCATGGAAAATAATTAAATACGTCTTTATGAGTATTTTTAATTACAGTCTATCTCTGAATGTTAGTTGTGATTGCTGAATAAATTATTACTGAGTAACCAAATCCGGATATGTGGAGGATCTGACGAACCAGAATTGGGGTCGTGATTATGTGAGCTCAGATTTAGATGGATTTGAGGTGATTTGGTCTGTAAGAAGGCATTGAGAAGTGAATCGATCGAATATGGGATGAAATCGAGGTAATGGTAGAGGTTTTAGATCGGAGAACATAGAGAAAAGGAGGAGAAGAGAAATTGGAGATAAGAAGAATCAGGGAAAGAGAAATGGAATAAGAAGAGAGGGATTCTAAACTAGAATACGATGAAGGACGATGAAGTGGATGATTACCTATGGATGGAGCTCGAGTGAAGCTCTAGGGGTTTTCGCCTGTAACATGACGATAACTTGCATGGAGGCTTGAATCACGACGGAGTTGGGCTCACACCTGCAGTGGATATCACCGAAACCCTCTCTCTCGCTCAACGCGCGGAGGAGGAACTCTGTCACCGAAAACCTCTCTCTCTCTCTCTCGGAGCTTTGGAGAAGATGGAATCTAAATGGTGGATGCTTGAGCTCGGAGGGGATGCACGTTCATAAATAGAAGAGGAGGACTTGGGGTGCACGACAGGGTCTCGTTATCAGCGAAGGACGATAGAGAAGGGAGTTAGTTAGGCAAACGACCCAACGGCCAATCCATTGGGTTGTTGGACAGAGTAAGGAAGGGTATAACGTCAGGGAAGAAAAGAAAAGGGAAGAAGGAGGCGTCAGGCGGGAAGGAGGAAGAAAGAAGAGAGAAGAAGGAATAAATAAAAGAAAATAACTAATTAATAATTAAATTAAATTAAATCCATAATTTAATTAAAGATTAATTAATTAGTTAAATATAAATTATAAATAATTTAATACTAACTTACATATATAAATAATATTATTGAATTAGATAAATAAATATAAATGACATGGGTATATTATACCTATACAATTAATTAATTAAAATAATTTTTATTTATAATAAATTAATTTTTATATTAATTATATAATATTAATAAACTATTAACAAAATATAAAATAAAAGAAATAAAAAAATAATAGAATATGACAATAGGGTCTTAAAACCTACTTTTCACATACGAACTTCAATTTTAGTAAAATCACTTTTATTTGATAGATAATTATATAACATGAACTTTAGATGTGAGTACGCCCAATTTAGAGTTCATACGGTCGAGTTATGAGGTTCAGCAGTTTGACTTTGCGGCTTTTTATTTTTAGGATTTATTGACATCTATTAATAAATAATTTTAAGTTATATTTTTATATTTTTTTCAATATTTTTTATAAATATTTTAGAAAAAAGAATTAAGTTAAACATGATTAGGAATAATTAAATAGGAAATAAAGAAGAATTATATACATATAATACATATATACAAAGGGGTACTTATAAAAATATCAGGAAAATTATTTAATTCATAAATAAATAATTATGACATACTTAAAAAGCCTAAAAAATCAACTTCCAAGGTTCATAACTATTTATAGAAAACTTCAAATCGACCAAACTCTAAACTTCATTTTATAACTAATACTATTTATTAAAAATATCAAAAAATTATTAGAATAAAATGTGTAATTTTTGGCTTTTAATGTATTATTATAAACAACTTTTGTGAAGGAAATATTTTGATTTTAAATTTTAAAAATGATAAATAAAATAGGTGAACATATGTATAAGGTGAAAAATGTGTAAATGTACATTTGTGATCTTGATTTTTTGACATTTTTATAAAATTAAGATCCTTATCTCCCCCTACTTATTTTTATCGACAAAGTTAATATTGACCTGATCTGAGGGTTAGGATCAGTCTATACATATTTCATACCTACATCCTTCTTTTCTTTTATTTTTTTCTTTTTATTATTTTATTTTAGATAAAATAAGTTTTAAATATATAATATTAAAAAATATGATTAAAATATTAATTAATAAGAATTAGTGAATATTTACATGTATTTTACTAAGAATTTTAGCCAAAATGAATGAATAAAGGTGATAAATCATGGATTTATCACATGTACTTGTGAATATATTCGTTGTTTTAGTCTATGTTCATTCTGAAATGAAGACATTGATTTTGATATTTAATTAGAAGGCTCCCTTTGAGCCCACATAATATTATACTTTATTTTTTGCTAACCATTCATACTGATTATCAATCGAATCATATGATATTTATGAGGGATGATTCCGATTTTCCCACTAATTTTGTAGGATGGATTGACAAGATTCATGGGAGATGGTTCCGGATTGCCCATTAATTTTCAAGTAAGACTTTATACAACTAAGATGCTCATTTTTAATACATCTATGTATTCATATTACTACTCATGAATTTATTATTTTTAAAATACTCTCATAATTTACGTTAATTATCTTTTGTCTCAATGTTATAGGTTTCTTATTCGAATAGAACATCTACCTATTGATGAAGCTACGTTTCATCATCTTTATTCTATCATTTTGGCCTTAAAAACCCTAGTAAATGCGTGTAAGTAGAGCTAATTCATGCATTTTGGCATTCATGTATATGTGTGTAAATATTGTATGAAATACGGTTTTTAATACCAAAATTATAGAATAAAGAAAAGAAAAGAAAAAGAATAAAATATTGTAAATATTTTATGACCCGAAACCCCGAGACCTAGGCATCTCGATGAATAGGCCGACAAGGAATAAAGTAGGGGGAGATAAGGGCTAAAGTACAATAAAAATACCTTACATTTCATTCATTCTTTATTCATTTTGGGACCTATTTTTGGTTCCACTTTTTATACCTCAAATGAAGAAATTTTGTACATGAAAGTTGTAGATAATTACATAAATAAAAATACAAAATTGATTTCACACAAAAATAATGTACAGATAAAAAGTTATGGTCTGAATAAAATTCCAGAATCTCAACTTCCCAGACCCGTATCTCACAAATAAAAATTCCAAATGCAGCATACTCACCTTTAATTGTATATAGAAGAAAATAAGCGATTTAATAGCGGTGGTTTCGCATTTGGCGGAGCTACGGTTTGAAAGTTGACTTTTGGACCCTTATTGTATACTTGTACAGAATTAAATATTCAATTTATTAATTATTTATTATTTATTCATTTTTATATTTTTATAATGTTATAAATATTACTTATAATAATTGTAAATATTAAAATTAGAATAAAAACCTAAAATAAAAATAAAAATAAAATACTTGTATACTCGAAACATAGGTATTATACTTATACACATACCTGTATAAACTATACTTATATTTTATTAATTATACAAAACACATCAATAAAATAAAATAAAAATAGATTTACATGTATAAAAGTATGTTATAATTATATAAAATATTAAACAAAAATAATAATATTAAAAACACCTAAACAAAAATAGAATACTCAAATATATATAGATAATATACCTATATAGGGGTATAAAGGTAATTTATAAAAATATAGCTCATAAAAATAAACAAAAATCACCATAAAATACTTCATAAAATTACAAATATTTTTTATTTTATAATCAAAATTTAATTAATTCATCTGCTATTTTTAATTCATTTTATAAGGGTTTTTCGCCAAGGAATTTTCTGGTTGGTCCACGTGGACCAACCAGAGCACTCCATTGGTTGACCTCAGTCAACTCCCTGACCGAGGTCTGTCCCTTGTCAGAAGCGGGTTTGACCCCGCTTTTATCCTTTTTTCGAGGAGGCCTCGATCACCATTTGGTGATGGCCTCTTCACGGAATCTCTTCCTCGGTCAATGGTGATTCACGCCCAAGTGATTCCTTGGGCTGTGGATCACTGACCGAGGTGGTTGGACCTCGTTCTTCACGCCGCCCGTCAACCCCTCAAAAGAGTGCCCCCATCTTCGATTCAAAGTTAATCCTTCTTCCGCCATTTTCAACCCAAAACCTCTACCTCTCCGTGCTCCTAGTGACAGTGGGAGTCGAATCGACCCAGGGTTTGCGTTGTTTGGTGTTGAATCGAAGCGATTCGACCCCTCGCCGGAGCTCCGCCGTGTTTCATCGCTCGTCGCCTCTGGTGAGTCTCCTCCTCTTTTCTCTTCGTGTTCTTGTAGCTGTAGCGTAGTTCAGGTTAGCTAAGTAGCAGTTTGGCTTATCGTTCATCCACTCGCCGTGAATCGTTGATCAAACCCACGACAGAGCTGAGCTCCGCCCATCATTTCCGGCCACCCAACGCCTCGAATCGACCGCAGACCCCCCTCCATCCTCTTCCTTGTCTCTCCGTCATCACGCAGCGCCCTCATTCCTCTCGATCTCGCTTAGATCAAGCCGCCCGAGCTCCCTTCTCCGCCGTTCGCCGGAGCTCTTCGCTCGCACCACCAAGCGTCTCATTTAACCCATCAGACCCCGCCATTTTGCTTGTCTGGTTTTTGCGCACTCATCCTGCAGGTCTGAGCCCCAGAGAAGGCTCCATCGACCTTCATCTCCTCCAGACACCTCCGCCCAGGTCGCCTACCTCGTCCGGCCATTCCACGCCCCCTCCGCCTCGCCGGAGGCCACCAGTTGACGCGGAAGAGCCCCAGGATCCTTTTGCCCTTGATCCGGGGGCCGGAGCGGCCGTGTGTCGGCCGCAATCGCAGCTCGAAGTTCGTCGGGGAGGTGTTCTTCGTGAACCCCTCCCTGCCGTTGGATCGACCACCTCCGCCAGACCCGGCGCCAGCCGTTGGATCGCTTTCTCCCCCAATCGTCCGATCAAGCCTTGAAGATCTAATCTCAGCCGTCCGCGACGAAGGGGTACGCACCGTCAGATGCGCGCCACGTGGACAAGTGGGTCGCCTCCGACCGCTGGATCGCGCCCCGTGGGTATTTTGCATCTTTCACCCACGCTTTTTGTATTTACGTTTTAGTCCAGTAACTGTTAGTTGTAGTTTAAAAAGTTTTGTAATATTTGCAAGCAGACCCTCACGTTTTCACTATTTGCACTTCCGTCCACTCCACGTCACCTCACGTGACGGTGGAGTGTGACTTTTGGGTATTTTGCAAGTTAGGCCCAGAACTTTGGTGTATTGCAATTCCGTCCCTGTGCGTAGAATCTATAATATGTTTTTGGAAGTTTTTGCATGAATGCCCTGCCGGTTTTCTTTAATCACAATCATGCCCCTGTGAATGGTCTTTCACGTGAGCTGCGCGTGTTTTTTTGGTGGAAATTGCATCTGAGCTCCTGGATGTTTGTATAATTGCATTTATGCCCCTGCCAGGCTTAGGATTTTTGCATGCTTAGCTTGTTTATTTTATACCTCTTTTAATTGCGAAAAATTCTTAAAAAATAGGGATCAGCTCCTGTGTGCTTCTATTTTCACGTTATATTTTTAGTTTTGGATTTTATTTTATTTTCATATTTATTAAAAATCAAAAACATGCTTTTTCTCTACTGTCTAGCTTAGAAAATGCCAAAAAAATATTAAAAAGTCTCGAAAAATTCCAAAAAAATTCCATAGTGTCCATTTTACTATATTTTAGTTGCAGACCAAAATCCACTAAAAATCTCAAAAGAAAAACCTTAAAAATTTAAAAAGACTCTAAAACTTCAAAAAAATTATAAAATCAAAGAAAACTCTAAAAATTACAAACTCAGTTCCTGTTTGCCCTTTATTTTTCTATCTTTATTTGAAAAATGGTGTGAAAAGTTTTAATTGCTGTTTGCTATTTTTAAAATTCATTTTGTTTCCAGCCAGCCCATTTTCCACTATTTTCTATTACTTTGGTAATCAAAAATACCAAAAACATTCAAAAAAAATTACCCAAAAATCACAAAAACAGTAAAAAATTATAAAAAGACCAAAAAGACTTCATTTGCTAATTTTTTGGATATTTTTGAGCATTTTATAAATATTTCTTTCTCTCTTTTATTACATTGTTTTACATTACAATATTGAAAAAAGAAAATAGAAAAGTATAAAATATAAAATATAAAAATCAGAAAATTAAAAATCAAAATACAAAATTATAAAATTAAAAATTAAAAAAAATAAAAATTAAAAACCCACAAAAAGAAATTGGCTAAGTGATTCATTAGACCTAGGGTTTGGGATCTTTATCTGCACTCTGCACCGTTGTTTCCTGTGTTCGACCCCTACTTGCTTGCCATTATACATTGTTAGTAGGGAATAATAAATTTTAATCCTTGCTCTTGATTGCTTTATTGATTGTGTGAGTTAATTGTTGAAGACTGAGGTGGTTTGAGCAGTCGCATCAGCGACAGTGAGTCTGACTTGTCAGACCACTATTTAGCGGCTCTCGCTTTCTCGCTTTTCAAATGGCGCCGTTGCCTGGGAGCATCGGCTTGTAGAGTACCATTTGGGTCTTTTATTTACTTAGCCATTTTTGATTACTTATCTCTTGTGCATCATTTATTTGGAACTGTCTGACATCTCTTTGGTTTTCTTGCGAGGGACCGCTGACCGAGGAGGATCGCCTAGGGGATCCTGAGCAGCCTTGGGAGGAGGAGCCGGCTATTCTACCCTAGCCGGCAGGAGAGAGCAGGAGGGCTAGAGAGAGAGAGATAGTTGCTTGTCACTTTTTGTGAGAGAGAGATTTGATTAATTGTAATAATACAGGACTTGGACACTTGAACACTTCGGGCCTAATTTCCGGGTGTTTGTTCACCCGGGGGCTCACCGCTGTTTTCTTCGCGTTTCCCGACTGTCATTTGCCGGTTTTGATTTCATTTTCACTTTCTTTTGTGGATTGAGCCCTTAGATTTAGGCTTTTGCTTGATCGTCTAGATTAGGTCCAAACACACTAATAACCTTTGCACGTACCTATAGACCGTTTTTGGACTTACAGTTAACTCATCTTCTTAGATCCGCCGCGCCGCGAGCCCTCCCCATAAAGCGCTACTCCTAAACTCGATGTGTCGAGAAGAGGAGGGGAGGGTCTAGACCGGACTCTTAGGATCGAGGATTGGTGATTAACTTGTGGTTCTTCACGCTAGCAGTTGCCCATCTTAGGACGATTTCCGCATTGCATACCGGCATGTAGTTAGGTTTACAAATTCTGCTTTGCATCCCGCATGGAGAGAGCTGGGATTCGCTGTAAGTCTTCTTACTTTGCATCCATCATTTAGGCACAAAGGTGAGATCTCCATCTTGGTGCCGACTTGCATTGGCTTTTCCGACTCTATTCTCCCTCTGTTTTTAGACAAAGTAGGATAAAGAAAACACAAAAACGTTAGGCGCTTGTTTGAAATCACTCAAAAGAAGCGATAACACAAAAAATTAAAAAATGGACTGCTAAGAAAACTTTGACCTAAATAAAATTGGTAATTGAACTCACTGATTGGGGAGAGTCACACCCTCACTTGTATTCAGGTTGCATGGGAAGGTCTCCTTCCAACTGAGCAGAGTGCTTCGTAAGGATTAGAGCTCAAAACCCAGTCTGTGGCTGCCTTGTGTATCGCCTGGATTTCCGAAGTATTGGCGCTTCTATCGTACGTGGACGAGTAGGGCTTGGGCAACATTGGTGACTCTCTATTGTGCAGAGCATCGACCACGTCCGAAGTATCGAGCCTAGGCCACGCCTTCACGGGGGTGTCTGTCTCATCGTCTTGCGTCCGAGTAGGTTCTTGCACGCTCACGGGTGATTCCGTTGCGAGCGAGTTCCGAAGTATTGGTTTCGTCTATTGGCTTCCTTTCTCTATTTCTTTGGCTGAGTAGGGATCCAGGAAGGGTTATAAGGACCTTAAAAAGTGCAGACTACAGGTTACACAGGGGGAGGACAAGTACGGGAATACTTTTCCGGCAGTACTCTCGCTCCTATAGGCGTAGCGCTCTAAGGACTCGTTAAAAGATAACTTCCTGAATTCAAGATAAAAATTACAAAGATAAAAGCCGAACCTTCACGGCTTCACGCGTTGAGTTGGTGAACTCCCTTGTCTTGTGTTTGATTGCTAATTACATTTAGGTGAAGATCAAAAACATCGCGCCTTTGCGCAAAAAAAATTTGTTCTCTTTCTACTTGACCCTTGCTCATTGTGAGCCTTCTACTGTTTTGCAATCCTTTTATTTCTTGTTTACCATCGTGCTCTTCATCCAACATCTTGTCCTCTTGGCCTTCTCAAGATGACGTCACACGGATGGTTTAGTCGGGGTCTCGCCGACACCCACATCGATTCCGTGCCGGCAACATCTTCAATAAGGAGGGGTGATCTCCAAGAAGTTAATTCGGATCTTGCGAATGTCTCCTTGGACTCCCCTATTCTCGCTTCTTTCAACCCCTGCCTTTCTCCAATAAATCCGCTAATCGGGATGGACTCGCAACCCGAATTAACTCTTCCCCTTCAGCTAAATCGGGATTACTCTTGTCCCCAAAATAACCCCCTGTGGATGGAGATCGATTTCAGTCAATATCATATACTCCATTCACAACATTCTGGGATTGACCTTAATCCCAGAATCATCTCAACAGCTGATGCTCAGGAAGATACTGATCAGGGTTCACTCCGTCGTGCAGATTCACCAACCGATCACGATTCAGAAATTCCAGTTCAGTTAGAGATGGCAGGAGGAAGAGGAAAAGGACCACAACCCCAGCAGGAGCCTGAAGATAACGCAGCAGAAGGACAATACACTACGCAGGGTGAGGTCAACAGTCAACTGCTGGCTTCCATTCAAGCCATTCAGCAGCAGTTAACTAATCAGGCCTTGGCCCAGACCGCCTTTCAGGACATGCTGAATGATCTGAGGAGAAGGGCCGATGTGAGAGACGGCCGACGGGAGGATGATCCGAACTACGATCCCAATGACCGTGAAATCAATGATGAGTTTTCAGTGGGACCCGAATATGAAGCAGCAGAAGAAGATCCACCACAGCCCAAGCCCACACTCAAGCAGACCTACAACCCAGGAGCAGGGCGCATCACTGAGTGGATCCAAATTCCGCGTATGCACGCCCACTTCGAGCTGAAGCCGCAGTTTCTGTCATTGCTTCCCACCTTTCATGGGAACACCACTGAAGAGCCATATATTTTTCTCAAGAAGTTTAACCGCATCTGCTCTACTGCTCACTACCCCGGAGTCCCCCTGGATGTGATCAAGATGACTGCGTTCTCTTTCAGCCTTCAAGACAAGGCCCTTTACTGGGTCGACCATCTCGGGAAGGTCGTCACCACCTGGGAGGAGTTGAAATCTGCCTTTCTCCATAAATTTTATCCCCTGGGGAGATTAAATCAGATGCGTGCCCGGATCTCCAGTTTCTGCCAGCAGCCCCACGAGACTATCCATGAAGCGTGGGAACGATTCAAAGATCTCCAAGAAAAGTGCCCCCACCATGAAATACCAAAAACCAGTCTCATACAGCATTTCTTCGGGGGGCTATCATTTGAGAGCCAAAAGCTCGTGGATGCAGCTTGCGGCGGTTCACATTTTAACAAGGACGAGGATGTAGTATGGAACGTCTTTGAAGAAATGGCTGAGGGAGAAGCAGCCCAATCCTCGTCTAGAGTTTACATGAAGACACCAACCGCCATCAGCAAGCCAGTTAACATGGCTTCTCACACCGAGGACAAAGATGAGAGCTCCAACTTGAGCATCATTGGGAGCCACTTGTCCAAAGTGGATATCATCGAGAAGAGGTCGCAGGACCTCGAAAAGCTGGCAGTCATAGAGAAGAGGACCCAAGGTCTGGAGAAGCTCGACCAGATCTCCCAGCAGCTGGAGCAGCTCGTCCGAGCATTGAATGCAAATATGTGCAACGCTGTGTCTACCTCTGCCGAGCCGAACGCTGAGAAGAAGGAGCCTACAGTGCAGCAACACCCTCAGCCGACTCCACCGCAGCCCCAGCCTGTCCAGCACGTGTACTACGTGCAGGTTCCGGAGCTGCCACCGCAGCCTCAGACGCAAATAGTTGTATACCAACCAGAGCACCAGCCCGCATACTCCGAGCAGTTCTCTCCACCCCCGCCGCTGATCCAGGAGATCAATGGTGTTTGGAACAATGAAGCGTAGCCGACCCGTCCTCAGGGACACTCTCAGGGTCAGAACACGGGCAACAGGCCCTTCCATCAGCAACAGCAGGGTGGGAGACCCTTCCAGCAGCCATACCAGTACCCGCCTCCCTCACATGGAAACACGTGGAGGCAGAATTACCAACATGGGCCTCAGCAGTCCGGATATCGTGGACAAGGTTATCACCAGCAACCGGCTGCACCATACAATCAACACCATTCGCAGTACTCCTCCAACCCCCCCCTCCTCAACAATTTGCACAAGGATACCAGTCACAATCTCAACCGCCATATCAGCAGTCTAGACCCCAACAGGGGGAATCTTCTGAGATTATGCCGGTCAATCCGGCCCTGGCCTGTTTGGAACAGTTGATGAAGAATATGGCTGAGATGAACCAGAAGATCGACGACCTGACGGCAGCCAAAACCGTCATACCGGCCCAGGTCGAAGCTAATCCTAACAATTTCCGACGCAAGGAGCAGGTAGCCGGCAGTGTCCAACCCGAATCAGGTGGAATTAATTGTTTTTTATCTAACGTTGTTACTCTCAGGAGCGGTAGGACACTCCAGCCATCGGCGACGGCGAAGGGAAAGCACATCGTATCTGACGGGGAATCGTCAGTCCAGCCAACATCAGGGCCAGCCAGTATTTTGGGAGCAGCACCAGCATCCAGAAAATCACAAAAAAATGAAGAAAATCGAAAAACACAAAAAGATAGCAGCAACCTCGGTGGAGATCAGCCAGCATTGGAAACGCCTGCATCCGCATCTCAGCCAGTTCCTGACATGAGGAGCACCGCACCTGCAGCGAGTCCAGCGCCAGCACCTGAAGCCGAGCCTGTCATTTTTGGTCCGCAAATTGTAGATGAATCCATTCCTTTTTGTCATCTACCTGTAAACAACAATACGGACACTATTTTGAATGATATTGGTGAGGAGTTTGTAAATATTCCTTTTCCTGAAGCAATGAAAAAACAAAAAAAATGAAAAATTTGAAAAGTGCTTTGTCTGATCCTGCTATTATAGAAATCATTCAAAATTTGGTCTTGAACATGCCGTTGATGAAGGCTCTTGAGTACATGCCAGCAGTGAAGAAAGGTCTTAAAGAGGCATGTACAACCAAGCGCAGGCCAACTCCCCATAATTCCAGAAGCAAAGGTGGCAAGTCTGAAAAACACATCCTCACTATGACCACCGTCAACGCCATCAGCAACCTCCCGGATAAGAAGCCAGATATGGGAGCACCTCTTGTACGTTGTCAGATGTTCGAGCAAGACTTCGAGCGAACACTTCTCGACAGTGGGTCATCTGTCAATCTGATGCCAGCCTCACTACTCACGGAGTTCAAATTAGGACCGCTCAAGCCTACAAAGATGATTCTGCAGTTTGCGGACAAATCAGTCAAGCGGCCTAGAGGCCTGTTGGAGGACGTGATCGTCACGGTTCAGGGAAAGTCATTCCCGGCCGATTTTGTGGTCTTAGATATGGACGTCCCAGCTCCGTTGCTCCTTACCCCGATCATACTCGGAAGGCCATTTCTGCGAACATCAAACGCAGTGGTGAATTATGGGACGGGAGAAATCACTTTTGGCGCTGGCAATGAAATTATCCAAGTAGAGACCCTGTCTGAGGGAACGCCAGCTGAACCGACATCTGCGTCGTGTGCAAGGGTGATCAAGCACGATGAAGACTGCGATTTACTAGCAGAAATTCAAGATACCAACCTATTCCTGGATGATAATGAGATCCATGAACTCCTCCGTCCCGAGGAAGAAGTGGAGACCGCAGTCAAATTTCCTTGTATCGATCAAGATGAGGAACTCGCTGATGCGCTACAAGACACTACCGTGGGAGTGATGTGCCTGCAGGACCAAGAATCAAGTTTTGAAGCATTTTCTGATGAAGATGACATCATTGCAGAATTCTGTCAGGATCTGAGAGAAGAAACAGAGCAGACTATGGTGGACACTGAACCGTTGAACGAATCACCACCTGCACTGATAGCTGAGGTCACCACCGAAGCAGCTCAGACCCCGCCAGAGCTAAAACCCTTGCCCTCCAATATGAAGTATGCCTTCCTTGCGGGAGAACCGAACATGTACCCGGTCATCATCAATGCACATCTGACCGAAGATCAAGAATCTCGTCTGATGGAGGTTCTTGAACGCAACCGCAAGGCGATAGGCTGGCGAACATCTGATCTCCGTGGGATCAATCCGTCACTCTGCTCGCACCGCATCTTTCTGGAAGACGACTGCAGACCCTCTCGCGAACTGCAAAGAAGATTAAATCCGAACCTGCGAGAGGTGGTTATGAAAGAAATCCAGAAATGGTGTGATGCGGGATTCATTTATCCCATCTCCGACAGCAAATGGGTGAGCCCTCTGCATGTTGTGCCCAAGAAATCAGGGATCACCATTGTGAAAAATGACAAAGGAGAGGAGATCGCAACCAGAGTACCGACTTCTTGGCGAGTGTGCGTAGATTACAGAAGACTCAATCTCGCCACCAAGAAGGATCATTTTCCGCTACCCTTCATCGACCAGATCTTGGAGAGATTGGCCGCGAAGGAATACTTCTGTTTCTTGGACGGCTACTCTGGGTATAATCAGGTTGCTATTGCTCCTGAAGATCAAGAGAAGACCACGTTCACCTGTCCTTTTGGCACATATGCCTTCAGACGGATGCCGTTCGGGCTTTGCAACGCCCCAGCCACATTTCAGAGGTGTATGCTTGCAGTTTTTGCCGATATGGTGTGTAGCTTTCTCGAGGTCTTTATGGACGATTTTTCGGTCTACGGGGATTCATTTGATCAATGTCTGGACTATCTAGACCGAGTCTTACGGAGGTGCTGCGAAGTGAATCTTGTGCTCTCCTAGGAGAAGAGCAATTTCATGGTGACCGAAGGAATCGTGCTGGGTCACGTTGTTTCTAAACGTGGCATGGAGGTTGACCCAGCCAAGGTGGATGTAATTTCTAAGCTGGAGCCACCTACAAATATCAAGCAAGTCCGGTCATTCCTGGGCCATGTCGGTTTTTACCGACGATTTATTAAAGATTTCAGCAAACTGGCCAGGCCACTGACTGAATTGCTCGGCAAGGACAATGAATTCATTGTAGACGACTGTGTGCTCCTTGCTTTTAATCAGTTGAAAGAGCTCATCACGCAGGCCCCTGTCCTACAGCCACCTATTTGGACTCAGCCTTTCGAGATTATGACCGACGCGTCAGATTATGCCATCGGAGCTGTACTGGGACAGAGGAAAGACAATGTACCATTTGCGATTCACTACGCTAGTCGAACGCTCGATGAAGCCCAGAGAAACTACACTGTCACTGAAAAGGAGCTGCTAGCGGTAGTCTTTGCTTTGGAAAAGTTCAGATCTTACCTTCTTGGGTCCAAAGTTATCATTTACACTGATCATTCGACCATTCGGTATTTACAGCAGAAGAAGGACGCCAAACCACGTCTCATTCGGTGGATCCTTCTCCTCCAGGAGTTTGATTTGGAAATCAGAGACAAACCTGGAGTCAAGAATGTAGTGGCCGATCATCTGTCAAGACTTCCTGAACCGGAGTCTCCTGAGCTGAACCTGCAGCCTATCACAGAGACCTTTCCAGATGAGTCGATTCTATCTGTAGCCTCACTTCCTTGGTATGCGGACATTGTGAATTATCTAGTTGCCAAGAAAATCCCGCAGGACTGGCCTAAGTTGAAAATAGACAGATTTTTGTCTAAAATCCATTTTTACCAGTGGGAAGACCCATATCTGTTTCGTGAGGGAGCAGATTGCATCTGGCGAAGGTGTATTCCTCAGGAGGAAGTTCCAAGTGTCCTCGCTCTATGTCATGATCAAGATTCTGGAGGACACCATTCAGGCAAACGAACGGCAGCAAAAGTTCTTCAAAGTGGCCTCTGGTGGCCTTCATTATTCAAAGATGCAGATGAGTATGTCAAATGTTGCACTGATTGTCAGAAGATGGGTGGAACCATAGGAATGAGAGACACAATGCCTCTGAAATACATTCAGATCTCAGACGTCTTTGACGCATGGGGCATCGACTTTATGGGCCCGTTTCCTAACAGTCAGGGTTATGAGTATATTCTGCTTGTTGTCGATTATGTCAGTCGATGGGTGGAAGCCATCCCCGCCCGAGCCGCCGACAGTAGGACCGTCTGTCGATTCTTATGAGGTCACATCATAGCACGGTTCGGGATTCCCAAAATTCTTATATCTGACGGGGGTAGTCATTTCATAAATAGAGAGGTGAATAAGCTGACTCAAGAATTCTGCATCGAGCATCGTGTTGCTTCACCCTACCACCCGCAGTCTAATGGCTTAGCTGAATGTTCCAACAGGGAGATCAAGACGATTCTTCAGAAACTTGTGCGTCCTGATCGCAAGAACTGGTCTCAGCTGCTTGATTCCGTTCTTTGGGCTTACAGAACAGCGTACAAGTCACCCTTGGGAATGTCTCCCTACCGCCTGGTGTATGGCAAGCCATGTCATTTGCCCGTGGAACTTATTCACAAATCTTTATGGGCTATTAATATCTGTAATCTGGACTCCAAGCAAGCAGGAAAGAACAGAAAATTAGATCTGAACAGACTACTGGAATTCAGAGATTATGCATATGACAACAGCCTGATGTACAAGGAGAAGGTCAAAACATGGCATGGCAAGCACATCCGCCACAAGTCCTTTGATCCAGGTCAGAAGGTATGGTTGTTCGATGCAAAGTTAAAGATCTTTCCAGGCAAGTTGAAGAGCAAATGGACTGGGCCGTTTTTGGTTAGGCAGGTGCGTGACAACGGAAGTGTATTGATATCCAATCTGTCAGCTGACGCACAGCCTTTTGTAGTCAATGGTCAGCTTCTGAAACCATACCTTGAACATGACACATTCATGGCCGTCGTTGACTCAATTCAGGTAATCTATGAGGATGAGCTGAATATCTCGAAAGAGGCAGAGGAAGGCAAAGCACATCAAAACATTTTTGAATGATTTCCCTTTTCGTCTTTTCTTCTTTTCAATTTCTTTTATCTTGTTCTACCGAATTGATGCCATCCCTTTCATCACTGCTACACTTAGGATGCACTCTATCCTAAGTATAGGGGGGATGCACATCCCGAGTTGTTCATATCCAATTTCATCTCTCTTCTGCTTTTCTTCTTTTCTTCTTTTCCTCTTCTACCCTCTTCATCTATCACAAAGGTGCCGCCCCTTGTAGATAGTCTTCTATACTTAGGACGTACTTTGTCCTAAGTATAGGGGGGTGCCCACCCCGAGTTCCTTTATTTATCTCGATCTGCTCCATTGTCTCCTCTTCTTGTCTATACTTAGGGATATATTACCCTAAGTATAGGGGGAGACAATCTGAGTACGATCTGTTCATTCCCACCCTTGACCCTCCCTGCCTTGTGTACAGTCTGCTATACTTAGGATTATTTGATCCTAAGTATAGGGGGGACGGTCAACTTCTCATTCGTTCATTCATTCCTTTATTTATTCCTTTATTCTTTAGACTTTCCTATACTTCGTACGAGTTATGTCTTTTCTTTTCTCTCTGATCTATGAGGACATAGCTCAAGCTAAGTATAGGGGGGTCGTATATACTGCGTATATACTTTAGCCATAACTCGTACTTTCGTATTTTCTTAAATATGGCTAATAATTCTTTAAACTTCATTAAAAATCTCTAATAAAAAGGTGTTATCATTCCTCAAATTCTTTTTGTATATACTGATTAATAAATCAGGTGAAAATGCTTTTTGCAAAATGTTTGAAAAATAGTTTGAAAACCTTTGTGAACATCTATTGAAAACTATTTTGAAAATATTTTGTTACATGTTTTCAACCTTTGTAAAAATGTGTGATTTGTAAAATTCATTTTCTTTATGTGAAATAAAAGATTTGAAAAATGATTTGCAAATGGTTTGAAAAATGGTTGCAAAAATATTTGAAAAACCTATATATATACTGTTTTGAAAGCCTTTGCAAAATGATTTTCAAATGTGTGTACATGTTTGTAAAAATGTTTGTAAAAACTATTTTGGACTATAGTTTTCACAAATTGTGTGAAAAGCTTGTGTCAAATAAGTTTGAGGAATACTAACATCACACCAAAATCCACTACCTATATATACGTATAAAATTGATCACTTACCCTTGTAAATTCTTAAAATCCATTTCTTGTATATATAAGAAGCCCTCCCGTGTACATATTTTCACCTAGTTTTTTAGCCAAAACTTTTTGTTTTCAAAAAATTCCCAAAAACATTTGCAAAAATTAAAATCCAAAAACATCTGAAAAATCTTTTTGAAAAATACAAAAAAATGCATCTGCATGCATCATCATTATCTTTTCAAAAATCCATAAAAAGTTCAAAATCTTTGAAAATTGCATCACAAAAATATTTTCTGCATAGCATTGCATGGCATGAGCATTTTTCTGATTGAGTTTGATAGTTGAACAAGTCTAAGTAAAATCCAGAGATTGGAGCTTGATTGGACCTTAAAATATACCTAATAACAGGAACCTTATAGGAACTGGGTTTGAGGTACTTCAGGTCTAGTTGACTTAATTCTTTGAGGGTCACGGGACTTGGTTCAATGGATTCTTGACTGCCTAAGTAGAGTATTTCGGAGCACACGCACGACTCTTGTTGATAATGACCTAACTTGGACACATGCACCTTTCACATAGCTCTCCACGGATGAGGTGGTGAGGAGGCAGTTTTCTTTGGCTTGGGGTAGCATATGAGGGTAGTACTTCTAGGCGGAACCTCTCTTCTTCTTCTAGTGAAGGAAGTGCACCTCAACTTGGTCTAGTGGTGATGAAGGCTAAAGACAGAAGCCGCGGGTTGCAATAAAGCTTCAAAAGAGGGATAGTCTACTAGCTCAAGAGGAAAATTTCTTGTATGTATGCTGCACCATGTAGATATGTTGTACAGATGCAATTGAAAAAAAAGAAGAAGAAGAACTCCAAAAAAGTTGTGGGTCGGATTGAAAATTTAATAACCCCACCGGAGTGTATATAGTCCAATAAAGCAAAAGCTTACGGTATCCATGTCACATCTCACGAAGCTTGCAGCGGGAGACTTAGCTACACTGGTTGAGCTCCCAAAAGTCTATACTTCTTCCCCTCTTCTTGAGCCGGTTGCACTTGAACTTAGAAGGGAATACCCCGCTTCTCGAGGAAAGAGTTGCTAGACCGAGGCATTAGAGTTACCAGGTTGAGGGAGGTTGTTTCTTTGTTACTTCTGAGGTGGGGAGCTACATATCACTTACACTGTACGAGTCAGCTTCATAGTCATAAGAGTTTGCGCATGAGTTGAAGTATTTCTGACCTGGCTATTGAGGAGACTGGGACAGAGTTTTGGGATTCTCAAGGACTGTTGGATTTCAAACTTGGTTCTCATTAAGGTTCCGACCGCACTAAAATTCCAAAGGTCTGACTTAAGCTCCAAAGTTTGATTTTGCGAAGACAAGTTCGATAATTAAACTTAATCTAATTTTCTTCTTTTTCTTTTCTTTGTTTTTCTGCACTTATTGCATAAGTGTTTGCTAAGGACTAGCAAAGGTAAAGTATAGGGGGATGATGAAGCTACGTTTCATCATCTTTATTCTATCATTTTGGCCATAAAAACCCTAGTAAATGCGTGTAAGTAGAGCTAATTCATGCATTTTGGCATTCATGTATATGTGTGTAAATATTGTATGAAATACGGTTTTTAATACCAAAATTATAGAATAAAGAAAAGAAAAGAAAAAGAATCAAATATTGTAAATATTTTATGACCCGAAACCCCGAGACCTAGGCATCTCGATGAATAGGTCGACAAGGAATAAAGTAGGGGGAGATAAGGGCTAAAGTACAATAAAAATACCTTACATTTCATTCATTCTTTATTCATTTTGGGACCTATTTTTGGTTCCACTTTTTATACCTCAAATGAAGAAATTTTGTACATGAAAGTTGTAGATAATTACATAAATAAAAATACAAAATTGATTTCACACAAAAATAATGTACAGATAAAAAGTTATGGTCTGAATAAAATTCCAGAATCTCAACTTCCCAGACCCGTATCTCACAAATAAAAATTCCAAATGCAGCATACTCACCTTTAATTGTATATAGAAGAAAATAAGCGATTTAATAGCGGTGGTTTCGCATTTGGCGGAGCTACGGTTTGAAAGTTGACTTTTGGACCCTTATTGTATACTTGTACAGAATTAAATATTCAATTTATTAATTATTTATTATTTATTCATTTTTATATTTTTATAATGTTATAAATATTACTTATAATAATTGTAAATATTAAAATTAGAATAAAAACCTAAAATAAAAATAAAAATAAAATACTTGTATACTCGAAACATAGGTATTATACTTATACACATACCTGTATAAACTATACTTATATTTTATTAATTATACAAAACACATCAATAAAATAAAATAAAAATAGATTTACATGTATAAAAGTATGTTATAATTATATAAAATAATAAACAAAAATAATAATATTAAAAACACCTAAACAAAAATAGAATACTCAAATATATATAGATAATATACCTATATAGGGGTATAAAGGTAATTTATAAAAATATAGCTCATAAAAATAAACAAAAATCACCATAAAATACTTCATAAAATTACAAATATTTTTATTTTATAATCAAAATTTAATTAATTCATCTGCTATTTTTAATTCATTTTATAAGGGTTTTTCGCCAAGGAATTTTCTGGTTGGTCCACGTGGACCAACCAGAGCACTCCATTGGTTGACCTCGGTCAACTCCCTGACCGAGGTCTGTCCCTTGTCAGAAGCGGGTTTGACCCCACTTTTATCCTTTTTTCGAGGAGGCCTCGATCACCATTTGGTGATGGCCTCTTCACGGAATCTCTTCCTCGGTCAATGGTGATTCACGCCCAAGTGATTCCTTGGGCTGTGGATCACTGACCGAGATGGTTGGACCTCGTTCTTCACGCCGCCCGTCAACCCCTCAAAAGAGTGCCCCCATCTTCGATTCAAAGTTAATCCTTCTTCCGCCATTTTCAACCCAAAACCTCTACCTCTTCGTGCTCCTAGTGACAGTGGGAGTCGAATCGACCCAGGGTTTGCGTTGTTTGGTGTTGAATCGAAGCGATTCGACCCCTCATCGGAGCTCCGCCGTGTTTCATCGCTCGTCGCCTCTGGTGAGTCTCCTCCTCTTTTCTCTTCGTGTTCTTGTAGCTGTAGCGTAGTTCAGGTTATCTAAGTAGCAGTTTGGCTTATCGTTCATCCACTCGCCGTGAATCGTTGATCAAACCCACGGCGGAGCTGAGCTCCGCCCATCATTTCCGGCCACCCAACGCCTCGAATCGACCGCAGACCCCCTCCATCCTCTTCCTCGTCGCTCCGTCATCACGCAGCGCCCTCATTCCTCTCGATCTCGCTTAGATCGAGCCGCCCGAGCTCCCTTCTCCGCCGTTCGCCGGAGCTCTTCGCTCGCACCACCAAGCGCCTCATTTAACCCATCAGACCCCGCCATTTTTCTTGTCTGGTTTTTGCGCACTCATCCTGCAGGTCTGAGCCCCAGAGAAGGCTCCATCGACCTTCATCTCCTCCAGACACCTCTGGCCAGGTCGCCTTCCTCGTCCGGCCATTCCACGCCCCCTCCGCCTCGCCGGAGGCCACCAGCTGACGCGGAAGAGCCCCAGGATCCTTTTGCCCTTGATCCGGGGGCCGGAGCGGCCGTGTGTCGGCCGCAATCGCAGCTCGAAGTTCGTCGGGGAGGTGTTCTTCGTGAACCCCTCCCTGCCGTTGGATCGACCACCTCCGCCAGACCCGGCGCCAGCCGTTGGATCGCTTCTCCCCCAACCGTCCGATCAAGCCTTGAAGATCTAATCTCAGCCGTCCGCGACGAAGGGGTACGCACCGTCAGATGCGCGCCACGTGGACAAGTGGGTCGCCTCCGACCGCTGGATCGCGCCCCGTGGGTATTTTGCATCTTTCACCCACGCTTTTTGTATTTACGTTTTAGTCCAGTAACTGTTAGTTGTAGTTTAAAAAGTTTTGTAATATTTGCAAGCAGACCCTCACGTTTTCACTATTTGCACTTTCGTCCACTCCACGTCACCTCGCGTGACGGTGGAGTGTGACTTTTGGGTATTTTGCAAGTTAGGCCCAGAACTTTGGTGTATTGCAATTTCGTCCCTGTGCGTAGAATCTATAATATGTTTTTGGAAGTTTTTGCATGAATGCCCTGCCGGTTTTCTTTAATCACAATCATGCCCCTGTGAATGGTCTTTCACGTGAGCTGCGCGTGTTTTTTTGGTGGAAATTGCATCTGAGCACCTGGATGTTTGTATAATTGCATTTATGCCCCTGCCAGGCTTAGGATTTTTGCATGCTTAGCTTGTTTATTTTATACCTCTTTTAATTGCGAAAAAATCTTAAAAAATAGGGATCAGCTCCTGTGTGCTTCTATTTTCACGTTATATTTTTAGTTTTCGATTTTATTTTATTTTCATATTTATTAAAAATCAAAAACATGCTTTTTCTCTACTGTCTAGCTTAGAAAATGCCAAAAAAATATTAAAAAGTCTCGAAAAATTCCAAAAAAAATCCATAGTGTCCATTTTACTATATTTTAGTTGCAGACCAAAATCCACTAAAAATCTCAAAAGAAAAACCTTAAAAATTTAAAAAGACTCTAAAACTTCAAAAAAAATTATAAAATCAAAGAAAACTCTAAAAATTACAAACTCAGTTCCTGTTTGCCCTTTATTTTGCTATCTTTATTTGAAAAATGGTGTGAAAAGTTTTGATTGCTGTTTGCTATTTTTAAAATTCATTTTGTTTCCAGCCAGCCCATTTTCCACTGTTTTCTATTACTTTAGTAATCAAAAATACCAAAAACATTCAAAAAAATTACCCAAAAATCACAAAAACAGTAAAAAATTATAAAAAGACCAAAAAGACTTCATTTGCTAATTTTTTGGATATTTTTGAGCATTTTATAAATATTTCTTTCTCTCTTCTGTTACATTGTTTTACATTACAATATTGAAAAAAGAAAATAGAAAAGTATAAAATATAAAATATAAAAATCAGAAAATTAAAAATCAAAATACAAAATTATAAAATTAAAAATTAAAAAAAATATAAAAATTAAAAACCCACAAAAAGAAATTGGCTAAGTGATTCATTAGACCTAGGGTTTGGGATCTTTATCTGCACTCTGCACCGTTGTTTCCTGTGTTCGACCCCTACTTGCTTGCCATTATACATTGTTAGTAGGGAATAATAAATTTTAATCCTTGCTCTTGATTGCTTTATTGATTGTGTGGGTTAATTGTTGAAGACTGAGGTGGTTTAAGCAGTCGCATCAGCGACAGTGAGTCTGACTTGTCAGACCACTATTTAGCGGCTCTCGCTTTCTCGCTTTTCACCTATTATTTTAGCAAATGAGAATTTGGATTTTCTAAGACATTAGAATTTCATGATTTAGAGCTATATCAATCCAAAATATTGTTATATATTTCCATACATTGTTTAGTTAATATTTGACTAACTTTTATCTTTAGGTGATGTCTTAATCGGTGGTCTTTGTTTGGATATTTATAAGTTATGTTTGGAATGAAACATACATACATACATATATATATATATATATAAGTTAATATATGTAATTATATCCAATAAATAAAGGGATTTTATCACTTGTGCCCCTCCGAGATATCGCAATATCAGTTATGCCCCTATCTTTTTGGTAATATCAGTTGTGCCCTTCACTTCTTGTCGTTTTATCAGTTGTGCCCTTTGGGTTAGTTGCCGTCCATCTACAGTGCAAACGGACGTTAAATTGAGGACATAAGCAGAATTAATTTAAAAAAAAGGGTTGAGTGGTCATTTTGACACATCTTCCTCATTCTCTTCTTCTTCCTCCTCTTCCCCCATCCTCTTCCTCCTCCTCCAACCTCCTACTCCCTCTCCGCTCCAGCTCTGCCCCGAGCTCGCGATTCGAGGATGTCCCGTGCTGGAACGACAAGCAAGGCTGGTGCTCGTCCTGCTCCCCCTCCTCGCGATTCGAGGACGTCCCGAGTTCTGTTTCTGCATGGTGCAACCACCCCACGGCGCCGCCCCCTCCCCCTTCCCCGCACGGCGTCGCCTCCCCTTGCCCTGCACCGCCACCCCCTTCCCGCACGGCCTCCCGCACCGCCCCCTCCCCCATCCCCGCACGGCGTCTCCCCATTCTTCCCCTCCTCTTGCCTCGCACCGCCACCCCCTGCCCGCACGACCTCCCGCACCGCCCCCTGCCCCTTTCCCGCACGGCGCCGCCCCCTGCTTCCCCTCCTCTTGCCCCGCACCGCCCCCCCTGCCCGCACGGCCTCCCGTACCGCCCCCTCCCCCTTCCCCGCACGGCGTCGACCCTGCTTCCCCTCCCCTCCCTCTGGAACCCCCGCCCCTTCCCCTGTCCCGTACATCACCGCCCCCTCCCTCTGGAACCCTTGCCCCGCACGGCGCCGCCTCCTGCTTCCCCTCCCCTTGCCCCGTACCGCACCCCTCCCCCTGCCCGCACGGCCTCCCGCGCTGCCCCCTCCCCCTTCCCCGCACGGCGTCGCCCCCTGCTTCCCCTTCCCCTATCCCGCACGGCACCGACCCCTCCCCCTGGAATCCCCGCCCCCTTCCCCTACCCCGCACGGCACCGCCCCCTCCCTCTGGAACCCCAGCAGTCCGTCCTTCTTCCTTGATTTTGTCCTGACCATAATACCCTTCTTAACCACAATATGGTTTGAATAAACCATGGTTATTTTATTTTTTTGACGGTCAATCTGACGGAAGGGCACAAATGATGACGGAGAAAGAAGTGAGGGGTACAACTGATATTATCAAAAAGATAGGGGCATAACTGATATTGCGATATATCAGAGGGGCACAAGTGATAAAATCCCATAAATAAATGATCATCTCGATTTATATAACAACAAGGGTAAATTACAAAAAAGGGACCGATCTTTACATGGATTCCCAAATTAAGGACTACTCTTTAGATTGTAACAAAAAGGGGACTCAAGTTTAATTTGCTGATCCAGTCCCCAACGCCGTGAGTAGGTGGCTACATCCATAGTTGTAATAGACGAAATTACCCCTGGCTACAAAGTTTTGTTGTGCATTTCTCCAATTTGTTCCCCGTAAAAACAAGCCCATAGAACCCTCTCCACCCTATTACCGTGATTCTCCAACTATCACCAACTCCATACGATGGCAAGGAGTTGGTGCGGGGGTAGAGGGAAGCCATGGCGGAGGAGGGTGGATGTCGAGGAGGAAGGGAGGCTGGGGCCGGGCCTGCGGGGCAGAGGAGGAGAGGGAGGAGATAGAGGAGGAAGGGGGGCTGGGGTCAGGCCTGCATATTTTGGGGCTGACCTCGGTGGTCATGGAGGAGAAATGAGGAAGGAAAAGGACTCCTCCAACCTCCTCTTTCTCCTTACCCAATACGCGCCTCCATATCCACAGATCGGTACAAGGGCTAAAACGACGATCACTTGCAGGAAAAGGAGATTTTGTCTCCATTTCCGAGCACCCTTTTGGGTTTTTGGCACCTCCGGCAGAGAATCGGGATTGATCCTTTGAACTGCTTCTCCGCCCATGCTGAAGCTCCACGCGAGCACGTAGTGCGACCCGGTTGCGCCGCCGGAGGATGCGGAGAAGCCCACGAAAATATCGTCAGCGGGGAAGGAGGAGAGGTTGATGGTCGAGGCGAGGAGATGTGTCGGCGGTTTGGTCATGCGGAGGCGGGCCAAGCAGACTAAGAGGAGGTCGGTGGAGGCGTTGTAGTCAACCCACAGCTGCATGGGTTCGCCGCTGGCGAGGTTGAGGCCTATGGAGGAGGCGGAGGTGGCGTTGGTGGCTTTGACGACGATACCGACGTGGTTGCCGTCGGGGTCGTACTCTGGGTTCCTGACGGTGTCGAGCTCAACGGCTACGAAATGGGAGGAGGGGTCGAGGGCGAGGTTTTCGTTGGGGAGGGAGGATGAGTGGGTGGAGGAGGTGAAGGTGAGGGCCATGCCGTGGTCGCTGCGATCGGGGGATTCGGGGGAGATGGAGAAGACGAAGGAGGTGGAGAAGGATGGGGAGCGGCAGAGGGGGAGTGGGGAAGGGAGGAAGGCGCGGCCGAGCTGAACCTTGAGAGGAAGATCCGGTGGTGGAACAAATTGGGAAAGTGCACATCAAAATCCAGTGGACAGGGGTAATTTCGTCTATTACAACAACGGATTAAGCCACCCACTCATGGTGTTGGGGACTGAATCGTTAAGTTAAACTTAGTCCTCTTTTTGTTACAATCTAAAGAGTAATCCCTAATTTGAGAATCCATGTAAGGATTAGTCCCTTTTTTGTAATTTACCCTAACAACAAATACATAAATCCTTTAGTGACAAATTATTCATTAACATTGTCACATATTGTGATGGAAAAAAGCATTGTTATTCATAGGAAAAGTCAAATAATAAGCTCCATATAGTGACAAAAAATCATTGACATATTCAAATGACGACAATTTTTATTCTTGTAAATGTCTAATTACATGATGGTTTTGTATTAATTGTTGTTTTATAATTTTCAACAGTTAAGTAATTGTTGCTAAAAATTCAACAACAGTTTATATAGTAATGATTCTTACAATGCATCTCGAATTCGTCATGAGATATAATAGTAATTCGTTGTGCACTTAAGAAAAAATTGTAACTATAGATTTTAATTGTTGTAGTGAATTTTGATGGTTTTTTGTGATTTGTGAATAAGTTATTGGAGGATATAAACTTAAACAGTCACAAGTTTTCGACTGCAATCAAATATTGTTCCTATATTTTATCAGCACACTTTAATAGCAGAAGTTTATCAACGCTAATATTTGGTAAGCGAGTAAACAATTTGCAGCAATCTATGCCAATGGATTGAATCATGTTATCAAATTGATTAATTGGATGATAATGTCAGCAAACTCTATAATTGGATTAAATCCCATATCTCGTCCATGTTCTTTTCCATCTTCCAGTTTTTTTCACTTGTGAGAGGTCTCATTTTGCTGTAGCCTTCAAAGATCAAAGCGGTCTAGCTACTGCCGACCGGACTCTCTTGTTGACCCTCTCGCACACTTCCTAAACTAAGCTTGCACACCTAAGCCCATGTGAGATAAAGGTTGAACATATGTTCGTTTTGCCTACACATATGCAAGCATTCCTCTGTGCATATGGAAGTATGTATATATGCATAGAGACGTACACCTACAATTCCATAAGCAAAGTATGTATAGACATCAATGCATGCACAAACATCTTAAATATATATCACATATAGTATATTTGTTTTGTTTGTACATATAACCGTACTCATTACCCCGTAGAAAAATAATTTATCTATCACGTATTCATATGCATATGATTCTGAATTTAAATATTCATATGCATATGCTTCTGAATTTAAATATTCATGTGCATATGCTTTTGTATTAGATATCTAGGAAAATAGATAAAGATAAACAAACACATCTAGGCACAAGTATAAACATTAAAAAAATAATAAATGTAATTTATGCGAGTATTTATATAGGAATACTTCTGCTTATATTAAAGTACATACTTTTTGTATTTAGCTAATCATATAGCTCAGAATGTTAACTAATCATCTATAAATTTTAGCTCAAACCTAAACGATGGTTAGTTAAAAATTCGAATAAATAGTAATGGATAAGCATCGATGTATGGACTGTTGTTAATGCTATACAATGGACTTAACATCCGTCATTAATTTCAAACATCAAAAAATTTTTTCACAGTTTCATTGTATATTTAGAATCAAATAATATATTTATGGATTAAAAAATTAGTTTTGGTTCATTTTGTCGTAGTATAGATATCAGACATTTATGCACATGCAATAATCAGTATTTGGTTGTCTACTTGATGAATCCATGATTCATATTCTTTATTCTTTTATTTTATCTAATTTTTTTATAAAATAATGTAAATATCAACTACTTCTCATTAACATACTAACCCCAATTGTTAATAGAGTAAATTACAAAAAAGTTCCTGAACTATACACCTGATTTCAATGTCATATCTGAACTTGTTAATATTATATATCTAACACTATTTCATCCAAAATAAAAGAACAAACAAAAAAAATGAAAAGAAAGAAGTATGGAAATATGTAAATATGTACACACTAATCCTAACCCTGAGACGATGTTAATATTGACTGAGTCACCAACATAAATAAGTAGGAGAAGATAATGATCTTACCTTATAAAAACATCAGAAAATAAAAAACATCAAGCATTCATATGCGCATTATTCACCTTGTACACATATTCAACTACTTTTTTACATAACTCTACGGTTGTTAGTGTGTTTTGAGGAATGATATATGTAGTCCTTATGGAAATATGACTATGTTATTAATTTGTACTTGATTTATATATAAAGGGTGATGGAGACATTGCCTATAGACCACAACAAAAATAACCACAAGAGAAAATTAGGGAGGGAGAGAAGAGAAAGGAGAGAGTAAGTTAATAGTGAGAGTTGTACTCATTTTATTTCATAATGAGTAGTTGCGAGAGGGGGCTGACCATTGTAATATATCTTGGGTCTTCTTCTTCACTCACTTCCATGGTAGTGAGCATAGGTGATACCGCTTTGTTCCAAACAACTATTATCATAGCATAGGCGATACATGTAATGTCACGGGCTTAGGTCTCCGATCCGTTATCGAGGAAAACTGACCCTGACAACTTGTTGAGTTCAGGCCCAAATGGACCCGTTGACAACCACTCAAAATGCTTAAGCCCAAGTTGACAAGTAGCAATCCCCATCACTTATAAACTACACCCATACTTCGTGAGTTTTAGGTATGGCACTATGTTTAGGGTTGGGGTGTTACAATACCGGTTCGTGTTTTAACCCTCAGATCTCTCTCACTCTTAACAAACTTTGTTGAACTATTAGACTTCTATCTTCCACCACGATGCATATAAAATGATCTTTTGCAACCATATCATGATAGCAAATTGTACATAGATGTAGAACAACTGTATTTTGATTTCTTGCTTGAAAAAACATACTAAACTATAATTAAGAGTTATTCGTAGGCAAGGGAGGATCCAATATATAATATAGGAGGGTCATGGTCCTTCCTTAATTCTTATATTTCACTTTCATAATGTCTTGAGTTTTTATTATAACTCTTTTTTTAGATAATAAAATTGTTCCTTAAAAAACAAAAACAAACACAGACGAACGTGTTATTTTGTAGAGTATAGTTCAAATTCCATCATCCACCGTTTACTGTGTTTCAATAAGTTTTAATAAAACCTAATTAAAATTGGTACAATCTCTTTGAAAATATAAAAAATTATAATTATAATATGATATAAAATGAAATTCGAACTCTATTATCTCTGCTATTATTTCTACCACTCTTTATAAATAAACTAAAATGTGTTGTTTCCTTTTAATCATGTTTGTTTTAATCTCACTTCATGTTTAGTCTAAAAGACATAGATAGATAAGTTTAATTTATTAGATTTATCAAAATTACAAATCACCATCGAAAATAATAATGTATTAAAAAATCCAACTAATTAACATAATAAAATAAGATTTAAATTGAAAATTTATCAAAATTGGAAAAAAAATATGATTTGCAAATATTAACTCTATTTAAAAATATCACTTGAAAATACAATAATTTTCCATTTTTGAGGCTACATGATAGCTTGATAGATGTAAACTTGACCCTTGATAAAATTCCCATCAATATTAATTTGCTAATGATGTTGTCCTTCTCAATTAATTTGATCCTGCAAATGGTTGCCATCAATCACCAGTATTTTATTTGATGTCTCGGCTTTGATGGATCTTTGACTTAAATTTAAAAGCTCATAAATATTCGTAATAAATTAAAATGAAAGAGGCATATCCTCCTGATCTGAATTATATGAAGATGAGAGGACAAGTCAAAATTAATGAGCAAAATAGATACTAAATGGTAAGGGAAAGATGCATTCACCATTTGATGAGGAGGATTACATCGTGGCCTTCATGTGACCTCTTAGGTCAACAAGGAAAAAGAGAGGCTGATGCAATGCAAGCCACATTTAAAGAAATTTAATTTTGAGTCCGAGGGTATGTCTGGTCCTTTCAATTCAAGTAGAACGGGCATGCCTATTTTGTTTTCATATCCTATATTTGATTTGTGGCGTATATGTTTCTTTATTGAGAATCTTTTTTAGAATATGCAATCTCCCAACTATGAAAGAGAGTTATGAGAATGAACAAACATATTGAATTTCAAACAGTAGCTCTATGAGTTTGCATTAAGGATTAAACGGTCGGATACTGATGGGGATATTACATAAATCATATCCTCGTCCATTTTGAAATACGAATATGAGTGATTGTGGCGTGGATACAAATATTGAATGATATAAAAATGTGCTATTTTTACAAATGAATAAGAATACAAAATGAATACGAAGATATAACGAATAATAATAGAAAATTTTTATACACTAACTTAATTGTACATGTTTAGGTGGTTTCCACATAATATTATTATACCAACGATATTTTTTTCAAGAAAACTATTTCAAAAATGACAAACAAAGTCATAAAATTTTGCTACATAGTTATAAATAAATTTACAAGTACAATAGTATATTAGAATGGATATACATAAGGATACGTTTATGAATATTTGTGAATGTCAAAGCAATATCCATATCCATAATCCATTTTACAACAGGTGAGAATATATATGTAAGAATCTATATAAAACGAATATGATAACTGATCGGATACAAATATATTTATATTCATTTTTCCCATAGCTGGCATCCATCTAACTCCTTTTTTCAACATCCACATCCTTGAAATGAGAATGTACATTTCCTCCTTACATATCTTCTTATTGCATCAAAAATGGATGACACTTGCTTTTACGTGCACTTTGTACCCTTTTTTGACAAGTAAGAATTTTTTTTGACAGTTACTGATGTTGAAGACTCGCCAATTCTTTATCGTTTATCTCTATATTAAGTTCAAACTTAAAATCCTCTAAATCATAAAAGCAATCAAAATGAACAACAAGATTTCCTTTGTTACCAAAACAATCTATCAAAAGAATACTTGCTTTCACTAGCATCATTAACTCAAGTTCCTTCAACTTTAAGCTTCTTCTTTTTCTAAATAAATAATATTCTGGATAGAAAATGCTCAAATTAACCCCTACCAAAAGCAAAAGCTTTTAAAATGATCACTCTTTGGTATTCTTATCTTAGTATTCTAATCAACATTTTTAAAATTGCCTATGGATTTCTTAAACTAGCCTGATAGTAAAACATGTGGATGAAATAAAATCCAGTGATTTTTCACAAGGAATTAATCTAGTTGTTTCTTAGTGAGCTTCAACTGTCTCCTTTGACAGGTTTTCTAGAAGATCATTGACAAAAAAAAGAGAGAAGCATCATTGACAAAAAAAATATTAAACATGTTTAAAATTGAAAAAAACAGCATGCCTATCAAGACGTCAAGCACTTGCACATATGACCTTCATTAAAAATTAGAAACAACGCCCACAAAATTTTTAGCAGATTTGTTCTGTAGGTTTGTTATCCTCTGAGATCGTTTAATTATATTAGAAATTGGAGCTTATACCTTTTTCGGCCTTTTGGCACATTTTTGAAACTTCATTTCCTACTACAAATCCCTTGGTGATGATTGTTCTTCTTCAAACATAATAATATGTTTCAAGATAATCATTTGTCTCTAAGGGTAAGTATATACAATTAAAACTATATTTAGAAGTATTACTATCTTAGTTGAGTTACAAATTAAATAGAATGTGAAATCACGAACAACAAGAAAACATGATTTACATGTAACTCCAAAGGGAATGAAACCACGGGAGAAAAGTCATAGAGAGCTTAATATTTTATTAGGCGGTACCCAATTGGGCATGTGGATACCCGCCCCTTTAAGATTGGTCTTGTGTATTACTTCAACTTCATAGTTGACCTGCAACTTAATGTGCCTGAGCTTGGGTATTGATTATTTTATGCAAGTTTGGTTCAACCTGATGGGCTTGAATAATATTTATGATTTTTTGAAATGTAACAAGATATATAAAATACATATGATATCAAGTTTCATATTTTGAAATGTAACACCATATATAACACATACCGATGCCCGAATAATAATAATAACAAGGGTTTTATCACTTTTACCTTCCTTAATTTCTACAACATCAGGTATGCCCCTCCTTTTTTGTAATATCAATTGTGCCCCTAACTTTTTATAAAATCCGTAGTTCTGCTCATTTGTAATATTAGTTGTGCGCCTACTTTTCCTTGATAGAATGGTAGAATTGTGAATTTTGTGAGGGGCAAAAATGATATTACAAAAAATCGAGGGGCATGACCAATATTGCAGAAGTTAAGAAGGGCACAAGTGATAAAAACTCTAATAATAATAGCATACTCAAAAATCAAGTTTTATATGTATTGACAATATAACATATATGCATATTATTTCTCATATGTAATGTAATGATTAGATTTCTATTTCAAAAAAATATATTGATTCATATATTTATAGTAGATAATTGAAAATATCATGAATTCATATCCATAATACTTTCCATTTTAAATTTAATTAACCAAATGCATTAATCAGTCCACTATTTTAAAGATAATTAATTTTCATGTCAATATTACTCAAGAAATGTGGGCTAAATGGGTGGGCTTGAGATTCTAAAATAAAATCAAGCCCAATTATAAGTGAACTAAGTCTGACCCGAAACTAATGGGTTTGGATGAGATTGAGCCCGACATTTCATAGGCTAAATGGGCTTTTATGCATATGTAAATGGACCCTGGTCCAACCCGACCTGATGTCCACTCCTAATCAAATCCCACAAATCACTAATAAGAAACTATTTAAGCACAACTCCCACATATAGGGTTTGCTGCATTATATAGTTAATTTGGGTTGTAAGCTCATTTCAAAGGGTTAGTAAGATGGTAATCCTCTTGTAGATTGTAGGTGTTTGGATGGTTATAAGGGTTGAAATGGTAAATGTAGTGTGATGTGAAATAGTGTATATGTTATATTTGATTATATATATGACTAGAATGCATTTTTGTTGAATTTTTTTATTTTGAAGTGATTAGAAATATTATATGAAAGGAAATATAGATCCACCTATTAGTTCTATCTTAGGAATGTAAAGGTGGAGATGGGGGTAAACCAAAAAAAGGATTGGATCATAGGTAGCCGAGGTTACATTGCGAAAAGCAATCAGTATAGTCCAAATTTTAAATTCTCTCAAAACTTCCTAACACGTGGAATTCTTGGCTTGGACAACGATATCAACAAAACTAGGCCAAGTACAATTCTCAAGCATGACTGTCAACCTCTAAATTACCTATTTTTGTGCTTGCGATCAAGAGAATTTGAAATAATTGAGCTCCAAACTACTTTAGATATGGAAACCTCACGAGGCCTTTACATCAAAGACATATATGAGTGTTGTCATCATACGAATGTCTGAGAAATGAGTATCCATCGTTAAAACCTCTACAACAGAACTATCTCAACGAGAGCCTAGAACCGAGCCTCTTTCATGCACTTAGAAAATGAGATCTCTATTCGGGAGTCCTTGTGAAGCTCTCCATATCGAGCCTCTAGAGTTTTGGTCATATGTTGTCTCCACATTCAGACTTTGAGACCAACAGATGAATACATGGATCTCTTCAAAAAAGATCTCACGTGTGGACTGACCAACACTCATACAACATTGGATATGCTCAATAACGCCCCCCTTATCTCACATATTCACGTGGGAGATACAAACAAAGAATTTTCCTTTTCTTATTCTCCTTTTTTTTCTAATCCAACCATGGTATGAAAAGGCTATCCTCAAGGTGCATGCTTTGAGGTGAGTTGGGATTATTTTTCCCAAAGGCGAGCGCCTTAACTAGGAGTGGAGAGGCGCATGCCTCGCATGTTCAAGGCAATCTTGAGACACATGACATGTGTAAGGTGATATCCCAGTTTCAAAGGTACTTCTCTTCATCAAATGACTATTAGAAAGTGATTACATATTAGTATGATTATATCTATTTCTAAACTTACTATATGTGTAGAAAACATTAGAGGATTATTGTGACGCTCCGCCAATCTAGCGACTAAAATTGATGGAATACGAGCGTCGAACTTACGGTCTAAATATGCCATGATCTTTTACACTCAATAGCCTGACTTATGAACATTAGATTAGTATTTTAAATATATAATAGTAGGAGAAATATATGAAATGATATGTAAACTGCAACATTCGTCTTCATTGTCATACTCATCAATCCATATCCATAATTGAGATACACATTATGAGTATAAAATACAGAAATAAGTTCCCTAAATATCACATTATTTTATCTCTCAAATAAAAAAATAGTCGATAGCAAATAAATTACTCGGGTGCAAGTTTGACGGTTGAAAGCTCAGTCTCCTGAAAATCGTAATTGTGGCAATTGTTGCACTTTTGCACTTATTGGGTTAAAGCGAGTGTAACGTATAAGCAATTACTTAGAAACGAGACGTACACTAAGTTCTAGTGTATAACAAGAAATATGTAGTTGAATCACTGTAGTGATATACATGTTTACAACAAAAAAATGACTTGTATGAAGTTTATTTAAATAACATTGAATCATTTGCTCACTATTTTTTTATTAATTTAGTAATCATATGAGGACACTACCATATTGATCTTGAGATTTATGCCCATTGGTTAGTGACCATAATGGTATAAAATGCAATTACTTATACCCGATCACGCATCAATTTTTATATTAAACACGCACACATAAGTACACAACTTGCGGGTCTCCTCTATGCGAGGACTTGATAGTTGTCACACCCCAAATTCCGTGATCGAGATTGATCGTGCAGACCCCGTAGCGGATGCTCGAGAATGATCGATGGAGCTGGACTTCAGGAGGAGTCCGAAAATGCGTGGATATCAGGAAGGTTATCCACGAGAGTCTGGAGGCTCTACCGTATGTGATGGAGAAGCGTCACACAGGACACTGGCTCGGTAGCAGAGTGTCGTGAAGCTTGTTACAGTACGAGTACAGCGAGTACAGACAACAGTGCAAGACATGACAGTGGATGCACGTAGTAGTACATACGCGAGCACAGAAGGGCGGCACATAGTGAAGCAGTACGCATCGAGGAACAATGTGGTACGGTCACAGAGGCGTACGCACGAAGGCGCACGGTATCGGTATTTATGTGTGGCGGTCCAAGGAGGCATGGAGCGTTGCAGGTGCTGAGTACGAGCATTGTCGAGCATGCTCGGTAGTACATGTACGGGAGTGGTCTGGAGGCCACGATAGCGAAGTTCTGGAGGACTTCCCCTTAGCATGCAGAACGCTAAGGAAGGGTTTACCGCACGAGGGTCTGGAAGCTGTGGGTTCCCTTTGGCACAAGACCAAGTGTTCGGTGGCACTTGGTGAATTATGGCAAAGCTGCATCAGCAAGCGTTGGAGCGCGAGTGTGCTGATGACTGGGCGGTTGACTGGACGTCAACCGTGCAGGAAGACGAAAGGACAACAAGGGAGTCAAAGAGACGAGCAGACGAAGAGTTGTTGAGGAACGCGAAGGGTTGCCGAAGAGCTCGAAGGGTCTCTTGTGTCTTTATGTATCATTATTGTAGATGTAATAATAAGTGTCCCTTGGGTTGCCTTGAGTCTTGTATATAAGGAGAGGTGGTGACGCATTTGTAAACACACAAGTGTACACACACAGTGTCCACCCACTCTGAGATAGTTCCCCTTCTAATAAAGAGAAGAGCTTTGTGCCCGTGCTCGTGTGATTGCTTGGTAGAGTTCTTGAGCGTTCTTGAGCGTGTTCTTGAGAGTGTTCTTGAGCGATCTGGAGTTCGTGCTCGTGTTTGTATTGGAAGCGTCGGTGCGCTAGCAAGCAGGAGTACGAGAAGAGTTGGAGCGTGTCCGTAACCGTTCTACTCGGGAAGGCTGGTTAGCTACGGGTTAGCTAACGCCGCACAGGATCGGTCGAAATCGATAGCGGGATTTTGACCCTGTGACAAGTGGTATCAGAGCTTGGTCGGTGCCAAGGAGCAGATCACAGAGCTTGGTCGGTACCAAGAAAGCGGGCAAAGCTACGAGCGACTGTCGGTGCAGTCGATCGCGGGAACAGAGGATACTTGTTGGAGCAAGTACATCTTCAATCAGCGGAGCGAAGATGGTGGGTGTTACCGATCGCGTAGCAGCATTGGAGCAGGCGATGGAAGAAGTGGAGTCCACTATTGGGACTCATGCTCATCGCATCACCGTCTTGGAGGATCGTTCTTCAGAAGGATCAGATGTTGGGAACGAGTCCCAACAACACTCAGCGGAGCAGATCAAGTCCTTGGAGGACAAGCTGGAGATGTTCAACACGATGATGGAGGATCTACGCAGGGAGATCTCCCTCATCAAGAAGGCGTTGGCGAACAGCGGGAGCTCCACGGAGGTGCAGCGACGCAAGGTACCCGAGCCCAAATCCTTCACAGGTACGCGGAGTGCCAAGGATTTGGAGAACTTCCTATGGGATATGGAAGTTTACTTCGAGGCGACCAAGACGACAAAAGCTGAGAAGGTTGGTTTGGCATCGATGTATATGTCGAGCGACGCCAAGCTATGGTGGAGGAGCTGTGCAGCAGACGAGGCGAGACCGAAGATATCCAGATGGGATGATCTAGTCACGGAACTGAAGGAGCAGTTCCTGCAAAGAACACTGCGTGGATTGCACGGGAGGCTCTTCGACGCCTGAAGCAGACATGCACGGTTCGTGAGTACGTGAAGCAGTTCACGTCCTTGTTGCTGGACATCTAGGGAATGTCCGAGGAGGACAAACTGTTCAATTTCACGATCGGGTTGCAGAGCTGGGCGCAAGCCGAACTGCGGAGGTAGGGCGTGAAGGACCTTAATTCAGCGATCGTGGTGGCGGATGCGTTGGTCGATTATGGGGTGGCCCAACCAAGTCACAATGCTGAAGAGAAGGAGTTCACCAGCAAGCTAAAGGTGCGGTCGAAGGACAAGGGCAAAGGCGTTGCCCAAGATCCACCAATGGAGGAACGAGAGTACTCCAAGAAGAGGGAACAACCCAAGAGCAAGGGGTGCTTCATATGCGACGGACCGCATAGGGCGCGGGAGTGCCCAAAGAAGGAGAAGCTGAACTCTCTTCGTGCGGACGAGGATGAGGAAGAAGAACGTGAGGTACGCTTGGGAGCAATTGGTGCTATGTGCAAGGTACGTCTCACAACACTTCGAGCTGGAGCTTCGAATTCGGTGGAGGGAGGGAACTCCACAACAAAGAGTTTTGGAAGCGCCAAGGCTCGATCGAGGACGCACAGGAGTGCGTAGGTGCGTGCTAAGCACCAGGGTGTGCGATGGAGGCACACGACCAAAGCCGCGGATAGGAGAACATCCGTGCACGAGAAGGCGAGGCAGAGCTCTGGAGGGCGATGCAACATGGGCAAGAAGATACATGTCCATGGGGGTGGAGTGGTGACGAACCACACCACTAATGATCTTGCAGGAGGCAAGATAGGGAAGATGCTCGGAGCGCAGGAGGTGCTCACTCCCCAGGACACAGGTACGTCCATAGGGAACGATCGGGATCGTCAACGAGAGAGCGTGGAGGTGAGTACTCCACATGTGGAGCTGGAGCTGCCACAAACCAGGGATGGAGCTGTTGTATCCAAGAGGGATACACCGAAAATGGGAGCTGACGAGGAAGCTCCACTTTTCAAGTTGAAGACCAAGTCATGGAGGGACATGGTTCGTGAAAAGACCAAGTGCAGGAAGGGAGGCGGTGCAAGCTTGCACCACCCTTCCAATTGAGCTGCATCAGGAGGTGCGTAGCGGATGGAGGATCGTGACGGGATGCCAGCTGAAGAGGGAAAGCTCGGTTGAGGACAACCGATTCTTCAGGTGGGGGAGGCTTGTCACACCCCTAAATTCCGTGATCGAGATTGATCGTGCAGACCCGGTAGCGGATGCTCGAGAATGATCGATGGAGCTGGACTTCAGGTGGAGTCCGAAAATACGTGGATATCAGGAAGGATATCTACGAGAGTCTGGAGTCTCTACCGTATGTGATGGAGAAGCTTCACACAGGACACTGGCTCGGTAGCAGAGTGTCGTGAAGCTTGTAACAGTGCGAGTACAGCGAGTACAGACAGCAGTGCAAGACATGACAGTGGATGCACGTAGTGGTACATACGCGAGCGCAAAAGGGCGGTACGTAGTGAAGCAGTACGCATCGAGGAATAATGTGGTACGGTCACAGAGGTGTACGCACGAAGGCGCACGGTATCGGTATTTATGTGTGGCGGTCCAAGGAGGCATGGAGCGTTGCAGGTGCTGAGTACGAGCATTGTCGAGCATACTCGGTAGTACATGTACGGGAGTGGTCTGGGGGCCACGATAGCGAAGTTCTGGAGGACTTCCCCTTAGCATGCAGAACGCTAAGGAAGGGTTTACCGCACGAGGGTCTGGAGGCCGCGGGTTCCCTTTGGCACAAGACCAAGTGTTCGGTGGCACTTTGTGAATTATGGCAAAGCTGCATCAGCAAGTGTTAGAGCGCGAGTGTGCTGATGACTGGGCGGTTGACTGGTCGTCAACCGTGCAGGAAGACGAAAGGACAACAAGGGAGTCAAAGAGACGAGCAGACGAAGAGTTGCTGAGGAACGTGAAGGGTTGCCGAAGAACTCGAAGGGTCTCTTGTGTCTTTATGTATCATTATTGTAGATGTAATAATGAGTGTCCCTTGGGTTGCCTTGAGTCTTGTATATAAGGAGAGGTGGTGGCGCATTTGTAAACACACAAGTGTACACACACAGTGTCCACCCACTCTGAGATAGTTCCCCTTCTAATAAAGAGAAGAGCTTTGTGCCCGTGTTCGTGTGATTGCTTGGTAGAGTTCTTGAGCGTTCTTGAGCGTGTTCTTGAGAGTATTCTTGAGCGATCCGGAGTTCGTGCTCGTGTTTGTATTGGAAGCGTCGGTGCGCTAGCAAGCAGGAGTACGAGAAGAGTTGGAGCGTGTCCGTGACTGTTCTACTCGGGAAGGCTGGTTAGCTAGGGGTTAGCTAACGCCGCACAGGATCGGTCGAAATCGATAGCGGGATTTTGACCCTGTGACGGTAGCCATCTCAGGTAAACACCCAAGGACTTCTGATCAAATCAAAATAGGAAAGATATCGTAACCCAAATTCTCCAACTTCAAATCACATTCTGGAACACATCTGACAATACTAACACTCAAAGAAAAAACTGATGCGACATACCTAATTCTACATAAAATCCTACTATCGTGTACAAGTGTGAAACCAAGAATGTCAACCGTACAACTTGTCGACTCATCGAGCGACTCCGAATGCTATTGGGCTACTAGGTGTAATGTTCCTCCCAACTTGTCTATTAGGATCGCAACCATCATGGTACCTACACGGTCCAAGGGTTCATGCTCAATCTCTTGCAATGCTTAACTCCATCTACCCGAAACTGTGAGATGTCATCTACGTGATTGTAATGCCATCGTTCATTGTACATCAAGCTATTATCATATGCATAATCTCATAATTTTAGGAGTCTGTTCAGATCAATCTTCTAGTTCTGACCACTTGCTTGGGAGTCCAAATTGCATATGTTTACTGTCCAAAGAGATTTATGAATTAATTCTACAGGCAGATGGAATGGCTTTCCATAAACAAGGTGATAGGGAGACATACCCATTGGAGTATTGTAGGTGGTCTGATAAGCCCATAAATCAGAATTAAGGAGTTGAGATCAATATATAGTGGATGGAAAGGAGATGTGACCCGATGATCAATGTTGTACTCCTTCACAATTTTCTTGACTTCTCTACTAATGAAATGACTACCTCCATCTGAGATTAAAATTTTGAGAATTATGAACCGAAAAAAATGATCTCCTTGAGAAAGCCACAAACGATATGAATATATGCGGATCGGACGGAAATAGCCTTCACCCAGCGACTCACATAATCCACAGCAAGCAGAATTTATTCATCTCCCTGATTGTTAGGAAACAAACCCATAAAGTCAATTCCTCAAGCATCGAATACGTCAAATATTTAGATGAACTTGAGTGGTATTGAATCTTTGAAACCAATGATTCCTCTCAGTTTCTAACAATCAATGCAACCTTTTACTTATGTTGCGACATCCTTGAATAGTGTAGGCCATCAGAGGCCACATAATACTTTCAATGTTGTTCTATTTCAAGAACGGTGTCATCCTACTTCAAGCTTATGACAGTGCTCGAGGATAGTGGTATACCCCTCCTGAGGAATGCACCGACGTCAAATGCAATTCGCACCTTCCCTGAAAAGGTGTAGATCTTTCCACTGGTAAGAATAAATATTGGACAAAAACTTGATCTTCTTTACTCATGATCAACTTGTGGAACTTTCCCAGAAATGAGATAGCTCACAATATTGGCATACCAAAGGAGTGATACGACACTTAAAATTGATTCATCGGAAAAGGTCTCTGTGATCGACAAATTACTCAATTGAGTCTCTAAACTTTAAATTCTTGATAAATGATATGTTCTCACAATCTTGACTCCAGATTTATCTCGTATCTCCAAATTAAAATCCCAGAGTAAAAGGATTCAATGGACCAGTCGCGACTTGGCATCCTTCTTTTGTTGTGGGTAACGGATAGCAAAGTGGTCCGTGAATATGATGACTTTAGAACCAAGAAGATGTGATTGAAGGTGAAAACCACCGCCAGCAGGTCTTTCTTTGTAGATGTATAATTTTTCTAAGCCTCATATAATATAATGTTGTTATAATGTATTGCAAATGGTAATTAATCCATGTGTAGTCCTAACACAACCTCAATAGCAAAGTCAGGGGCATCCGTAATGATCTTAAATGGGAGAGACCAATCGGGTGTAGGACAAGTGCCTGAGTAACCAGTTCTTTTAACTGATTGAAGGATTCAAGGACCTTGTTATCCATAATGAAATCAGTCTCCTTACCTAGCAGTTCAATGAGATGTCGGGCAATCCTGTTGAAGTCCTGAATAAATCTTCTGTAGAAGCCGACATGCTCCAGAAAAGACCTCACTTGTTTCAATGTTTTAGGTGGTTCGAGTTTAGCAATGACATCCACTTTAGTTGGGTCAGCCTCCATACCTCCTTTGGAGACAATATTGACCAACACCATTCGTTCAGTAATAATAAAGTGACTCGTCTCCCATGATAACACTAAATTCACCTCACGACATCTCTTCAGTATTCGGTCTAGATGCGAAAGACAGGCATCAAAACTGTCATCAAAGACAGAAAAACCATCCATAAAAATCTTCCGAAAACTACCCACCATATCAGGGAATACATCTAGCATACACCTTTGGAATGGAACAGATGTGTTACACAACTCAAAGAGCATCCGCTAAAAGGTATAGGTGCCAAACAGACAAGTGAATGTAGTCTTCCCTTGATCTTCAGGAGCAATCGCCACTTGGTTGCACCCCGAGTACCCATCCAAGAAATAAAAGAACTTTTCCCTACCAATCTTTCGAGAACCTGATCAATAAATGACAGAGGAAAGCAATCTTTCATGATCGTTAAGTTCAAGCACCAGTAATCTAGACATACATGCCATGACGTAGGTATTCGGATCGAGATATCCTCTCTTTGGTCATTTGAAATCATTGTGATTTCGAATTTCTTCAGGGCCACATGCTATGGGCTTACTCATTTAGAATCGGAGATGGGATAAATAAAGACAGCCTCAGACCACTTCGTGATCTATTTCATGACAACTTCCCAAAGATCAAGATTCAGTCTGCGCTAAAACTCGCAGGACAACTTGTATCATCCTCTAAGTAGACATGGTATGAACATAGGGTCAAATTTATCCTTCGTAGATAGGAAACATTCTAACCAAGAGCCTTGCGATTCTCTAGAGCATCTAACAAGTGAGATTCTTGATCAACGGCCAGTCACGAACTGATGATGATTGGATATTGTTCATGCTCACCTGCAAGGAAGGCATACTTTAGATATGTAGGAAGCATCTTTAATTATAGTGGAGTCTAAGTCAGCTTTTCAGTAGCAGTTGAGACTAGGTTGGTGGTTGGCACATGGTTCACCAATAATTTGTTGTCCACCTCAATCACTCTTGACTCAGATAACAAAATACCGAACATATATGTAATTATTTTCCTCTTGTTTGTTTTGGGATAAATTTTCATGAAACAATTTGTTCATCTCATCGGCATAGATCTCCATGTCAACAAGGAAAAATTTTCGACTATTCTTTCCATGTCTTCCTTCAGGAAGAGGAATTGGTCAAAATGTCTTTCAAGGACAAGCTTGGATCTATGATCTCATCAATGATGCCACAGTCTTTTATATGTGGTGTATTTGATTCATATTTCGCAGATGTATGGTCTGCCAATTTGGGTTCTGCGATTATCTTTATGGTGACCTTGTCGCTGCAGGAGCGAAAGATAATCTCTCCAGATGCGTAATGAACCACCACTTCAGTTGTTAGAAGGAATGACCGTCCAACTATGATAGGGGTCTGGAGTAACGATGCAAAAGATTCCATGTTTGGGACAATGAAGTTGACTGAAAATTTCATGCCTTGCATTGCATTGTTACAATAACATCCTCCAATATACATCGAAGTCACTTAATTGATCGATTAGCAAACTGAAGGATCATCCTGGTTGATTTTAGCAGACCAAACCCAAATTCCTTGAGAAGAGACGTGGTCATGAGATTTATTGAAGAGCCACTATCAAGTAAAGTGCGCTCAAAAATTTGGTCAAAGATCTCGCATCTGATCAAAGGAGCTCACATGTCTTTCTTTTTTATTGGGAGATTTTTTATCGCATTTGCTATAGCCATGGTCATGATATGCTTCTTTGCTCGGTTACTCTTGTTCTGTGCGAGGCTAACGCTTAGCTGTACATGCCTCTTTCAGTCCTTGCTTTACAATCAACATGTATTCCATAGCTTTTAATAATGGCATTTCCAAAATATATATCTGTAATATCTCAATGACTCCATGGCCAGACAAAGTTTTTTTCAATTTTCTGATTTTGCAAATGTAACATTAACATGTTTTAATCATAATTATGATGATGGTGTCTCTCTATGTCCTAAAAAATTATTTATCTTATTTTGATTTAATTTCACATTATAAAAGAAGATAAACATGCTTGTGTTGGAATAATCAAAATGAGAATTTCAATAAAATTTATATTATAATATTTCAGATAAAATGCCTAACATAAAACAATTATACTCAATTGTATTATATGTTTGATAATGAAAGTAATGTATTTCATTATAATTTATATAAAAATGTGTAGAAATGATATCAAAAAATATAGTTAAATATTTTGACAAAATTTCATATCGAAATAATATAGTCAAATTTATGTCTCATCTGCAATATAGAGGAAGTTTGGGGAATATAAGTTTGGCACAAAATGGTGAACTATTCGTCGATCGGCGAATGGTTCGCCGACCACATTATTACCTGGGTTAATCGTCGAACTGTTCGTTGATTGATGAGGGTTTACCAATCGATGTCCTGAACAAGAAAAAAATTCCAGATGCCCTGACAAGGCATTTGGGCAGAGAGCATGCCCGGTAAGGGTGTAGAGATAGTTGTGCGTAGTTTATGTTATGTGTTATTTCTGTTTCTTTATGTACCTCTCATGTAATTTACCCAAGGGCTCTCTCTCTATATAAGAGACCCGAGGGCTCTATGAAATAAATAACGAAGTATTCTAACATGGTATCAGAGCCATGACCCTAACCTAGGGTTTCCACCGCCGCCGCCCCCCCCCTCTCCCCTTCCCCTCTAGGGTTTCGCCGGCCTCAACCCCTCCCACGCCGCCGGGGTCTCAACGCCGCCGTCGGGGTCTCCATCGCCGCCGCCGGGGTCTCTCACGCCCATCGGGGCCCCCTCCCACCGCCGCCGACAGCCCCTGCTGGGCGCTCCATCGCCGAAACTGGTCCTCCACCGCCGCCGACAGCCCCTGTAGGGCATCCCTCTATCTCGCCGACCTCCTGCACTTGTTGTCCAGCCCTTGACGACTCCTCTCGGTCGCTATTTTGGCAAGGTAGAGGCTCCCACAGCCTCTACTTGCTGCCGAGTTCTTTCTTAGGACTCGGACTTATGTCTGATTCAAGTGCATAATCGTCTACCTATGCACTTGGATTCTACAAAGTTCCGGTAGACAGTATATTCTTGGTCATCATTAGTCGCTCTTCTCCGACATCATGTCAGATCACAAGTTAGATATGCCCGCCATAGGTGCCTTCAAAGGTTCGGCACCAATTGTCAAGATGGACGGGACGAACTACGAGCTGTGGGCGATGCAGTTCCTCAGCCTCATGAAGTCGTGTGGTAAGAAACATATTTCTTACCGAGGATGAACCGCCGGGAGAAGACAGGGATTTATGCCTCATGGGAGGCTGATGATGCGTACGCCAAGGTATGGCTCTCAGGTACGCTCACTATGGAGATAGCGAATGACGTCCTTCACCAGCCCACCGCTAAGGCGATGTGGGATATTTTGGCTATGACGTACTCTCAGGTCCGCAATGAGATGAAGATGCTCCAGCTACAGCATGATATCTTTACCACGAAGCAGAACGGGAAGCCCCTTCATTCCTTGTACACGTCGCTTCGTGGCATGTTCGAGAAACTCTACAGCACCATTCCTCTTACGGCCACGCCGGAACAGCAGAAGACGTTCCGCAACGCCACTATGGTTGGCGTATTACTTGCTGCCCTAGATCCGGAGTACGAGGCAGCACGTGCTCAGATACTGGCAGATTCCACGATTCCACCAATAGAAGAGGTATACAGGCGGCTCAGTCGTGTACCCGTTCCATCCAATATAGCGACTGCTACTCCGTCAGCAATGGCAGTCTCCAGGGGACGTGGTAGTTCATCCTCGTTTCGTGGTAGAGGAAGTGGTGGACGTGGTCGTGGAGGCCGCATACGCTCCACGTGCTCCTATTGTCGCCGCACTGGTCATTCGGAGGATACATGCTACTCCAAGCATGGTTTTCCTCCATCTGCACGAGTAGCTGATCATGTTCAGGGTCCACCTGCGTCTACTTCAGATCACAGGTTCGAGGAGTTGGTGGCACGACTTCGGGATATCATGCCACAATCTTCTCCATCAGAGGGTGCAGATGTTGCAGATATAGCGGCTTCGGCGTCAGCCAGTACATCGGCCTCTGCCAGTGCCTCAGGTAGCCCTTCAGCCCCATTTCATAATCATGATCTCACAGGATGGATTGTCGACTCTGGAGCTACCCATCATCTCTGCCGTGAGAGAGATATTTTGCAGTCATACAGGCGGTTTCAGCCAGGTCGCTCTGTACTCATTGCGGATGGGACTCAGTCCCCTATCATCGGTCAGGGGGAGACAGCTTTGCTACCCTCTTTACATCTACAGAACGTGCTACATGCTCCAGAATTCTCGATGAACCTTTTATCTATTAGTCAGATTACACGTGATTTGCACTGTCGTGCTATTTTTGACCCATCGTCTGTTATTTTTCAGGACATACTGACGGGCAGGGTGATTGGCTGTGGTTCTGAGCACAATGGCCTTTATCGTCTCGTTCGGAGCTCCTACGCTGGTGTCTCTTTGCATACCCAGGCCTCTGTTTCTCCATACACCTGGCATCTTCGGTTTGGTCATCTACCTCTGCAGAAGATGCGTCACCTCCTGCCTCAGATATCTCCGAGTTCTTCTTTTCGATGTGAAGCATGTCAGTTGGGGAAGCACCATCGGTCTAGCTTCCCGGTCGTCAGAGTCGGAGCAGTAGCTCCCCGTTCGAATTATTTCATATAGATATTTGGGGTCCAAGTCGTGTCCCTGATCACCAGGGGCACAGGTTCTATCTAGTGTAGTTGATGATTTCTCCAGAGTGTCGTGGACATTTCTTCTCAAGAATAAATCTGAAGCGGGCAATGTTATTCAAAACTTAATTAATGAAGTTCTGAATGTTTTTTCATCTACTGTTAAATATGTGCGTACTGACAATGCATTGGAGTTCTGCACTCGATCTCTTGCTAGTTTTCTTTCATCTAAAGGCATTATCCACCAAACCACATGTCCTTACACTTCTCAACAAAATGGAATTGCCGAACGAAAACATCGACATTTCCTTGACATTGCTCGGACTTTACTTATTCAGAGTTGTGCTCCATTAAGCTTTTGGGGTGACGCTATTCTTACTGCGTGTTATTTGGTCAATCGTATGCCTACAACTGTCCTTGGGGAAAAATCTCCAATCTTTGTTCTCTTTCCGGACAGAGACTTGTTTACATTGACTCCTAGGGTTTTTGGCACTGTTGCTTTTGTTCACCGGTTATCTCCGGGACTTGATAAGCTATCCCCTAGAGCTATCAAGTGTGTTTTCGTGGGCTACTCTAGGACACAGAAGGGGTACCGCTGCTATGATCCTATCCATAACAAATACTATGTGAGTGCAGATGTTACATTCTTCAAACATGTCATGTACTTCTCTCCTGCAGGTGACAGATTGGTCTCCTCCACATTATCAGACTCCCACGTCTATGTTCCACCACCTCCAAGCCTGGGTCCGTCTTCTACTCCAGCGTCTCCAATAACACAACCACCACCAAACCCGCCACCCACCACCACCACCCCCAGTTGTCCCATTTCCTAAGTTCTACACGAGACGCAAGGGCCCTGCTCAAGCCACATCTCAACCATCCAGCACGCCTCAGGTATTTTCTGACATTAGTGATGGGTTAAATAATGCACATGTGCAGGAGCTTGTGCAACAGGAGGAGGATCAACCGGTCAGCACTGTTTTGGATGACTTGAACCGGCCTATTGCTCATAGGAAACAGCGACGACAGTGTGTCTCATATCCCCTAGCTTCTCATGTTTCCTTTCATCGTCTCACTGGGGATTTCCAGAAGTTTGCCGCTGCGGTATCATCAGTTGAGATACCACGGACATATCAGGATGCTATGAAGACTAAATGCTGGCGTTTGGCAATGGAAGAGGAGATGCGTGCCTTACAGTCCCGAGGGACTTGGTCTCTAGTCCCTATTCCTCCAGGTGCGTCTGTGGTGAGTTGCAAGTGGGTGTTTACTGTCAAATACCATGCAGATGGTCGTCTTGACAGATACAAAGCAAGGCTTGTTGCACGAGGGTTTACACAGACATATGGGGTAGATTATCTGGACACGTTTTCACCTGTGGCGCGACATTCTACCCTTCGCATTCTTCTATCAGTTGCTGTGGTACGTAGCTGGCCTATATTCCAGCTTGATGTTAAGAATGCGTTTTTGTATGGTGATCTACAAGAGGAAGTCTACATGCAGCAGCCACCAGGGTTTACTGCTGAGGGGGAGACTCAGAAGGTATGTAGACTTCATAAGGCTATTTATGGCCTTAAGCAGAGTCCTCGTGCATGGTTCCAAAAGCTCTCCCAGCTTATTGAACAACAAGGGTTCAGGAGATCAAATGCGGATCACTCACTGTTCGTCCGGAAGACTTCTAGAGGTACCATTGTTGTTATGGTATATGTTGATGACATATTGGTTACTGGAGATGATGCACAAGGGGTTGAGATAACCAAGTCTATGCTGGGCAGTCAGTTTATCACAAAGGATCTAGGCACTATACGGTATTTTCTGGGGATAGAATTTGCACGAAATGCACAAGGAATGGTGATGACTCAAAGAAAATATGTCACAGATTTGCTGGCTGAAACAGGAATGACGGAATGCAGACCTTCGAGTACACCGATGGATCCGAGTATGAAGTTGTACGATGATGACACTGAGGAGGTGGACAAGAGAAGGTACAGAGAAATGGTGGGCAAGCTATTATACATCACTATAACTCGACCGGATATTGCACTTGCAGTAAACCGGGTGAGTCAATTTGTGGAGCAGCCGAGGCAAGTACATATGGATGCATTGTACATGATATTGAGATATCTGAAGTCTTCACCAGGCACAGGGTTGCTGTTCAAGAAAGACACGGATTTGGCTATTTCAGCTTGTGCGGATGCGGATTATGCAGGATGTCCAAGGGATCGGAAGTCTACTTCTGGGTTTGCCATCTTCATAGGAAGCTCCTTAGTCTCCTGGAAAAGCAAAAAGCAGACTGTTGTGGCAAGATCCAGTGCTGAATCCGAGTACAGGGCCATGGCTCAGGCAAGCAGTGAAATGATGTGGGTGAAAGCAGTCCTGGAAGATCTGAATGTTGAAGTTCCGTTGCCTATGAACCTGCAATGCGACAATCAAGCTGTGTTGTTCATTGCCAACAATCCAGCCTTCCATGAGAGAACAAAACACATAGAGGTGGATTGCCATTACACTAGAGACATGATCCAGAAGGGCTTCATCTCCACGTCTCATGTCAGCTCCGAGGACCAGACAGCAGATATATTCACAAAGCCGTTGCTCAGAGGACCCTTTCAGAGATGTTCTTCCAAGCTGAGCATGATAGATATCTATGCTCCATCTTGAGGGGGAGTGTAGAGATAGTTGTGCGTAGTTTATGTTATGTGTTATTTCTGTTTCTTTATGTACCTCTCATGTAATTTACCCAAGGGCTCTCTCTCTATATAAGAGACCCGAGGGCTCTATGGAATAAATAACGAAGTATTCTAACAAAGGGAAATAGCTCAGAGAGAGTGGAGTGAGAGAGAGTTGGGGGAGAGAGAGAGAGGAGGGCACTACCCTGACGCCTCCTTCTATATAAAAATATGTTTCAATTGAAAGTATGGGACCATTGCCACCTCATTTAAGTTTTGCTTTTGCACAGTAGAACTTTTCCCAAACCCTAAAGTAGAAATTATTATTATAGTATTAAATTATGGAAGGACCATGTGAGATGACCTTCAATTATGTTGTGATTTTCACAAAGGTCACCGGCGACCTTGTAAATTGTACATGGTCCCTAAAGTAGAAAATAATTATCGTAATATGTTGTGATATTAACTATCTCTAGCATTATTTCTATATTTTGTATTTCTCTGATCTTCTTTTGTAATTTACGCAATAGATTCTTCTCCTATATAAGAGACCTCTAATAAATCATCATATTCCTTCCCTAAACATGGTATCGGAGCAACGGTCTTAGACCGGAGTTCACTTATCCAACCCTTCCACACCTTAACCCGCCCCCCCCCCCACCCACCCACCCACCCCTCCTCGCAACAAGGCCACCGCACGCACTCCAGGCCCCGCACCTCCGGCCCCCGCGCCCCCGGCCCAGCGCCCAGGCCCCTGCACGTCCAGGCACCCCGCGCTCAGGGCATCCGCGCCCCAGGTCCATGTGCGTCCAGGCCCCTGCACACCTAGGCTACTCTGCGCCCAGACGCCCCCGTGCTCAGGCACCCCTGCACCAAGCTCATCCGCACCCAGGTCCATGCACGTCCAGGCCCCTCCGCGTCCAGGCCCCCTCCCCCCCCCCCCCCCCAGTCCCTTGCACCCCCTGTGCCCGTCCCCTGAAGCCGCGAGTCAGCCCTTACTTACACCTCCAAGCATATCCACGGATAATTCTGTTATCTGATTTCTACTGGAGAGCGTGATTTTGGATCTCTAAGTCATGTTTTCTGGAAAGCGACGAGGATTAGCAAGGATGGTTGTATGAGTCTACATGTACAACCAATCCTTCGTATGATTCTGTAGACTCATTTATATCGGACTACTCCCCAGTTGAATTCCGTTATTTAGCTATTTTATAATCATGTTAGACAACAAGGACGACGTCTTCTCATCTAGAGCCTTCAAGGACTCGGCTCCCATCGCTAAGATAGATGAGTTGTGGTCCATGCAGTTTCTCACCCTCATGTAGTGCAACAACAAGGAGCACATCCTGACAGATCCAGAGCCAACAGATAAGACTGGGGAAAATGCTTCTTGGAAGCAAGATGATGCATAGGTGTGTGTTTGTCTTTCTGGGACTCTTACTACAGAGATAACCAATGATATTCTAACTCAGCCCACTGCCAAGGTTATGTGGGACACTTTGGCATCCACCTATGCACAGCCGAAGAATGAGGCCAAGATCGTTCAACTACAATTTGATATCTACAATATCAAGCAGATTGGCCGCCCCCTGCATGTCTACTACTCTTCGTTGTGTGGCATGCTTGAAAAGCTTCATAGCTACATGCCCATTACGAGGTCTGCTGAGCAACAAAAGACATATAGGAACTCTACGATGCTTGGAGTTTTCATGGATGGACTTGATACAAAGTATGATGTTGCGTGTACTCATCTTCTTACTAGAGCTACCATTCCCCCTATAGAGGAGTCTTATAGCCGTCTTAGCCGGATCATCATCCCTTCGACAACTACGTCTTCCCACTCCTCAGTGATGGCTGCTTCTAGTGGCTGATAAGTGACAATCCAATCCAAAGGGTGCACACCTCGAGGAAGAGGCGGAGGACGCCAACGTGGTCCCTGCACCTGCACAAGCATGGACATGCAAAATATACATGATATCAGAAGCATGGATATCATGTTTCTGGTCGAGCAGCAGAGCAGATTGTGTCTTCAAAGACTTAATCTCCCCCGGCCGATCCTCGCCTAGATGATATTGTCTCTTGTATTCAAGAGATCTTGACTCTTATTACCGACACCACCATTACAGATACCGCTACATCAGCTAGAGCCTCTTCGAGCTCCTCATGTATCACATATGCCTTTACTGGTAGTACGAATACAGACATGACATAGTGGATTATGGTGCTTCTCACTACTGTGGAGACAGAATGCAGCTGAGGTCCTACAGGGCTATACCACCTAGAAGATGGTTTGTCATTGCCATTGGCGACCACTTACCTGTTACAGGATAGGGGGAGGTGCATTTGACACCATCCATGCGCCTCAAGAATGTTTTATATGCTCCTGCCTTTCAGATGAATTTACTTTCTATTAGTCAGATCACTAAGGATCTACATTGTCGTGCCATCTTTGACCCCTCGTCTCTTGTGTTTCAGGACATATTCACGGGCAAGGTGATCGGATGTGGCCATGAGTAATGGGGACTCTATAGACTCTATCAGACATGTCTCTCCATAACCGTGACACCTTAGGTTTGGAGATCCTCCTTTCAATGTGAGGCATGTCAACTTGGGACGCATCACCGTTCCTCTTTTCCATCCTGTCAAAATCAGAGCAGTTCTCAGTTATTTGAGCTCCTTCATTTAGACATTTGGGGTCCTAGTTGTGTTCCTGATCACCAAGGACATTGTTTTTATCTTGTAGTTGTCGATGATTTTTCTAGACTTTCTTGGGTCTTCTTATTGAAGAATAAGTCTGAGGCTGGATCCGTTATCAAGTATTCTATTAATGAATTAAAGAATATTTTTTCTACCATATCAAGTATCTCCGTTCTGATAACGCCTTGGAATTTCGCACCTTACAACTTTCTGAGTTTCTTAGATCCCATGGCATTGTTCACTAGACCTCATGTGTTTACACTTCCTAGCAGAACGGTGTTGCCGAGCGCAAACACAATCACTTACTTGATGTCACCAGAACATTGTAGATACAGAGTCGTGCTCCTCATGCTTATTGGGGTGATGTTGTTCTTACTACTTGCTATTTGGTAAACCATATGCCCTCGTCCGTGTTATGAGAGAAGATTCCTTTCTCTATAGTGTTTCCCGAAAAGGATCTTTTCTCTCTTACACATCGTGTGTTTGGATATTTTGCCTTCGTTCATGGTGTCTCTCCAGGGCGTGACAAGCTCTCTCCTAGAGCTGTCAAGTGTGTGTTTGTAGGCTACTCGTGTACCCAAAAAGGGTATCGTTGCTTTGATCCACTAAGGAAGAAATATTTTGTTAGTGTTGACGTTACTTTCTTTGAATCTATCATGTATTTTTCTCTTGCAAGTGATAGACTTGCTCCATCTGACGCTGATGATGAGATATACATACCATCACCTCCTACAATTGGTCCTTCACCTACTCCTCTTCCATCACCTCCACTACTTCCTCCACCTCCTCCTTTGGTTCAGTTTTTGCCTCACGTTTTTCCTCACAGGTCTCGCTCTGTTTGCCATGCTTACAGGCCTTGCCCATCATCCAGCACGCTTCATGTATGTAATGAACATATTCTTTCTATTGATGGCACTACTAAGTTGACTGTGCAACAGGATTCGAGACAGAATGAGCAGGTGCCCTCTCAAGAGGGAAATTTACAGGCCCCGGACTTGGCAGATGATCTTGACGTACCGATTGCTCTACGAAAGCAGAAACGGGCATGTGCTACTTACCCTCTTGCAGCTCAGGTTTCTTTGAGTAGGTTGTTAGAGGATTTCAGGAAATTTACTTTGGCGCTATCAGTAGTGTATATACCACAGACGTATCAAGAGGCTATCAAAGATAGCCAGTGGAGGTCAGACATGGAGGAGGAGATGGTTGCGCTACAGTCACGTAGTACGTGGAGTCTTGTTTTTGCTCCCATTGATACATCTGTTGTGGGATGCAAATGGGTACTCACTATGGGATGGAAGTGTGGATCGTTATAAGGCGAGACTTGTGGCACGAGGGTTCACCCAGACATATGCGGTAGACTATCAGGATACTTTCTCTCCAGTTGCTAGACATTCTACTCTGCATATTCTCCGTGTAATTGTTGTGACACAAGATTGACCCCTTTATCGGCTCGATGTGAATAATCATTCCTCTATGGTGATCTACAGGAGGAGGTCTACATGCAGCAGCCACCTGGGTTTGCTATTGAAAGGGGGTGTCAGAAGGTTTGCAAGTTACACAAGGCTATCTATGGCCTCAAGCAGAGTCCAAGAGCATGGTTTCAAAAGCTCTCGGACTTAATAGAACAACAGGGGTTTGTGAGATCAACTGTTGATCACTTCTTCTTCATACAGAAGACCCAGAGAGGTACTCCAGTCTTTCTTGTTTATGTTGATGACATTATTATTACAGGGGATGACAAGCATGGCATTCAGATTGCCAAGGACTTCTTAGGTTAGCAGTTTTTAACCAAGGACCTTAGACAATTACGTTACTTCCTTGGACTAGAGTTTGCTAAGAACCAATGGGGTCTTATGATGACCCAGAGAAAGTATGTTATAGATATTCTTTCAGAGATAGGCATACCAGATTGCAGACCTGCCACTACTCTGCTTGACCTAAGCATGAAGTTCTATGATAATGATACTGAGGAGGTCAACAAGAGGATATACAGAGAGCTTGTTGGCAAGCTACTATATGTAACTATTACCAGGCCCGACATATCATTTGTCGTGAGCAAAGTGAGTCGATTTATGGAGCATCCCAGACAGACACATATGGATGCAGTCCATATGATTCTGAGATACTTGAAGACTTCACCTGGTACTGGACTTCTTTTCAATAGAGGCACATCTCTCTCAGTTACAGCATGCACAGATGTAGATTACGTTGGGTGTCAAAGGATAGGAAGTCTACATTTGGCTTTGTTGTGTTCACAAGGAATTCTCTTGTTTCATGGAAGAGTAAGAAGCAAACGGTGGTTGCCAGATCGAGTGCGGAATCAGAATACAAGGCCATGGCACATGCTAGTACTGAGATGATGTGGATCAGATCCGTTCTTACTGACCTAACTATAGAAGTGCCTCATCCCATGCACCTCCAATGTGATAATCAAGTTGCTCTCTTCATTGCAAGTAATCCAGCCTTTCATGAGAGGACAAAACATATAGAGGTGAATTGTCACTACAGTCGTGACATGATACAGAAAGATATTATCACTACTACGCATGTCAGCTCGGGAGACCAGATAGCAGATGTACTTACAAAGGTCCTAGTAAGAGGACCTTATCAGAGATGGCATTCCAAGCTGAGTCTTATTGACATCTACGCTCCAGCTTGAGGGGGAGTGTTGAGATATTAACTATCTCTAGTATTATTTCTATATTTTGTATTTCTCTGATCTTCTTTCTGTAATTTACCCAATCTGGAGTTGCTGTAACTTGGGCTCATCATGCCCTCCTCATGGGGAGGAAAAATGGGCAGTTTACGCTTTAACAGCTACCGTTTTAACTTCTCCTATATAAGAGAACCATTGGGCCTCTTATAAATCATCCTATTCTTTTCCCTTAACATAATACTAAAATTGGTGGGTGAATAGATGACAATCAAATTAACATAGATAATGGAAGAAAAAACATTATAGTAGTATTAAGTTCATGGGAAATAGGTAATGGTTACATAAATCTCTCGTAAATCTAAATAACTTTTTGTGCATGGAATCCAGTGCATAAAGGTTGTAATTACGAGAAACTACATTCAAAATCAGTCCAATCTTTATTTACTCAGTTTCAACATCTATCTGGGTGGAAATTATTAGTGTGGTTTGAAACAACTTGGTAGATTAAATTGCCTCAGTGGCTTAGATCATCTACGTGGGTTGTGTTAACTTAGAGGATTAAATAATATACATGCGACATGGAAAGAGCAAATAACCGTATATGGCTATTCGACTCAATTCTACTTAGTGCCAAAATGAACTTCTCTGAGTTAACCCATTCGCTTTTTGTCCCCTCTTAAAAAAATGAGTCAACTCGATTTTAAATCTAATAATAAAGAGAAGTGTACTCAAAGGAGAAGCATGCCTCTTTGGAAAATCGGATATAGACTTGGGCAATCATATCTAACCCAATCAAGAGATAATGCTGCCTCAGCTGACCGTGTTACTGCGTGCATTGCTTAGTGCTCTTCTTGGCATCTAAGTGACCTTTTCTGCCAGAGCATCGAGCGATTGTGTGCCCTAACAGTACCTTTGTTATCGGTGTTTCTCTGCTTGACGATGAGGTCTATGGGCTATGTAAGACTCTTCTTTTGAGACAGTGTATTACTGACAAGGTGTGTAAGTGGTAACCTAAGTAGCAACAATAGCACAATAAGTGATGCCCTATTGCCTACCCATGTGGACATTGCCTCCAGTGTTGTTTCCACCCCACCCACCCATCATCCACCCCAACATCAACTACCTCTACTGCCTCCTAGCATCAACCCCCCCCCTAACCTCACCTCGAGTGTTGTTTCCTCCTCCACCCACCCATCCCCCACATCGTTGTCAACTACTGCTATGCCTCTTGGCATTAACTCCCCCAACCATTTTGACATCACGTCGAGTGTTGTTTTCACCACATCATTGTCGAGCATCGCCTTATCTCCGAGGTGTTATATCATTGTCGTTGGCAACCACGTTGATGCCAACAAACTACGTCATTGCCTCTAGGTTTGGGTATTTGACTGATTTGGGTGGGTCTGAGTTATTCGGTTTGGGTTGAATTCGATTTGGGTTGCAAAAATGAAACCCATCACCCAACCAAATTAGATTGGGTTGAAATGTTTGGATGATGGTTTGGGCCGATTGGGTTGGGAGAAAACCAAATTACTCATATAAAAAATCTTGTTAATTGAAGGTCAAGTAATAATGGGGCCATTGATGTATGAAAAAGATGTCAAAATAAGCATGTAGTAAGATCAATAGATAAGACGAAGGTTGGAGGAACATGTTCAATATGGATGAAGAAGGTTGGGATATGTTCAAGTTGATATGGAGTTGTTTGGTTAATATTAGGGGATTTTCAAGAATAATTTATGTCACATGAAGTCGATAGGGATTGGAGCATAGTTGTGCGATTATAAGGAAAGCTCTCAGTTGCTTATAGCATGTAATGATAATATAAAGGGTGATAGAGAAAAAATATATTAAGTATAACACATAATAACAACTGAAATAATGTTTAGTAAGACAAGGTTGTTAACAAGTTGATTACTTGGATTGGAGAATTCGAGTTCTACATTAGAAATATATATATGAGTTTAGAATTATTGATATTATATATTAAGTACATATCGCTTGGGTTGGGTGGGTTTTTTATCATTCAAATAAATATTTTGGGTTATTTGGGTGGGTTGGGTGGAAGACATTAGATCCACCAGCCGACCCAATACTCATTTAAGGAATATGGTTTGGGTCCAACCCAACCCAAAACCCGAATGGCCCAAATCGTTTGACCCATTTTCAACGATTTGGTTGGGTTATATGAGTGGACCCATATAGTGTCCACCCCTAATTGCCTTCAGTGTTTAGGAACCTCACCTGTTTGAATGCAATGAGGTGAAAAAAGATTTTCATCTGCAACGAGTTGCGAAAGATATTTTCAGATGAGGTTGGAAAGGAGAGATCCAACATTTATGACGTGAGCATGAAAGGAGCTAGATGTCAAAGAGTGCTTTGAAGTGGGAATGGAAAGAGGTGGCATGCAAACACGTTCGATCACTTCACATTACAAAAACTACAATATGTTCATGACTTAAAGGGTATCTCTTTGTCTCAACATTTTTCTAAATCAAAGTCATGTTGACCATAGCTTCGTTTATCTTTTCATGCTTCAAGGCCATGTCAACCACTTTTAAAGGTGAGGTTCATGTGTCCCTATTAACATTCATGTACGTAATTTTGAAAATCAATATTTGCAGGTACGAGGGGATATGGGATTATGTAAAGATGATGATTTTTCTCTTTTAGTTGGGAGGGCTAGTGGAATTCGACCGTCGCTATTTCCATATAGGCAAGAAAGCTATGGGACAATGAAGGAACTGCAAATTATCAATGCCGATGGTTGTAAAACCATGCGGGAAGCAAGCCTAGAAGCTAAACATAGCTAGCCTCGAGGAATCCTCATCGAAATCTACACCTCCGCATACTCTCATTGAAAGGACAGATCCGCTACATCCCCTGCTTAGAGAATCTCTGTTGCATCCCACTCCCACCAGCGAGCTTATAGTCTAGAAGGTACGAGATGGTAGTTGGCTGAGTTCGACAAGTGAGCAAAGGGAGAGTGAACCCGCCGAGGGAGGACAAGAGATTCGCTACAGAACAATATAGGATTTATGAGTTAAAAAAACGTTCTATGCAAGCATGCACAAGATGACGCATTTATTAAAAAAACTTGCATTTCGTTCACAAACATATCTTTTATCTGAAGGTTTAAAAGGTGGAATTTTCATGGCAACTTTTACGAATCATGTCGTGACAACTTTCACAAATCATGCACATGGTCTACATATCCACGTCAAACTATTCTTTAAGAAGTTTGGCTTTTTAATGTTATTAAAAACATGTCCTATAATAATGTGTACCTCTCAGGAGACGAGTTTTTCAAAAAAGAGAGTTGATGCAGACTAAACGCAAGACAAGAAAAGTTTCATCAATTTTTTTTCTTATTTCTTGTATTCTTAAGTAAATTGAATGGACATGACTCTTAATGTAAAGATGCTCTTTCAGGTCCAAGATGTATGCCTCTTGATTGCAATTGGCTCGATATAAAACCACCCATCAATTGTGCTGCATATTCCTTTCATAAACAAATGTGTTGCATATGTGCACAATTTGGGACTTAGCTGTGGTGAGTTATTTGCTCAGGCCATCAAATGTGGTTGTGTCCCTTACCCCCGAACTCAGAAAGGCTATATGCGTTCCGATCCTTCCAATTGAAGCTATTATGTCTCTACATATATCACCTTTTTTGAGTTTGTTATAATCTATTCCTCCACTAGGACCAAAATCAAAGCGTTTATGTAAGGGATACAACAAGTCGTCCTTTGCCAATTGCTACTCTCGCCAATGAATCTAACATATTAGAAAGAATGCACGTTGGTAAACCTTGCTCTCACGGATACCTCTAGATCCTGCTCCAAAGGTAATTCCAGGACCCATTGAAATGAATGAAACTTCTATTAACATTGATATAAGAAGAGATACTGATGGTGTTGTGAAAGATATTGGTCTGATCTTCATTTTCGTATTGCTTGGACTCTCAGTCATGTACTCAGCATCCGTCTCCAGAAAAATAACTTCAAAGCATCATTCCACCTAGCACAGGCAATTTCTATTGTCATCCATGCTTTGACCATCCCGCAGAGTCACCGACCCATTATCAGGCCCTTCTTGATGACAAATGGATGGAGACTATGAATGAAGAGATGCCCGATGGTCCAATATAGAGAGACAGGGATCCTTGGCGATGCTCCTTCTAATGCCACTAATGGATCTGTGGAGAGATACATGACTGGCCTCATTACTAAGGAATATACTCAAACTTAGGATGTAGGTTACTCATGAACCCTGTCTAGCAATACTAATTTATATTATATGTTGTATCTCATCATAGTTGGCTCGTGTATCAGCTAGATGTCAAGAATGCATTCAATTATGGTAAGCAACAGGTTCAAGATTTTCTAGCTGAGAGATAAATATAAAAGGTGTGTCCTCTACATAAAGCTATCTACGACCTGAAATGAAGTCATCGTCTAAGATGCAGAAGCTCTCTAATGTAATAGTGGGCTGTAGTATGTTTGATACAAGGTGGATCACTCTCTTCTCGCCAAATAGAGAGAAAAGGGACTCATTTGAATAGTTTATATTGGGATGCCCTCATTTGAGCCTAGTAAGCAGCAGATGGTTGATGATTTGGATAGTGGACAACAGCCACCACTTGTTTTGGTGGTGAATCAGCGGCAGCAGCAACAAATTTCTGATAATAGCAAACACTAGGGGTCTAAAGCTGCAGCAACTTGGCAGTTGCATCCCTCTAGGTACATACCAATAGCTTGGTAGTTGCTTTGCTTCTAATCCACAAATGCAGCAGCAGTAACAGCTTGTGGACCAAATGCAACAACAGCCGGTAATGGAACAGATGGTGAAGCAGGTGCAGCCGATTGCTGTTATACAGCAGCAACAGTATATTAAGACAGCGATAGTAAAGATATAATTGTGGAGACGGGCTTTAGAACAAAAGCAAAATCAGGGATGCCATAATGATCAGCATAAGCAAGGAATTTCATATTGTTCCGATAGAAAAAATAAGTCAACGAAATTGGTGCAGGACAGCTGTAGATCAAGCGGAGGAAAAAAGCCAAAGAGGAGTGATAATCTTCTTCTTTGGAGATTGGGTTTTGGTACGCGTTGGTATACATAAGAACAAGTTTGGGAGAAAGGTTTTGAGGTTCTCTGTGGATTCCAAGAAGATTTTAACCAGGGGATTCCAAGCACTTTGAATTCCTCCTAATGAGATGGAAAAGAAGACACTTGTCACAACTCGCAGAGAAGCTTAACTTTGAAATGATTAGTGAGCAATAGAAAATGAATGGTTCAATGAAACACCTAAATCAATTGCTGAATGGGATGGTGTTTTCTCAATCCCAAAAAGAATGAGAAAGAGGATGAGTTTGATGTGATTGATGAGGCACTTCCTATTCCGATTATGAGCGAAGACCATCCGAAAATCTCAGTGGAGGTACATGCAAAACGTCTAAACATGTAGTTTCCAATCAAAAAGAATAATGACTACGAGATAGGTGAAGATTTTTTTGAAAGAAAAATTGTGGCATCCCAAGATGGGACCCACCACGAGTGCTAATTATATATAAATAAACAAAGATCAAGTTATACAGGACCAGGTCGAAGATAGGGCTATCCGAAGATAGACCAACTGTGAACGACACATTCATTTCTACCGCACCAAATCACCCAAAGAAGCGCAAAAGGAAAGGAGCTATCCTCATGTCCATTTCCACAAACCATCCAAATGGAACTACAAAACGTGTCCCTACCAACATTAAGCAATGAGATCCATGCCTACCTCCAAACTTGGGCCAACCAAAAGCACGTAAAGAAGGTGATACAGATCTTCCACCTCCAAAATGCGCCTATTGCACAGAAGGTCGCCAGCATGTAGCACTTTTTCCTGCCGATCCCTGGTAAGCACCCTACCATGCCTTACGAGCCATAGGAACACCTTGATTCTTTCCAATATTTTGCTTCTCCAAATGAATCTAGTGTCAAGTTTGACATCCTCCTGCACTACGAAACGGTCCTCCACAAAAAAGTGATTAGCTTTTTTCATTGCGAATATACAATCCCCCCAAATAAAATGGTCCCTCCCACTAGCTCCCCCCAAATACAATCCCCCCAACGTCAATAGTTAGTCCAGTCATTAGTTACATAGCTCCATCATAAAAGAAGCACCCGCGTACCATGTTACCACACCCTAAGCACCAACACATTCTGATCCCACGCAAGCACGAAAAACCGAGAAAACCATTCTCTAATAACTCTGTTATCCATCCAAACATCAAGCCAGAATCTAAAGCTCTCTCCACTGCCAAGAACCGATCGCAACTTTGTTACCATCTCCGATAGAATCTTATTGATACACTGCCACAAGGATGATGGTGTACGGATGTGGCTAGGGACCAACGATTAATAAATCCCATAAATTCTCCTCAAGTGTTTGCAAATCATATCCTCATCTCTCCCTGACAAGCATACCACCCATTTCGCAACCAAAGCCTTGTTCATCCCCTCCACTCCTAGTACCCCTAAACCCCCATTCTTCTTCGACATTGTGATCTTATCCCAAGATATCAAGTGAATCTCCCTCTTCTCTTGTTTTCCATCCGAACAAAAGAATCTCATCATCAGAGACTCCAGCCTCATATGGACACCAAGCCTCGTACAGACACCACCGGAAGTAATCTCGTGGAACAGAAAAAGATGGGAATGGCTGACAAAACATGCTTAAGAAGTACAAGCTTCCTCCCTTAGAAAGTCACCGCTTTCCACCATGTCATTCTCCCATCAAGTCTAACTAGAATCGGCTTCCAATCTCACGTTTTCAACCTCCCAGTCACCAGCTAAAGTCCTAGGTAAGTGATAGGCTGAACTCCAACATGACATATCAACTCCTCGAAGAATGTTGACGTTCATGGTGTAACAAACCAAAAGGCACGACAACGGATTTTTCTGCTAAGTTGTAATCCTGAAATGTCTCCAAAGATGTTCATTACCCAGGATGCCCGCCTAATCTGTTTAGTCCCTCCCCTTAAAAAGATCATCGTATCATCTGCATACTGCAACAAAAGAATCGAGATGTCGTCGTTGTTGTAACCAGACCACCATTCTGCATCAGATGCCAATCTCATCATAGGAGCTAAGGCATCCGCAACAATCACAAATAATCAAGGGGTAAGCAGGCATCGTTGTCGAATATATTGTTGTGGTTAGAAGAAGCCCCCTCCCAATCCCATTAACAAGCATCACATACAAAGTAGTTGTGATGCATCTCTTCATCTAGGCAATCACACGTCAAGGAAACCCCTCTTCTCAAAGACACCCAAAGGAAGCGCCAGCTACACAATCTTATGCCTTAGAGAAATCGACCTTCCAAAGCACGCCCTTAGTTCTATTCCTCTTCCAATCCAACACCAACTCTGATGCAAACTGTTGGAAAAATAAAATAGCTTAAATTCATAGAGACGCTAGGGCTCTCTTATATAAGAGAAAAGTACAGGGTAAATTACATAAGAGGTACATGAAAGAAATAGAAATATGAAATAAATACTAATGAGATACAAATATCTCAACACTCCCCCTCAAGCCTGAGCATATATGTCTATCATGCTCGACTCGGAACAACATCTATGAAATGGACCTCTAGCAAGGGCTTTGTTGAATATATCAACAGTCTGATCTCCAGTAGAAACATAGGAGGTGGATATGAGACCCTTCTAGATCATATCTCTGGTATAGTGGCAATCCATCTCTATATGCTTGGTCGTTCATGGAATGCAGGATTATTGTCAATAAAAAAAGTTGCTTTGTTGTCACATAGAAGCTGCATGAGAAGAGGTACCTCAACTGCAAGGTCAGTCAAGACTAATCCACATCATCTATGTGCTCCCCTGAGCCATGGCTCCGTATTCAAACTCTGCACTGGATCTAGCAACCACTATCTGCTTCTTGCTTTTCCATGACACGAGAGAGCTCCCAAAAAAATAGAAGCCAGTCGTAGACTTCTTATCTCTAGGGCATCCTACATAATCTGCATTTGCACAAGTTGTCACCTCAAGATATGTACATTTGATAAATATATAAGACCAGTACCATGTGAAGTCTTCAAATATCTCAAAATCATATAGACAACATCCATATGAACCTTTCTGGGATGCTCCATGAACTGGCTCACCTTTCTCACAATAAAGGATATGTCTGGCATGGTAATGGTTGCATACAAGAGCTTCCCAACAAGCTCCATGTATCTCCTCTTATCAACCTCCTCAATGTCATCGTCATATATCTCATACCCGGATCCATAGGGGTAGTAACGGGCTTGTACCCTGTCATACTTGTCTCTAGTAGAAGATCGGTCACAAACTTCCTCTGGATCATCACAAAACCACGTTAATTCCCGGTGAACGAACTCTATTCCAAGGAAATATCAAAGATTGCCAAGATACTTAGTCAGAAACTGTTGACCTAGGACCTCCTTGGCAGCCTGAATGCCCTGCTCATCATCACCCGTGACAATAATATCATCAACATAGACTAGAATAGCAACAGTACCCCTCTGTGTCCTGTGAACAAAAAGCGAACGATCCGTAGTGGACTGCGCAAACCCTGGTGCTCTATCAGCTCTGAAAGCTTCTGGTACCAAGCTCTCGGACTCTACTTCAGGCCGTAAATCACCTTGTGGAGCCTACACACCTTCTGAGACTCCCCCTTAGCAGCAAACCCTAGTGTTGGATGCATATATACCTCCTTATGTAGATATCCATATAGAAATGCATTCTTTACATCAAGTTGGAAAAGAGGCCAGTCTCGAGACACGGCAACCGATAGAAGAATGCGTAATGTTGAATGTCTAGCCACTGGCGAGAAGGTATCCTGGTAGTCCACTCCATATGTCTGGGTGAACCCGCACGCTACTAGCATTGCCTTGTAGCGATCCACACTGCCATCTGCTCGTTGCTTCACAGTAAAGATCCATTTGCACCCCACAACAAAGGCACCTGGAGGATCAGAAACAACACTCTAGGTACCATGAGACTGCAAAGCTGCCATCTCCTCTTCAATGGCAAGTCGCTGACTACTGTCATGTACTGCCTCCTGGTATGTTTGTGGGATAGTGACAACAGAGAGTCCCACTACAAACATCATGTACTCCTCTGAAAGATGATCCAATGAAACATGAGCATCTAACGGATAAGTGGCACAGGTACGGTGATGCTTCCTCAAAGCAATAGGCACATCAAGATCATTTGTCTCCCTGTTCTCTGGTATTCGCTCCTCTTGTACAGTGTCATGTGATACGCACATGTCACCAGTACCATCAGTAGAAACAATGTGTTCATTATATACTTGAGGCATGCTGGATGACAGGGAAGGCACATGAGCAGAGGAGCGAGTAGAGGGCCTGCAAATACAAAACCGTGGTAGAAACTATCAAGGTCGACGGTGGTGGAGGTGGTGGTTGAGGTGACCGTGGCTCAACACGAGGGGGTGATGGAGCAAATAAAGGAGGTGGTAAGACAAAGACATCTTCTTCAGTGTTGAATTTAGATAACCTGTCAACTGTAGGAGCAAAATACATAATAGACTCAAAAAATGTGACATCAGCACTCACATAATACTTTCTCATAACATGATCAAAACATCTATACCATTTTTGTGTACGAGAATAGCCAACGAATACACGTTTGACAGCTTTGGAGAGAGCTTGTCACGATCGGAGTAAAATTGTGAACAAACGCCACAGACCCAAAGACCCTAGGAGTAAGGGAGAAAAGCTCCTCGGAAATGCAACTGAGAAGGGAACCTTTTTCCCAAGGACCGTAGAGGGCATGTGGTACACTAAGTAGCATGCAATGAGGACCTCATCATCCCAGAATGAATAAGGAGCCCAACTCTGAATCAAAAGAGTCCATGTGACATCAAGAAGATGACAGTGTTTGCATTCAGCAAAACCATTCTGTTGCGATGTGTACGCACAAGAAGTCTGATGAATCCTATCAAGAGATCTCCGAAATTCAGATAGTTGTAAAGTGGAGAATTCCAACGCATTGGTAGTGTGAATAAACCTCACATGAGCATAAAAGATATTTTTTATTTCAATAAGAAAAGATTTAGTAACAGAACCAGCTTCAGACTTATTCTTTAACTGGAAAACCCATGAAAGTCTGGAAAATTTATTTACATCGACAAAATAGAATCGATGCCCCTGATGATCGGGAACACAACTCGGACCCCAAATATCAAAATAAAATAACTCAAATGATTGACTATTGTGACGAGTCTGGCTACTCGGTAAAGAGGAACGATGATGCTTCTCAAGCTGACATGCCTCGCACTCTAAGGTAGTACGAGTAGAGATATAAGGAAGGACATGATGACACTGCTTCTACAGAGGAAGATGTCCAAGTGAAGATGCCACATGAATGGATAGATTGATCCAGAAGGAATAGTAGCAGTACCAGCAACAGGCGGTTGGATATGTCTGTATAGCCCTCCCTGTTCACGGCCATATCTAATCACCATTTCTGTAAGTATGTCTTGAAACACGAGAGAAGATGGGTTAAAGACATCACGATAAGTAAATCTTTTGTAATCTGACTAATAAACAAAATATTCATCTTAAATACAGAGCATGTAAGACGTTATGTAGGCACATCGAGGGTTCTAGAATAATCTCCCACTGACCAACAATGGGTAATTGATCTCCATTTGCAAATACCATCGATCTACTAGGAGGGATAGATCTGTAAGAGCTAAATTGTGCTCAATCTCCTCACATATAATGAGACGCATCGGAGTCAATGATCCAACTAGTCACATCTGAACTACTACGACCGGTAAGTGCATAAATTATACCTGATAAACTTGTAGAAGTTATGGCACCAATTGCAACGTCTGAAGGTCTTGTAGATGGTGTGGTCGGTGTGGTCATCATCTCTCTCAATCGAGAGATAATATCATCGAGTCTCGTTTCATAAAAGGGAGCTGGAATAGTCTCAGTATACTCAGCTACACATGCAAATGCATGATACCCATACTTCAGATAGCATGTCTCCTCAGAATGATCTGGACGGTGGCAGTATGTGCATGGGTCACACTAGCGTCCTCCTCCTCGACTACGTCGTCCTTGCCTGCGAAGCTGTGAAGAACCCCTCTTCCGCAAGAAGTAGCCATCGCAGGGGGGTGGGTCATGGTAGTGGATGAACTCGGGATCCTGCTCAGCCTCTTGTAGACCTCCTCCATCGGTGGTATCGTCTCCCTGGTAAGCAGTTGAGTATGTGTTGCATCATACTCAAAGTCAAGAGATGACGGAAAGACCCATGTCATCATGGCATTTCAATATGCCTGATGTTGCTCCGTGTTGGTAGTAATGTGTATAAAGTTGTGAAGTCCCTCAAACATGCCACGAAGATGCGAGAAATGGACATGAAGAGGCTGATTATTCTGCTTGGTCGAGAATATGTCAAACTGTAACAGGAGGATATTGCTCCCATTCTTGGCTTGCCCATATGTGGCAACAAGGATGTCCCACATAGCCTTAGCCATGGGTTGATTGACTATGTCATTGGCAATCTCTGTGGTGAGTGTCCCGGAGAGCCAGATCCATGCATAAGCATCATCTTGCTTCCAAAAGGCATTAGCCCCAGTCTTGTATGCTGGCTCTAGATCTATCAGGATGTGCCCCTTATTTTTGCAATGCATGAGGGTGCAGAACTACATGGACCACAACTCATAGTTGGTTCCATCCATCGTTATGATGGGAGTTGGACGATTGAAGGCACTGGACGATGAGAATATATCACCCTTGTTCTCTGACATGATAAGATATTGGCGGAAAATCGGAACTCGACTGGGTAGTAGTCTACTCTGAACGAGTCTACACAATCATATAAAGGATTGGTTGTACGTAAGACCTTAAATGTCGGATTTCAATTTCGTTTCGGTAAGCCTGAAAAGATAAATTTGGTGGAATTTCGATGGAATATCTTTGAATGGTCGGAAATTGAGGAAATTACTTGGAAACTCATTTTAAAATAAATATTTTCAATATCCGTTAACTCAATAAATGAGATAAAAAGATATATTGTTTTTGCTAATAGTAAGATATTAATACGATATGTTACATTAAATTTCCATCCGATTGTCCCAACAGTCAAAAAAGTAGTATACTGCTCAGAACCAGAACCAGATTTGGAACTGTAATTAGAAGTCACAGGTTCCCCTCTTGAACATGAAGAGATATTGGTGACACGTGAGCACTTTTCAATAAGAATGAGGTGACACATATGTATAAAATAACTAGTAATTAAAAAATATATATCAAATAAAGAAAACAAAAATATAAAGATCTTTAGTTAAAATTTCAATTTAACTCTTAAATCATGTGTCTAACTGATTTGATTTGGATTTAGATCTAAATATAGAAACTAACTAAAGAAACTTCTTTAGATAATGTAAAGCACTCTAACAATGTAATACATTAGTGAATAAAGAAGTGAAAATTCATTAATATATGCAAATTTTGATGAAAGCGAACAGTAGATTCCCTTATTTTGTTGTTTCACCGAAAAGACACGCAATTTCGATGAAATTCCGTTGACATTTCGTCGATATTTCATTGAAATCCTGGAAAAAATATGGGAGCATTTCGATTTAGGTTACATAAAGAAATGGAAATTTCGGAGAATTTCGATGGAATTTTGTTGAAATTCGAGACTATGGTTGTACGTGTAGACTCGTACAACCACCCTCTTCAATTCTTGTTGTGCGCTAGGGTATACACGATTTATATGGTCGAAATCGTGTTCTCCAAGCAAAATCAGACCCTTCAAATCACAGAACACCTTCCCAGTAAATCAAGGAAGGGTGCGTAACAGTCTTGCAACCTTCGGGGGTTGGTCTGGGGGCCGTAGATACGTGCAGCTGCAACCTGGTGGCCTACGGGCAGCATCGACCTGCAGCTAGCGGTGACCTGGACGACGACGACCCAGGGTGGTTGTCACGGCAAACGACGGTGTCCTGAAAGTCGCAGGAGAAGCAGTTGGGGAGGAGGGGGCGACGGGTAGGGTTAGGATTAGGGTAAGATACAGGAACCCCAATTTAGGATTGTTGCTCTGATACCATATTGGGAAAATAGAATAGCTTAAATTCATAAAGACCCTAGGGCTCTTTTATATAGGAGAAAAGCCTAAGGTAAATTACATAAGAGGTACATGAAAGAAATAGAAATATGAAACAAATACTAAAGAGATACAACAAAATATCTCAACACCAATACTAACCCATCCACCATGAGTCTACCATGTACAAATGCCGTCTGCTTCAATGATATAATACTTGGCAACACCCCCCCCCCACACACACAAGGAGATTGGCAAAAGTCTTAATAATGATGAGGTAGATCACATTAGAGAGCAATTGGCATATAAACCTCCACCCTCCTCGATATCTCCTGTTTAGGAACTGAAACAAGAGAGCTTTATTCAACTGTTTAAACCACTAATTGTCTCTTCTGAACTCCTACAGAACCTCCATCAAGTCATTCTTAATTACCTCCCAGAACTCTTTATAAAACAAACCAAGTAACCATCAGCATATGGTGCCCCATCAGCAATCAAGTGGAGCACTACCTCCCTGGTCTCTATCTTCACGATAGAGAACCTACCTGTAATGCAAAAGGTCCCAAGATGCTTCTACCGCACCACCCCTAACCAGCATGGTCGCGTCTCCAACTAAAGGCATGAAAATGGAGTGAAGCGCTACACCCACCTCCATTTCCCTTGAAACATACCTCCCTCAACTGTAATAGAGTGTATGAAATTCCCGCACCTCTGCCCACTAGTTATGGAGTGGAAAAACCGTATATTGGCATCTCCCTCTCTTAGCCGTATTTGATTGGACATCTACCTCCATGCGAATTCCATCTTCTTGTCCTCCAAGTATATTTCATCAAGGCGCTTCACTCTTTCCACCATCTCTCCTCCATTGTTAAGTCGTGCACATCCTCTAGTATGTCTAGTCTGCACACCTCTTGAGCCCACATACGTTTGTTCCACCGCTACAAGTGATTATTTTTATTATAGGCCATCAGATGCTTCTGCAACTTCGCCAACTTGACCGCCAGACATGACGTGGCCGACCCAGTCGGGCGACAATATCTCCAGAAGTCAGGAACCATGTCATGAAACTCATCCACTAGGAGCCATGCAACCTCAAAACAGAGGAACATCCTAGGCTAGATTTCCTCCCCCGAAGACCAAATTAAGGGCTTGATCAAAATGAGCCCTCAGCAGGGCCCATGCCCTCGTCAATGAAAAAAGTTGCACAATCTCAGCGGAAACTAAGAATTGATCAATACGTGATCTTCATTTAGAGTTTCTCTAATTAAGTGACAGCCGGTTGCGTCCACAAATTGAAGGCCAAGATCACCAATCAAGTTGGATAAGGTAATCGGCCCCACATCTTCCCCACCACGCAACCTCGATGTATCTTCCAAACATAGGGTAACATTGAAGTCCCTAGTAATAATCCACGCGACGAAGGGGAACCTAGCACGCGCCAGATCCTATACCAACTCGGAAATGTCTGCCTCGTTGGTCAGCCAGTTACATTGGTAATAACAAACCTCACACTATCCGCCTTTCGTTGCGGCATCACAGAAATCAGGTGCCTATCCAGCAGTTCTTTCAAGGTTGCAAAAAGCAGTAATCAGCATTCAGTCGGTGGGTCACTGATTATAAAATAAACGATTCAGGAGTTTAAACAGAAATTATACGAGTTGTGTGATTTTGCATTTTTTAATTAATAAAAAAAATTTTCATATATATAATTAATAAAAAATTATAAATAAAGTTAAAAATATAATCACATATTCACAATATAGATAAAATATTATCAAATTCAAGGAATTTTTCATCCAAATGTCAAAATATAGCATAAACTACTAGAATCCGTATCCAATTGTAAAAAAAGACAACATAAACAATTACAATTCATAGCATGAATCCGAAAAAGTCATGACAATACAAAAGTATGCAGCTTAACCCTTTAAAATGGCGTTTAATCCATTTATACGACCATTTAATACCGTTTATGTGGCACACCTGCTTATGAGCCCGACTTTGATAGTCAGTGTGGTCGAGGGCTGCATACGTTTAAACGGTCGTTTAAGTCATTTTTTGCATCCATGAGTTCTTCCTCCTCCAGCACCAACTTGTCGATGTTCCACCCCGTTATTAAACCACCGCACACACCCTTTGAGACACTAACCCTTTGATCTGACAAGAAGCCGCCACTAATGTCCCTCCATACATCACCCTCACGAGAAATTTTGGTTTCCTGTAGCAGAACCACATCTGATCTTGCATATTTCACGAGCTCACGCACCACCACCCTCTTCTTCCGACCTCCCCAAGACTCTCACATTCCACACCACAATATTCCATTAATTTCATTTATAAACCAAATTAAAGCCCTTGGGAGGCACCACTACTACACACTTCAATACATCCTTCTCCAACATGCTCCCAAAAACACTCTGCGAAACAACGGAGACCCCATCCAGCTATTGCTCCACCACCACAACTTCACCAGAACACCCCCACCCACCCCCACAGATCTTCCTCCACCATGAACTCCCTTTGGTAGGGCTCCCCCACCCTCGGAATGCCCAGATTTGCTGCCATAGGAACACGTCCATGCCCATCACATCTTACTTCAAAATCAGCTACCTTACCTCGAGATCCGACCCTTCTAGCCAACTGTACATCTTGAAACACCTTTGTTTCCTCTGCTCCTTCATGTTTCTCCTCACGTAGTTCCTCCAAAACCGCCATGCAGAGTCGGAGGTGGGAAGAAGAGTTATCCCCCGACCTTGATTCTTCGATGAGCAATCAGTACCTTCTGACACGGTGTTCTGAGAGCTCGCTCTTCTTCATCATCGCACCCCCACGATTCGACGAGGCGTCCACAATAGCAACCTCGTGGGTCATTGATCGCAGGAAGCCCAACTCACTAGGCATCAGTCCGTATGTTGGAGGGGAAACCATGCTCGTGTCCCGAAAAGCATGCGCTTTCACCCAAATTGGATCCCAAGATTTCTCACCCGATTTCACAATCGGATCCACAACCAGGTCCAGGATATCCATTTAAGTCTTTACCTAAGCCGGGGTCTAAAAACTAGCACAAAGTTGTACCTGAGGCCCGCCAAAATCAGATTTCGTGCAAAGTACCTCCGCATATGATTGGTCCCTTTTGGAAAAAGTCCCACAATCACCTCCTAAGGAACCGCTCGCGCCTCTGGAAGTTTCCCCAAGTGCTCTTGAAGTCTTCGACAAATCCTAGAATTTTTGACAACGATTCAGCTCCCCATAACCAATCATAGGTCACCGACGTGATCGATGATGCATCTTGCCAAGGTATTTCCCATAGGAATCGAAGGACAATTATTTCCCATTCTGGGTACGAAATTAAAATATTTCCCAGAATGGGGACGTATCGGCGAACGGTTTGTCTCTCGCGAGTTATTCCCATTCCAGGGATGGAAGGAGAAATATTTCCCAATTTGGGTACAGAATTAAAATATTTCCCACAATAGGGACGTATCGTTGAACGGTTTCCCGCTCGCCGATGTGGCGCGGCAAACCGTTCGTCGTGCCTACGTGGACACAGCGGCGAACCGATTTGCCGTGCCCAGTGGCTCGGTCAGCGAGGATAGAGGTCCTCGAGGAGTCAGATGTGACGGATGATGTAGACGCGCCAGACCCGATCGGCGACACGCCCTACACGACAAATGGTTTGTCATGCCACGACAAATCATTTGCTGTGGGACGCCTATATAAACCCCATGTCAGATCCCCTCTTCCCCTCACACCTCTCATCCTCTTCCCATTATCAACTCTCCTCCCATTCTCCTCCCTTTTTCCATCCAAGCTCTCCTCTACAAGATATGATTTATATTATTTTAAAATTTTGCCATTTTATTATTATATTTTATTAATTTCTTCATAACTTTTGCTTATAAAGAAATGATATAAAGATTTCAGATATTGATTTTTATTTATTGCATTGATCATTGTTGTCTATTCTAGTATAAAGATTTTAGTTTAGGACCACACACATGATGAGATTATAGTTAGATTTGTATGTTCAAAATTTCTATAGGTCACATATTTCGATTCTCCCATTAGTTTGAAGGGATACACATAATTTATCATTAAATATTAATTACCCATATTAATTACAATATTTAATATTTAATAACTGATATAAATAGCAATTAGTAAAAAATTAGTATTAAGTTGTAATAGTATTTAATATTTATAATAATAATCATTATAATTAGTAACAAACATGGAAATATAGTCATTATATGTAATTAAAATTTTAATAATAATTATTATTTAATTAGTAATTATAAGATAGAAATACGTAATATTTAATTAGAAATGGTAAGTATTAACAACAGTTCATATTTTATTAATTAATGTAAATAATTACAGTTTACTAATAATTAATAATATTATTTCTAAAATTTATTTTTAATAATCAATAATTAATATTAATAAATTAAATATATAATGTTTAATATTTACTAAAATATAAATATTACTAAATTATAGTCATACTAGTTGAAAGTAACAATTCTATTTAACATAAAATAATAACTATAACCATTAATAAGTCATATTAATTAGTAATAATTCTTAATTATAAAGATAAATAAAGAAACTGTTAATAACTATAAGTAATTAGAATAAATATTAATAAGTATGAATACTTCATAGTAGGTATAATGGGAGAGAATAATAATTCAATTAATAATAATAATCCTTCTAGTTATTATAACTTATTACTAATAATAAAAAAATATTAATATTTACACGTAATTGGATATAAATAGTACTATTAATAATCATTAATACTTAAAAGTAGAGGGCAATTAGTAGATACTTAATACTTAAATATTAATAGTAAGGATTAACAATGATTCTTAATTATAATAATAATAAGTTACAATTAACTAATGAGAAATTATATTAATTAATTAAACGATTACAGTTTAGTTTATTAGTAATTAGTATCACTAAATTTATAAATTATTTTATTTATAACTATCAATTACTCATATTAATAATAATATGTAATAATTATTAAGTAATGAAATTAAAAATTAAAAATTAAAAATTAAAAATTAATTATTATTAACATGTGACAAATTAATATTGTAAATAATAATCCTTATAATTAAAGAAATTACTAATAATTTAAAGCATGGAGTAAATAGAAGAAAACGTAGATACAATGATTTAATTGAAAATAATGAGTGTAACTTTTAGTGGTGTATAGGAAATGAGTGATGTCGCAGCCCTCTATGTGTTATAGGCATCGTATTAAAAGGCGCGCCTCGAGGCGGTCGAGGCGTACGCCTCGAGGCGAGGCGGGCCTTTTTAGCCTCGAGGCGTGCGCCTCGGCCTTGTCCAGTGAGGCGTGCGCCTCGACTGGCTGAGGCGTAGCCTCGAGGCGTTCCGCCTCGAGGCGGTCGAGGCGTTTTCCGAGGCGTTTTTGTTTTTTTTGAAGATTTCTTGTATGATTTTGATAGTTACATGGTGGTTTGAGAAGCTTATAAATATATACTTGTTTAGGATAATGATTATACAAGTTAAATGCCTAAATCTGATGTTTCTTTCGTACTCATAACTCCACATTTACTATTAATTACGTGTAACTATTTCAGCAAACTACTTCATATTTACTATTAATTATATCTAACTATTAATTTATGCAAAATGTATGCTTAAAGTTGATCTCTTTCATATTCATATGCTTGAATTTGACCTATTTCATATTCATATTTACCATTAACATGCCAAATTATTTTAGTGACGCTTACTATTACATCCTTAAACATATAAAAATGTGTATACGAATTCGTTCTGGTAGGGTATGGTGCAACAGGGGGGATGCATACAATCGTTCTTCACTTGGGTATAGTAGACCATATAGTTAGGATTCAAATCATATGATTCATATCAACACCTTGGATATTTATAATGACAACTATAGCCAATCCCTTTTAGATACTTTTTTAGTGATATTTATAAGTTATAACCAATGATTTTCGTTTGATTAGGTAGAAATTTAGAAAGGTTTATGGCATTGAGTCATTGATATATCCTTTTTTCATGTTCTTATCTTCATAGTATCATCATATATTACATTGTTATATACTATATGTTTGTCAGATTATATTATTTCATCAATAAATATATGTATTATATATTTTATATTTATTTTTCTATACAAAACTGAGGCTTACGCCTCGACCGCCTCGAGGCTACGCCTCGCCTCGCTTTCAGGGAAAACGCCTCGTTCCGCCTTTCGTTTTTTCAAACCTTGGTTATAGGTCGGACAAGTAACACACATCGAATCTGAGGTCAGTTATGAAGGCAGTCAGAACGACATAATCGGAGTATCGGTATCTTGTAGCTATAATGATTACTAGCTTACATATACGGGCTTACTGGATATACACCCGATATGTTATAATTATTTACTAGCAATAAGTTGGTCCGTCGTATCAAGCGACACACATCTACAACCAGCTCTATATTCCCCAAATGCAGCAAATGGATTCCACAATACCGTCATTTGACTTGCTTTCCACACAGGAAGCTCAGTCATCCCAAGCACAACAATACTTCTGGCTCATGGGGCAAAGTCAAAGTCAACCCTCTTTCGTAGGTATCCCAGCTTATGGCGTTGGACCGGTCACTTGGGGTATGCAATAATCAGCAACGGATCTTCCCAGGGTATCCATTGAATCCTTAACGGTGACAATCCAAGATCCACATCGTGCTTCAAATGTTTCAACTCAGAGAGGGAGTGGTAGATCGACGATCGGAAGATAACGCTCGACCACAATTGTACCTGAAAGGAGAACTGCTGGTAAACCATGTTAGGATAGAGGCGATGCGGGGAGGGGAGCAACAACGGGAGAGGGGAGGCAGGCTCAGGGGTAGGAGAGAAGGGGAGGGGGGAGAAAGGGACAATGTATTCATCAAAGGGACCACTATTACATATTGTACAGCACACGAAAAAATGGTTTCATTGATTGTACCCAACATGTTATCCCCATTTATGCAAAAGAATATTATGTTTTGGAATATATTTTTCTTTAATGTTATCTCCATTGCTGTAAAAAAATATTATATTTATGATTATTGATGACACTGATGTGGATTTTTTATTTAATTTTTCAAATTTTATAACATCCGAACAGGACATGGCAAAAACACGTATCACAGCTCGCAAGTCGGTGCGTCTGCCCGACAACCGTTTCCTACCAGTGCGTGCTCCACCTAGTCGAGCCTCAAGCCGTGTACCATCGCATGCACCACAGTCAATGCATCTACCTCCAACCACGACACCAAGCAGGACACCAACCACAGCACAACCAGAGCCATAGAGATACTATCTTATCCTCAGACGATCCAGTCCGATCCACGGTTCACTCCTTATTCGCCGCAATCCAGTCTAATTCACAATTCATCACAGAACGAGATGTCACCGCTTACAGAACATTATGACGAGGAAGAAACTTTCTACGCAGACTTAGCTAATCTGCATTATACCATTGTATTGAAGTATGCACGTCTGAGCGTGCTGCGTGGAGAGCGAGTGATGTCGAGGTCGTGAGTAGAGTTACTAAATTATATTATCATTTTGAAAACTCTTGATATATATGTCTACTTTTAGGATCTCTTGCGCATGTAGTACCGTATGTATCTTTTATCAAGCAAATGAATATTATGTTTATGATAAAAGATACATACGGTAGTACATGCGTAAAAGATCCTGAAAGTAGACATATATATCAAGAGTTTTCAAAATGACAACATAACTTAGTAACTCTACTCACGACCTCACTCGCTCTATACGCAGCACGCTCAGACGTGCATACTTCAATGCGATGGTATAATGAAGATCAGCTAAGTTTGCGTACAAAGTTTCTTACTCGTCATAATGTTCTGTAAGCGGTGACGTCTCCCTCTATGATGAACTATGAATCGGACCAGATTGCGAGGAATAAGGGGTGAACTGTGAATCGGACTGGATCGTCTGAGGATGAAATAGTATCTCCACTGGTTCTGGTTTTGCGGTGGTTGGTGCCCTATTTGGTGTCGTGGTTGGAGGTAGATGCGCTGACTGTGGTATATGGGATGGCACATGGCTTGAGGCCCGACTAGGTGGAGCACGCACTGCTAGGAAATGATTGTCGAGCAGACGCACCGACTTGCAAGCTGTGATACGCGTTTTTGCCATGTATTGTTCGGATGTTATAAAATTTGAAAAATTAAATAAAAAATCCACATCAATGTCATCACTAATCATAAACATAATATTCTTTTGCAGCAATGGGGATAACAACAATAAAGAAAATATATCCAAAAATATAGTATTCTTTTGCATAAATGTTGATAACATGTTGGGTACAATCAATGAAACCATTTTTTCGTGTGTTGTACAATATGTGATAGTGGTCCCTTTGATGAAGACGCTTTCCCTTTCCCCCCTATCCTGCTCTCCCGCCCCTGAGCCTGCCTCCCCCTTCTCGTTGTTGCTCCTTTCCCTGCATCGCCTCGACCCCTAGCAGGGCTACCAGCAGTTCTCCTTTCAGATTCAACTGTGGTCGAACATTCCCTTCCGATCGTCGATCTACCACCCCCTCTCTGAGTTGATACGTTTGAAGTACGAGGTAAATCTTGGATTGTCACCGGTAAGGATTCAGTGGATATCCTGAGAAGATCCATTGCTGATGATTGCATACTCTAAGTGACCGGTCCAACGCCATAATCTGAGATACCCACGGAAGAGGGTTGACTTTGACTTTACTCCATGTGCCAGATGTATTGTTGTGCTTGGGATGGCTGAGCTTCCTGTGTGGAAAACAAGTCAAATAACGGTATTTCGGAACCCATTTGCTGCATTTGGAGAATATAGGGCTGGTTGTAGGTGTGTGTCGCCTGATACGACGGATCAACTTATAACTAGTAAATAATTATAATATGTCGGGTGTATATCCAGTAAGCCCGTATATGTAAGCTAGTAAATCATTATAGTTACAGGATACATGTACTCCGATCATGCCGTTCTGATCGCCTTCATAACCGACCTCAAATTCGATGTGTGTTACTCGTCCGCCCCATAACACATAGAGGGGAGTGACATCACACATTTCTTATACACCACTAAAAGTTACTACCACTATTTTCAATTAAATCATTAGATCTTGCATTCTCTTTTATTTACTCTGTATTTTAAAGTATTAGTAATTTCTTTAATTATAAGGATTATTATTTACAATATTAATTTGTCACATGTTAATAATAATTAATTTTTAATTTCATTACTTAATAATTATTACATATTATAATTAGTATGAGTAATTAATAGTTATAAATAAAATAATTTATAAATTTGGTGATACTAATTACTAATAAATTATAATTAATTAATTAATATAACTTCTTATTAGTTAATTGTAACTTATTAATATTATAATTAAGAATCATTATTAGTCCTTATTATTAATATTTAAGTATTAAGTATCTACTAATTACCCTCTACTTTTAAATATTAATGATTATTAATATTACTATTTATTTTCAATTACGTGTAAATATTAATAATTTTTTATTATTAGTAATAAGTTATTCATAACTAGAAGGATTATTATTACTAACTGAATTATCACTCTCTCCCGTTATACCTACTATGAAGTATTCGTACTTATTAATATTTATTCTAATTATTTATATTTAATAACAATTTCTTTATTTGTCTTTTAATTAAGAATTATAACTAATTAATATGACTTATTAATGGTTATAGTTATTGTTTTATGTTAATTAGAATTGTTACTTTCAATTACTATGACTATAATTTAGTAATATTTATATTTTAGTAAGTATTAAATCTTACATATTTAATTTATTAATAGTAATTAATGATTATTAAAAATGAATTTTAAAAATAATATTATCAATTATCAGTAAACTTTACTTATCTATATTAATTAATAAAACATGAATCGTTGTTAATACTTACCATTTTTAATTAAATATTACATATTTGTATCTTATAATTACTAATTAAATAATAATTATTATTAAATTTTTAATTACTTACAATGACTATATATTTCCATATTTGTTACTAATTAATAATGATTATTAGTATAAATATTAAATACTATTACAACTTAATACTAAATTTTTAGTATTTGTTATTCATATCAGTTATTAAATATTAAATATTGTAATTAATATGAGTAATTAATATTTAATGACAAAATGTCTGTAGCCCTTCAACCTAATGGGCGAATTGAAATATATGACCTATAGAAAGTTTGAACAAACAAATCTAATTATAATTTCATCATGTGTGTGGTCCTAAACTAAAATCTTTATAATAGAATAGACAACAATGATCAATGCAATAAATAAAAAATAATCTCCGAAATCTTTATATTTCAATTAAGTGAGCCATTTATCATTTTTTATAAACAAAAGTCATGAAGAAATTAATAAAATATAATAATAAAATGATAAAATTTTAAAATAATATAAATCATATCTTGGAGAGGAGAGCTTGGATGGAAAAAGGGAGGAGAATGGGAGGAGATATGAGAATGGGAAGAGGATGAGAGGTGTGAGGGGAAGAGGGGACCCGACGGGGGTTTATATAGGTCGTCCCGCGGCAAATGGTTTGCCGTGGCACGACAAACCATTTGCCGTGTAGGGCAGGTCACCGACCGGGTCCGGCACGTCTGCAGCATCCGTCACATCTGACTTCTCGAAGAATGCTATCCTCGCTGACTGAGACACTGGACACGGCGAACGGTTCGCCGTTGTGTCCACGTAGCCATAGCGAACGGTTTACCGCGCCACATCAGTGATGGCAAACCGTTCGCCGATACATCTCCATTCTAGGAAATATTTTAATTCCGTACTTAGATTGGGAAATATTTCTCCTTCCATCCCTGGAATGGGAAATAACTCCATCTTGCCACCCGATTAGAACCCTTGCATCTTCGCTCGTCTCTAGAGGTGTTGCAAACCTCATCGACACTAACGAGCAAACATCATATAGCTTTAGAAAGAGGTGACCACAATTATTTCTAGTTCACCTCTTTCTAGATGGGGCAGATATGGGTTGAACATCTTGATGCCCTGACTTTTTTTATAATTTTCCTTTTACAACATAGCATACGTAGTTAAACCTTTTTTTTGCAAGGCCTTGTAGTCCATAGTCATAGTTATATTTTCTTTCATCTTTCACGGCCTACTTGGACATAGCTTATATTTTCTTTTATCTATCAAGGCCTTTTTGGACATAGCTTATTTTTAACTTTCCCTTATTTTTAACTTTCCATGTTATAAGGCTATACGCCCCTCATGAGGAGCTATTTATATATACATCTTTTTTGAACTAGTGAAAGAGGTTAGATGAGCCTAAAAAAAGCAGAGAGAAAAGGGACCAGTGGCCTTTTTTCCATCTATATAACTCAGATGGCATCTAAAGGGTAAAGAGGTTAGTTGGAAAGCATTTTATTGTCAAGAATCTTGATGTCCTGAGAAGCTTCCTTTGCGTAGACGTTACTCGGAGATCTTGTGCTGTGAGAAAAGTATATTATTGACCCTCTCAAGAAAAATGGCATGTTGGATGTCAAAATTTAGACACTTCCGAATCCAAATGATAAATTAATTGATGATTATTATTACAGAGGTTGATGTTAGGCGGTCACTGTACATAGGTTCGGTTCTGATTAGGAAGTCATTATGTGTCATTGTGACCAGATTAGACATTGCCTTTGTCATAAGAAAAGTCAGCCAAGACAATTGTTATAAAATATGAAGAATGCGGAAGCGGAATCGGAAATAAAGATAGAACAATAAGAACAAAGATTTTAACGTGGAACCCTACTCCGTGAGGAGCGGGATGAAACCACGGGAGAAGCCCTCTAAGGGGGCATGCTATGCATTGCTTTTTCTCAATGGATACAGGAGGTCTGGGGCTCCTTATATAGCCTTCCCAGAGCCTCCAAGTCCCACCACTGGTCCATGTGGGACTAAACACTGAATGGGGTAAATGGATCTCCTCCAGGATCCATTTACCCGGCTACAACACAATAGGCGCACACAACTTATACTCCAACACTCCCCCTCAAGCTGGAGCATGCAATGCTCAGCTTGGACAAATAGAAAGATACTCAACTCAACGCTACAGGACACTACGGACAATATCAACCCAACGCGCACATTGCTGCAGTCGAGGACGTTGCTTCTCATGCCGTGCAGGTGAGGAGGACGAGCGGGATGGAATGTGAGTCAACTGAAGACTCGGAATCTGACCATCGAGTCTGAACTTGCGCCTGAAGTCTACTCGTCGGAGAACTGGGTCTCTCCCATCTGACTCAGAGAATGGTGCACTGCTCTGGTGTACCTATGATACCACATGAAAACCCTTGCCCTCAAGGGAATGGTCCTCTGCTCTGGAGTCCCTATGGCTCACATGAAAACTCTGGCCGAACAACAACAAGAATGATGGGGACCTCGAACTGATGATGGCAACTTATGCTCATCTGAAAAATGACCGCAAACTCGTGCGTGTCTGAAACTGGACTCGGAAATATCGTCGAGTCTGAACAACTGATCATCTGTAGAGTCTGGAAAATATGGCTGGTCTGGAGACTGGCATCTGGATCTGGATCAAGACCTGTGACTCTACATATATACTCCCCCTTTCTCCCATACTTGTCGGAAAATGAACATCGACAAAGTTGGGAGAAGACAAGATAGAATGGGAAAACAAAACATACTTGCGGCTTTTCATTTTCAAAGTTTTTTTGTAAGCCGTCATCTTTTTTTTTAAGCCGTTGACATTTTTTCGGCTTTTCATGCATTTTTTTAAGCCGTTTCATTCTCTCATTTTTTTTCCGGCTTTCTCTTTCTTTTCCTTTTTTTCTTCTTTTTTTTTAATCATTTTTTTTCAAAGCAAACTCTCATTTTTTTCACTCTTCTTTTTTTTACATACGGCGTCCCCCCCCCAGCCAAAGAAATCCCCCCCTATTTTCCATACACGGTCCATTTGGGCATACATTACACGTCAGCCCATAATAATATATATATATATATTTTAAAGTGGGCGGGGGATCGAACTTTTAGATCTATTAGGGTTACCAACAGGGAACCCCTTTTGCGGAAGAAACGCCGCCGCTGCCGAAATCCCGGAGCCGCAAGGGAGGTTGGAGAGTGGGGGATCTCTCTTCGATCGCCGCCGCCAAGGGATCCTTGAGAGAGGGGGCAGAACCTAGAGTTGCTGCATCGCCGTAGAGGCTGGAGGAGCGCATGGCTGTGTTCGATTGCTGGGAGGCGGAGAAGATTGCTGGGAGGCTGCGCTCGATTGTTGGGCTGCGCGCGATCTGGGGCGCCACCTGGAGGCGCGTTTGAAGTTCGCGCAACCGCCTGGAGATGTTGATGAGGAGGTTGCGCGACTCTGATGTCGTCGCGCGCGCAAGGAGATGCGCGTGGGATCGCGCGAGAGAGGCGGAAGCTCGCAGCCATGCACCTGGTTGCGCGAGGAGATTGTTGCTCGGTGTTGGGAGATTTTTTTTCGCAAGGGGTTCACCTGGAGATGAAGCCGTGTGTTGCACCTTGCGCAGATCTGGATTGAGATAAGATGCCGCCAGAAATCAAATCTAGGGTTCCAGACGGGAACCCGAAACACCATGGACGAACGAACAGATATAGGGTTCCAGAGAACCCTAAAAAAATCTCTTAAACAGAATATGACTAAGTATCTCTTCAACATCAACATCGAATCTCGAAAAATAAAGAGCATGAAAACCTCGAGAACCGAACCCGCTCTGATACCATGTTATAAAATATGAAGAATGCGGAAGCGGAATCGAAAATAAAGATAGAACAATAAGAACAAAGATTTTAACGTGGAACCCTACTCCGTGAGGAGCAGGATGAAACCACGGGAGAAGCCCTCTAAGAGGGCATGCTATGCATTGCTTTTTCTCAATGGATACAGGAGGTCTGGGGCTCCTTATATAGCCTTCCCAGAGCCTCCAAGTCCCACCACTGGTCCATGTGGGACTAAACACTGAATGGGGTAAATGGATCTCCTCCAGGATCCATTTACCCGGCTACAACACAATAGGCGCACACAACTTATACTCCAACAACAATATATAAATAGCACAAGGAAGACCTGTCTCAATGCAATTATGGTGATCTTTAAACACCTCGAGTCTTCTCCCAAAAAAGGGCTTCATTTCTGCAAAGAAGGTCCTCACATGTAGTTGGCTACGCTAATGCTGATTATGCAGGATATTTAATTATAAATGATATTATGCTAATGTATTTCCATGTTTATGATCCAACTTTTGGGTAGAGTTTTCATTATCCTTCAAACAATTCCTATTTTAGCTCCATTAAATTAGGTTCCTCCCTCACTGTATAAGGAGAAGAACCACCTCTAATAACAAAAAAACAATTACATATTCTCATTCTCCAGTTGTTTAGAAGTATTCACTCACTATGATTGTGTACTATCAAGTATAACTATTTGTTACAAGACAATTATTCTTTCAAGAGTTTAATAAAGCGAAACAACACCCGTATATATAAATATTAGACGCAACATGGTAGAAGGGAGTGGATAAACGGAAGGGCAAATAAGTATGCTACCAAAAATATCGTTATCCTTGACACAATATGAAAGCCCAATATATGTTGAGGGAAATAGGTTGTGTATTCATGAAGTCTTAGGGTTCACTTATATAGAGGAGAATCCTATTGAGCAAATTACATAGAGTGGACAGAAAGAAAAGAGAATACATAAAAGGATAAAAGATAACAAATGTCTCAACACTTCCCCTCAAGATGGAGCGTAGATATCAATTAAGCTTATTTTGGAATAACATCTCTGGAAAGGCCCTTTGGCTAGAGCCTTGGCGAGCACATCGGTTGTCAGTTCACCTGAGCTAAAACATGAGAGGTAGAAATTAGACCCTTCTAGATCATGTCTCGAGTGTAGTAACAGTCTACCTTGGTATGCTTGGTTCTCTCATGGAAGATTGGATTATTGGCCATAAAAAGTGCAACATGGTTGTCGCATTGGATGTGCATGGGAAGAGGCACCTCAATAGCTAGGTCAGTCAAAAGGATCTGACCAACATCATCTTTGTATTACCTTGTACCATGGCTTTGTATGTTGATTCTGCACTAGATCTGGTGACCACTATCTACCTCTTGATCTTCCATGACACCAAGGAGCTCCTTATGAACACTATAAAATCACAGGTAGACTTCCTATTCTTAGGGCAATGAATCTACATCTACGCAAGCCGTAACAGCAAAGGATGGACCTTTGTTAAATAAGAGACCAGTGCAAGGTAAGTCCTCAGATGCCTCTGAATCATATACTATGCATCCATATGCACATGTCTAGGCTGCTCCATGAACTGACTCACTTTGCTCACCGCAAAGGATATATCTGGCATGGTAGTGGGTCATATATAAGAGCTTCTCAACGAGCTCCATGTATCACCTCTTGTCTACCTCCTCGGTGTCATCATCATATAGCTGCATGCTCGAATCCATAGGAGTAGCGGTCGGTCTGCAATCTACCGCGCATGTTTGAGAGAGAAGGTTCGTAACATACTTCCTCTAGGTCATCGAAGACCTTGTTGGTTCCTGGCAATTGTTTTTTACTTAGATTTTGCTAATGACTCAGTTGCATATTTGTCTTGTAGCTTGACGAACTTTTTAGGTAGAAGCTTGCAGAAGCTTTGTGATGAAAAGTGTAGAAAAGCTAAAAGCCGACTCAGAGCCTAAAAGTGGTTATGAAAGACTCTACTTGAAGGCTCAAGATTCAAAATCAAATTGATGTAAGATTCAAAGAAAAACTCAGTTCCAAACGTTCAAGTTTTGAAAAGTTCGGATGTTGATGTGACATTACATAGTTTTTATTTTATGCTAAAAGCAATCATATATTTTTTTCATATTCTTGGTCAGCAAGCAAACTTAAGCTAGAATCATCAATTTCATAAAATCAATTTTTGGACATGATCGATCACCTTGACACCTCTGATCAATCACCTATGATCGATCATTTTATTCTTCATTATCGATCAACCTTGATCGACCATCTTTTTTACCATGATTACTATTTGAATGTTAGACCAACAATCAAATATAATCGATCACTTTTTGATATGATCGATCACACATGATTGATCAAATTGTTTCTATGATCGATCATTTTAAGGATTTTGGAAATCCAAATGTTGGACCCATTTACTAGACATCATGAACCCAACCATGGTTGATCCCAAGCCCGGGTAAATGAGGAAGGTTGCGTTAGGCAGCTGACATCCAGTGTAAAATAGTTGGAGACAGCTTCCTAAATAGTCAACAACAAAAACAACAAAGCCTTTTCCCACAATTAAGTAGGGTCGGCTACATGGATTCTTCGCCTCCATTCAGATCTATCTTGGGTCAATCTCGGACTTATATCCAAGAAACTAAGATCCCTTCGTATAGTCTCTTTCCAACACTTCTTGGGCCGTCCTCGCCCTCTCTTAGCCGGCTCAACATCCCAACGCTCGCATCTCCTAACCGGTGCATCAGCTGACCTTCTTTGCAAATGACCAAACCATCTTAAGCGGTTTTCTCGCATCTTATCCTCGATCGGAGCTACACCAACTTTCTTTATGATTGCATCATTCCGAATCCGATCTTTACGTGTATGTCCACACATCCATCTTAGCATTTTCATTTCTGCTACAGCCATTCTCTGCACATGTCTGTGGTTCACAGGCCAGCATTCAGAACCATAAAGCATAGCAGGTCTCACGGCTGCTTTGTAAAACTTTCCTTTAATTTTTAAAGGAATTTTCTTATCACAGAGAACAGCGGAGGCTCCTCTCCACTTTAGCCAGCCTGCATTTATTCTATTAGTAACATCTCCATCAATTTCCCCATCATGTTGCAAAATAGATTCCAGATATCTAAAAGAATCTCTCTTCTGAATGTTATCGTCGTCAATCTTCACCTCAATTCCTTCACCATTGCTTCCATCAAAGGTGCATTCAATATATTCTGTCTTAGCCCTACTTATACGAAAACCTTTAGTCTCCAATGCATGTCTCCAAACCTCAAGCTTCTCATTTACTCCATCTATAGTCTCGTCAATCAACACAATATCATCAGCAAATAACATACACCAAGGTAACTCATCCTGAATGTGACTTGTCAACTCGTCCATAATCAAAGTAAAAAGAAATGGACTCAAAGCTGAACCTTGATGTAAACCAATGTTGATATCAAAATAGTCAGTCTTCCCCGTCGGGGTCCTTACACAAGATAAAGCCCTATCATACATATCCTTTATTGATTAATGTATAAGACAGGTACTTGTCTCTTCTCCAAAACTCTCCACAGTATCTCTCGTGGGACGGAATCATAAACCTTCTCCAAATCAATAAAGATCATATGGAGATTCTTCCTTTTAGCTCTATAAATCTCCATTGTTCTCCTCAACAAATGGATGGCTTCAATAGTTGAGCGACCTGGCATGAATCCGAATTGGTTTTCTTTTATTTGGGAAACTTGCCTCAACCTTCTTTCGATCACCCGTTCCCAAATTTTCTTAGTGTGACTCATCAGCTTGATACCTCTGTAATTTGAACAATTTTGAATGTCTCCTTTGTTCTTATAAAGAGGCACCACGATACTCCTCCTCCAATCTTCAGGCATTTTCTTGCTTCGCCAAATAACATTGAATAGATTCGTAAGCCAAGTCAAACCACGCTCACCTAAAACTTTCCAAACTTCTACAGGGATGTCATCCGGTCCAACACCTTTCCCAGGTCTCATAACCTTCAAAGCCTCCTCTACTTCTTTTCTTTGTATTCGTCTATAGCAAGCACGATTCAAGTAACTTTCACTACTAGCTAGATCACCCAAAGTGATCTCTCTATTTCCTTCTCCAATGAAAAGTTTATGGAAGTATTGCTCCCATCTAGTCTCTATATCCTTCTGAGTAACAAGCACGTGACCTTCCTCGTCCTTAATGCATCTCACTTGAGAAAGGTCTTTGGTCTTTCTTTCTCTTCCTTTGGCCAACCTGAGTATATCCTTCTGGCCCTCCTTAGAGTTGAGATTTTTATATAAAACCTCATAAGCTTTTGACTTAGCTTCGCTTACGGCCTTCTTTGCTTCCTTCTTCGTTATTTTATAGTCTGTGACAGTTTCCTATGTTCTATCCTTAGACATAGCTTTAAAGCAAGCTCTTTTAATTTTTAGCTTCTCTTGTACCCCTTCACTTCACCACCAAGCCTCCTTTTGACCAGGAGCTCCTCCTTTTGACTCGCCTAGCATCTCTTTGGCCACTTTTCGGATACAAGATGCTACAGCCTCCCACATCTCGTTTGCACTACCGCTACAATCCCAAGATAAGTCTTCTAAAACCTTCTCCCTGAAGCTTGATTACTTCCGCGGAAGATTCCACCACCTAGTTCTAGTGATCTTAGGAACCTTCCTTTTCTTTACCAGCCCTTTTATTTGTAAATCCAAGACTAACAAGCGATGTTGGGTTGTCAAACTCTCTCCAGGGATTACTTTGCAATCTTTGCAATGCAACCGATCTCTTCTCCTCAACGCAAAGTAATCGATCTGTGTTCTGGTTGAGCCACTCTTATAAGTAATTAAATGCTCCTCCCTCTTCTTGAAAAGAATGTTTGCTATGAAAAGATCATATGCAGTTACAAAATCCAGAATGACTTTTCCCTCTTCTTTTCTATCCCCAAAACCATGTCCTCCATGCACACTTGCATACCCTGAAACATCTTTTCCCACATGTCCATTAAGATCTCCACCTATGCAAACCATCTCTCTTTGTGGGATTCCTTGTAAAATCTTATCCAGATCCTCCCAAAAAGCTTGTTTAGTCCTTTCATCTAAACCAATTTGTGGTGCATAAACTGAGATGATATTCAGAATTTCTTCTTCAAGCACCAACTTTAGCAAAATAATCCGATCCCCAAATCTTTGCACCTCAACCACACAATCCTTCAAATCTTTAGGAACAATCACTCCAACACCGTTTCGGCCCTTATCTTTACCTGAATACCAAAGTTTAAAGCCTGTCTTCTCGATCTCCCTTGCTTTCTCTCCAACCCATTTAGTCTCTTGAAGACATAATATATGAATATTCCTTCTTTCCATTGTATCCACTATCTCCATCAATTTTCCAGTTAAAGTACCGATATTCCAACTACCAATCCGTAACTTCCTTTGCAATCTCTTTTGGACTAACTTCTTTACTCGCATGCGTCCATTATGCGAGAACCCTTGCAAATTTTGGACCGCATCCGGGCGGTGATGCAGCGGAACTAGCTTATTTACCCGCATGCGTTCCTCATGCGAGAACCCTTGCAAATTTTGAACTACATCCAGGCTGCGATGTAGCGGCCCTTGCCAATTTTTCATTGCATTCGGGCGATGCAACGCGTCGCAAGTAGGGAACGCCCCAACGAAATCTGTATGTGGATTTCGTTGGGGCATCCTTATTTGCGATGCATTGCATCGTCCGAATGCAATGAACAATTGGCAACAATCGCTACATCACAGCCTGGATGCAGTTCAAAATTTTCAAGGGTTCCCGCATCAGGAACGTATGCGAGTAAATAAGCTAGTTTCGATGCATCACTGTCTTGATGCAGTCCAAAATTTGCAAGGGTTCTCGCATGATAGACGCGTGCGAGTAAAGAAATTAGTCTAAAAGAGGTTGCAAAGGAAGTTGCGGATTGGTAGTTCGAATATTGGTACTTTAACTGGAAAATTGATGGGGATAGTGGATAAGATGGAAAGAAGGAAGATTCATATGCTATGTCTTCAAGAGGCTAAACGGGTTGGAGAAAAAGCAAGGAAGATTGAGAAGACAGATTTTAAACTTTGGTATTTGGGTAAAGATAACGGCAGAAATGGTGTTGGAGTGGTTGTTCATAAGGATTTAAAGCATTGTGTGGTTGAGGTCCAAATATTCGGGGATCAGATTATTTTGATAAAATTGGTAATTAAGGAAGAAATTCTGAATATCATCTTAGTTTATGCACCACAAAATTGATTTAGATGAAAGCACTAAACAAGCTTTTTGGGAGGATCTGAATAAGATTTTGCAAGGAATCCCACAACAAGAGATGATTTGCATAGGTGGAGATCTTAATGGACATGTGGGAAAGGATGATTCAGAGTATGCTAGTGTTCATGGAGGTCATGGTTTCGAGGATAGAAATGAATAGGAAAAAGTCATTTTGTATTTTGTAATGACATATGATATATTCATAGCAAACACTCCCTTCAAGAAGAGGGGGGAGCATTTAATTACTTATAAGAGTGGCCTGACTAGAACACAGATAGATTACTTTGCATTGAGGAGAAGAGAACGATCGTGTTGTAAAGACTGCAAAATGATCTCAGGAGAGAGTTTGACAATCCAACATCGCTTGTTAGTCATGGATGTGTAAATAAAAGGGTTGATAAAGAAAATGATGATTCCCAAGATCACTAGAACTAGACGGTGGAATCTTCAACTGAAGTAATCGAGCTTCAGGGAGAAGGTTTTAGAAGACTTATCTTGGGATTGTAGTAGAAGTGCAAACGAGATGTGGGAGGCGATAACATCTTGTATCCGAAAGGTAGCCAAAGAGATGCTAGGAGAATCAAATGGAGGAGCTCCATATCAAAAGGAGGCTTGGTGGTAGAGTGAAGGGGTGCAAGAGAAGCTAAAAAAGTGTGCTTCAAAGTTGGGATAAAATAGAGGAAATTGTCACAAACTACAAAATTGCGAAAAGGAAGCAAAGAAGGCTGTAAGCGAAGCAATGTCAAAAGCTTATGAAGTTTTGTACAAAAATCTCGACTCTAAGGAGGGCCAGAAGGATATATTCAGCTTGGCCAAAACAAGAGAAAGAAAGACCAAAAACCTTTCTCAAGTGAGATGCATCAACAACGAGGAAAGTCACATGCTTGTTACTCAGAAGGATATAGAGACTGAATGGAAGCAGTATTTCCATAAACTTTTCATTGAGGAAGGAAATAGAGAGACCACTTTGGGTGATCTAGCTAGTAGTGAAAGTTACTTGAATCATGCAAGCTATAGAAGAATACAAAGAAAGGAAGTAGAGGAGGCTTTGAAGGTTATGAGACATTTTTTTGAAGGTTATGAGACCTGGGAAAGGTGTAGGACCGGATGACATCCATGTAGAAGAATGAAGAGTTTTAGATGAGCGTGGTTTTACTTGGCTTACTAATTTATTCAATGTTTTAAGCGAAGTAAGAAAATACCTGAAGATGAGAGGAGTATCGTGGTACCTTTTTATAAGAACAAATGGAGACATTCAAAATTGTTCAAATTACAGAGGTATCAAATTGTTGAGTCACACTATGAAAATATGGGAACGTGTGATCGAAAAAATGTTGAGGCAAGTTTCCAAAGTAAAAGAAAGCCAATTCGAATTCATGCCAGGTAGCTCAACTATTGAAGTCATCTATTTGCTGAGGAGAACAACAGAGATTTATATAGCTAAAAGAAAGAACCTCCATATGACTTTTATTGATTAGGAGAAGGCTTATGATTTTATCCCTCGGGGGATATTGTGGAGAGTTTTGGAGAAGAGACAAGTATATGTCCTATACATTAGTCTCATAAAGGATATGTATGAAAGGATTTTATCTTGTATAAGAATCCAGTCTGGGAAGACTGATTATTTTGATATCAACATTGGTTTACATCAAGGTTCAACTTTGAGTCCATTTCTTTTTACTTTTATTATGGATGAATTGACAAGTCATATTCAGGATGAGATACCTTGGTATATATTATTTTCTAATGATATTGTGTTGATTGATGAGACTAGAGATGGAGTAAATGAGAAGCTTGAGGTCTGCAGACATGCATTGGAGACTAAGGGCCTGTTTGGTTGCAGGGTTGGGCAGGGTTGGGTTGGGCTGGGTTGGGCTGGATAAATAGTAATCTGTGAGGAGGAAGTACCCTTGTGAATAGTAACCAAGGTTGGGCCAACCCTGCCCAACCCTGCAACCAAACAAGCCCTAAAGGATTTCATATAAGTAGGGCTAAGACTGAATATATGCGAAGATTTGTGACGATTGAAGCAATAGCGAAGGAATCGATGCGAAGATTTGTGACGATAACATTCGGAAGAGAGATTCTTTTAGATGCATGGGATCTATTTTGCAACATGATGGGGAAATTGATGGAGATGTTACTAATAGATTAAATGTAGGCTGGTTAAAGTGGAGAGGAGCCCATGTTGTTCTATGTGATAAGAAAAATCCTTTAAAATCAAAGGAAAGTTCTCTCAAAAAAATCATAGGAGAGTTTTACAAAGCAGTCGTGAGACCTGCTACGCTCTATGCATCTAATTTTGTTAGCATGTGAAGCATAGACATGTGCAGAGAATGGTCGTAGCATAAATAAAAAGACTAAGGTGGATGTGTGGTCACACATAAAGATCGGATTCAGAATGATACAATCAGAAAGAAAGTTGGTGTAGCTCTGATCGAGGATAAGATGTAAGAAAATCACTTAAAATGGTTTGGCCATTTGCAAAGAAGGTCAATTGATGCACTAGTTAGGAGATGCGAGTTTAGGGATATTGAGATGGCTAAGAGAGAGCGAGGATGGCCCAAGAAGTGTTGGAATGAGACTATGCGAAGGAATCTTACTTTTTTGGATATAAGCCTGAGATTGACCCAAGATAGATATGAATGAAGGAAAAGAATCAATATAGCCGACTCTACTTAATTGCAGGAAAAGGCTTTGTTGCTGTTGTACAACACATCACAGAAACGTAGAATATTAACGAACTTTTTGCGAAACCAATGTTAGTTCATCGTATGAACTGGAAAATGTAGCACAATAATTTGTGCATTCATAAATTATAAATTTTAATGAAACAATTTCCAAAATATTTTTGATATTCACAATGAATAAAAGGAGATAGATCAAAACTTACCTTTAAAGCGTGTGTTTCTAATATAAGAAACCTCCCGAATTAAGTTCGATCTGCAATGTCTCTCTCGTGGGCGCGGAGATGAATCGTGTTGCTTCCCATGAATCCGGACGTCGATCAGGACAACAAGAAGAGGCGTGTATATACACCCAAGACCCTTCTCCCTCTTTAAGGCATAAAATTCTTAAGGCACTAGGTTCTCAAAACTCAAGCTAATAAAAGAGTCTTACTCTCTTTTTATATACATTGTATGCGCCTATTGAGGAGTCATCTCTTCAAGTAGGTGTGTGCAATGATAGCCCTTGGATTGTTTATCAAGGGCTTAAGATTAAGTCCTCGTTCAGCAATAAAATCATCTCCTTTTTATCCCAAATAATTTAATTAATAAATCAAGCAACAAAACAACAAAGAGTTCTTCTCAAGGACACTTTTTAGTGGGTTCATGTGTTATCACACAAGGCCAACCAACTTCATATATGGAATGCATTGATTTATCAATTGATAATGCAACAAATTAGAGAGCCTTATTCTCAAAAGGATTCTTGCAAATGGCGTGCCATGGGTACTTAGTATACACGTCCACATTGACTAAAAATAGTAAATGTCGTTGCATTTTACTTATCAATTAATTAACTTGATACATATTATCAATATTGGAGAAATTATGGAAATAATCCTTACAGCTTATGAATCCTATTCTTGAGCAAAAAGTTAAATGTAAATCCAATTTACATCTAAAAAATGTGGGTTAAATTCACGCAATCTCATGCCTTGGAAATATTATGTAAATGATATTTACACAAATATTTATACGAATCATATCCCTACAAATGTTAATTATTGTGAATCACTACTCACACTAATTAATGAACTATATTTGTGAATCTTATTCACAAAATTGCCTTATGAATAAAAAATGTAATAATTATTATTACAACATAAAAGGGTTGGTCAAATAAAAGGGTTGGTCAAGAAAAGGAGGGTTCTTAAGATCCCAACATCGCTTGTTAGTCTTGGATGTGCAAATAAAAGGGATGGTCAAGAAAAGGAGGGTTCTTAAGATCACTAGAACTAGATGGTGGAATCTTCGACTGAAGCAATCGAGCTTCAGGGAGGTTTTAGAAGACTTATCTTAGGATTGTAGCGGAAGTGCAGACGAGATGTGGGAGGCAGTGGCATCTTGTATCCGAAAGGTAGCCAAAGAGATGCTACGCGAGTCAAAGGGAGGAGCTCCAGGTCAAAAGGAAGCTTGGTGGTGGTGTGAAGGGGTACAGGAGAAGCTAAAACTTAAAAGAGCATGCTTTAAAGCTACATCTAAGGATAGAACAGAGGAAATTGTCACAAACTACAAAATAGCGAAGAAGAAAGCAAAGAAGATTGTAAGCGAAGCTAAGTCAAAAGCTTATGAAGTTTTGAATAAAAATCTCAACTCTAAGGAGGTCCAGAAGGATATATTTAGGTTGACCAAAGTAAGAGAAAGAAAAACCAAAGACCTTTCTGAAGTGAGATGCATTAAGGACGAGGAAGGTTGCATGCTTGTTACTCAGAAGGTTATAGAGACTAGATGGGAGCGGTACTTCCATAAACTTTCAATGGGGAAGGAAATAGAGAGATCACTTTGGGTGATCTGGCTAGTAGCGAAAGTTATTTGAATTGTGCAAGCTATAGACGGATACAAAGAAAGGAAGTAGAGGAGGCATTGAAGGTTATGAGACCTGGGAAAGGAGTAGGACCGGATGACATCCTGTAGAAGTTTGGAGAGTTTTAGGTGAGCGTAGTTTGATTTGGCTTACGAATCTATTCAATGTTATTTGATGAAGCAAGAAAATGCCTGAAGATTGGAGAAGTATTGTGGTACCTCTTTATAAGAATAAAGGAGACATTCAAAATTTTTCAAATTATAGAGGTATCAAGCTGATGAGTCACACTATGAAAAATTGGGAACATTTGATCGAAAGAATGTTGAGGCAAGTTTCCAACGTAAAAGAAAACCAATTCGGATTCATGCCAGGTCGCTCAACTATTGAAGCCATCCATTAGTTGAGGAGAACAATGGAGATTTATACAGCTAAAAGGAAGAACCTCCATATGATCTTTATTGATTTGGAGAAGGCTTATGATTCTGTCCCACGATGGATATTGTGGAGTTTTGGAGAAGAGACAAGTACCTATCCTATACATTAACCTCATAAAGGACAAGTATGATAGGGCTTTATCTTGTGTAAGGACCCCGTCTGAGAAGACTGGCTATTTTGACATCAACATTGATTTACATCAAGGTTCAGCTATGAGTTCATTTCTTTTTACTTTGATTATGGACGAGTTGACACGTCACATTCATGATGAATTACTTTGGTGTATGTTATTTGATGATGATATTGTGTTGATTGACGAGACTAGAGATGGAGTAAATGAGAAGCTTGAAGTTTGGAGACATGACTTGGAGACGAAAGGATTTCATACAAGTAGGGCTAAGATGGAATATATGGAGTGCACCTTTGATGAAAGCAATGGTGAAGGAACCGAGGTGAAGATTGGTGACGATAACATTCAGAAGAGAGATTCTTTTAGATATCTTGGATTTATTTTGCAACATGATGGGGAAATTGATGGAGATGTTACTAATAGAACAAATGCAGGCTGGCTAAAGTGGAGAGGAGCCTCTGCTGTGATAAGAAAAATCCTTTAAAAATTAAAGGAAAGTTATATAAAGCAGCCGTGAGACCTGCTATGCTCTATGGATCTGAATGTTGGCATGTGAACCATAGACATGTGGATGTAGCAGAAATGAAAATGCTAAGGTGGATGCGTGGATATACACGTAAAAATCAGATTCGGAATGATGCAATCCGAAAGAAAGTTGGTGTAGCTCTAATTGAGGATAAGATGTGAGAAAACCACTTAATATGGTTTGGTCATTTGCAAAGAAGATCAGTTGATGCACTAGTTAGGAGATGTGAGTGTTGGGATGTTGAGCCAGCTAAGAGAGGGCGAGGACGGTCCAAGAAGTATTGGAAAGAGATTATACGAAGGGATCTTAGTTTTGTGGATATAAACACGGGATTGATCCACGATAGATCTGAATGGAGGCGAATAATCCATGTAGCTGACCCTACTTAATTGTGGGAAAATGCTTTGTTGTTGTTGTATTATTACAATATTGACATCAACAAGTATGAATCTCAATCTAATTAGGATTCATAAGATACAAATGCAGATACTCGGAGATAATGTCGGGAAGATCATATTATAGTGACTTGAAATCTGGATATGAATCCAATTTCAGGGTTCATGTCATTTTCGATGAATTGTAATTTAATCTAATTAAATCACTAATCACCTAGCTAAAATGGAGTCACTAAAATTATATTTCATCACTCCCTCGGAACGGAAGTGTCATGGTAGATTTAACCATGAGCATTCTTAATAATCATTCATCCTTCACACGGAAATACTTTGATATATCCAAAGTTCAAACCCTAATTTAGTTGTCTTCTTCAGAATATATCAGTAGATTTCTCATTTAATAATTGGTCGACAATATCAATAATATACATTTCAAAAGCGTATATTAATATCTCAAATTCATGTCTCATTTCATAAATAAGACAGCCATGCATGGAATTCATTTTAACCCCAAAATATTTCATGAGTGAGCTCTGTCTCTCGGTTCATCAACTATGAACCTGTATGATTCCTTTGAGAGAGCATATATCTCATATGGCTTTATATACACACCGACACACTGATATATGGACCTTGGCGAGGTCAACAACCTATTCGTCTGTTAAATATGTATACTCGGGTGTATAGATGCATATAGGTCTCAGGTCAAAAGATGTGTGCCTGATCATGACAGTTACGATTCAGATCTTAGTTTATCTCGACCTCATCAAGTCAACTCTTTGACTCGATTATTCCAACACGTCCGAATCATGGCCTTAAATTTCGCCGAAATTCGGTCGAATTTCGGTTTCGGTAAGTGACCGAAATTCGGCCGAAATGGCTATATCGGTCGAAATTTGGGGGGGTCTAGTTCAAAAAACCACCGAAATGACCGAAATTTCGGGTCGAATTTCGACCGAAATTCGGCCGAAATTTCGTTTGGGTCCCTCACCGAAACGAAACCGAAATCCGACTTTTAAGGCATTGGTCCGAATCCCCATTCCCATGCAGATGACATACATCAAAAAATCGGTCGAAAATTGGTCTTTGGAGAAAGATTGTCATCATTTTCTGAGATCGGAGATCCTGTATTGAATATCTCATGTTTGAAGTCAGTTGTGCCCTCCCAATTGCATGGTATTCAATATGGTCATGGTACATAACTCTAATTGTATAAAGGGACCTTAATATTAAGTGTACTCATAACATTTCAGATGGACATGATAAAGTAATAACTTTCATTACCTTTATAGGTCGTCAGGGGCTTACAAGTCCAACACTCTCCCACTAGCCCTCAGATCCATTCATGTACAACTCTCAACCCCAAATTCATTACATGTTGGTCGAAGACCTTTTATGTCAACAGCTTGGTTAGCGAATCTGCAATGTTATCGGTAGAGACAACCTTGGTGATCATGATATCACCACGCTTCTAGATATCCTGGATGATGTGATATTTCCTCTCCACTTGCTTGCTTCTTTGATGCCATCGGGGTTCCTTCGCTTGCGCTATGGCACTCGTGTTATCGCAGCGCAATGGAATGGGAGATTCTGATGAGGAAACTACGCCAAGTTCCTGAATGAACTTGCGCAACCACACAGCCTCTTTTTGCTTTTTGCTTCTCCAATTCACAGAACCACCATTCAACATGAATAGGTTGACTTCCTATCATCCACATCTTATTAGAAGTCTGAATCGGTGTACCCTAAGACTTGGAGATCATTATCTCCATAAATCAATATATAGTCTTGAGTTATTCTTAGGTACTTGAAGATTCTCTTTACTGCAATCCGGTGTTTTTTCTATAGCAGGATTGGTAATGGCTTACCACTCCCACTACATGACAGATATCTAGTCTAGTACACATCATGGTATACAATAGGCTTCCCACAACCAATGCGTAAGGGCATCCAGCCATGGCTTTCTTTTCCTCAACAATTTGAGGAGTCATCCCTTTAGATAGATGAATACCATATATTAAGGGTAGAAATCCTTTCTTGGAATTATCTTTATTGAATCTTTCCAAGATCTTCTTAAGGTATCCTTGTTGTGACAGTGCCAATATCCTCTTCTGTCTGTTTCTAAAAAATTTCAGATGCAATCTATAAGAGGAGTCCCCGAGATCTTTCATCTCAAAGGTATTGGACAGCCAGATCTTAACACCGATCATCATCTATGTATCATTCCCAATGATAAAGATTAACACGCTATGGTGTCCGCCTCATTTTATTATAAAGCAAGAAAAGGGGTACTTACGGCATCCAAGGCTCAATTATAGTCCTGGAATGGGAAGTTACATTTTCGTAGTAGAAGCATCGTGATGGAAAGATTACATCGTTTCTTACCAACCAAATTGCCCACATAAACGTTAAAGGTTGTAAGATTTCCTTCCTATGTTTGTTCTTGGCATCCACCAGCGAGTTCCAGAATAGTTCCAGGCTTTAATTATTAATCCAAACAGGTCTGTGAAGTAAGGGAGCAGTTGAAAAGCAGGTGCTCAATGGTTTCCACCTAGGAATTGCAGAGCGGGTGGGAATTGGACATGTTCACAAACATTCTGGCACAACGGTCTTTTGTCATGATTCGTTTTCTCCTGAGCAACCACAAGAAAAAAATCGATTTTCCCTGGCATCCCCCGTTTCCAGATTAGGTTGCAATCTCTGATAATTACATTTATTCTTAAAGGAGGTGGCTTATAAATCGCTCCATAAACTTTCTTCAACGAAAAAGAGCTTCCCTTCTGAACCCAGTAATCTATGTTACGAGAAGGTCTGGCTCAGTATCTCCAGAAGAGCAAGGAACTCTCTAGACGATGGTCAGAGAAGTTCGCAGTAAAAGAGGGCATCCAGTTCCCATTGATACAACAGTCAGCCACCGTAGCCCTACGGTCAGCAGCCAAAGTAAAGAGGAGAGGGAATTTGTCGCAAAGCAGTTCGTCTCTCGTCCAATCATCTGTCAAAAAGGCAAAGGAGCGACCATCCACAAGTGCCGGTTTAAAAAGATCGCGAAAGTGTGGCATGACCAAAATAATTCCCTTCCAAAAAGACGACACCTTGTCGCCCCTGAGATAGTTCAGCTGCCCCGATTGATGCACATCATAGATTCAACGAAGAAGCCTACAGCAAAGGTTATCGCTCATTCCCCACAGCCTGCCAACCCACTTAGGAAGTAGAGCCTTATTCATTGTCTCTAGATCTTTAATCCCCAGGCCGTCGTCTGACTTTGCTAGCGTCACAGTGTCCTAGCTCACCAGATGAATGTTGCGACCATCATGCCCAATGTCTCATAATCTTCTCCAGTCTTCGACGAATACCGGCTGGCAGGACATGAGAGGAAATGAAGTAGATCGAAATAGCCTCGAGGACAACCCTCAGAAGAACCACTCCCCCCCCCCGAGACAGCAAATTGGCCTTCCAGTCCGAAAGCATGTTCTCCATCTTCTCAATAAGCGGGAGCCAATCTGTCAGATTGATTCTCCCCGACGCAAGCGGGAGACCAAGGTACCGCAGGGGGAGGGCACCGCACGCAATGCCCAGCTCAACGCCACAGGAGTGCGCCTCCTCGTCCGACATCCCAAAAGGGACAACCGTGGACTTGTCAAGATTCAACACTAAGCTCGAGAGCTCACCAAAGAGCTCCAAAGTGGTAGCCATTCCCCTCACCTTATCCCTCTTACCCTCAATGAAGAGGATCGTGTCATCAGCGTACTGAAACAGGAGGTGAAAATGTCACCGGCAAAGAAGCCCGCAGTATACCCCCCATTCAAGACACGCTCAACCATGCGAGCCAGCACATCTGCAGCAACGACAAAAAGAAGGGGAGCAAGAAGGCACCCTTGCCTGACTCAACGTTGAGGATGGAAGAAGCCACCCTCTGAACGTCCATTGATGAGGACCGAGAAGGAGGCAGTGATAATACACCTCTTCATCCAAGAGACCTAAATGTCTGGAAAACCGCGTTTAGACATAGCTGCCTAAAGGAACTTCCAATCCATTGTATCATAAGCTTTTGTGAAATCAATCTTCCAAAGCAACCCTTTCCGCTTGTTCCTCTTCCAATCCCAAATAATTTCAGTAGCCAACACTAAGCTATCTAAGATCTGCCTTCTCGAGACAAAAGCTTACTGGAGCAGAGAAATGATGTGGTCCATTACCGTGCCTAGTCTAATCGCAAGAACCTTCGCTATAATTAAATAGATCACATTAGATAAGGCGATTGGCCTAAAGTCTTCCATCCTTTCGCATGCTTAATGCTTCGGCAAGACGAAGATGAGAGCTCGATTGAGCCTGTCAAATCTCGCATTGCACTTGCAAAATTCCTCCACAACCTCTAGCACCTCCACCCCCAGCATCGGTCGGAGTTCCATGAAGAAAGACATCGGGAAGCCATCCGGTCCCGGGGAACCATCAGCATTCAGACCCCACATCGCACCCTCCACCTCCTCTAAAGTGACACTCTGAACCAATTGCGCAACATGGGCATCAGAGAGGCTACTCGCTTCCAGGCCACTCCACCTCCAAGGTCGATCCGGGGCCCTAGAGTAGAAAGAACGGAAGTGATTCGCGACCGCAGCTCCCATTTCCCCCTCCCCTCAAAAATCTCGTTGCCAACCACAAGGGAGCGAATAAAGTTCCGACGACGTCTCCCACTAGCCACCCTGTGGAAGAAGGCGGTGTTCGCGTCCCTCTCTTTTAGCCACGTCACTCTAGATTTCTGCCTTCATTCAGTCACTTTCTTCCTGTCTTCAGCAAGGATAATCTTCTAGGCCGTCGCTCTTTACTCAAGCTCTGAAACAGTTAGTTGTTTCTCATCCTCCAACCTGTCCATCAAGGCAAGCTCCGCCCCTGTCGCGGTCCTGTACGCCAAACCAGCCTCCCGCCTCTCCTTGTAGGCGGAAAGATGTTTGTGAAACATAGCAAGCTTCATGGACAAGTGAGCCATTACAGAACTTGTCACCACAAAAGAAGACCACTGATTGGACACGAAGTCTCTGAAAGAATCCTACTACGACCAAGCCCGCTCAAAGCGAGAAAAAAACATCTGCAGGGACTAGATGAGCCCGCACCCCATATCAAGGGCATGCTGTCAGATCTCTTGCGAGTCCTGAAAGAAGGGAAAGACAGCGGGAAAGCCTCAACAGCTCAGCGGAAGCGCGAAAACGGTCAATCCTAGATCGGGAACCAGAACTCCTCCAAGTGTACCTCGTGTCAGACGTGTCAAGGGCCTCAAGCTGCAGCTCATCAATCAGATCTGCAAGGGCCTCAGAACACGGGTCTCCACCCCCCTCATCCTACGGTGGTCCGAAGAAAGAAGAGTGACATTAAAGTCCGCCACAAGAGCCAAGAACTACCAGGAAAGGCCACCCTCACAGCCCAAATGCCCGTCCAAATCTTATCCCTACGACTATGCAGGCACGGACCGTAGACATTTGTGACAGCAACCATCGCACAGGAAAGAATGATCTCAAGAGCCGCTGTCAGAGTGTGCGCTCCCCTCAGCTCTTACACCAACGAGAATGAAGAGTCCCACCAGGTCGTCAATACGCCACCAGCAAATCCGATCGCATCAATTGCCATGAAACTCGACAGGGAGTTAGCTCCGAGGGAATGCCAAGTGGAAACGGTGCACGAGCAGAGCTTCGTTTCTTGGAGGAGAAGTACATCACATCACCATTCCGCGAATCTTAATCCCATAACCTTTCTTTTTCCTGGTCCCCCAAACCTCTCACATTCCAAGAAAGGACCTTCATTAGTAAACTAAGCGCATATCCCGAGGTGTGGAGTGCCCCGCCGCAACCGATGCCTTAAAGTCTGAAACCGGCAAGCTACATGATTTAGAGCGTCGCCGCCTTATATACCTTTTGGCTCATCTCCTCAATGTGCCCAAATCAGGGGCCAAGAGCCCTTCCGCCGAAAGCACAGACTCAAACAAGCCCCCAAAGCTATTGCCTATTGGCCGAGACAAGACGACGCACATCTCCCCAGAGGGCTCTACTGAATGAGAGTCAGCAGAAGACCAAACAGGTGGCGAGTTGGGTCCAAAAACTGCCCTATAGCCCTCCAAAACTCGGGCTGCCAAGCAACGACCCCCAAATGAGCCATAAATTTAGGGTCGCTCGACACGAAGGGAACCCCACGAGCTTCCACACATCGCTCGGGAAGAGGTCCATCGACAAAGAGCCCGACTCCACCCACTGCAAAGAAGAAACCAAAGCCCGAATGGCTTACTGCTTCGATCACAAAACCAGGCCACAGGCCACCCGCGTGAGAGGCAACCGAAGCGACCCCAAGACTGCCTGCAAATCCAGATCCGAGGACCCGATAAAAGGTCAACTTGAAAATCGAATCCGCGCAGCCACACGCTGCCCTCCCATCAACAACCACGTGTGAAACACAGTTGTGTGCAGCAATTACTGGGAGTATCTCCCGGGAAATGGAGACAAGATCACAAGAAAACGCCTGCTCCACCGCCCCTTCCAGAAAAGGCCATCTAGCTTCAGAACCTTCTGCTTCCCGAAAAGCAGATATAATACCCGAAGAGTCAGAGATCGACGCTGATGCGGAGTGGCAAAACCTCCCCGGAGAAGACATTGGCGGTAGGAGGAACTGAAAAAACACAAAGAGCCGGAAGGTGGCTCGCCCTATCGAGAGCTAGCAGGTAACAGTCGTCCCCGACTCAACGGCAGACTCCATCAAAACCAGGGTAGTCAGAGGATCAAAGCCTGGGCAAGCACCATCAGAAAGGATCCGGACCACTCTCTCAAACTCCGAAAGTGCATCGCCAAGAACCACCACCAACCTGGAGAAGAAAGGTACACCACTCAAAACCTACACCACCCTGAGCGACCTAGGCAGTCTTTCTCCGTCTGCGAACCGTAGCCTTCTCCAAGCCACCACCTCCGAGGCCTTCCGACCAAAGAGTAACTCCTCCTGAGCCGGAGAGAGCCCTCTCACACAACACTTACCTTCCTCCAACAGGGCAACATCACCCGTGAAATCACCCAGAGCAGCCAGAACTTCCTCTCTTGCACGTTCAATGGCTTGCAGAACCCTCTGCAGAGAGCTAACAAGAACTCGACTAGATCGGGTAGGCAACCTCTTCCCCTCTGCCATGCTTTGCAAAGGATAACCCCTCTTGCACCAAGGTCGCTGATGCAAGCGAGACGATCGTATTTGATCGGACCACCAGGCACCTGCACTTGGCTACGACGAAGCGGTTGGCTCCCCACGCAGGATGCTCGCTTGTGCCCACTCGAGCCACAGGAGAAACACCTCGGGGGAACATGGCAACAGGATGCCGGGTAACCCGAAGAGCTGCATCTGAAGCACCTAAGGCCACCCCTTCCATGGGAAACAATCTCCCAGCCAACCTCACACTCTGCCACCTACTCCAACCTTTGAGATCTGCTGGCAAACACCTCTTCAAGGGCTCCTGCACTCTTCTCGTGCCAAATTGCACACCTCTCCCGACCTGCATCACGCCTTCTTGCCCCATCACTCTCCCTCACGGACCCCCTTATTCTCCCACGCTCTCCCTCGCTCGTTGTTAGAAAATAAACATGCGATAGCGAAACATAGAAAAAGATAAAGAAGAATAAGAACAGCGGGATTTAACGTGGAACCCTACTCCGTGAGGAGCGGGATGAAACCACGGGAGAAGCCCTCAAAGGGGCATGTTATGCATTGCACTTTCTCAATGGACTACAGGCGTGTGGGCCTCTATATATAGCACCGACGGAGTCTCCACATCCCACATGTGGTAGATGTGGTACTAAACCCTGGAGGGGGTAAATGGATCCTCTCCAAAATCCATTTACCCATCTCCTGTACATATGGCGCACAACCAAATATTCCAACACTCCCCCTCAAGCTGGAGCATGCAATACTCATCTTGGACAAACAGAAAGAAACTCAACTCACACTACAAGACACTACGGACAATATCAACTCAACGCGCACAACTGTCGGATGCTGTAGAGGACGTTGCTTCTCATGTCGTGCAGGTGAGGAGGACGAACAGGCTGGAGTATGAGTCTGTTGATTCTCCTCGTCGGAGAGCATGTGCTCTGAACTGCACTTGTCAGAGTCACTGCAGCTGGAAATGAGTCTCCTAAGTACTCTGGCCCGCCACAACATGTGGACAACTGCTCCATCTCTGAAAAAGGACCTAACTGAAAAGGCCATGGAAGTGCAATCCCCGTCGGAGTCCACGGTCGCTGGAGAATGGAGTCTGAAAGAAGTCTCCTCGTCCGAGAACTGAGTCTATCCCATCTGGCACAGAGAATGGTACACTGCTCTGGAGTACATGATACCGCATGAAAACCCTTGCCAACATGGCATAGGGAATGGTCCTCTACTCTGGAGTCCCTATGGCTCACATGAAAACTCTGGCTGACAAAATACGAAAGCATGGGGACCACTACAGATGATGGCAAATATCTGCTCATCTGAGAATGACCGCAAACATATGATGTCTGAAAATGAGTCTCTCTCTGGAGAAATCGAAAATGGGTCACTCAATCATGAAGTGCCTCGAACTTGGACTCTGACCAAACTGTCGAGTCTGAACAATTGTGTATCACACCTGTGGACTCGGAATCTGAACGTCGAGTCTGATCAACTATAGAGTCTGAAATCCGGATGGTCAGACGAATATGAAATCTGAAGAATCTGGATCTGAATAGACCGGTGACTCTACATATACTCCCCCTTTCTCACATACTTGTCGGGAAACATGGACGTCAACCAAGTTGGGAGAGCTCTTCGTCGCCAACTTGCACCACCTGGAGATCACGCGTGCTGGAGGAAAGGTGCGGTCGCCTGGTGATTTCGTCGGCGTCGCCCAGGGGAAGAGCATGCCCTAGTGATGCTATTGTCTGGTGGCGATGGACGACTGGAGGAGGGGCGCCGGAGTTTTGGAGTTTGGAGCGGAGGAGCGGTCGATTTAGGGATCGCACGGGCTTGGGACTTCTCTCGTGCGAGATATGTGGCTCCGCCTGGACCACCAGGACATCGATAGGCGTTGCGCCGCCAGAGGTGGGAAGCCTGGAGCGCCTTGGAACTTGAGATGCGCATGGAGCGCTGTCGAGGAAGCGGCATGGAGGTAAAGCCCTATGACTAGGGCTGCAGCTGGAGACCCATGCCGCCTGCACGTGGAGCGCGCGAAGAAGATGTTGCGCGAGATGAAGAGGATGGCGGCTAGGGTTCCAAACAGAAACATGAACATGAGCAGATCTCCGCCTCGAGATAGATCTGTATGACGTTCCAGAACAGATCCTCGAACATGATAAACATAATGAATCGTAACCTCGCTTGAATCGAATCTCGAACATAATAAATAAAATAATGAAAGACCTTGAGAATCGAACCCGCTCTGATACGATGTTAAAAAATAAGCATGCAGAGGCGAACATGAAAAAGAATAAAGAAGAATAAGAACAGCAGGATTTAACGTGGAACCCTACTCCGTGAGGAGAGGGATGAAACCACGGGAGAAGCCCTCAAAGGGGCATGTTATGCATTGCTCTTTCTCAATGGATTACAGGGCTATGGGGCTCTATATATAGCACCCACGGAGTCTCCACATCCCACAGGTGGTAGATGTGGTACTAAGCCCTGGATGGGGTAAATGGATCCTCTTCAAGATCTATTTACCCATCTCCCATACATATGGCGCACAACCAAATACTCCAACACTAGCCTCCTCGCTTTCTCGTTCTCCACATGATCGTTTTCATTTTGTCCCCATTGATAAGGATGCCATCTATATAAAGCATAATGAACTCGACGTCATTCCCACTAAGTTTCTTGTACACACATGGTTCATCCGGACTCTGCACGAAATCATAACTCTTTATTATTTCATCGAAACAGATGTTACAACTACGAGAAGCTTGTTTGAGCCCATATATGGAGATCTTTAGCTTGTACATTTTTCCTTCCTCAGCTATAACGACCTAAGGTTGCTCCATATAGATGTCATCTTCGATGTATCCATTGAGAAAAGAGGTTTTGGCGTGCATCTACTAGATATCATAGTCTGGATGTACAGTTATGGCAAGCAATGCTCTAATGGATTTGAGCATGACCACAAGAGAATGTCTCATCGTAATCGATGCCTTCTCTCTGTGTGTAACCCTTGTCTACTAGTCATGCTTTGAAGGTCTCTACCTTCACATCAGGTCCCTTCTTTCTCTTGAAAATCCATTTGCATCCAATGGGTTTGACCCCATTAGGTGGATCTTCGAGGGTCCATACACCATTTTTGTGCATGGAGTCTATCTCAGACTTCATTGCTAGCATCCACCTATCCATGTCGCGATCACCCAAAGCTTCATCAAATGAAGTTGGATCATCATCAAACTCTTCTGATACATGGAATCTGTACCTTGCAGGTTGTCTTACAACCATAGAACTCCTTTTAGGAGGTACGGTCGTGTCATTCTCAATTATCTCTTCAGTTTATGGAGCAGGAACTTCATCGATCTCGTGAGATTCGAGTAGTTCCTTAACTTTATTATTTTCTTGACTTCTAAGGAATTCACCTTCCAGAAATTTGATGTCTCTAGAAATAAGTACTTTTTGAGTCTCAAGATTATAAAGTTGGTATCTGATACCATTCTTTACGTATCCAATGAAGTAGCACTCTCTAGTGCAAGATTCTATCTTGCTTGCATCCACGTTTTTAGCATGGACAAAAAAACCCCAAATCCTCACACGTCGTACACTTAGCTTGGTATCCTATCAAAACACATGAGAAGTTTAGGTAAAGATTTAGATGGAATCTTATTTAAGACATAAGTTGCAGTCTATACTACATGTCCTCAGAAACTGAAAGGTAAGTTTGTTTTACTCATCATTGATCTTGCCATATCCAACATAGTTATGTTCCATCTCTCTGCAACCCCATTGAGTTGAGGAGTACCTTGAGGAGTGAGATTGGAAATAATTTCTCTCTCTTTAAGGTATTCTTTGAATTCATCTGAGAGGTATTCGCCACCTCGATCAGATCGAATTCGATTTATCTTCTTTCTTGTTTAATTCTTAACCAAAGACATGAATTCTTTGAACTTTTCAAAGGTTTCATGGTTGTGGTGTAACAAGAAGACAAAACCATACCGTGAATGCTCATCAATAAAGGTCACACAATATTGGTGTCCATTTCGAGTCGCAGTACGAAAGGGATTGCATACATCAGTATGTATCAGGTCCAATATACCTCTGCATCATTCACCTTTCTTAGAGAAGGGTTCCATGGACATTTTCCTACAAATAAAATGTTCGCAAGTTGGTAAATTACGGACTTCTAGAAAATCCAAGTCCTTTACCAGTCTATTGATCCTATCAATAGACACATGTCCAAGTCTTTGATGCCAGATCACAGTTAAATGATCTCCATCCTCCCTTGATCGTTTAGGGATTTTATTATTCACATTTATATTAACATTCATGACACATTCATGCAGGTTTAATTCATAAAGTTCACCTGGTGTTAGAGAACAATCTGCTATAAAAATACCATAATAATTTATTATAAGTTTATTTTTTTTTGAAGCCAAAGCTCTACGGGGGATGCATGCTATGGTGATCGCCCCAAAATTTTATTAGAAGGCGGAGAAGGAAAGGAAGAAGAGAGTGTTACAGACGCCTAGGATCGAGCGGATCCCTCAGGAGACCCAAAAAGAGAAACGCATTACAGTAGCAACCAGTCATTGACAAGTAAAGAAACGTGCGCGAGAATATTCTCTTTGTAAAACCTTTGTCCCCTGAAAATCTTCGCATTCCGTCCAAGCCACAACGCCCAAATGCACGCGAAAGGGCGGAGCAGCTCCCTCCTCGCCCTATCTTTATTTGAAAGCAACGAGTCCCAAAACGACGAAGCTGAAGAGGCGTTAACCCACGGATTTTGGACCTCCTCCCAAATTCTAGCAGTGTTCGGGCATTGGAAGAAGAGGTGTTCCAAGGTCTCCACACTGCCACCACACAGCGCACAGTCCAAGGAGTCGATTCCCGCAGCAAACCTCGCACATCTATCTCGAGTCAACACCCTCCCGCGTCTCAACAGCCACAGGAAGAATACAACCCTCTCCGGGAGCTTCAGACGCCACATCCAACTAAAATCCTTGCACATGAGGTCCTGCTGCGAGGACGGTTGCTGCGAGATGGCCCTGAACGCCCGCCTTGCGGAGAAGACGTCATCGCGCCACACCCAATGATCCCTGCCACTCGAGGGCGTGGGCGCAATCCTAAGAAGCTGGAGGAGAGCCAAGAGGTCTTCAAAACGCTCATCCGAGAGGTTGCTAGCAAAAGAAGGGAACCACTCGTTCCCACTCCATGAGGCCACCGTCGCACGAGAATCCGTAGCCAGTGCGCAAAGGCGAGGGAAAGAATCACCGAGAGAGCTCATCCCCGCCCAACTGTCGCGCCAGAACAGAAAGGAGTTACCATCCCCAAGCACAGGCTTAAAGAGATGAGAATAGCGCCTGACTGCCGATGTGATCCCCCGCCAGAAGGGGGTTCCAGAGCGCTGAGTATCCACATCGCGCACCATCTCCACCCCGAGGGATAAAACATCCCGCAACATGGAGGGAAAGAAGCTGTTGGCGCTGCCCCAAAGCCTGTTGACCCACTTGAGCATCAACGCATCATTAACCAAATCGAGCCGCCGTATGCCAAGACCACCATCGCACTTTCTCTTTGCCACCTCCTCCCAGGCCACCAAGTGAAGACCCCGCGAAGTGGGCCCCCTTCTTCCCCAAAGGAAGCTCCGCATGAGGCCCTCGAGGCGCCTCCTAATCCCCACCGGAATAATCCAATTTAAAAGGAAGTAAATAGGGATAGAAGCAAGGACCGACCTAATAAGAACGAGTCGGACTCCCCGAGAGAGCAATGCCGCTCTCCACCCTGCTAGCCTCCTTTCCGCCTTGTCCATCACCTTGTGCCAATCATGCAACCTCGACCTCCTCGCACCCAGCGGCATCCCTAAATAATTAATTGGGAGAGAAGAGGGAAGACTTCCCAGTAGCTCCCCACAAGCCGATGCCGAGCCTGCATCCCATGCGAAAGGAATCACTTTGGATTTGGATTGATTAATGAGCCCCGAGAGCTCACTAAAAATTTTCAACGCCACCGCCATCCCTCTGACCTCCTCCAAGCCTCCCTCGATGAAAACTATAGCGTCATCCGCATATTGAAGGGTAGGAACGTTCCAATAGCCGCACGAGAAACCCAAGGAGAGGCCGCGCGCAACCACTCTAGACGCCATCCTAGGCAGGACATCCGCCGCAATAACAAATAACATGGGTGCCAAAGGGCACCCCTGCCGCACACCCCTTCTCGGCTGAAACCGACTGCCAACGACACGACCATTTAACATAATAGAGAACGATGCAGTAGTAATGCATCGGCGCATCCACGAAATCCACATATTTGGAAATCCACGAGCCTGCATCACCCTCCACAGAAAATTCCAATCCAACGAGTCATAGGCCTTTGCGAAGTCCACCTTCCAAAGGATCCCCTGTTTCCCCCTCCTTACCCAGCTCTCCACCATCTCTGAAGCAAGAGCCGTAACATCGGAAATTTGGCGACCACGGATGAAAGCAACCTGCGAGGGCTCGATTAAATCTTCAAACAACGGCGCTAACCTCCGCGCCAGAACCTTTGCAACGATCAAGTATAAAGCATTGGAAATCGCGATTGGCAGAAAGTCTTCAATAGCGTGTGGACAGGAGGTCTTAGGTAACAAAACAATGAGAGCCCTATTGATCTTATCAAAACCCTTGTTTCTATCGCAAAATTCCAATACCACCTCCCAAACTTCCATCCCCACCACCTCCCAGAAGTCCTTGTAGAACGCAATTGGGAAACCATCCGGACCTGGCGAGGCGTCACTGTTGAGATCCCAAACAGCGCTCTTGACCTCTTCCAAAGAGATCTCCTTTATCAGCTCCGCACAACGCAAGGACGATAGCTGCGTGGTATCCTCCCCCAACCAGTACCAACGAAGGGGCGCACGACCAGAGGATAAATCTCTGAAGTATGCGGCCACCTCGTCCCCCAAAGCCTCCTCGCCCACGACCTCCCTACCCCCGAAGGAGATGGAGTGAATCAAATTTGATCGCCTCCTGTTAGAAGCCACCCTATGAAAGTAGGACGAGTTAGCGTCCCCTTCCCTGATCCACTTGACCTTAGCCCTCTGACGCCACTCCGCCACCCTCATTCTTTCTTCCCTTTCCACCACGGCCAATGCCGCAGCCCTGGAGTCCACCTCCTCAATGCAGAGGTCCCTTACCCCCTCCAAAGCATCCATTGCCGCAACAATCTCCTCCGCAGCCTTCCTTGCTGACGCCTTAGCCTCCCGCGACCTTTTTTTGAACATAGCCAGAGCGCTCCTCAGACGCGCTAACTTCTTCCCAAACCTCACCACCGCCGACCGACCCTCGTACTCCTCCTCCCAACTAGAAGCCACCACCTCACGGAAATTAGCCTCTAAAAGCCACCACCTCTCATACCTAAAGAACCCTACCGCTGGAGATGACACTTTGGAGTCCCAGATTATAGGAGTGTGATCCGAGAAAGATCGCGGCCTAGAGAGAACAGACGCCAGGGGAAGCAACGACATAAAAGCCTGCGACGCGAGGAACCTGTCAATGCACGACTTAGAGGAAGAATTCCTCCAAGTGAAGTTCACGTCCGATGCAGGAAGATCTTGCAACGCCAAGCAGTTGACGAAGTCCGCAAACTCAGCCGAACCCGGATCTGAGCCCCCTCTGGACCGGGGCCTATCAGAAGGACGCAAGGTAACATTGAGATCTCCACCTATCAGCCATGGCAAGTTCGGGGTATCCTGCGAGATCTACCGAAGCTCGTCCTACATCTCCTTTCTCCGAGCCGCACAACAAGAGCCGTACGTGCACGAGAAAATGAAGGTTTCAGAATCCTCCTTCCTGGAAAGCAATACAGAGATAGAGTGGTTGCCCTTGACGGTAGAAACAAGAGAGAACCCCGAGGATTTCCAAGCAACAAGCAAACCTCCTGCATGCCCATTTGCAGGCAAAGTGGAGAACTCATCCAGATCCCCCGCCGCGAAAGAGCGCCAAACATCCTCATCTAGAGAGGCCAACTTGGTTTCTTGCAGGAGAATGACGTCGCGCCCCCACTCTTTGAATCTGGTACCCAAGATCTTTCTCTTATCCGCATCCCCCACGCCCCTCACATTCCAAGTTAAAACTTTCATTTGGAAACCTTTTTGGAGCCCCATGAAGGTACCACCCCGGTAGCCTCTGCCACCGCTTCTTCGAAGGTGAAGCAAGAGTGATGATCCCTTGACATCGAACGTGAGGTGTGCCTTCTTCTATAGCGCTTGGAAGATCTCCTCGTTGACTCGCCATCTGCACCAGCATCATCGAGCCCCCCCTCAGCATCGGCCCCTCCCCCACCGGAGAAATCATCCTGCGAAGTCGCTCCGTCGTGAGGAGAAGAGGGTTCCGCCCGCATATCTTCTAGCAAACTTCCCGAGATCTGGGTTGACGAAAGAAGCAAGGTGCTCGGGTCCACCGCTGACAGAAGAGGACCCGGTTCAGCCCCCGCACCCGGATCAGCCCCCGCCCGACCCGCAGACAGAAGAGGACCCGCTTCAGAAACTCGGTCGGGTCAATTTCGACTACCCGACATACCAAATCGCGTGCAGATCCGAATGCTGGACTGGCACCGCGACCAAGGAAACCAAACCCGGGAGATAAAACCCGGAAGGCGGAGCCTGGCGACTCAACCGAGAAGGCCAAATCCCCTCCGAAATTCGTGCACCTACCCGCCACGTCACTCCAAACACCCGCCACATCACTCCACACATCCCCAAGGGCGGCTACCATGCACTGATTCCATGCGAGAGGATGGGCATCACGTACGAGAACGGGTGAAGGCCTTACGAAAACATCATAACATGGTGCTGCCCCCAAAGATGAACCCAACTGCGGCGAGATCCCCGAGGCGAAACCACACGGCGGAAGCTTCTCCTCGGAAAGCGAAACGACCCTCCTACCGGCATCCCCCCATGAACCAGCCGGCCCGGCTTAGGGGGTGGCGGTGGAGGCACCACCACTGACAACTCGATTCTACAGAAGAACCTTCCCAGATTTAACTTTTCAAAGAACACCTGACCAACTGCCCGATCGAGAAAGGCCTTGTTGCACTCCATGAGGACCTTCGTGGAAGCGGGATCATCCCCCGGCGATAAGCCGTCGCTAGTGATGGCCAACACTTCACCCCACCTCCTCAGAGGTCGCCGAAGACAATGGACGGATCTTGACAGGAAAGGGACCCCTCTGACCTCAGCCACACAGACCTCCAGCTTCGAGCATGCTCCATCTGCAAAACGCAAGTCCCTCCAAACGATGCCTCCCTGAGGCCCGGCGCGCAGCAAGCGCAACCGATGATCCTCTGAAAGACCCCTAACGCAGCATCTTTTCGTCCCCAGTAAGAACATGTCACCTGAGAACTGGCTCCCCAGAAGCTCGACGAGAACGTTGTTCACCGCCTCGACCGACATGCAATGAGACAGGAACACCCCTACCACCACCCTTCCGCCTCGCGGGCCACGTGCATGACCATCTCTCCCCTCCGAGAAACTTGCACCCCCCGCCTTTGAACCCCCACCTGCACGCTGCCCCCTCGACGTCGAAGCGGCCGCGACCCCCGCATCGAGGCACCCCACCTTCGTCGCGCCCGCGTGGAAGACAGTTTCCACCCCCCGCAGCTCCTCTCCACCTCTGCCGGAGTGCGCGCCCCCCCTGCGACGACCTGCGCGAAAGACCGATTTGCAACGACTGATGCATCCCCTTCAACTCGAGAAGCCCCATAATGCACCGGGGGCCTTCCGAGAGAGAACTGACTGACACCCCCCCCCCTCGACCTTGCTCCACATCCCGCTTGCTTGTGCCCCAAACCGCCGCATGCAAAGCAACGAGGTCTTGCAACACAGACCGAAGGCAGATGGCCCCTCACGCCGCACCGCCAGCAAACGCGCCCTGGCTTCTTGCGAGAAACCGTTACCCAACCTTCACCTTGTGCGAGCTTCTCCTCCCCTTCTGCAGCAACGAACTGTGGGCTTACGACGCGAGAGCTCGACGCGCAGCCCTTCTCCGAAGCCCTTCCCCGTAGAGCGTAGTCCCTCTCAGTCGCCCTCTCTTTCGCCATCCGAGTCCACCTCTAGAAGCTCGTTGTTGATGGAGGAGGTTATGTTATAAGTCTACACATGGAGGTCTTTATTAGGGTATAAGTTTATTATAGAAAAGGAAAGTATATCCATCTAACCAGCTTAGATACGAATAGTAAGTTCCTCCTAAAATAAGGTACATGGAGATAATCTCTAATATCTATGACTCTTGCACTGGATAATGATAGTCTATAACTCCCAATGGCAATCGCTGCAACTGTGGCATCGGATCTCATCTGAATGACTATCTCCCATTCATCAAGATTTCTAGTGCTTTGAAACATATGCAACTAATTGCATACATGTATAAAAGCACAAGAATCAACAATCCAACTTCCTTCTCGTCGGATGAGTAAGTTGATTTCAGTGATGAATGTAGATTTCTTATTCGACAGTGTTATACTTTCGTTCTTCTCTAAGAACCTTAGATATTCTAGATGGTTACTTTTCCAGAATCCTAGCTTATTGTAGTGATGGTAGACATCCATCTCTATGGGTGTCAGTTGTGTTACAGCTTTAGAAGATTGATCAATATTTGACCTTTCTTCTTCTCTTGGATCGGACTCTTCCGAGATCCACGCTTGCTCTCGTGCTCCCATTTAACATATGCAACCATTACACTGCTAGAGAGAAATTATGTCTTCATAATATCCTCAGTATATCTTAATGTAGAAAGAGTGTGATTTACATCATACATATCCTTCAGATTCAGGAGGATGTCATGAGCAGATTCAATGTCAATAAGTTGCTTCTAAAGTACATTAGACAATGATCCAGCAATGTAGCAATGAACGATCGAATGATCTTCATCCCATTTCTTGTTGAACTTATTGGCATCCTTTGTTTGAGGGTTCTCATACTTCACATACGAGAGCACATATATATTATGTCTTAAGTATGAGTTCCAAATTATGGATCCAATCCGAATAATTTGGACCAATCAACTGATGAGATTTCATCTAAAACTAAAGAAAAAATAGAATACACTTTAATATCTTGATTAAGGAAATTAAATAATTTAATATTTTTAAATCAAGAGTTCTTGTATTTTTGTACTTTGAAATGATTTGTCCTTATTAGCTTTCAAAACATGAGGCAGGCTAACCAAGGATCTCATTACGCGATCAGAATCTCCTTTCCATTTTCATTGCACCCTAATAATATGAGAAAATGCAACTACGATAAAAGTGGAAACTCTTTTCACCTTACAAGTCCAGCTTGTATTCTCAGTTCGGTCTTAAACACTCACACTCCCCACATATATGAATTTAGCATGTTAACGATTAAACTAATCATCAATTACCAAATATCAATTTATGTTATGCGCAATCCAATGTCACCTCAATAATATAAGGAACAACATTGGGTCACAATGCATACGACTCATCACTTTCGAGAAACGAAGAATCCAATTACATGGCTATTTGTATTCCGAAGTCATGACTACGCATGACCTTCTCCAAAAATACAATCTATGGTGACGAAGTTCTTCATAATGACGGGAGACCATGGATGTCATCATATGACTTAGTCCATATCATATTTAAATTAATGATAAAATTAAAACAATGGCACTTAAATGGTCCCAACTAGGGTTTGACCTTTTATGCACTTGGTATGGCCTCAAATTTCATTGAAATTCCATCGAATTTCTCTGAAATTTCTATTTCTTTAGATTACCGAAATCAAAACGTTGTCTTATTTCTTTTTCCAGGATTTCAACGGAATATCACAAAAATGTCAACGAAATTTCATCGAATTGCGTGTCATTTCGACGAAACCAAGGTTGCAGAATAGGTAGTCAGTATTCAGTCGGCGGGGTCACTGGCTAATGACTAATCGACAGTCGGGCAACTAACCGGATTTAATCCGCCATTAGTCGGTTTTGAATTTTTTTAATTATTTTAAATATATATATCATTTTTTATACATATATTCTTATATATTTGCATAGATTTGTACATTTTCCTTTTTTTGAAAAAAATATCTATACATTCTTTATACTATCATAATGAAACAAATGAAGTAATTGATCCTAAATATAGCATTAAGCATAATAGAATAAGTTTTCTTTAAAAAAGCAAAAAATTTAAAAAGTAAAAAAGTATGCAAAGTCGGCTGACTAAATCGACTAGTTGATCCGATTAGTCGATTTGACCGACTAATGGTCGACTAGGCCTAATCGAGTCGGCTATCCCCCCCCCTTCGACTAGTCGGCCGACTTTTACAACATTGGGCAAAATAACAAAATAAGTGAATTTTTTTTTGAAAGCTCAAAATAAGTGAATATACCCTTCGCTTTCATCGAAATTTACTTATATTAATGATTATTCACTTATTTATTCGTTGATGTGTTTAATTGTTAGTGGTTTACATTGTTTGAAGAAGTTTCGTTAGTTTCTAAAATTTAGATCGAAATCCCAAACAAATTAATTAAACACAAAATTTAAAATTTAAATACATGTCTTAACAGAAGAGCTTTATTTTTTTGTTCTTTCTTTATTTTGATATATATATATATATGTTTTAATTACTAGTTATTATATGTATCACATCATTCTTATTGACGGGTGCTTATCATGGCTTTTACTTTTCGAGTTTAGCATGCAATTCTGACTCTAGGCAGCACGTTGCTCTAAATATCAACATTGTGTGACGATTATGACGATAATATTACTTCAAAACTTATATTTACAATTCTATTTTACAAATAAATGTGCATTTCTATTTTGTTTATTGACTTATGAATATAAAAGACCTTAGCTTTTGGAAAAAGTCAAGTTTAGAGTCATTTCCAAGATTTCCGACGATTTCACGAAAATTCTCTGAAAGTTCTCTTTCTGGACATGGTGAAACGAAACTGAAATCCAAAATTAGGGCATTATTTTATAGCGGCTTTTGACTACTACAAGGAGTATGTGTGGTTATACGAGTGCTAATTTGTTAGCAACTTTTCAAATATTGTGACTGTAAGTATTTTCCTACTATTAGGTTGGATATAGATTGTGCTTGTGAATGCTACGCAATTTATTGGTATTAACTTATTTATTTGTGTCTTATATAGCATATATTTTACGATCACAAGCCATGCGATGCATCTATTAGACATACATGTTAAAAGGATTTGTATTTGTGTGTGTGTGTGTTATTTTATTTCTAAAATTAAATATTTTTATGAGTTGAAAGTATTTTGGTTAGATACTAGTTTTAAGCTATCATTTCAGTCTTTAATTTTTTACATAAAATATCATTTTGCTATTACTATTAGTTGTTCTTTATTTTTCTTTGTTATTTGTTAGAAAATAGGAATGCATAAGCAGGATGAGAAAAACAGAACATAAGAACAAAAAGATAAACATGAAGGCAAGATTTTTACATGGAACCCTACTCCCTAAGGAGCAGGATGAAACCACGGGAGAAGACATCAAAGGGACATATGTCGCATTGCTTTTCTCATCTGGATACAATGGGTGTGGGGGTCTATATATATCTTCCACCGAGTCTCCACATCTCCAAACTGGTAGATGTGGGACTAAACTCTAGATGAGGTAAATGGATCCTGGAGAGAACCATTTACCCATCTACAATATAAGAGATGCACAACCAAATACTCCAACACTCCCCCTCAAGTTGGAGCATGCAATGCTCAGCTTGGACAAACAGAAAGAAACTCAACTCACAATATATGACACTACAGACAATATTAACTGAACACGCACAACTATCGGTTGTTGTTGAGGGTGTTGCTTATCATGTCATAAAGGTGATGAGGACGAACGGGTTGATGGTCTATTGAATCTTCGTTGCGCCAAGATTTTGTATCGCCGATGCTTGGTTGATGAGGAGGATCGCCTGGAGATGCACGTCTGAAGATGCGTGCCTGGAGAAGCATGATGCGTCGCCCTGCATGGATCTCAAAGAATCAAGATTAGGGTTCCATCGAGAATCCTAGAGCCAATCGGAAGTGCCAAACGACCAAATTAGCGTATGTGGTTGCTATGCAAAAATTAGGGTTTGAAACCCTAGAATCGATATGATCTTGAACTTGAACAAATCATTTCAAAAAGTAATCTTCAACGAACAAAGTGATTGAATCTTGAATGATCAATGAACTTGATTGATCTTAGAAAAAACTTTCAATAATAAAACTTCAAAATCAACCAAGAACGGCCCGCTCTGATATCATGTTAAAAAATAGGAATGCGGAAGCAGAATGAGATAAACAGAGCATAAGAACAAAGAGATAAACATGAAGGCAAGATTTTTACGTGGAACCCTACTCCATAAGGAACGGGATGAAACCACAAGAGAAGGCCACAAAGTACCATATGTTGCATTACTTCTCATCTGAATACAATGGATGTGGGGGTCTATATATAGCCCCCACTGAGTCACCACATCTCCAAACCGGTAGATGTGGGACTAAACTCTAGGTGAGGTAAATGGATTCTGGAGAGATCCATTTACCCATCTACAATATAAGAGGCGCACAACCAAATACTCCAACACTCCCCCTCAAGTTGGAGCATGCAATGCTCAACTTGGACAAACAGAAAGAAACTCTACTCACAATACATGACACTACAGACAATATCAACTCAACACGCACAACTTTCGGTTGTTGTTGTGGGCGTTGCTTCTCATGTCGTACTAGTGAGGAGGACGAACGGGCTAATAGTCTATTGAATCTTCGTTGTGCCAAGATTTTGTACTGTTGATGCCTGGTTGATGTGGAGGATCGCCTGCAGATACGCGCCTAAAGATGTGCGCCTGGAGACGTACGATGCATCGCCCTGCCTGGATCTCAAAGAATCAAGATTAGGGTTCCATCTATAATCCTGAAGTGCCAATCGACCAAATTAGCATCTGCGGCTGCTGTGCAAAAATTAGGGTTTGAAACCCTAGAATCGATCTGATCTTGAACTTGAACAAATCATTTAAAAAATTAATCTTCAACGAACAAAGTGATTGAATCTCAAATGATCAACAAACTTGACTGATCTTAGAAAAAAACTTTCAAGAACAAAACTTCCAAATCAACCAAGAACGACCCGCTCTGATATCATGTTAGTAAATAGGAACGCGGAAGAGGAATGAGATAAACAGAGCATAAGAACAAAAAGATAAACATGAAGGCAAGATTTTTACGTGAAACTCTACTCCCTAAGGAGCAGGATGAAACCACAAGAGAAGGCCTCAAAGGACCATATGTTGCATTGCTTTTCTCATCTGAATACAATGGATGTGGGGATCTATATATAGCCCCTACTAAGTCTTCACATCTCCAAACTGGAAGATGTGGGACTAAACTCTACGTGAGGTAAATGGATCCTGGAGAGATCCATTTACCCGTCTACAATATAAGAGGCGCACAACCAAATACTCCCACATTATTATTGCACATGTCACCATTCTCTTTAAATTCAAGAGGTAAAACTAATGCCATCTAATTTTGATTCCAAATCTGGTTATAATTCTTAACAGTAGACTACGTTTTTGACTGTTAGAGGGATTGGATGGAAATTTAATGTAATATATCATGTTAATATCTTACTATTAGTAAAAACCGTATATTTTCATATCATTTATTGAGTTAAAGAATATTAGAAATCTTAATTTTAGAAAAAAATGAGTTTTCAAGTAATTTCCCCTATTTCTAATCATTTCAAAGAAATTCATTCGAAATTCCACCGAATTTCTCTTTCTGCACTAGCCGAAACGAAACCAAAATCTGACATTTAAGGCATTAATGTTCCCATATAGTATTATATCATCACTTAGTACAATTCAACGTTCTAATTTTAGTTGTTAAAGTACGTCATGACTCTTCATATTACCTTTCCTTGATATGGATCCAGCCAGGTTGGATTGATAATGCCAACAGAGAGCGCTTCCACTACAAATGCGACACAGGGTGCTAATTAAGTAACCCATCAGCAGCATATCAATGGCCTGGATACCTTCACCGAGTCAATTTGAGACAAACAAATGGTACATATTATGTTAAGGGGATTTTACCGATCTTTTGATCATGTATTATACGATATAGTAACTATCAAACATTTTAAGATTTTAAACCCTTTTTAATTTCTCAAAAAATTCTAGTGCAACAATCTAAACACTTCTTTGAATCAAAACAATTTCAATTTTGAAGGATGTCCAGTACAACAATCTATACAATTTGTGAAATTAATCAAATCAATTTCACAATTTCTAATTGCATTGCAAACATTCAAGTGCATAATTAATCGGGGAAAATATGAAATAAAAAAAACTCATTATACTTTATGGTATATTTTCAAAATAAACAAACAATGATTTCAAATTCGAATTTACAAACTGTGACAATCGCACTTCAAATTAGAAGACATCATATAACTTGGGCTTAAAATTCGTTACGACCTCAGATATTTTCAAAATATTAGGTCCAACCCCTGATGTCAATAAATCAAAATATATTTCCATTAATTTTGAGTTCCAAAATATAAGAAACAAGTTATTTAAAACAATAGAGCCCCCTTCCAACTTTGCCTATGAAGAAATCCAATTTCTCAAGGTTGCACGGTCGGAATCTTTTCCGCATTGATTGGGGACTTGTCTATGACTTAATAATTGATATTTATCATGTTAATGACCCAAATTTATAGCCAAAACAACAATATTTTCTTGCTACAGTCTTTGGTCGAAATCGGAGTATGCAATCACTTTTAACACCCGAATCTTCTCTCGAATGTCACCAACAATTGGTGAATCTTTTGGGTATAAGTCCATACCTTCTAGATCTCATATCTGTCCCAAAAAAATATATTTAAAATATCGGTAAACAGTAGCAACTTCGAAAGTCGTCGAACCATTTGAATCGTTAAAACTATCGCAAGATAATATACCCGATAATCAGGATAATCTAGCATGTTGTTTATCGAACTTGGATGCAATACAAATCCTCAAAACTAAGACGCTGATACCAATTGAATGAATTAAATAAAAAATATTTACTACACATCATGGAAACGCGAAATATTTAACAAACTTTTTGCTAAATCAATGTTAGTTCATCTTATGAACTGGAAAATGTAGCACAATAATTCGTGCATTCAGAAATTATAAATTTTAAGGAAATTATTTCCAAAATAATTTTTGATATCCACAATGAATAAAAAGAGATAGATAAGCGTTTACCTTTGAAACGTGAGTTTCTAATATAAGAAATCTCTCGAATCAAGTTCAATCTGCAATGTCTCTCTCATGGGTGCGGAGATGAATCATATTGCTTCCTACGAACTCGGACGTCAAACAGGGCACCAAGAAGAAGCGTGTATGTGTTGTATACACCCAAGACTCTTCTCCATCTTAAGGCACAGAATTCTTAAGGCACTAGGCTCTCAAAACTCAATCTAATAACATAGAGAGCCTTACTATCCTTTTATATACATTGTACACACCCATTGAAGAGTCTTCTGTTCAAGTAGGAATGTGCAATGATAGTCCTTGGACTGTTGATCAAGGGCTTAAGACTAAGTCATTATTCAACAAAGCAATTATCTCCTTTTTATCTCTAAATAATTTAATTAATAAATCAAGCAATAAATCAACAAAGAGTTCTTCTCAAGGACTTTTTGTAGTAGTGCCATATGTCATCACAGAAGGCCAACCAATTCCATCTATGGAATGTATTTTTGTTATTGATTTATCAATTGATAATGCAACAAATTAGAGAGCCTTATTCTCAATAAGACTCTTGCATATGGCACCATGCATGCTTAGTATACACGTCCATATTGACTAAAAATAGTCAATGTTGTTGCATTTTATTTATCGATTAATCAACTTGATAATTATATTACCAATATTGAGAAATTATGGAAATAATCCTTATAAGTTATGATCATATTCATGAGCACAAAATTAAATGTAAATCTAATTTACTTTTAGAAAATATGAATCAAATTCATACAATCTCATGCCTTAGAAATATTGAGAAAATCATATTTACATAAATATTTATACGAATCATATCCATATAAATGTTAATTATCGTGTTATATCCATATAAATGTTAATTATTGTGTTCACTACTCGTACTAATTAATGAAATATATTTATGAACCTTATTCACAAAATTGTCCTTATGAATAAAAAATATAATAATTATCATTACAATATTAACAACAAGTATGCATCCTAAACCAATTAGGACTTATGAGATACAAATGCAGATACTTGAAGATAATGTCGGGGAGATCATATCAATATATAGTGACTTGAAATTTGGATATGAATCCAATTTCAAGGTTCATGCTATTTTGGACGAATTGTAATTTAATCCAATTAAATCACAAATCACCAAGCTAAAACGGAGCCACTAAAATCCATCTCGTTTCATCATTTCCCGGAATGGAAGTGTCATGGTAGATTTAAACCTGAGCATTCTTAATACTCGTTCATCCTCCAAGCTAGAAGATTTTGATAAATCCGACGTTCAAACCCAAATTTGTCTGTCTTTTTCGAAATATATCGATAGATTTCTCATTCGATAATTGGGCAACAATATCAATCTATACTTTCCAAAAACATATATTAATATCTCAAATTCGTGTCTCATTTCATAAATAAGACGATCATGCATGGAATTCATTTTGACCCCAGAATATCTCATGAATGAGCTCTGTCTCTCGGTTCATCAACTATAAACATGTATGATTCCTTTGAGAGATCATACGTCTCATATGACTTCACATGCACACCAACACGTCGGTATGAACCGTGGCGACATCACCAACCTATTGGTCTGTCAAATGTGTATACTAGGCATATAGATGCATATATGTCTCAAGTCAAAGGATGTATGCTTGATTGTGACAGTTATGATTTAGGTCTTAGTTTATCTCGACCTCAGTCAACTCTTTGACTTGATTATTCCAACACGTCTGAATCTACATTCCCATGCAGAGGACATGCATCAAGAAGTCGATTGAAAATCAGTCTTTAGAGAAAGATTGTCATCACTTTCTCAGACTGGGGATCGTGTATTGAATATCTCATGTTTGAAGTCAGTTGTATCCTCCTGGTTGCATGGTATTCAATATGGTCATGGTATATAACCCTAATTGTACAAAGGAACCTTAATATTTAGTGTATTCACAATAGTTCAAATGGACATGATAAAATAATAACTTGTATTGCATTTATAGGTCGGCAAGGGCTTACAAGTCGAACAGTACGAGAGGTTGTGCTACCCTCGGGTGAAAGTAATGCTAGAATAATGGAAACGAGCTTCGCCAAGAGAGCGAAGGGGAAATCCTAGAATATGATTATGGGTCAGGGTTTTCACCTGTTTGGGTTTCCACGTAAAAATCATTGTGCAATTTGTGGTTTAATATTCTTTTATCTCTAATTTTTTTTGAATTATTTTTTATTTAGATATTATTATGGGATAATTGTTTATTGCACAACTCACCCATGCTCTTATGCCGGAATCATAACAAACTACAGTCCAAAGAAGTAGCCTAGACTGCCAAGGTCCTTGGTTACAAATCGCTGACCAATGAAAGCCTTAGCTACATTATGCCTTCATGAAGTCTTGTTTACATTATGCCTTGTAATGATGTCATCTACATAAATCAATATAGCAATTGTAGCTCTATGATACCTCTGAAGAAACAGTGAATGATCTGCAATTGATCTCACAAAGCCCTTCTGCTCTATCACCTCTGAGAGCTTCTGAAACCATGCTCTTGGACTCTGCTTAAGGCCAAAGATAGCCTCGTGAAGTCTGCACACCTTCTGACACTCCCCCTCAACAGCGAACCCAGGTGGTTGTTGCATGTAGATTTCCTCCTGTAGGTCATCATAGAGGAACACATTCGTCAAATCGAGCTGACATAGAAGTCAGTCCCGTGTGAGTACAAAAGGGAGAAGGATAAGTAGTGTAGAATGCCGAGCTACTATAGAGAAAGTATCATGATATTCCACCTCATAGGTCTAGTTGAACCCACAAGCCACAAGCCTTGCCTTGTAGCCATCTATGTTGCCATCTGCTCGATGCTTCACAATGAACAATCACTTGCATTCCACAAAGGACACACCTGTAGGAGTTGTAGCAATGCTTTACGCACCACGTGACTGTAAAGAAGCCATCTTCTCCTCCATGTCTAGGTATCATTGGCTTACCTTAAGGGTGTGTTTGGATAGAGGGTTTAGGTGGGTTAACCTGGTAGCAGGTAACCCATTTGTTGGTTTTGGTGTTTGGATAGAGGGTTAAACTGGGGGTGGGTTAGAAGTGGGTTTATTGTGATATGATTGTATTGGAGTTTGAAAAAGTGAGTAGTTATTGTGATGTGATTGTATTGGAGTTTGAAAAAGTGAGTAGAAGTGGAGTAGTTTATAATTTTTATATGATATGATGGTATAGTAAATAATTTTTTGATGGAATTGATGATGGAGAATTGATTTATTTTTTAAAAAAAAAGATAAAAAGTGGGACCCACGTGGAGGGAGAAAATATGGGATAGGGGAGTTAAACCACCCTTGGGGTGGTTTAACCCGTTACAAGAACGGGGTCTAAGAGCTTCTTTATATGTGCATGGGATTTCAATGATAGATAATCCCACAACAAATTGTCTAAAATCTAGCAAAAGTCTTGCCAAAGACACGTGACCAATGAGGAGGTATAGCGCACAGAAACGTTTGCCTTTCTACAAGGAAAAAGGACTCCCATATCATTTTCTTGTGTGGTCCCTGCTCATCCTGGGTATCATCATGTACATCCTTTAAATGTCCATGTTCATCATTCACACCACTAGTGCCATCAGTTGAAATCAAATTTTCAGAACATAAGGTGTATCGGATGTTGGGGAAGGCATTAGAGCATGGAGGACAAGTTGAGGTACATGTATAGATGGAGGTGGAAGAAGAAACTCATCCTTAGGCTCAAAGGGCCTCAATTTATCACCTGTAGGGGAATAGTACATGATGGACTCAGAAAATGTAACATCGGCATTGACATAGTACCTTCTACAAAATCAAAATGCCCATAACCATTTTAGGTACGAGAGTACCCAACAAATATACATTTGACAGCTCTAGGAGCGAGCTTGCCACAACCGGGATGCAAAAGGTGGATAAATGTCACACAGCCAAAAACCTGTGACGTAAGAAAGAAAAGGTCCTACTCAAGGAATGCAAGGGAGAAGGGTGTCTATTCACCCAGAATGGTAGAGAGCATCTGATTGATTAGGTAACATGTTGTCATCACAGTATCACCCTAGAAGGAATGAAGATCCTAACTCTGTATGAGAAGATTCCTGGTGATATCCAAAAAGAGAAGGTGTTTGTGTTCAATATCATCGTTCTGCTGAGAAGTATAGGGACACAAAGTCTGATGGATAATGTCGTGTGAGCTAAAAAATTAAGACAGTTGTGTAATACAGATAGAACAAATATATTTAATAGAAGTAGAGAAAAGGTTTCAATCACAAAATTATGAATCAAAGTACTAACATCAGACTTGTTCTTTAACAAAAATATCCATGACAGTATGGAAAAAACATCCACAAAAACCAAATAATGTGTATCCCTAATGATCAGGAACATGACTCAAACCCCACATATCAAGATGAAACAACTCAAAAATACTCTAACTACTATGACCTTGACGACTTGGAAAGCTAGACAGGTGATGTTATCTAGGGAAGCAAAAAACGGTCTAAACGACCATTTAGATGGTTGTTTAAACGCATGTGGTGCTCGACCGCATCGTTTAATCAAAAGTGGGTCCATAAACGGTGGGTCGCATGAGCGGCCTTAAACAGTCGTTTAAATAGCCTTAAGCGATCTTTTAAACGGCCTTTAAGAACAAGTATCTACTTTCTTCAAAGAATCAACACTATCCATGACTTTTTGGATTCATACTATGAATTGTAATTGTTTATGTTGTCTATTTTGACATTTGACTATGAATTATAGTTGTATATATTATCTATTTTGACATTTGGATGAAACTTTACTTGAATTTGATAATATTTTATCTATATTGTGAATCTATGATTATATTTTTCTTATTTATTTATACTTTTTTATTAATTATATATATGTAATTTTTTTTATTAATTAAAAATGCAAAACTGCATAATCAGTTTAATTTCCGTTTAAACTCCCGCATATCATTTAATCAGTAATCAGTGACCTTAAACAACTGAAAACCGCATACCACTTTTTGCAACCTTGATGTTATCCAAGTTGACATGATTCACACTGAAAATTGGACTTGATAGAGATGCATGGGATCAGGAGACAGGTCTTCCGCAGCAGAAGATGATCAAATCTGAGATGCCAAGTGTATGGAGAAATCGATTAAGCAGAAACAGGGGTAGCATCAGCACAAGGAGATTGGGTCAACCTATATAACCTTCCATGCTCATTGCCACATATAATCACCATGCCCATGAGTATATCCTGAAAAACAAGGAAAGTATGGTCAAATATAGCACGACAATGTAATTTTTTTGCAATGTGATTGATAGACAATAAACCCATTAAGAACAATGCATGAAGAATGTTCTGTAGATGCACGGAGGGCGTCAAATGACCCCCCCCCCATCTGGTAATAGGAGAATGTGTCCCATCAGCAATGACCACTGATCTACCTGGTTGTACAGGGCTATAAGTACTGAACTGTGAGCGATCTCCACATAGATGATGAGAAGCTCCAGAGTCCATTATCCACTCTGATGGATATGGTCTAGAGCGACTAGTAAATGCATGGGTAATACCTGAAGTACTAGATGAGGCAGAAGCAGCAACACCTGATGGGTCAGAACTAGAAGATCCAACTACTTGTGGTATGATCTCTCTCAGACGGGCAACGAAGTCATCATAATGATGATTGGTAGAATCAAGAGCAGTTTGAACCTGCTCAGCAGCATGGGTTGATGGTGGAAAGTTGTGTGGTGTAGGATGTGTCCTTTAAATGACCTAACCGGCGAAATAAATGGGGTTGGCATGGGTGTGGGCCTCGGGTGCCTTGTCCTCTGATTGGAGATGAGCCACCTCTACCACGGGAAGCTGCCATAGCTAACGATGTCTGAGAAGACTTGGCTGAGGAGATGCTCAGTCTGCTCAACCCGTGATACGCCTCCTCCATAGGAGGTATAATAGTATTTGTGAGTAGTTGAGAGCAAGTTGAGTCATACTCAATATTAAGTGTAGCCAGAAAGACACCAGCCATAATCGAACCACGATAGGCATTGTGTTGCTTTGGTGTGACCGTCAGTTGCATGTAACCATGAAATCTCTCAAATATAGCCCTAAGATATGTGTACAGAGGATGAAGAGGATGATTACCATATTTAGTCGTAAATATATCATGTTAAAGTTACAAGATCTTTGACTCAATCCTTGCTTGAGAATAAGTCTCTGCAAGGATGTCTCACATTGCCTTCGTTGTGGGCTAACTCAAAACATCGTCGGTCTTCCATGATGCATTGGTCTCAGTCTTGTCTTCCAACTCATCCCATGTCAGAATATGCTTCTTAACATGGCTCTGCAAGAGATTCATGAACTGAATCCCCCACAGCTAGTAGTTTGTGCCATCCATTTTGACAGTACGTGTTGAACCATTAAAGGCACGTGTGGATGGAATATTAACTCTGTTTTCTGACATATTGCAAGGTTGGTACACGACTGAGACCGTAGACAGATGATAGGGCATCTACACAGACATCAAGGAGGGTGTACGTAGTCGTAGGCTCATACCATAACCAACTCTAAGCAAACTCGTCCGCAGTGGGGGCTCGACGAAGTCCACGATTGCCTGATTTCACCCTAACCAGACCAAAAACGAAGCAAAATCAAACCAAAAATAGGCCAGATCAAACCAAGGACAAATAACATTGCAGCCAAGGTAGATGTTGTGAAGTGGTGATGTTGGGTGTTGTTACTATGTGGCACGATTGTGCAACGACGTTGTTATGCAGTGGCGTTGGGTGGAGATCCAGGGCCCACATGGCAACCGAGTGCCGATGCAGCCTAAGCGGTGGGCCCGGGAAAAGGAGAACGACAATGGTGGCATGCGGAGGAAGAGGAGGCGACGGCAGCGTGCATGAGGCTTGTTGGTGGGGAAGGATCTAGGGCACAAGATTCGGTCTAGGACTATCGCTTTGATACCATGTCGAGGGAAATAGAGTTGTTATTTATTCATGAGGCCCTTGGGTTCTCTTATAGACAAGAAACCTATTGGGAAAATTACATAGAGTGGACGAAAAGAAAAAAGAGTAGATAAAAGGATAAAGATAACAAATATCTCGATAATATATGTATATTTATTTAATGACATGATTGTATTTGGAAACAAGAAGTCATTTCTACAACATAATTAATAATTAATAATATACAATTAAGATCGAGAACCTAGAAAAGGAACTTGAAATTGCATAATTTATGCCAAATGATCTCAAAACTATTCACGAAGGGAACAAATGAAAATAAATAACACAACTTTTGGATAGACACTACAAGATTTTAGTTGATCGAAAAACTTAAGTATCAACCCGGACTAGGAATTAAGAAATCTATTTAAAGATTTAAAAATCAATGTAGATGAAACTTTTTTGATAAAACTTTTATATGTAAATACTATAAAAATCTTAAGGCAAGGCAACAACTTTGATTTTAACAAGGTAAATATACAGAAAGATTTTTTATAAAACAGTTCGAGGTGAGTTAATGATGGAAGGGGATAAATGATTCTTCCTGTAGATTTAGTTATTCAATAGAAAAGCCTGATAATAGAAATTCATTTTTAAGTCTTTGGAGGGTTTAAACCAACTGCAAACCTAAATAGAAAAATAAAATATAAGTTTAATCTTGAGGGACTTTTGATTAAAATGAAAATTAAAAAGGAAACTCCCAATAAATTTTCCAAAAAAAATATACATCACCTGAAAGATGAAAAACCTTGATGGTTGACCACTAAATAGTTTTGAGTGTATTGAGTTTCACTCTTTTTTCCATTTCAGCTTGTCAATCATAATCATGAATTAAGAGCTACAATAGTCCTATCTGAAAGACAGCATCAAATGGTGTTAACCTATTGGCTGCCATTTCCATTTTCAAGAGAAGATCATCCTTACGACATGAAAACAAATGCCGACTTTTAAATTTTGAAGACCAAATTACTCAAACATTTAATTCTCTGAATAAATTCCTTCGTGCATTCATGATATGGTCATCATTAATATTAAAATTTCATGGGACAATCAAAATATGGTCTTCCTAAATATTACGATACTCTCTGTAGTTGTTCAGCATGCCAGAATGGATGCCAATGTAACTCTCCTCCGGGTTGTTACCAGTACATGTCAAGCTGAGACCACAGCTGGTTTGGATGAGATTCTCTTGTTGTTTCAATGTCAACCACTGTTTGAAGAGATTTAATCTCGATATATTGTAAGATGATATTTATCATCAAAAAACAAAATTTTAATGCGATAAACTAGTAAATGAAATTCAAAAAAAAAACTTTTATATAACATCTTCCTTTCGTCCAACCGATACTCTAAAAGTAAAATCACGAAATGTATGTGCATAAGACAATAAGAGCTTACTCCGATCGCGCTAACTCATGAGCAATTTTTTATAGTAATTCCAACCATGATTAAAGCATTTGTGGTGATGCCAATTTTATTAAAGAAATAGTCACGAATGTACATCCCACTTTCGGCTTCTGGCCTTTCTTTTATTTTCTTTTTTGAGAATGTAATTACCCATTTCATCTAAAAAATTCGAGTTATTAATGTGTTAGGCAATATTTAAAGAATAAAATGATGTCAGACATACCAGTGTTTCCCCTCAGGTCTGATTGAAGTGCGCATCTTCAGCAGAAGATTCCCTCATTCGCCCAACTTCACCAACAACTGTACAGAATATCCAATACCGAAGGAACAAAACAGAAAATGCATAAATCAAATTCAAATCGGTTCGCACAATACATCAACTTCTTATAAAAAAGCGTATCATCATTATAAACACTACTACGTGAATATGAGACAGAAAATTACAAACAGCGTTACTATTAGCATGATGTTTAAGGCATTGGATCGGACGTATCAGGGGAGAAGATCCAACTATCAATCTCTACTACTCGCAGGAGAAGACCTGAGCAGGGAGGCGGCGGGACTCGGCGAAGGAGAAGCACATGTCGTCAAGGGCGTCGCTGACGCACCACCGGCACCACCGAGAGGTCTCCACGCAATGCGACTTCGACGCCGCCGCCCTGCACCGGGCCACCTCGTCCGCGCTGCCCCCTCCAGCGGCGGCGCGGGTGCCGGTGTACACGAGCGGGGTTCGGGTTCCGGCTGCGGGGATGGCGAGGCCGAGGAAGAGGAAGAGGAGGAAGTTGATGGCCATTGAGAAGGATCGATCTGTTACGGCGATCGAATCTCGGCGACTGCTTCGGGGAGAAGAAACTTTTTCTTTTTGACTGTCGTCAAATGTTTCTTGTTTTCTCGGAGGCTATATATCTAGATGAGTAATAATAAATTACAAAAATGTATAAAAAAATTGGATATTTACATTTATAATCCTGATTAATTTCATAATTGCATATTTAATCCTCAGAAACCTAAATAGTCATTAACTCTTGCATGACATAACCTTGTTTTAACTCCCGACCATTTCCCTGTTAACTATAACAAAATCCGTTTAATGATCACCCTTTAAGTTCACCTTATTTGCAATTTTTACCACTTCTCCTTCTTTTTCATCTTCCTTGTACCTCCATCACCTTCCCTCATAGTCAAGGTGGAGAAGAGAGTTCCAGGCGGCAGAGTTGGCGGTGATGCAAGAGGAGAGGAGTTCGAGGACGATGTGATGGAAGAGGGGGAGGCAGAGGAGTGTTTTTGTTGCTGCCGCCGGAGGAAAGAAGGCAGTGGAGGGTTTGAGTAATGCAATAATGTCTTCAGTGAAAGAAAGAAGAATTTGCATGGTCTGAGTACAATTGCAGCATCCATATTTCGTCCTAGATCTAAAGAACACATACAAGAAATAACAGCATTCTGACCATATAGTGATAGGGCAAGTCATTAGAACTATTCATATATATGTGATTCATGATTAAGGAATAAATAATCACTCTTCAATGGGAGTGAAGGTTCAACCAAACCCAATTGTAAATCTAATTTTCCAGATGGTTGTTCATGTATCCAATGCTCAATCTTCAGTGGTAAATCTTTATGATAGAGTAGCCTGCGGAATTTTTTTCGAGGAGAGGGATGGCAGTTTGGTCAACCAAAAATTTATGCAGATGTTCCAACACTAATTCAGTGTTTTGCGCACTTAAATTGAATCACCTTGAATTTCTACAACTCGTACATCGTTGAAAGCATAAAAGGACAACTCATCTCCTAGAAGAACTTTAATGGGCTTAATAGTTGTCCCTCCTCTTCCAATTAAATTGATACCCAGGGAAGAAGCAACTAATAGGCACACTGAGCAGGTCAATAGCTTCGCCACTGTTGATGTGTCATCATCTTCCCCGTCAGATACATTATTAACACATTTGAAACCCTGAAGCATGGCATTCATAGTAAGAGATATCTCTGCATCTGTATCCTCTAAACCATATACCAAAAGGATGTCATCACCGGTTCCGACCGACCTTCAAGGATGCAGATCTTGACATCGGTTTCGTCGCATATCTTTGTTAACTTGCTAAATATGTATCTTAATAAGCACTCGTTGTAATATGAGTACTTAACAAACTATGCAGAACTAGATCAGATGTCTCTACGAAGAGGACCTAGCTTTAATTTATAAACCTGGGAAGTCTAGGATAGAACAAAAGGACATGAGTCATATTATAATTTTTCAAATGTTTTAATATATGTATGTCAAGTGATTCATAATCATGTAGGTCAACACAACAAAAGCATAATAAAAATTAATCATAAAAAATGAATAGGAAGACAACATGCATTTTCAAAATAATTTTATGCATGTCGGGAAATAAATAAAATGAACAGAATGCTAAATAACCACATGCATATTGATACTTAATTTATGTTCGAGAATAAATTGTTCAACTTAAACAATATTCAGAATAACAGTCCGATCTAATTGAGCATTTCAATCAAGACCCAAGTTTTCTTTCGTATGACTTAATGCATTTATAACATCTTTGATTTAGTGATCACAAAATTAACATCAAATTAAAGAGCAAACAAGGCCATGTGAAAAACAATTAAACAAGAATCAAAATGACACTGAAAGCATCTCAATCGGATAAAGGATGCTCAAGATGTTCAAGTTGGAAGTCATGGGCATAAACGTCATAAAAACAAGAGAAATAACTAGCACAAATATTACGAAAAGGTCCCTAGAGGGACTAAAATGCAATTATGAAACCCGACCTTTATATGTATTGAAAATCCCCTTGCGCGGGCATTTCTACAATATTGGGAAGTCGACAGGGGCTGATTCCAAATAGCCCGAAGCTGCATGTGTAGAGCACTTGCGGCCCTAGGCTCGGGTGGAAGGCGTGGCTTGGGCCCACGTGTCGTGTTGTTTTGCTTCGGACGGTGGTCTAGACGGACCAAGGATGCAAGCTCGGAGTTGAAATACGTGGCCTCCTCCCAGCCGTTCGATCACGCCCAAATAGGCGTGATCCAATGACAACTATACTCTGCAACTATTCTTCTCCACCTTGAACAACTGCGAAGAGGTGGGCTCCGACGAGAGACTCAACACTCCATTGTGCTCCTGAAGCTCATCGGAAGGCTGGCAAAGGTGGAAGGAGGGTTCGCGAAGGTGATGCTTTGCTGGTGAAGGAGCGACCTCCTCTGGAAATTGGAGACGATAAAGTAACAACGGAGGCGGAGCTCCAGATCAAAGTCCATATCCATTTCCTTCCAATAAAGGTCTTTGACACCTACATATGTTAGCAAGGAATACCCTAAGCCACATATATTGTGTGTATGGGCTTGAGATGGAATGGCGAGCTATATTGGGATGAAGAAGGTGGATCCCATGTGGGTTCTCCCTACCATTAGGGCAGAGAAATGGGTCGATGATGGATGAGGTTCTGAGGAAGAGGGCAGTGAGTGATACCTCCTGCGTAGATCAGAGATACATGGTGAAGGTGGAACCATGATCAAATCACGAGATGATTGTGTGTTTATGTGTGTGTGCTGTGAAAATTTCGAAGAACAACCAATCGAACAAAGAAAACACCAACTGTACATTGAAGAAATCGCCATGGATGGATGAATGAATGGCTTGGGATTGAGTTCTTCTCCAGCCTCGGGTCTTTGCTCCGAGTGTCCAACCGTGACACGAGTTCGAACAACAGTTGGCACTATAGCATGTCTATTTCAGCCATGGGTCGGCATTGGATCAATTGCTCCATTATCACCCTTCGAATCTCCATATCCCTGTAACGGAGAGGATATGATGGCTAGGAGAACACTCATGCAAGGGTGGACAATCATCATTGACGACGGGGAAGGTGTATTTGAAGAACGAAGTGGAAACTTCCAGGTAACTTCTAAGGTGGTTTCAACCACCACAAATGATGGGTCCATTAGGATTGTTGTTAGATTAGAATGTTATCATAAAACATGGAAATTAGGATTAGGAGTAGGTGAAGTTATATGATGGAGAGGTTGCATGAGGAAGTCTAAGAAATGAGATGAAGTGAGGCAGTTGTCAGTGGTTGCCATCCACGAAGAAGGAGGACAGAGGTTGAAGACGACGTTCTATCCATCTGATCATCAAACACTCAAGAATGAGCACATGTTGATGACCTGGATCGACATGATCAGGATGATCAAGCAGTCCAGATCAAGGCGCAAATAAAAGGATGAGATGAAGAGCCAGGGCGATCATAAGCGGATATGGGTGGCGAAAAAGGGAGCAGATCATGTGGGCGCCCCAAAAGTCGTCACATGGCTTGCTGAGAAAATTCAGAAATAAATAAATATGAATAAAATCAAAAATAAATAGTTAGAGAGAGCATTAAGAAAATTGTAAACATGAAAGTTGTAGATCTCGATGAAATCTACAACTTTCATGTAGAAGTTAAAGAGATCAGAGGTCATTTGTATATAAATAAAAATCAAATACATGTTAAAATGATATAAAACATTTTTCATTCATTTTTTTCTTTGTTATTTTCTTGTATTTTGATTTTATTTTATATTATATTTCTTATGTACAATATTATACTACTTTTTATTTGATTTTTAATAATAAAAAAATATATAAATTAATACATCATAATAAGTTTAATTAAAGTAGTATACTTAGGATTAATTATGTACAATACACAAATTATTAATTAAAGTTAGTTATTAGTGAATGATTATGATTATCTTAAGTAATAGAGATAATAATAATGTTTTATTAAGATAAATACGGAAGTTATCATCCCTTTATACTTAGTTAAGCTCATCCTCAAGCTAATATTAATTAATTAATTTGAGAGTTTGATTAATTAATAAATTCCCTGACATGTGCTTGTGAATAGACAAGGCTTGATTGATCCAGAATCCTTGATTTTTAGGAATCCTAAGACTCTCAATTGAACCACGTGTTAATCAAAAGGAATTCACCTCTTCTAATTATTGGACTCTCAAGATAGACACACACACACATACAAGAAGTATGACTTAGTGTTGGTTGCACTCATAAGAGTAGACTCTCTTTATCACCAAAAATCCCAGTCTAAGAGACTCTCCTTAAGACCCAACCCTCAACTATAGGGAATAAATCTAGTCTTGCTTCAATCCATCGTCTCTTTACTTTGTCAAACTTAAAAGTTAAAGATGGAAAGGCAGATAAGAGAGAAATAGGATTGTGTAGTTCTTTTCTCTTCCTCTCATTGGAGTAGATAAGAGAGAAATAGGATTGTGTAGTTCTTTTCTCTTCCTCTCATTGGAACAAGGTTTTCTCTCAAGTGTCAATACTCCACACAATTATATCTTTTTAATGTCGATCAGTGTGTCCGCTAAAGAAAATTTGAGTTGTCTAGACTTGTTTTCCTAAGAGTACATCGGGGTACTTCTTCTTTAAGGATCTCATATACTTGTACCCAGACTTGTATCACTAATGATGCAGAGCCCTTTTTGAGGTACTAGACCGACTCGTAAAAGCCTAAGATTTGGTCCAAATGGACACTTAAAGGTTGGGTGCGCTCGCTTTGAATTTAAGCTCATATGATGTATCTTGTAATTTAATGAGCTCTCCGTCATTTTTTGTGAGGGAACTTCCCTTCTTTTTTGCTAGCTCAACTACTTTTACCAAGGATTGGCGCACACTGATCAACTTATTAATTTTATATCATCACACCCTGTTGAACATGTGAGCCCATGGCGAGCCATTATGCAATAAATGTTTTCGCAAATTTCATTCCATGATCTCAAATGAAGAATGATTAATTTGCATAATAGGTCCCTTAGTAAAATTAGGGCTATGTACCATGGACATATTAATGATCATACAGTTGTTGATTCAATTGTTGAATCATAGTGGTTGGTGCTTGGATGAATATCTAAAGAGTTAGATTGAAGACTCATCAAGCACTGCCGAATGATTATTAAAAGAGTATTTCTAGTATGAGAAGGAGATGACAATCCTTTCTCCATCTGATAATTCGCTAAATATGTACCTTAATAAGCACTCATTGTAATACGAGTACTTAGCAAACTATGCGGATTTAGGTCAGATGTCTTTGTGAAGAGGACCTAGCTTTAATTTATAAACCTGAGAAGTCTAGGGTCGAATACAAGGATACGATTCATAATACAATTATTACAGTGTTTTAATATATATGTTAAGTGATTCATAAATCATCTACCTCAACATAACAAAAGCACAAGAGAAATAAATTATAAAAATGAATACGAAGATAGAATGCATTTTCAAAACAATTTTATGCATGTTAGAAAATAAACAAAATGAACAAAATGATTCTAAACAATAACATTCATATAGAGACTTAATTTATGCCCGAGAATAAATTGTTTAACTTAAACAATATTCGGATTAATAGTCTGATCTAATTGAGCACTTCAATCAAGAGCCAAGTTTATTTCATATGACTTGGTGCATTTATAATATCTATGATTTAATGATCACAAAATTAATGTCAAATTAAAGAGAAAATGAGGCCTTATGAAAGATAATTAAACGAGGATCAAAATGACACTGAAATCATCTCAATCGGATAAAGGATGCTCAAGATATTCAACTTTAAATCAGGGGCATAAACTTCAGAAAAACATGACAAATAGATTGGGAGTGCTCGCCTTTGGTGGAAGCTCTTTTGAATTTGACTTTGTAATGATAGAGCTTTTTCTTGAATTATTTCTTTCCTTTTCTTTTCTTTTCTTTTTGGTTAACTCCACCACCTTTACCAAAAAGTTGTCATACACTGATCAACAATTAATTATGTTCCATCATACCTTGGCACATAGGTAAATATCAAGAGATAGCACGTGAATTTGTTCACATACTGGTTGGGGTTTTGCTGCCACTCATGTTTCTTGAAGCCTTCATTAACTTTATACCATCCTTGAGCATCATTAGATCGGATATAAACTTAAATATCTATTCCTAGCTCCTCAAGTGATAACTCAACTCATCTCATCAATCATGCAGTTATGAATGTGTTGTGCTGATCATATTCTTTAGAAGGTAGAGATGAAGAGTGCGAAATAGCAGTAAAATGTTTCAAATTAGGGAAGTATGGATTATTAATTTCAAAACTCTAATGACTAAGGCTGGCTAAAATAGACTCTCAAGATCACAGAAATCAAGTGTTCTCAAATCTTCAAGCCTTGAGTGAATGTGTCAGGAATACACCAACTCCGGAGTTAGATAAATTTTGTGATTTTTATCTTGTGCAAATTTTTATGAATTTTAATTTTTCATTTTTTTCATTCCTTTGAGAGACAATGACTAGCAAAAGCTCATATGAATAGTTGCAGCAACTTCCAGCCAATATGGGTATAAGTACGGATCGTTAGACGGACCTGTGTTTCTTGAGTACGGAGCCATATATAGTGTCATCTAAACCACCCACTCTGCTAAGGGAGACCGAAGTTCCCTCACTGAAGAGTAGCTCCTCATTTTTAAGCCCAGTAGTCAGAGCCTTTACAAAAGAAAATTTTTTAATTCTTTTTCAAATTTTTATGGAGTTCGGAAAAATTTTCAAATTTTTCAAATTTTTATGGAGTCAGAGCCTTCTACGTGGGGGAGGAATTAGGTTATGGAGAGGAGGTCGGAGGGGATGGCTAGATTAAGAAGGGGGAAAGCTAGCTTTGAGGTGTAACTGTTGGGAAGGGAGAGGCGACTGAGTGAATAAGACGTCATAGCCATTGGATCTCACGATCCAACGACCAAGATTAGGGCTCAGGTGGAGAATGTGGATAAGATCTTATGATCTGATCCCTTGGCTAGGAATCAGGCGTGAGTTAATGGCTAGGATGGAGAAGAGGTGAAGATCTGAGGGCTGAGGTTGACTAGGTGACGTGGAGGCTGCTCCGTCTTTAGATGGGAGCAGATCTTGCAGTAAGGACGAGGCGCGAAAGGGAGCGGATAATATCTGATATGGGATTAGACCTGATGGCTGTGAGTGAATGGGCAAGAGACGGCTGTGATAGGGGTTGGGTAAAGTGATCCAAGGACCAGGGAGGGTGTCGGAGAGGGAGGCGACCGCACGGGCAGTCCAGAGTGGCGCCACATGGACGCTCCAAAAAATTCGAAAATTAAGAAAATAAATAAATTCAAAAGAAATAAAGGAAGAAAAATTAGGAAAAAGTCAAAAATGAAAGTTGTATATCTCGATGTGATCTACAAGTTTCATGTTGAAAAAAAGTCAACAGAGGTCATTTGTATAAAAGTGTATTTTTGGGAGTATTTTTAAGAGATAAAACACTGCTTTTGTCATTTTGATAAAGATATTTTTTTGTATTTTAGCTTCTTTTAAAGGCCAATATAGACAATATTTACTCTAAATTTTATGGGTTTTTAATAAAATAGGAAAACAAAGAAAATGGTTGGTAATTAAATACAAGAAATATAGTTAGCTTTTTGAATTTATTTGTAAGTTAATTATACACAGATTGATTTATTCTTAAAGATGCAGAATTAATGAAGATTTATCAGGAAGTTCTTATTGATCGAGGATAAAAATAGTGAATAATGATGGTTCGGGAGGGATTCATAAGGGGGGCTTTCAATGGGAGAGCTTTGACGATTATGGGCGGTGGGGGGAGGGGGCATCCATCCCAGGAAGAGGTGTGCAAGGGGCGGGGAGGGGGGCTTCCAGGTGACGTAAGAGCTTTGATGGTGAGCTTCCAGGCATGGGGAGGATGTTGGCTTCCAGGTGAGGGAGGCAACTTCCATTCCAGGGGGGTGGATTCAACGGGGAGCTTCGAGCAAGGGGAGGAGGTCGACATGTTAGAGGAGCATCCTGACATGGGCGGAGGTGGTTAAGGAAGAAGGGAAGGTGTCTTCTTCATAAATAAATGGAGACTTAAAGGGTATAAATATAAAATATTTGACAGATACTGTCACAATTGACGGGAAATCAGATAGAAGTTAATGTAGAGTTATGAGTGTAAGAGTTAACTACTACTCAGGATCTTGGATGTAATTCATGATTATGCATAGCTATGATTATAATTACGAAATTACTTAGGGTTATGGATGTAAATATCCTAAAAGATTTTTATTTTGTTATTATTGCAGAATTTTACCTATATTTATATATAGTATGCCATATATATCCTATATATACCTATATATCATTATATGGTATATTATTATTAATTATTATAGATACCATATATATATTTTAAAAACATTAAAAAGGTCCGTTTTTATGGTTATTTTCTTATTTTTGGCATTTATTATATATATATATATTATATTCCTTATATTATATATATTCCCTTACATACATATTATAGATCTCTCTTTATTGTATGTATAACATTTTATAATAATAAATTAAAAAGAAATTTAAAATCATAAAATTAAAATTAATAAAAGAAGGCAATTATTGTATTTAATTAAAACTCACATACACATTGAGTGAAATTGTGAAATATATACACTTGTATTTTTTAATTATTCTGAATAATTCTTGCTATGTCTCATTTTCCTGTGTTCTACAGCTTACCTACTTATCAATAACATACTTGTTTTATAGGGTTATAATAAATTTTGATTTACACTTGCTTGCATTGCTTGATCCTTATATTGTGTGAGTTGATTGTTGTTTTAATCATTTGATCTTGGTGAGTTGTCATCACAACAACTTAGCGATCCCGCCTTGTGTGGACCATAAGACCGCTCCCTTAATTATAGTGGTTAAAACATGGCACTATTTCTGGGGTTAAATATATTAGTAACCCTCGTGCCTTTTTGTATTTAGTAGTAGGTCCTGTAAATATAAGCACTGCTTTATATTTTATGTAAAAATTACACGGACCCTTGGAACTTATTGTATATTGCACTTAGGTCTCGTGCCAGTTCATCTCACGTGATAGCCCATTTGAGGCAGGCAAATTGCAAGGAAATCCTCCTAGGTTTAGGTATTTAGGTTTAGTGTTTAAATATGTATTATGTATAAACCTTCAGGGTATTTTGCACAACAATCCTTGTACTTTATTTTGATTGCAAAAATACCATGCTAGGTATTTTATTTTATTTTGCTTTCTATTTTCATTAAATATCTCCCACACTTTATAAATTTTGGAAAACTTACAGAATATGCTTTAAATGATGTTGATGCACATCTTATTTGTATTTTAGCATTTTACTGCACTTTTTTAATTATAATAAATAGAATAGGAGTTATTTATTCCTTGATTACCTAGAAAAATACAAAAATGTAAATTCTGTTTTAAATCTCCAAAAAAATCAGAGTATATATAATACTATATAATATAACTTTAGACCAAAAATCACAAAATATACAAAAGAAAAAAACTAAAAACTGAAAACCCTAAAAGTATTATAAAAATTAGTAAAATTCTATAACAATCAAAAAATTTTGTTTCTATTTCTTATATATATTATAGTATATATTAGAAATAGTTTTGGGAATTCTGGACTTATTAGCTATTTTTAAAACCCAAAATAATTTAACCTCTATAGTATAGTTGTTGTTTTGTTATATTTAATATATTAAAAAATACCTAAAAATCAGCGAACCACGAAAATCATAATAATAGAGAAATATATTATAAAAATCAAAAATATTTATTTTATAATTTTTGTGTGTATATTGTTGTATTTTTAATATAATATTTCTTCTATACTTATTACTACGGTTAAATGGGGCCGCCCCCCTGGGCGGAGCTAACTTGGCTCCCCTGCCCCATTTCGCCCGCTTTTTTTTGTTTTGTTTAAAAATTCTTCTGTAGAATTTCACCACTATATCCCTCTATTATGTCATTCAAATTTCGTGCGAAACAAAGACTCCTACAACCTCCATCTAGATAGTCATTTTTAACGGTAATAGAATTGCTAAAAATGACCCCATTTGGATGGAGGTCGTATGAATCTCTGTTTCACGTGAAATTTGGATGACATAGTATAGGGACATATTGATGAAAATCCACGAAAGAAATTTTCAAAAAATATAAAAAATATGCGAAATAGAGTGGGGGGAGCCAAGTTAGCTCCCCCCACGGGGCAACCCCATTTTACCCTTATTATTATTAGTGTTATTATTCATAAGTACATTTATATTTTAAAATCTTTTAAAAATAAAAAATATTGTTCTGCATATATTTCCTGAATTTGAATAATTATTATATATATATCTTATATAGTTTTTATAATATACATCTTAATATATATATACACACACATATAGACACATATGTTATTACCTTAAAAAAGAAAATAAAAATGGCAAAATTTAAAAGAAATTAAAATTTTATTAAACTCAAAAATAAAAAATATAATACATTAAAAATCTATAAAAAATAAATATAATTAAAAATCCACAAAAATTCAAAAAAAGAAAAGTGCAAAATATTTATTATATAATTTTTTATTAATTGATAATAAACAACCTATCCGCGTCTTGCTCTTAGTGGTTTGTCTCCTACACTTGCTCTTTATATACATCTTTATGTAGGATATAATAAATTTCACCCCGCATTTCTTTGTTGCATTATCATACATTATTAGTTGATTTGTTTGGTGAATTGATTGGTTGACGTGTCGAGAGTCGAGAGAGGGTCGATACAACGGTTGTCGAATCTGACTTATCGGACACCGCATGCTCCTCCAGACCAGACGTTAGACACCTCTCATCGATCCGATTCAACAAGCTCTGATGAGTTCAAGTAGTCTGTTTTGATTAGCCCAAATGTCTAGCCACATAGCCTTTATATTTGGCTCAAGTCTATTTGGATCAAGATTCGAATCCAGATTCAATACTCATTTTTAAAATATGAGTAACTTTTTTCATACGAATTTAGACTTTAATATTTTTTAACTCATTGGAAAGTACTCGAAGAATATTACAAAGTAGAGTTTTTATTGTCTAATTTAGATAGTAGATCATGTCTAAAAATTAGAAATAGTGTGCTTTAATATTCGGAGATCTTACATTATGCTTGCCAGAAAAAACTTGTTGGATAATAATATAGTTGACCAGTGACACAAGTAAACCTATTTGATACTTCTATCTCTCTCCAAAAGAAAATCATGCTATTGTTTATGTAAATATATGTATGCTAAAAATATATATTTATAATGCATATATTATATATGCATTACTTGTGCAAGATATAAATGTAGGCATGCTTTACCAAATTTACCACCAAGATAAATATATGCATGCAACAACAAGCAAATACCCAAGTCCCTATCATGTAATTCATATGTACACATTTGCATGCAAAAATACTCATAAAAGTAAATAAGCTTGCCAAAATAAGCCAGTGCTAGATTTAACAAACTATTTTGATCCACTCCTTAGGGTCCGTTCGGTAGGAGAATAAGCAGGAATAAGGATGGGGAATAAGGGGAATAAGGGTCTATTCTCCGTTCGGCTGGAGGATAAGAATAAGGAGAATAAGGTGAAATAAAGGTAGGTAAGGTGGGATAAAGATATGAATAAGAGTGAAATAAGATGAAATAATGGGGAATAGTCGTACCACGGGGAAGTGTGTTGGGGGCTTATTCCCCTTATTCCATTCCTCCTTGTACCCCAAACAAACAGGGCCTTAGATTAATAAATTATTTTGATCCTCTACTTGCTAGTCGGTTGGGCCTTTCCATTTAAAATTTTGGGTCCAAGAATAGTTTGGTTTCAAAAGGCATTACCTTGAAATCTTAAAAGAAAAAAAAGGAAGAAGAAGATAATAAGGTGTTGCTAATACAAAATTTGCACCCAGTAAGTAGAGGCGGAAAGGAGAGAAACAGCAACTTAAGACTTCAAATTAACGACGCAAAAGATTCCCCCACTCACCGCCTACCTACCCACCTTCCTTCCTTCCCACCTCCGGGAGCGACGACCCCGACCATGTCCCTGCCGCCGCACCAGCTCGGCCTCCACCTCCAGCCGCCTCACCACCAGCCCTCTCCTCCCTTCCTATTCGGGTACGATATCGCCTCTTTACTTCTCTCTCCTCTCCAAACCCTAATTCTCCTCCTCCTGCAGGGCATTCGCCTCCGCTTCCACCTCTGTTGACGCCCCGCTCCTCCCCTTGCCGCCCTCTAACCCTTACCCCCTCTCGTGTAAGCAAAATTTCCCCTCTTTCTCCTCTCCAATTAGGGTTTATTTTGTTTGCTTTTGATCCCTGGAATTGGGGGCAGTCGTCGACGTGCTCGGATCGGACGGCTGGGAGGAGCCGGCCAGCAAGAGGTCGAGGGTTAACGAGCATTCGCAGGTCTCGTCGCTGGATCTCCTCCAGACGGGTTCCGTCTCCACCGGTTTGGGGCTCTCGCTGCTCGATGATCGCCGCCTCGCAGGCTCTTCGTCGGCCGATTCGCCGCTGTTACCGCTCTTCGGGGATGAAATTGGCAGGGAGATGCTCCGGCAGGACGCCGAGATGGATAGGTTCCTCAAAGTTCAGGTCTTTCCGGTTTTTGACATGATTTTGTTTAGGGTTTGGATCTATTTGGTGATTTCGAGTATAAAAGTTCAATTTTTTTGGAAAGGTTTGCAGATCGAGGCTGATTGCAATTTTGTCTTTAATTTGTTAAGTTTTGATTTGTTGGTCGGCCGTACACCGAAGGATTTGAGTAGTAATTTGATAGTATTTTGAAGCATTCGAGCGGCAATTTTCTTCTTTACCCCTTTTAGTAGCCTTGGAAAGATATGCACCACTGTCTTTACAACAAGCGTTCTCAGTTGAAATTTGGTTTTCAACTTTGTGGTTCAAATGGAGCTTGAGTTCATAACTTAGTACCTGTTATGATGATCCTATGTATCTTCTGCTATTCATAAAACCTCACGTATCTTATTAAATGATTATAAACTGGATAAGCAGTTTATGAAACCGTTTGTTTTGGTACGCCCAAATTGCAGGGTTCATCTTTTTTCATTGCTTTTCTTCTGATTTGTTGCCTGTTCAAAGCTTTCTGTAGACCAGGCTGTCACTTCAGTTTGTGTGTTTTACTTGTCTGACTAAACATTGTTGATGACATGGATTTGTATTTGTGCTTCAGGGTGAAAGATTGAAGCAAGCCATACTGGAGAAGATACATGCCAAGCAATTTCAGACCCTTGCATCTGTGGAGGAAAAGATCCTACGCAAGCTCCGCGAGAAAGAGACAGAGGTTGAGATCATGAATAGGAGGAACTCTGAGCTAGAGGAGCAGATGAAGCAGCTGGGTGTGGAAGTGGATGCTTGGCAGAACCATGCCAGATACAACGAGAATATGATCGCAGCACTCAGGTTTAATCTGCAGCAGGTCTTAGCTCAAGGCCGAGACAGCAGAGAAGGATGTGGTGACAGCGAGGTGGACGATACTGCCTCGTGCTGCAACCGCGAGGCAGTTGGCCTTCAGTCTGCTATGAAGGAAGCCAAGGGGAAGGAGCCAATGACATGTAAGGTTTGCAGGGCCAAGGAGGTGCGGATGCTCCTGTTGCCGTGCAGGCATCTGTGCTTGTGCAAGGATTGTGAGAATAAGATCAGCGAGTGTCCTGTCTGTCAGTCCTCTAAGTTGGTGGGTATTGAGATATATATGTAAGTTTGACCTCTTGTAATGGATACATTCCTCATTCCTCGTGGAGTCATCGTCCATGTTTGATTCGTTGGCTTAGGCCTAGTGCAATGTTAACTTGCCTTCTTAAATCTGCTTTTGCATATGTAATTCGAATATCGGAGTAGCGTATGTATCATAATTTTTGGTGCTAAAAAGTTTGAATGATAAACTGTGATAGGAAATCAAATCAGTTGATTTGGCAGGATAAATTTAGGCGTATTGAGCAGTGTAGGCTGTTGGAGTTAGATTTACCCTCTTATCTATGTTGAAGGTGAAATGGTCCCACGAAATGGAACCAAAATGCACCTGTTTCCGTGAAATATAGCACGTTATGTTGGAATTCTTCTCCTCAAGGATGGTGTTGGTCAGTTTTATGTTGCCATCAAAACACAGATACGAGAATTATCCATGCTACATTTCTTGATTATTACTTTCAGCCGCTAAGTAGCTAAGGTTCAAATAAAGAAGCATCATTCTCAATCTCTGTCAATTCTCATGTATACTTCCAACGATGACGTCCTCCCCATAGCTATTTAATACTATTAGCTGTTGCGCATTTTCCTGAATGTAAGCTATCACATCTGACAATCTCGTCTTCATATCCAGATTTTGATGCATAATCTAATTAAGCTAATTTGCTGCTCCTTGGAAGAGTGATTAGGCCAAAATAATAATCAAAGGATATGATTAACAATGGTAAGACTGATTATACTAACATTATGCGAACTCAACTTCCCCTTCTACGACGATATCCGTGGAATGTGCTCCTAACCAGCAGTGCTTCTCGACGAATCTCGATATTTACCAGTGAATGGGTACCTTCCTGGACTTATCTGATGGTGATGACTGATCCGTGCATATGTACGTTTGCAAAAATAAAAGAAAATGCTTTCATATTTTTAGTTCTTCATTTAGACGCATGGTAGAAGTCACAAGAAGTTACACCACATGCCGAAATGACAATGACAGCCTACATAGTGTCATAGTCTTAAGATAGTATTAGGAGATGCATGAAGTCGTTTCAGAATTTTACTCTTTTGGAATTGGAAAGTGTGCAACCGAGACAATTGGAGTTCTTCCTTTCGGTCCTAAATATAAATAGAACACATCAAACACATCATATGCATGGACCTGTTCATAGGATAACTGCACTAAAAATATCATATGCATGTGCTTGGTCATACAAGCCTTTGTCTAAACTCCCACACTTGAAATTTGACACCCTTCACAATGCAAATAACATAACATCTACTGGGAGAGATGCTGCGACAAATCAGACACAAATGTTCTCCAGATTTCGGTTGGCAGTTCCAGGAGTCGTGTGTTATGAGGTGAGACGCACAAATATTGTCCAAAGACGGTAAAGATGCACATCCAACATGAACTGTCGTATAACATATGACCATATCCGTTTGTGTCTCTCCTCTTCGAAGATTTAATTACCTGATAAATAAAATTGCTCTGTTTAACCGAGTCCAACGAAAATTTGAGCACTTGGCTACGAGACCCGCATTCCAAATCCAAGAATCCCAATGATCCCCTGAAAATTTCGTGAACAGCCTCCGAAATCACAATCTAACTGGTTGGCATCAACTGGCATCTATCTATCTACTGTATACAACAACGCGCCTCAACCAACCCAGCAAAACAGCAGCAGCCAAGACGTACTGTAATGAATTATTTAACAAAACATAGATCGACACATACATATAAAGAATTAAAAAAAGGCACACCAGTCCTCTTGATCACCATCAGAACATATCGGCGCTGTGCTGCTGCTGCGGGTGGCAAAGATACTGGAACTGGTACTGGTCGCTGCCGTCACTTTGGTAAACCTGACTGAGATCCCCACCATGTCCATGGTATCCAGTGGAGGCTGCCCGCTCCAGTGACTGTACCTGGGACTTGAGGAACTTGACGTAGTGGATGGCCTCATCCAGCATCGAGGCGGTGTCCATCTTGGTTCCTCCAGGGACCATCCGCTGCAGTATCCGGATCCTCTCGCTGATCCGCTCCCTCCGCAGCCGTGCCGCCACGCTCTGAGGATCCGTCGAGATCCTCACGTTCCTACGCTTCGGCGGCTTCACGGATTCCGGGTCTATATGGATCGGCTGCATGGCCGCTATGCGGAATATCATCTCCCTCATGGCCTCCACCGACACAGGCTGCTGAGCGTCTGCCGGGATCGCGCAGAAGCATTCTGGAGGGGTGTTGGGCGATTCCGAGCTGCTGTCACTCTGCATCATCATGGTGGTGTTGAGGAAGTCCATGTGGGATGATGGGTTGTGGGAATTGTACAACTCCAAGTCCATGGGGTTTAGTGGGGCGTGATCACTCTAGTTCTGGTGCAATTGTTGGTAGAGTAGTGGGGAAGTAGAGCAAATAGAGCGAGTGCCTAAATCTTGCAATGGAGTCCATTGCAGGAGGAGGAGGCACTATATATAACAACAACTGTGGGCTCAATCTGGCGGCAACTGTAAAGATCTCGTGCAGTGAAAAGATCTATCTTCAAGTTCACTGTGATAGTTGGGAAAGATCCAGAGCCTGGCTACTGTAGAAACTAAAGCAGTAAATGACAAGGTGCCGCGTATCTCACAATTTCCGAGGAGCGTTTGCGAGAACTTGTGTATGGACGCTGCCGAGGCTGCAGTAAGCATCATCATCATCATCATGGATCGCCCATAAATCAACTACTGATCTACTATTATTCGTGAAACATGAGCACAACTATAAAATTTAACTTCAACTCTCAATCTCTGTGCTTTCGAGTGTGCCTCAGTTATATTTTAGCATGCTTGGTGATGCAAATAAACGGGCTTGTCGTCTTAAGATCATATATATTGTTACCATCCGTTTAGAAAAAGAAGTTGGGAGGTTCAATCTTGCTAATAAATGCACGGTCGAACATTTTTGGAGCCTTGCGGTCCCTTGATGTGACAGGAATTGGTCTTTGTTTGTAGGTTACAGAGAAGTATCTATTTAATGCTTTCCTTTCTTGTACAACAGTAGAATACCTACGGCTACGGCTTTCATAGATTGCACAAAATTGCCGATTATCCGACTCAAACCACAATTAGAGAGAAATAATTAGGATCAATCGAGCCATCCGTAGAGTGGTAACATAAGGTAGGCCAATAATGCAAATGATACTGGTTGCACATTGGCACCTATTTAATCTCACTACCTACACTTTCCGAAGCTAGTAGCAACGTCCGTCCATCCAAATGATTAGTATTAAAATCCTATAAATTAACGCTTCCTTAGACAAAGATAACAAAGAGGGGTTTGATCATTTTTTTATCTTAAATACAAATCTTTGTATGTTTCCATGGCCTCCTCGTAAGCTTCATACACCTCTTTTTTTCATTCGAAAAATGACCCTCAGTTAGAAATCGACATATAGTTGGGATTTGGTTTACATAAATAGCCATACACACCATCTGAGAGATATAATATCCTTACTAAGTTTCCCCGAAATGAAATATTTGGTGTATATGCTTGCATCCGTTCATTCTCTTTTGAATTCCACAGATCCTGTACTTCAAAGAACTAAAGCATTAATTTCGGTTCAAAACTGCCCAATTTCATTGGTTTAATTACTTCCATTTTACACTGCGTTGGATGATAACTTTGAAATATTGAGTTAACATATAAATCATTCTGATGGTTAATCTAGTTGGAGTTACATAGTGGTAGTTTTAGTGATAGTAGAATATAACTAATAAGATTGGATGTTGGATTAAGATGTTGGATTAAGAGTATTTGAGTATCAATTGTGGAATTACTTTTGATAATTCACAGTTAAAAAAACAATCGTGTCTAATGGATTGAACTTTATGAGATGTTTGTGCGTCTTTAGTGTGAGGATTGAGAGCATTTAGGATTGGTAATCCTCAAGGGATTCGGCTCCTAACATAATAACAATTTAGTTGTATTGTATGTGGGGTCTTCATGGGAGCAAGACTATAACATTGTAGTTGAGCTATAAATAGAGGAGGTGTGGGCATTGCCTCCACATCACCACAAGAGACCACAAAAATATAATCCATAAATGGATCATCAATACAAGAGAAAATATTTGCATTTGTATCGATATACCACTCTTTCGATTTTAGAATTTTATTACTTGTATCCTTCTTAACTTCTGCAATATCAGTTACGCCCCTCCCTTTTTGCAAGATCACTTTTGCCCCTTTCTTACAATATTTATAGTTTTACCCTTCCGCTAGGGTAAAGTAAGAGCATAAAACTACTATTACAAAAGGGCATAACTGTAAATTAAATAGGAATATAGGGGCACATCTAATATTACAAAAAGCGGGACATAACTGATATTGCATAAGTTGAGAAGGGCACAAGTGATAAAAATCCTTCATTTTATAATATTTCTGGTGGGAGATGTGACGATGGTGAATATGCTATAAACAAATGTGCTTAAGTTCATATGAGCCAATTAGATGTTTTCACCTAGATAAATTTGGACATTGCATACGACTTTGCACACTCTTGAAATAAAAAAAGAATGTACAATTATATCATTTTCTTGTTGGAAAGAGATTTTAATTAGTTTTTAAATTTAATAAAGTAGTGACGTACGGAATATTATGGGTTTTTATTTAATAAAAACAATGTGAATATGAAGTGAATGTCATCGCAACCCACAATTTCTCGAATCAAAATAAATTATTTTAATCCAAAATAAAAGAAAATAAAATGGGACGTGCTTTTTATTTACCAAATATAGCTCCCAAGGTCGAACTCAAGGAGGCAACAATTATTAAGCGAGGATTATTAAATTAAAGAAAAAATCAATGAAAATAAAGAAGGAAATTCTAAGCAAACTACGTTGGTTTTTATGTTTTTCTAGCCTTTTAATTTTAGATGGAATTTTAATTTTAAATTTTTTATGTTTTATGATTTTCGAATTTTTTAGTGATTTTTAAATTTTGGAAGTTTTTGTTTTTTAATTTTTGAAAAAAAACAAATAAAAGAAATGTAAAAGGAAGAAACTATCACTATTTTTTATTTTTCAAATATAATAAAAATGACCAAAAAATTTAAATAAAAATATTTTTGTATTTTTGATAGTTTTTTACTGTTTTTTTAATTTTTTAGAGATTTTTAGATTTTTAGGATTTCAAAATCAATTAAAAACAAGAAATAAATCTAAAAGAAAAACAAGCAAATGTTTTTGGATTTTTAAAATAGAAAGTAAAATAAAAATGCTAGAAATGAATTTTTGTAAACAGAGTATTTATTTAGCTTTCAAACAGTACCAAAAATGTATTTTTTTTATTTTTTAATGATTTTATTTTATTTTTTAGCGTTTTCTGTAGTTGTATTTATTATTTTTTTAAATGTTTTCAAACAAAAATTAACTAAGATTAAAATAAATCAAAAGTCAGATATATGATTTTTTAGAATTTTTAAAGGATTTTTCAAAAGTTTATGATTTTGTTAAAACAAAAAGAGAATTTTCAATTGAATTTCAAATTATTAAAATTAAGAAAACTATTTATTTTTGAAAAAAAATACGTGTTATAAAAAAAGCAGAAGCTTAACTATGTTTTGCAATTTTTTTAGAATAATTAATCTATTTATTCACGCAAAACAAGACACAAAATTAAATGTTGAAAAACATGACCTAAATGCAATTATTTAAAGTTTGCATATCGAACTATAACAAAAATGTAAACTGTAAGGAAATAGACACAAGATTCCCAAAAAATATGTGCAACGCACTTTAATTTATACGCACCGGGGAATACTTGCAAATAAACAAAACAACACTGATTTTATTAACATATAAAAGTATAAGGGCAGTGATGCAAAATAACCACACCTATCACATATACATGCACGTGCATACAAAGGACATGGACTAAATAATAAATCTAGAAACTAGAATGATTGATTTATTTAAATTATTCAACAGCTATTTACAAAACATAAACTAAAATAAAATAGAAGGTAATGAAGGGCAAAAAGTACAATATGCCTAGGAGATATACATGCTAATCATGCGCACATGAAGCAGTGTGCGGCTCTGATCAAAGGAGACGATCTGATCCAACGGTGTATCTTTGGGTTCCAAGGAATGAAGGAGATCTAATCTGTAGATGTCCTCTTCAGTTCGGATGGATCTGACGTTATGGAGAAGAAAATCTATGAAGGTGTATGCTGATGAGGTTCTCTCGAGAAAATCTATCTCTTTTGTGCCCAAATCAAGGGTCCAAGACGCGAAATAGCTTCCTCGGATGAATCCACACTAGATGGTGACAATGAGGCACTCTAGATCACGCTGGGGAGAGATCTGAAGGTCCTCTTCTTAATGCAACACCTGAAGGAGTAATCAAGCTCCAAGTATGCCCTCTCCTCGCACCTGCAGATTATTGGACAAGGGTCGAAGCGTCGCGAGTCTTGGATGGCTATTAGTAGGCTGAAAATTGGAGGTGAAATGGTTGTGGATGAGGTTCTCCAAAAGTGGGCGGAGGAACGGATAACGAACCTCGGATCTGATTAGATATAAGGGTGATTAAGTCGGGATCAATGAATCGATAAGCATGATCGGAAGGGTGATGCATTGCAATGAAATCAGGTGTGGAATCGAATGAAACGAAGATCCAATCGAGAATATCGAATATTTGTAGGTGAATCTCTACTACTTGATATGAATCAAAGAAATGAAATTTATGGTTCTAGATGTTATCTAGGTGTGCAGAACAAGAAAGCAGAGATTGGCGATGAGTCGGGGGGTGCCGTCACCTCAAGATGGTTGTGGGGGGCCATTAAGACTGATCGCAACAACAGAGTTCCGTCCATGAGTTGGATCTTGTCGAATCGCACCTAATTTGTCCCTCATATAGTGGTTCTCAGACCCTATCACGATGAGGGAGCTATGAAGAGTGGAAGAAGATGTCGAATATGGATCAAACTAGGCTGAAAGGCACCCGGAATAGGTTTTATAGGTGTGGGAGTTTCTAGACAGATCAAAGGAGAGAGAGCAAACCAAAGCGCTAATGGAAAAGATTCGGATCTGACGAAAATGCCAGATCCAAATGCGCTAATCGATATTGAAATTAGTTGGAAAGAAGGTCGGATCTGGTGAGGAAAAATGGGAGAAAACGGATCAAAACCTGATTATTAGGACGCAAGAGAGGAAGGGGGAAGTTGACCTAGATCAATCAGAGTGCAGTCCGAATAGGACAAAAGTCACTACACGACAAAATAAATAAAATAAACAAATATTAAATAAAATAAATTAGAAAATGAATTTAAATTTAAAACTTATTAAAACAAAAAATGTTTATAATTAATAATCTATTTTTATTTTAATAGATTGAATAATTTAATTAAATAAGGTTAAATAAACAAAGCATTTATTTATAAGTATAATATATATATATATAGCAAATGGATTTTAAATAAACTTTTTACCAATAAATTTATAATTTAATATCTTATTTATTTACAAAATTTTCTAAGGATTTTATTCATCTTTTTATTTCATTTTTATGAAATAAATTATTAGGATAAATCAATAGAGATATCTACACTATACATAGTGGTACATATACAATATATACAATGAATTTATTTTTGTATGTTTTGATTTTTGTAACTTTTATTTACATTTTAGTTAGATGAAATACAATATCTAAGAATATTTTAAAGTATAATATGTATAAAAATTAATAAAAAATATATACGAGCATAAATACATGTACAATTATATAAACAACCCCCAAAAGCTATTTTTTATACCTTAACTCCACAAATTATGAAACGATCTTTATTTGAAAGATTATTTTATTTAAATATAATGAAAGTGAGTTTGGTTCAATTTGAATTCATATGGAGAAGGAATTGATCTTTTTATTCTTATTTTACGATTTTTTACGAGTTATAACTTTTATTCTATACAAAGTTTACTTTAGCAATTCTTTTTATTATTTAAACTACATTTTTATATACAACACTTATTAAGGAAAAAAATTAATTTGAGGTTATCTCATTGATAAATAAAATAGTATAAGATATTTACAAGATAAATAATGATGAAAATGTACATGATTTATACAAAATAAATAATAGACAATGTATACATTGTATTTTTGGGTTTTCTAATGTTTATAAATTATGGGAACTTTTATTTATTTATTTATTTCCTGTTTAATTTTTTGGAGATTTTCTACTTTTTTTTAAACATATATACAAATGTACATTATGTACATAAAGAGGTTTTCTTCTCGAGCTAGTAGATTATACCTCTTTTGAAGTATTATTGCAACCCACAACATCCTGACGTTAGACATTAGCAACAGTTGACTTGAGAAACACTTTCCACTTATTGTGACTGTGAATGTTTCCACTCATGTGTTTCCCCAAGCTAAAGAATTCTACCTCCTCACCGCCTCATCCATGAAGAGATACATGTAGAATTCTTATCCAAGTTAAGTCACTATCTAAAAGGGTCATGTGTGTGTTGTGAAATATTCTACTTAGACCAATCAAGATGACATGTGATCATAGTCTTATGGACTCAAAGAATTAAGTCACTATGACCTGAAAAGTCTCAACTCTAGTTCATATAAGGTTCCACTGAAATTAAGTGGATTAAGGTCTTAACCAAGCTCCATTCTTCGAATTTATTCCAGACTAATTTAAGCATCAATATCATTCTACACGCAAGAAAATATATACACAACAAATTTTTTTCAATGAAAAGAAAAGAAGAATCTTTTTCTAAGAGGTTTTTAGAGAACTCTTGCAATTTTTGATAGCTTTTATCTTTTTCAATTTTGTGGTGCTTTTAATAGACAATTATACATATTTACAAGAATTTTACAAGTTTATACAAGATTTTACAAAAAGAATTTTTTTATTTGCATGTTTTATGTACAAGTTTACAAGAGGATTTTATCTACATTTTATTGAAGGATTTTATATACAAGGCTTAATTACAAATTTTATACAAAAATTTTATATACAATAGAATTACACATAAATTACAAATCATTATGGCTTTTATCCACAAATGGATTCTACAAGTTTACAAATAATGTTTATACCCATAAGTTATATCCCACATGAAAAAATATTTTACCAAAAAATATAAACCATTTTACAAAAGTTTACAAAATATTTTAAAAATTATTTAGAATTTTTTTACAAACTATTTTATAAAACTTTTCAAATCATTTTACAACGAATTTTCAAAACTAATTTTACAAACTTTTTATTATTCAATTTACAAACAACTTAAAAGAACATTTTGCAAACATTTTTATTTTCAAACATTTGTACAATATAAATAATTTTGATATAAAATAATTTACAAAAATTTAAAATAAAATATTTTTACAAATAATTTTACAATAATTTTGCAAAAATAATTTTACGAAGGTTTTAGAAAATATTTTACAAAAATAATTTACAAAGCATTTTAAAAAACATTTAGAAATAATTTTCTAAAATGTTTTACAAAATAGTTTACAAAATAGTTTACAAATAATTTTTACAAACATTTTTCAAATCTTGTTTCAAAATATTTTTATTCCAATAGCCAAAAGTATGAGTTATGGATAAAGTATATAGACAATATATATGCCACCCTCTATAGTTAGGTCGAACTCTGTCTTCATAGTGACCAAGAAGCAACTAAGGAAGACATAACTTGTGCTAAGTATAGAAAAGTGAAAAGAATCCTATGCTACAATGACTCAAAGAATAATAAAAAGTAAAATGAATAGAAGTCAATAACCCCCCTAGACTTAGGATCGATCAATCCTAAGTATAGAAGACTGCAGAAACGAGGAAGATCGAGGAAGAGAATGTACACGATGTCAATGACTCAACTTGTCCCCCCTATATTTAAGGTAGGATCCCTAAGTACAGAAAAGAATGTTATCAATTGAGGGACAAGCGAGGGAACAATCAAAGAAATAAAAAATAGATGTTACCTCCCCTATACTTAGGGTCGGATGTTTCTAAGTATAAGAAACAACACAGAGGTAGAACAAAAAAGAAATATAAAAAACACAGGTTCAACACCACCCTATACTTGGGATAGAGTGCATCCTAAGTATAGAGAAAATCCTAAGCGAGACATGGGGTGTTAAAAAATGGAAGAAAGAAAGAAAATAAAAGAAAATATGGCTACACAAAGAGGGGGACAAGAAATTACATCAGGCTCGAGATGCAAAATATGAAAGTCAAAAGACACATCTCATACAAAATGGATCGTGGCAACATCAACGGTCAATAGGTCATAGATCACGAAAAGGCTTCAGACGCTGACTGTTGACCCGAAAGGCGGATTCATAAGACAACTCAGATATATCAGTGCTACCATTGTAGTACACCTTTTTTGACTATGTATGGGCCTTTCCACTTGCTTAGTAACTTCCCTGGAAATAACTTCAGTCTTGCATGCTAATATGTGTATCATGCCATTCTTTCAGTCTATTCTTATAATGCAGACTACTCTACAAGGTTGTATCATGTAACTCCTCCAAGGCTGCCAAATCTGCTCTCATCTGATCTCCTACACTCTCCGTATCCAATAATATCTCTAAAATTGCCAAAAATGATTGGTGCTTGATCTCAACCGGTAAGTGGCATGGCTTGCTTCGAAATGGAGATGTACCCGAAGGAGCCTTGAAGGAAGTCCTATAGGCTCACAAGACCAAATCAAAAAGCTGTGACCAATCCTTTTGGTCTAGACGTATAACCTTTTGCAATATCATCTTGATCTCTAGACGTATAACCTTTTGCAATATCATCTTGATCTCTCAGTTCGAAACCTCAATAAGGCCATTGGTCTATATGTTAAGGAGTAGCTACACGATAGTCAATGTTGAACTCATTAGCAAGGGCCATTACCTTTTTGTTGATGAAATGAGTACCTCCATCAGAAACTAGAACTCTAGGAACCCTAAATCTTGATATGATATTCTTCCTCAGAAATCTACAAACAATCCTCACATCAGCGGTTTGGGAAGGGATGACTTCAACCCAATGACTAACATAATCTATAATATAATATACTCAAATCCTTGAATCTTAGGGAGTGAGCCCATTAAATCGATACCCCATGCATCAAAAACCTCACAGAAGTGAATGGGCTACATCGTCGTCAAATATCTGTGTTCATAAGTACCCATCCTCTGAAAGTCAGTACACCTCTTCACGAATGCATTAACATTCTTGAAGAGTTTAGACCGACAAAAGCCTGACTGGAGCACCTTCTGCGTTGTCCTCCTCCCAGAATGATGTCCTCTTATCTCAAGCTTGCGGCAATAGGTGAGGACACTGTGGTGTTCCTCTTGAGGAATACAGTGACATTAGACGTTATGTCCCCTACATGGTAAAAGGTGGGATCCTCCCAATTGTACGACTTGGCCTTTGCAAGGAAGGTCTCAAGTCACGGCCTGGTCCAACCTTGTGGAACTTTCTTGGCAATAAGACATTTTACAATGTCAGCATACCACAGAAGTGAAGTGATAGAAAAAAATGCATCTTCTGGGAAAGTCTCTCTGACAGGTGTGGTCGTCTCAGAATCCTAAAGCAACTCTAATAGGGAAAGGTGATCCACCACCACATGCTTAACTTCAGGTTTATCCTTAGTCTCAATGTCGAACTCCTGAAGTAGAAGGATAAATCTAGTCAAGCGTGCTTTGGCATCCTTCTTATCCATGAGGTACTCGATGAAAATGTGATATGTGAAAATGGCCACTTTAGATCAAATGATGTAATCAAAACTTATCCAAGAAAAGACTACATCTAGATCTAAGGCATCAGGTGCGTGCAGTCATGATCTCGAATGGGAGAGACCAATCGGGTGCCTGAAGGACAGGTGCATGCACAACAGGATTCTTAAGAGTCTCGAATGACGAAAGACACTTATCATTCACAAGGAACTCAGTGTATTTCATGAGAAGATCAGTAAGCGATTGGGAAATTTGACTGGAGTCCTGAATGAACCGTCGGTAGAAACTATCATGCCCTAGAAAAGACCACAACTGCTTCAGATTAGACAGTGGATTGAGCTTCTTGATGATGTCTACCTTGGCCGAATAAACCTTTATGCCCTTGTTGGAGATGATATGATCAAGGATCGTCCCTTGAGTTATCATGAAATGACTCTTCTCCTAAGATAAGACAAGATTGGCTTCCACGGAGCGTTGAAAAACATGATCTAGACTAGAAAGGCACGCATCAAAATCATTGCCATAGATCGAGAGGTCATTTATTAAGACTTCCAAAAAATTCACCCACCTTGTCCAAAAAAATGGAAAGCGTGCACCTTTGGAATGTAGACGAGGAATTACATAAACCAAAGGGCATTCGTCTAAAAACATACGCTCCGAATGATCATGTGAATATCATTTTTCCTGGTCTTGGGAGCAATGGCCACCTGATTATAGGTCGAGTATCCATCAAGAAAGCAATAATGACTTTTCCCATCTAATCTCGCAATAATCTAATCAATGAATTGGGAAGTTACCCTTCTTGGTTGCCTAAGTCTATCGTCTGTAGTCCACACAGACTCGCCAAGAAGTTGGTACTCGAGTGGCAATCTCCTGTCCATCGTCATTGATAACTATAGTGATACCCATTTTCTTGGGTACCACGTGAAGCGGATAGATCCATTTAGAGTTGGAGATGGGATAGATAAAATCAATGCTCCACCACTTGAAAATTTCTTTTATAACCACCTCTCGAATATTCGGGTTCAGTTTGCGCTGGAACTCTTGAGATGGCTTGACACTATCCTCTAAAAATATGCACTGGGAGTACAGGGCCAGACTAATCCCATGGAGATCTGCTACTGACCATCTGGTCACCTAGCAATTTCTTTCAAGAATCTCCATCAAGCGAGATTATTGGTTCAGTCAAACCAGCAGAGATTATGTCTGGAAACATTTTGGGCTCACCTACAAGGAATTTGTAGGTCATGCTCTGAGGTAACGACTTCAGCTTTGGGTGGGTGGGAGTGGGTAAATTTGGCTTCCTAATGGTTTGCATGAATGCAACCATATATAAATGTGATAACTCTCTCTTCTCCTCTAAAACTAATGGAGACTACTAACTGATGAGTGACACGGGTGTATTGGCTCGGTCCACTTACTGGTTGTCGGCTATGTAGAAATCAAATAAGGAATATACTCATCAAACTCATGCCAATCAATGTCCATGCAGAGGGATCGTTGTCTGAATCACAAGATACAAAATCAATCTCAGCACCGAAATCTACTTCTTCAACCTCTAATGTATCCTGCTCCACGAGTATGCTATCCGAACTCTCATCAACTAGTCACTGGAAATCCGATTACTCTGAAATCATGACAAGAGAATGTGAAACTGGATCTGCCCATACTACCTCATCATTTGTAATCATAAAATCACACTAATGGTGGACATTTGTGCTAGCCATGTGAGCCCAAGGCGAACCATTCCTAAATAAATTTATTGTAATACATGTTATATCAATAAAAGTTATTGATTGTTTCACTCCCTTTCTGAGATTAAATGAATGAATGCACTATAAGGTCCCTCTGTACAATTAGGGTTATGTACCATGGCCGTCTTGATGATTATACAATTGTTGGTTCATTGATTGAATCATAGAGGATGGTGCTTGGATGAACATCTGAGGAGTTAGATTGAGGACTCATTAAGCACCGTCAAATGATTGTTAAGAGATGTTTTCCAGCCTGAGTAGGAGATGACAATCCTTTCTCATTAGGTTGATATCTGACCAACCTCTTGATGCAGGTCCTCTTCATGGGAATAGTGATTCGGAGGTGTCAGATTAGTTAGGTCAAAAGGTTGACTTAACGAGAACGAGATAACGTAAGTCATATGTTGAATACTGTCACAATATAGGCACACATCCTCTGAACAGAGATAGTTGTGTTACTATATGTCTGAGAGTGTACATTTGGCAGACCTATAGGTTGATGACCTAACCAATGTCTATACACCGGCAAGCTGGTGTGCATGTAAGGGTGTACGAGTGATACTATCTCTCAAAGGGATTATACAGGTTTACTTGTGAACCGGAAGACATGATCTCACTCATGAGGTATTAGTACCGATCAAATTCCATGCATGGACGTCGTGTTTTGGAAGCATGATAAGAATTTGAAGGTATGATATATTATTTGGGAAAGCATATGATCGATATTGATTCCCAATGACCTAGATTGAGAAACTTGATGATAATACCCTGAAGATGACATTATAAATTGATCTATATCTTTGGGTTTATCATAGGTCTTCCAGTATACATGATATACATGTATTGGTAATATCTGAGGGTGATGTGATCATAAACGATTGTATAACCATGATGCTTCCATTCTGAGGGAGTGATGAAACATGTTTGGATTTTAGTGACTCCTCTCAGTAGAAAAGTAATCTGATTTTGGTCCAAGTGTTAGATATTGATCTGAATGGGATTTAGATGCATTGAGAAGATTAGATTTATGGTCTTGATTTAATCAAGCATCTTTAAGAGGTCCATGAGATTTGGATTTGAGATATGATCTCAATATCCAAGTCACTATACGTGGAACAATACAATCGCCATGTCGTTATCTCCAGTATCTGTGGATAAAGCACATTATTCTTGAAGAGGTTCAAGAATAATTCCATTGTTGAATTGTATATAAGCATTGAGAAATAGATAATTAAATATGATTTAATTATCTCGAATGTTGTGAATTTGATTCGCATTATTGCGATGCATGAATGATCATCCAATATAATTAAATGAGATTTAATTATTATAGATAAAAATAATATGGATAGCAATATCCCATTATTCACATATGTTATAAATATGATTTATAATGTATTAGAGAGATTTTATTATAATTTATATTTTAGAGAGACCTATACTGGTGTGAATTGGATTCACATTGTCTAATTAATTGAAAATGTAAATCACATTTTATTTTGGGTTGTGAATGTGATTCACAAATTTCCAATGGCAAGATTGCAATATTCTCAAAATAATTATGAATTATTTTTGTAGAATATTTTACAACAAGTGTTGTTGTAAAATCATGGAGATTTCCAAAGAATAATGCAATCTCACAAGATTGCATGAGATTGCATGAAGATTCCACCCTTCCATATTCGAAGGGTGGAAGACCACGAATTCCTATATGGAAAGGGTGGTCGTCCACTCTTATATGGAGGGTCTGATCTCCATCCTAAAATCTCTATATATGCTTGATTTAATTAAGGATTAATTTATTTTGATTTATCAAATAAATTCAATCTAATTAAATTAATTGTTGTTGCGTTTTTACCAACAACATCTTGGCCAATGAAAGAAGCACAAATCAATCTCATCCATTGATTTTATGTAGTCCATGGATTGTGTTCCTTGTACTCCCAAAATCCTATATAAGAAAAGGTGCCCCTTGCCATCAATGGATTGTGATCCATTGATGGCACGTGCTCCGTATGTGCCATCACCCATCTCCTCTCTAGCCAGCTGCTAATCTACCTCCTATAACTGCCACTCACTACCCTTGCCGCCCGCAACCCGTTGCGCCTTCTCCCTCCTAGTATAATTGATGCCTCCTTCTCATATATAATTGAAACCACCGACCCTCAAGGTCAGTGACAACGATCGACGACCAGCATACGACGAGATCCGAAGGGGTAACCCCTTCATTGTTGTAGCTTTCCCTTGCAACCAAGCTCGTTACATGCCAACGACTCGAGCCAAGACCGGTGCTCCCTTTCGAGATCTTTCCCTAGGCATAATCTTCATCTTCTTCCTACATTTATTCCTTGTTCCTCTGCTTCTTACCTTATAATCGTTCACCACTTATCCTTCTTCGAACGCTCTCGAGCTCAACGCTTACACACCACCCTCAAGCTTCCCACTCACCATCTTCATCATCTTCGATCAATGCCATCGCTCGCACCTCTCCCCCAGCTATGCATCAATTTTCCTCCATCATTGTGCGCTTCCACAACCCCTCGGGCATCAAACCCAACATCTCTGCCTAGACTCCTAGGATGAACTCATCATCCACAACCGCTCCACCTTCCGTCGCCTCAGCTATCCAATGCCTCAATACCGCTACCTCTACCTCGATTAGCGGCCATCTCCATCTGATAAACCACATCACCATTGGATCAAGGGAATTCCATTGATCCAACGGCTTACGTGTTGCCATGCTTTTCACCCCAGCCTTAGTACGTCCCTCGAGGCTCGGGCTCTCCGAACCAACAACTCACGCACCACATGTAGGCTCTCCACCCGAGCCTGGCTCCGCCCTTCGAAACTCACGTGCCATGTGCATTGTACGTGTGCAATGGGAAAATTACACTTGAGCCCCCATAAGTTCCTACAATTGTGAAAAGAACCCCGCGAACAGAATCACGTGCCCAACACGTGGGACCTTGAAAATTTTGTTCCTGAACCTAAGAAGGTTTCCTTTATTACAAATAAGTCCCTCCATAGATCTTTGGGAAGAATAACTTTATTTTATTACATTTTAGTCCTTGGAATTTCATTATAGCATAACTTTCTCATTTAACTCTGATTTTTATGCATAATATGTTATTTTGAAGCTTGTTGAATGCTCTATCACTTTATATACCTTGTGGACAGATCTAGGACTCCTTATTAATGATTATTATTTACCAAACTTATGGATATATGGGGGTTGCATTTTGAATTATTTGTGCTATTTTAAATTGGGGAAATTATTTATTTATTTTGTAGGGGCTCTATTGACCATTTTAATTTGATTAATCGTGTTCTGATTATAGTGGATCATTCTTCTTGGATCTAACCTTTGCAGGACAACTCAATTGAGAAGAAATTTTATTTGATTTATTCTTTCTTGATAGATGGCCATTTTCTTTGAGTAACTTAACATTGTAGGGACATAATTGGTACCGATTTAATTTATTGCTCAATATTTTATATGATTAAACTTTATTTATCTAATGATTAAAATTGAGAGAATTTTGAGATCACTGTCTTTATTTCAGGATAATTTTTTATCTCCTTATTGATAGAATTATTCATTGATTAACCATCTTGCTTGCAGCTTGGATTCGAATTGAATAATTATTTCTTCAATTCATCTTTGATCAAATTTAGAGGATTAATTGATTATTTTAGTTAAGTACTAAATTTTATAATCACAGATTTCGAACTTCATCTCTATTTATTTTCATTGTATTTTCATCATTGCATTTTCATTTATTTTATTTCCTTTCACAAAAATTAGCACAAAATTTAATTAATTATTGAAATCAATTTAGAACCACACAACTAATGATCACCATTCCATGTGTTTGACCTGGGTAGGCTTGCCAAGTAAACAATAATCCACAATATTCAAAGATTGTGATTTTTGATGAATTGAAACGTGTCTCCTATAGTACAATGATCAATTATTAAAGAGATAAAATTTCACTTTATCAAATGGTGCTATCTGGAGGACACCATTCGTGAAAAAGAATCGCACAAGAGGTACTCCAATGTGGATTTTATTGGTCGACACTCTTTAGATATGCCTTTGATTTTGTACGGTCGTGCCCGATCTGTCAAAGGATGGGAGGGACTGTTGGATACAGAGATGAGATGACCATGCAATCGGTGATTTTTTCACGATGTTTTTGATGCATGGGGTATATATTTTATGGTTCCCTTTCCCAACTGTAATGGACATAAGTACATCTTGTTGGCAGTTGACTATTTGTCTAGGTGGGTGGAGGCTATCTCAGTCCGAGTTGTAGACAAAAAAAACTGTTTGTAAGTTTTTGAATATTATATCATGGCAAGGTTCAAGGTCCCCAAGGTTTTGATTTCTTATGAGGATAGACACTTTGCGAATCGAAGTTTTAAATCATTAGTTAAGGACTTGGGATTTAAGCATAGAATAAATCCTCCTTAACCCCCACAGTCTAACGGCTTAGCAGATGTTTTTAATCGTGAGCTAAAGAGTATTCTTCAAAAGTTGGTTTGTCCCGGTGGGAAGAACTGGTCACAACTCTTGGACCAGGTTTTGTGAGTCTATAATACAACCTATAAGACCCCACTCGGTACTTCACCTTTTCGGATGATCTATGGCAAGCCATGCCATTTGCCCATAGAGTTAATTCACAAATCACAATGGGAAATGAAGAAAATAATTTGGATTGTCACTTAAGGAAGCTATGATATGACTTGAACTTAAACGAACTTGTGGAGATCAGAAACCATGCATATGACAACATCTTAATTTATAAGGACAAGGTTAAGAAGTGGCATGATCAACACATTACATGCAACTTTGTCCCTGGACAAAAAGTGTGGTTGTTTAATGCCAAGTTAAATATTTTCCATGCGAATCTCAAATCTAAATGGATGGGTCCCTATGTTATTAATAAAGTGCATGGCAATGGAAGTGTAGAGATATCAAATCTCATAGATAGTGCACGCTCATTCCCGATTAATGGACAAATGTTGAAGCATTCTGAAGAGTCTAATGAAGATTTGGTTCTGGTAGAGAAGATCTCCTTCATGTGGGATATAGTACCAGACGAAAGACTCAATCGGCCCACGTGGACCATTCAATGCAACCTGTTACATGCATATCCATACCAAATCTACCTGGTCCCCCACTTGTAATTATCCGATCATACTTAAGCTAACCTGAGCCTAAGTATAGAAGACTGATACCATTGTGTATACATCATTTCTATTTTGTTCTTCTCACCCTCGACCTCCACATTTCTTACTTTCTACTGGCTTAGGCCCTCAAAAGCCAAAATATAGGGGGGCGAGTCAACTTCCTTTTCTTTTCACTCAACTATGCTTGGTACGAGCTACGTCTTCATTTCACTTTGTGCCATGAGGACATATCACAAGCTAAGTACAAAGGGTGTATACATATTCTGCATACTTTATCAATAGCTTGTACTTTTATTGTTTTAATAAAAAATCAGGTATGGGTACAAGTCATGTATTATGTATACTTTATTAAATTCTTTATGTAAATAATACATATTTTAAAAAAATTAAAATTTAGGGGGTATTAAAACCACACAAAAATAAATAAAAAATAAAAAAACTAACTTAAGTTTTTATCCCCTAACATTTTCACTGTCACTCAAGACTTGAGGAATGAAAGAAACTCAGGATTTTAAGATCCTTTGATGCGGAGTTAATCAGCCTTAGTCATTAGGGTTTGAGACTTAATAATCTACACTTCCCTAGTTTGAAAGATGTGAGTTCTATATTGTGCTCTTAATCTCTACCTCTAAGAATATGATCGGCACATTACTTACACAACTGCATGAATGATGAGATGAGTTAAGATTTTATTTGAAGAACTTGAACTTGAGATTTGAGTCTAGTCTTGATTTTATGATACCTGAGGATTGGATAAAGTCGATGAAAGCTTCATGAAACCTGAGTGTCAGTAAACCCTAGACAGTATGTGAACAAGTTCTCATGCTACCTTTTAATATTGACCTATGTTCCAGGGTGTGATGGAACTTAATAATTTGTTGATAAGTGTGCGGCAACTTGGTAAAAAATGGAGATAGCCAGACCTATATAGTTTCAAAAATTCAAAGAAAAAGCACAAAGTTACAAAAGGACAAATTCCACAAAAAGAGCTGAATATCTGGCGAACGTTCCCAACCTTTTCAAAGTGTCCACTTGGACCAAAGCGGTTAGGACCATGAGTCAGGCTAGCACCCAAAAAGGACTCTACATCATAAATGCTACATGTCTGGGTGTAGAAGGTATATTTGATGCCCAAAAAAGACATACCCCTGTGTATTCCTGAGAAAACAAGTGCACACGACTCTAAATTCTCTTGATGGACACATTGGTCAACAACCAAAAATATACATGTTGTGAGTAGTAAGACACTCAAGAGGACCCTTGTTCCAATGAGAGGAAAAGAAGAAAATACATAAACTGAAGTCCACCATCATCTGGCCTACCATTTGAACTTTCAAGTCCGACGAACTACTGAGATGGTGGATTGAATGCAAGAACTGATTTGTTCCCTAGTATTGAGGATTAGGTATTTAGGAGAGTCTCTCGAACTTGGACTTTGAGTGGCATTTCGACTTGACTCTCATGATTGCAGTACACACTAAATGTCATATCTCTTATACAATATGTATAGAGAGTCTGGTGATTAGAGAAGTTAAATTCCTTTTGAGTAAAGCCTGGTGGAGTTTAGAATTTTATGATCACTAAAAGCTAGGATTCTTAATGAGACAAGTCTTGAAATTATCACATCCACAGTCAAGAATTCAACCTTCTAACTCACTAAAATTTACTTGGGGACAACTAAAGATCTAAGTATAGGGGTGTGACGAATCTATTATTTATATGCTTTATATGGTTATTTTAGCAAAATCCCCTTTATAATTCACTAATTAAACTCCTTAAAATTAATTAAATAACATTTACTAACTGTTCTACTAATTAGGTTTAAAATATGTAAATAATTAACCCATATTTTTATCCTGATTAAGCTTATTATTCTATGTGTAAATAATATTTATTTTAACCTACATCTTTCTCTCTTATATTCTTTGATTAATTAACGGACTCGACATAAAGAATTAAAATCCATAAAAATCAGAAAACCAGAAGAAACATAAAAAATCGACATTGTATATTTTGTATATATTTAATCTTCATTGATTTTATTTTACCATTTTCTAACCTATAAAAAATCCATAAAATATAATAATTATGTATGTCTATAAATTATCTACTAATTAAATCAAATTAAAAATACAAAAAAGTCACAAAATGTAAAAATCAACATTTTATTATCTATAGAGTACCTCCAATTTTTTTGTACAAATTATACTCTTTTGATTTTGGGTCCTCCATAAAAATTGTAGATCTTATCGATACAAGCAACTTTTGTGTTGACCACTTTTTCGTTTGACTTCATTTACTATTTCTTTTCTATTTTTCTTCTCATTTTATTTTTTTATCTTTAATTAATTTTTATATTACATTTATTTAACCCTTAATTTTATTTTCATCATATTTTAATTTTTATTTATTTTATTTATTAACTTATATTAAATTTTCTCTCTCTATGTCTATCTCTTCCTTCTCTTTTTTGTTCTCTATCATCGTCTCTCTTTCCTCTCTCATCTATCTTTTCTTCTCTCCCTCTAATCACTTTCACATGTCACGTGACCCCTCACCCAACCTCTCTCTCTCTCTCTCCATGACACGTGCTCCGCATGTGCCACCACGCTTCTCCTCTCTAGTCGACCTCTCCTCCGCCTCCCATAACCACCACCAACTACTCCCGCTGCCTATAGCCGTTACACGGCCGTAGCACCTCCTCCCTCTTCACGTAGTGGTTGCGGCCTTCTCCGATATAACCGCAGCCACGCTGCACCTCGACAGCTATCCGCCTTCCTCCCTCAAGGTCGGTGACATCAGGTGACGACCAACATATGATGAGATCCGAAGGAGCGACTCCTTCGTTGCTATAGCTTTCCCATGCAGCAAAGCTCACCGCACATCTGGGACTTGAGCCAAGATCAGAGCTCCCTTCTGAGCTCTTTCTCAAGTGTACCTTTTATCTTCTTCTTACTCTCCTCCCTTATTCCTTTGCTTCTGCCCTGATCATTGTTCACAACTTAGCCTTCTTCGACCACCCTCGAGCTCAAACCCTCCGCACCACCCTCGAGTTCCTCGTTCACCATCTTTATTATCTCTGACCAATGCCATGGCTCGCGCCTCGCCCCCAGCTCTGCATCAATCTCCCTCCATTATCATGTGCTTCCACCGCCCTTAGACGTCAATCCCAGCAGCTCTGCCTTAAATCCTAGGATGAACTCCTCGGCCACAGCTGCTTTACCTTCCGCCGCCTCGGCAACCCACAACCTCGCTGTCCCTACCTCCGCCTTGATGAGCAACCACCTCCTCCTAATCATCCTCGCCACCGTTGGATCGAGGTAATTCCCTTGATCCAACAGCTCACATGTCACCACACCATTCTCCCCGAGCCTTGGTCCAAACCTCGCAGCTTGGGCCCTCCGAACTAATGGCTCACACGACACGTGTAGCCTCTCCACCCGAGCCCGCATTCTGCCCTTCGAACCTCCCATCCCACGTGTACTGCATGTGCGTGGTGGGAAAACTACACTTGAGCCTCCACAAGTTCCCACACTTGTGAAAAGACCTCTGCCAACAGAATCGCGTGCCCCGCACGTAGGGATGAGCATGGGCCGGGCTGGGCTGGTCCCTGAAGGGCCCAGGCCCAAGCCCATTTAAAAACTTCGGGCCGTGGGCCGGGCTTAGGCCCGTAAACTTTTTTTGGTTCGGCCCAAGCCCAGGCCCGACCCAATTCTTATGGGTCGGGCTTGGGCCGGGCCGGCCCATCTCCATCTATTATAGATTATAAACTTAGAGTTTCCGTTTAAAGTCAATCTCAATTTGAGTTAGACGTGTCAAAATTGTTTAAAATCTATGCCATAATAAATGTGAAACAACTAAAATTCAATTCTACCGTAGATGATTTCTTATTTTATAGAAGTGCACTCAATGTTAGATACCATGGACGTCTCACATTATAGAAATTGAAAGAGTGAACCAAACTTACTCAGTTAACAACAACAGGTGCACAAGGTACTGCATGTTAAAAAAATGGGTATAATACCCATATTGGGTAAAGGTTCAATAATAGAAAATATTTTGATGGAAAAAATAAATACTAACAAATTGAAGAATAACCAACATAATCTAAATCATAGACTAATTAAGGGGAAATAATTTTGAAATATAATCATTATCAACTCATATACCCGCACCCGACTTTCTTGAATTATAAACATTGTATGAAGACATGATACATGAACAGAGTGTGCGTGCAACATGTGAGAGTTTCCAGGCATGTAGGATATGGGAAGGGTACGGGCCCTCTTCGGGTTGGGCCCATGGGATGGGTCGGGCTGGGCCGAGCCAAGCCCAAGCCCGACCCAAAAAAGTTTTGGGCCTAAATATTGGGCCCAAGCCCGGCCCAATGTTCGTTTGGGCTTGGGCCGGGCCGGGCTTTTTGGACTGGGCTTCGGGCTGGGCCAGGCCGGCCCAGCAACCCAATGCTCATCCCTACCCGCACGTAGGACACTGGAAATTTGCACCCAAACCCAGGCGGGTTCCCTTTATTGTAGATAAGCCCCTATAGGGACCTTTTGGGAAGAAAACTTTATTTTAATTTCAATTTAGTCCTTAGATTTTCATTATAACATAATTCTCTCTTTTGAACTTCGATTTTTATGTATAATATGTTGTTTTTAAGCTTGTTGAATGCTCTTCTACCTTATATATCTTATGGAAAGATCTAAGGCTGTCTATTGATTATTGTTATTTACTAAACCTATGGATATATAAAGGCTATATTTTGACTTATTTGTGCTATTCTAAATTGAGGAAATTGCTGATTTATTTTCCAGGGACTCTATTAAGTATTTTAATTTGATTAATCTTCTTCTGATTATTGTGGATTATTCTTTGAGGATTTAATCTTTGCAGGACAACTCAATTGATAAGAAATTTGATTTGATTAATTCTTTCTTGATAGATGATAATTTTCTTCGAGTAATTAAACTTTGTAGGGGCATAATTGGTACAAATTTAATTTATTTCCCAATATTTTATATGATCTAACACTATTTATGTGAGGATTAAAATCAAGAGAATTTTGAGATCAGTGTCTATATTTGAGGATAATTTTTGATCTCCTTAATTATTGAATTATTCATTGATTAACCATCTTGCTTGCATCTTGGATTCGAATTGAATAATTATTTCTCGAATCCTTCCGTGATCAATTTTTGTGGATCAACTGATTATTTTAGTTAAGGATTTAAATTTATAATGACATATTCTAAAATTCTTATATATTTATTTTCATTGCATTTTCATTTCACTTTATTTCCTTCCACAAAAATTAACACAATATTTAATTAATTTTTGAAATCAATTTAGAATCACGAAACTAAAGATCATTATTCCCTATGTTCGACCTTGGTAGACTTGCCAAGTAAAAAATGTTCCATGATATTCAAAGATTGTTGTTTTTAACGAATTGAAATCTAACTCCTATACTACATTTATCGATTATTAAAGAGATAAAATATCACTTCATTAGGACTCCATCATTGAGTCCTAGACCTTTCTGAAAATTCCAGCACATGAAAAAGGTTCCGAGGAGTCTTCTGGGTCTGGGTGCGTGGAAAACAATGGTAAGAGTTACTAAGGAGGATGGATCGAAACTCATTCGAGGGCGATTCTTAGAGTGTTGTTCCTGACACTCCCATAATCGTTCGACTAAGAACCTTCATCCTGAGCATTAGTAACCCTTTGATCGAAGCATCATAAACCATCAGATCTTTGTTGGAGATCTAATCTCAACCATCCAAGCGAACCCTCATTGTTCCTCTAGAGTGTGACACATGTCAAGTGAACCAGATCCAGCCATCCACACATGCACATAGGGGTATTTTTCATACTCTACCTCCCGATTTTTGTATTTTATTTTTATCCATTAAAATTTCAATTGTAGTTCAATTTTTTTGTAATATTTACTCTTAGGATCCTAGTCTTTTAACATTTTCATCTAGGTCCAAGACACATCACCTCATGTGCGCCTATACGTGAGAGGGCTGGGCATTTTGCATTAGACCCTCTCCGAATTTTGGGTTTATTTTGAATCCAAAAAAACTTTGAATATTTTTGTGGGGAAATTGCAACAAGGACCTAGAACTTTCTGTATATTAAATAAACACCCTTACAAATGCATTTTATATGGGATAAATATGGGATTTTCACATGTATGCCCCTAGACTTTTGCAGGGTGTTCTAAAATGCATGAAAATTTTTATATATTGCAAAAGGACACTAATAATATTGCATTTTCTTTTTGTTTCTTTTATTTTTATTAAGTGCCTTTGATTCGATAAAAATTCTAAGAAAATTAGGATAGAGGCTTGATATTTAACTTTATCACATGTATTTTTGTGGAGGTTTTTTTTATATTTTTCAATTTATTAAAATTTTAAAATAAACATTTATTTATTGTTTGATTAGAAAAATAGAAAATTAGAAAGTAACCTCTGGAAATTCTAAAAAAAAATAGACTACCTTTATTACTATGTTTTGTAACTCCAGATAAAAAATCACTAAAAATTGAAAAGAAAAATAGTAAAAATATAAAACCCCAAATATCATATAAAAATCAATAAAAAATTATACAAAGTACATCTTGTTGATGCATGGGGTATATATTTTATGATTCCCTTTCCCAACTGTAATGGACATAAGTACATCTTGTTGGCAGTTGACTATTTGTCTAGGTGTGTGGAGGCTATCTCAGTCCGAGTTGTAGACAAAAAAAATGTTTGTAAGTTTTTGAATATTATATCATGGCAAGGTTCAAGGTCCCCAAGGTTTTGATTTCTTATGAGGATAGACACTTTGCGAATCGAAGTTTTAAATCATTAGTTAAGGACTTGGGATTTAAGCATAGAATAAATCCTCCTTAACCCCCACAGTCTAACGGCTTAGCAGATGTTTTTAATCGTGAGCTAAAGAGTATTCTTCAAAAGTTGGTTTGTCCCGGTGGGAAGAACTGGTCACAACTCTTGGACCAGGTTTTGTGAGTCTATAATACAACCTATAAGACCCCACTCGGTACTTCACCTTTTCGGATGATCTATGGCAAGCCATGCCATTTGCCCATAGAGTTAATTCACAAATCACAATGGGAAATGAAGAAAATAATTTGGATTGTCACTTAGGGAAGCTATGCTATGACTTGAACTTAAACGAACTTGTGGAGATCAGAAACCATGCATATGACAACATCTTAATTTATAAGGACAAGGTTAAGAAGTGGCATGATCAACACATTACATGCAACTTTGTCCCTGGACAAAAAGTGTGGTTGTTTAATGCCAAGTTAAATATTTTCCACGCGAATCTCAAATCTAAATGGATGGGTCCCTATGTTATTAAGAAAGTGCATGGCAATGGAAGTGTAGAGATATCAAATCTCATAGATAGTGCACGCTCATTCCCGATTAATGGACAAATGTTGAAGCATTCTGAAGAGTCTAATGAAGATTTGGTTCTGGTAGAGAAGATCTCCTTCATGTGGGATATAGTACCAGACGAAAGACTCAATCGGCCCACGTGGACCATTCAATGCAACCTGTTACATGCATATCCATACCAAATCTACCTGGTCCCCCACTTGTAATTATCCGATCATATTTAAGCTACCCTGAGCCTAAGTATAGAAGACTGATACCACTGTGTATACATCATTTCTATTTTGTTCTTCTCACCCTCGACCTCCACATTTCTTACTTTCTACTGGCTTAGGCCCTCAAAAGCCAAAATATAGGGGGGCGAGTCAACTTCCTTTTCTTTTCACTCAACTATGCTTGGTACGAGCTACTTCTTCATTTCACTTTGTGCCATGAGGACATATCACAAGCTAAGTACAAAGGGTGTATACATATTCTGCATACTTTATCAATAGCTTGTACTTTTATTGTTTTAATAAAAAATCAGGTATGGGTACAAGTCATGTATTATGTATACTTTATTAAATTCTTTATGTAAATAATACATATTTTAAAAAAATTAAAATTTAGGGGGTATTAAAACCACACAAAAATAAATAAAAAAACTAACATAAGTTTTTATCCCCTAACATTTTCTCTGTCACTCAAGACTTGAGGAATGAAAGAAACTCAGAATTTTAAGATCCTTTGATGCGGAGTTAATCAGCCTTAGTCATTAGGGTTTGAGACTTAATAATCTACACTTCCCTAGTTTGAAAGATGTGAGTTCTATATTGTGCTCTTAATCTCTACCTCTAAGAATATGATCGGCACATTACTTACACAACTGCATGAATGATGAGATGAGTTAAGATTTTATTTGAAGAACTTGAACTTGAGATTTGAGTCTAGTCTTGATTTTATGATACCTGAGGATTGGATAAAGTCGATGAAAGCTTCATGAAACCTGAGTGTCAGTAAACCCTAGCCAGTATGTGAACAAGTTCTCATGCTACCTTTTAATATTGACCTATGTTCCAGGGTGTGATGGAACTTAATAATTTGTTGATAAGTGTGCGGCAACTTGGTAAAAAATGGAGATAGCCAGACCTATATAGTTTCAAAAATTCAAAGAAAAAGCACAAAGTTACAAAAGGACAAATTCCACAAAAAGAGCTGAATATCTGGCGAACGTTCCCAACCTTTTCAAAGTGTCCACTTGGACCAAAGCGGTTAGGACCATGAGTCAGGCTAGCACCCAAAAAGGACTCTACATCATAAATGCTACATGTCTGGGTGTAGAAGGTATATTTGATGCCCAAAAAAGACATACCCCTGTGTATTCCTGAGAAAACAAGTGCACACGACTCTAAATTCTCTTGATGGACACATTGGTCAACAACCAAAAATATACATGTTGTGAGTAGTAAGGCACTCAAGAGGACCCTTGTTCCAATGAGAGGAAAAGAAGAAAATACATAAACTAAAGTCCACCATCATCTGGCCTACCATTTGAACTTTCAAGTTCGACGAACTACTGAGATGGTGGATTGAATGCAAGAACTGATTTGTTCCCTAGTGTTGAGGGGTATTTAGGAGAGTCTCTCGAACTTGGACTTTGAGTGGCATTTCGACTTGACTCTCATGATTGCAGTACACACTAAATGTCATATCTCTTATACAATATGTATAGAGAGTCTGGTGATTAGAGAAGTTAAATTCCTTTTGAGTAAAGCCTGGTGGAGTTTAGAATTTTATGATCACTAAAAGCTAGGATTCTTAATGAGACAAGTCTTGAAATTATCACATCCACAGTCAAGGATTCAACCTTCTAACTCACTAAAATTTACTTGGGGACAACTAAAGATCTAAGTATAGGGGTGTGACGAATCTATTATTTATATGCTTTATATGGTTATTTTAGCAAAATCCCCTTAATAATTCGCTAATTAAACTCCTTAAATTAATTAAATAACATTTACTAACTGTTCTACTAATTAGGTTTAAAATACGTAAATAATTAACGCATATTTTTATCCTGATTAAGCTTATTATTCTATGTGTAAATAATATTTATTTTAACCTACATCTTTCTCTCTTATATTCTTTGATTAATTAACGGACTCGACATAAAGAATTAAAATCCATAAAAATCAGAAAACCAGAAGAAACATAAAAAATCGACATTGTATATTTTGTATATATTTAATCTTCGCTGATTTTATTTTACCATTTTCTAACCTATAAAAAATCCATAAAATATAATAATTATGTATGTCTATAAATTATCTACTAATTAAATCAAATTTAAAATACAAAAAAGTCACAAAATGTAAAAATCAACATTTTATTATCTATAGAGTACCACCAATTTTTTGTACAAATTATACTCTTTTGATTTTGGGTCCTCCATAAAAATTGTAGATCTTATCGATACAAGCAACTTTTGTGTTGACCACTTTTTCGTTTGACTTCATTTACTATTTCTTTTCTATTTTTCTTCTCATTTTATTTTTTATCTTTAATTAATTTTTATATTACATTTATTTAACCCTTAATTTTATTTTAATTTTATTTTCATCTTATTTTAATTTTTATTTATTTTATTTATTAACTTATATTAAATTTTCTCTCTCTATGTCTATCTCTTCCTTCTCTTTTTTGTTCTCTATCATCGTCTCTCTTTCCTCTCTCATCTATCTTTTCTTCTCTCCCTCTAATCACTTTCACATGTCACGTGACCCCTCACCCAACCTCTCTCTCTCCATGACACGTGCTCCGCATGTGCCATCACGCTTCTCCTCTCTAGTCGACCTCTCCTCCGCCTCCCATAACCACCACCAACTACTCCCGCTGCCTATAGCCGTTACACGACCGTAGCACCTCCTCCCTCTTCACGTAATGGTTGCGGCCTTCTCCGATATAACCGCAGCCACGCTGCACCTCGACAGCTATCCGCCTTCCTCCCTCAAGGTCGGTGACATCAGGTGACGACCAACATATGATGAGATCCGAAGGAGCGACTCCTTCGTTGCTATAGCTTTCCCATGCAGCAAAGCTCACCGCACATCTGGGACTTGAGCCAAGATCAGAGCTCCCTTCTGAGCTCTTTCTCAAGTGTACCTTTTATCTTCTTCTTACTCTCCTCCCTTATTCCTTTGCTTCTGCCCTGATCATTGTTCACAACTTAGCCTTCTTCGACCACCTCGAGCTCAAACCCTCCGTACCACCCTCAAGTTCCTCGTTCACCATCTTTATTATCTCTGACCAATGCCATGGCTCGCGCCTCGCCCCCAGCTCTGCATCAATCTCCCTCCATTATCATGTGCTTCCACCGCCCTTAGACGTCAATCCCAGCAGCTCTGCCTTAAATCCTAGGATGAACTCCTCTGCCACAGCTGCTTTACCTTCCGCCGCCTCGGCAACCCACAACCTCGCTGTCCCTACCTCCGCCTTGATGAGCAACCACCTCCTCCTAATCATCCTCGCCACCGTTGGATCGAGGTAATTCCCTTGATCCAACAGCTCACATGTCACCACACCATTCTCCCCGAGTCTTGGTCCAAACCTCGCAGCTTGGGCCCTCCGAACTAATGGCTCACACGACACGTGTAGCCTCTCCACCCGAGCCCGCATTCTGCCCTTCGAACCTCCCATCCCACGTGTACCGCATGTGCGTGGTGGGAAAACTACACTTGAGCCCCCACAAGTTCCCACACTTGTGAAAAGACCTCTGCCAACAGAATCGCGTGCCCCGCACGTAGGGATGAGCATGGGCCGGGCTGGGCCGGTCCCTGAAGGGCCCAGGCCCAAGCCCATTTAAAAACTTCGGGCATTGGGCCGGGCTTAGGCCCGTAAACTTTTTTTGGTTCGGCCCAAGCCCAGGCCCGGCCCAATTCTTATGGGTCGGGCTTGGGCCGGGCCGACCCATCTCCATCTATTATAGATTATAAACTTAGAGTTTCCGTTTAAAGTCAATCTCAATTTGAGTTAGACGTGTCAAAATTGTTTAAAATCTATGCCATAATAAATGTGAAACAACTAAAATTCAATTCTACCGTAGATGATTTCTTATTTTATAGAAGTGCACTCAATGTTAGATACCATGGACGTCTCACATTATAGAAATTGAAAGAGTGAACCAAACTTACTCAGTTAACAACAACAGGTGCACAAGGTACTGCATGTTAAAAAAATGGGTATAATACCCATATTGGGTAAAGGTTCAATAATAGAAAATATTTTGATGGAAAAAATAAATACTAACAAATTGAAGAATAACCAACAGAATCTAAATCATAGACTAATTAAGGGGAAATAATTTTGAAATATAATCATCATCAACTCATATACCCGCACCCGACTTTCTTGAATTATAAACATTGTATGAAGACATGATACATGAACAGAGTGTGCATGCAACATGTGAGAGTTTCCAGGCATGTAGGATATGGGAAGGGTACGGGCCCTCTTCGGGTTGGGCCCATGGGATGGGTCGGGCTGGGCCGAGCCAAGCCCAAGCCCGACCCAAAAAAGTTTTGGGCCTAAATATTGGGCCCAAGCCCGGCCCAATGTTCATTTGGGCTTGGGCCGGGCCGGGCTTTTTGGACTGGGCTTCGGGCCGGGCCGGGCCGGCCCAGCAGCCCAATGCTCATCCCTACCCGCACGTGGGACACTAGAAATTTGCACCCAAACCCAGGCGGGTTCCCTTTATTGTAGATAAGCCCCTATAGGGACCTTTTGGGAAGAAAACTTTATTTTAATTTCAATTTAGTCCTTAGATTTTCATTATAACATAATTCTCTCTTTTGAACTTCGATTTTTATGTATAATATGTTGTTTTTAAGCTTGTTGAATGCTCTTCTACCTTATATATCTTATGGAAAGATCTAAGGCTGTCTATTGATTATTGTTATTTACTAAACCTATGGATATATAAAGGCTATATTTTGACTTATTTGTGCTATTCTAAATTGAGGAAATTGCTGATTTATTTTCCAGGGACTCTATTAAGTATTTTAATTTGATTAATCTTCTTCTAATTATTGTGGATTATTCTTTGAGGATTTAATCTTTGCAGGACAACTCAATTGATAAGAAATTTGATTTGATTAATTCTTTCTTGATAGATGATAATTTTCTTCGAGTAATTAAACTTTGTAGGGGCATAATTGGTACAAATTTAATTTATTTCCCAATATTTTATATGATCTAACACTATTTATGTGAGGATTAAAATCAAGAGAATTTTGAGATCAGTGTCTATATTTGAGGATAATTTTTGATCTCCTTCATTATTGAATTATTCATTGATTAACCATCTTGCTTGCATCTTGGATTCGAATTGAATAATTATTTCTCGAATCCTTCCGTGATCAATTTTTGTGGATCAACTGATTATTTTAGTTAAGGATTTAAATTTATAATGACATATTCTAAAATTCTTATATATTTATTTTCATTGCGTTTTCATTTCACTTTATTTCCTTCCACAGAAATTAACACAATATTTAATTAATTTTTGAAATCAATTTAGAATCACGAAACTAAAGATCATTATTCCCTATGTTCGACCTTGGTAGACTTGCCAAGTAAAAAATGTTCCATGATATTCAAAGATTGTTGTTTTTAACGAATTGAAATCTAACTCCTATACTACATTTATCGATTATTAAAGAGATAAAATATCACTTCATTAGGACTCCATCATTGAGTCCTAGACCTTTCTGAAAATTCCAGCACATGAAAAAGGTTTCGAGGAGTCTTCTGGGTCTGGGTGCGTGGAAAACAATGGTAAGAGTTACTAAGGAGGATGGATCGAAACTCATTCGAGGGCGATTCTTAGAGTGTTGTTCCTGACACTCCCATAATCGTTCGACTAAGAACCTTCATCCTGAGCATTAGTAACCCTTTGATCGAAGCATCATAAACCATCAGATCTTTGTTGGAGATCTAATCTCAACCATCCAAGCGAACCCTCATTGTTCCTCTAGAGTGTGACACATGTCAAGTGAACCAGATCCAGCCATCCACACATGCACATAGGGGTATTTTTCATACTCTACCTCCCGATTTTTGTATTTTATTTTTATCCATTAAAATTTCAATTGTAGTTCAATTTTTTTGTAATATTTACTCTTAGGATCCTAGTCTTTTAACATTTTCATCTAGATCCAAGACACATCACCTCATGTGCGCCTATACGTGAGGGGGCTGGGCATTTTGCATTAGACCCTCTCCGGATTTTGGGTTTATTTTGAATCCAAAAAAACTTTGAATATTATTGTGGGGAAATTGCAACAAGGACCTAGAACTTTCTGTATATTAAATAAACACCCTTACAAATGCATTTTATATGGGATAAATATGGGATTTTCACATGTATGCCCCTAGACTTTTGCAGGGTGTTCTAAAATGCATGAAAATTTTTATATATTGCAAAAGGACACTAATAATATTGCATTTTCTTTTTGTTTCTTTTATTTTTATTAAGTGCCTTTGATTCGATAAAAATTCTAAGAAAATTAGGATAGAGGCTTGATATTTAACTTTATCACATGTATTTTTGTGGAGGTTTTTTTTTATATTTTTCAATTTATTAAAATTTTAAAATAAACATTTATTTATTGTTTGATTAGAAAAATAGAAAATTAGACAGTAACCTCTGGAAATTCTAAAAAATTTAGACTACCTTTATTACTATGTTTTGTAACTCCAGATAAAAAATCACTAAAAATTGAAAAGGAAAATAGTAAAAATATAAAACCCCAAATATCATATAAAAATCAATAAAAAATTATACAAAAATCCCAAAAACATTTATTTCTATTTGTGCTTTTATCAATATTATATGTTATATATTAAAAATAGTTTTGGAAACTTTTGAGATATTTATCTATATTTAAAGGGATTTTACACCTATGTCCCTGAGTAATTTTGCAATAACATTCATAACCATGTATGATTGCGAATTACATGAGAAACCTCGAGTAATACTTAAATCTTACATGACTTAACCCTATGTTATGTTCCGTTTGAGATATCCGTTATATTTAACGGTTTCCATTGAAAAGACAGAAATGCCCATGATATTCATCTTATTTGCAAAACATGTCATCCAGAGTTCCTTCTGGAAGCCCCTGTCCCCCACGCTGAGCTACTCTACGAAGCCTCCCACCGCCGAGCTCCTCCGAACCCCCATCCAGCCCCGTCTCCGTCGCCACGCCAGAGCTCCTCCCTCTCGGAAGCCTCTCCCCCACACCCCGCCGAGCTGAGCCTCCCCTGCCTAAACCCGCCGTCCTGCTCACCCCCTGATGAATACTCATTCATCACTCTTTATTCTTATATTTTAGCTACAAAAACCTTTGCAAATACATGTAGATATGTGTAAATAGGAATAATTACCAAAAGCATGCATTGTGTAAAAACCTATAATTAGCATGTTTTTGTGCAAAAATAAAAGAATAAAGATTAAAAAGAAAAAAAGAGGGAAATATTTAGAATAAATATTGAGCAACCTAACCCAAGGGAGGGCTCAGTATGGGCCTGACCGCATAAAAGCCAAAGTAGAGGGAGATAGGGGCTCATGTGTAAATATTTATGTAAATAAAATATAGATATTTTCCCCACCAAAAATATGCTTGTAAATACTTGTATATATTTATAAAATATAAAAATCAAAAAGAATTAAAACACCCCTTTTCATCTTGTATATAAACCACCCTTCTATATTTATTTGACCTTGTAAATAAATAAAATTACTTTCCATAATTTTTGTAAATAGTCTATGTTATATATTGTAAATAAATAAAATAAAAACAATTAAAATCAAAACCAAATAAAAATAGCAAAATTAAAAATACAACAATACATTGTACATATACCATGTATATAAATGTATATATGTATTTATTTTATTCATGTATATAAATAATAAAAATAAAATAAAAACACCCTTTTATTCCTTATTTTATAATATAAATAAATAAAATATAAAATAGGAATAAAATTGCATTAAAATAATAATTTAAAAATCAAAAATCAAAAACCCTAATTGTGTACATATACCTATATAGTACATACTATGTATATAGCTTATTTTTATTTCCCAAAAATTAATTAAAAATCACTAAAAAATAGAAACAATAAAATAAAAATATTTTGTGTTTTGAGTTTTTGCAAATTCGGCCCCTAGCTACCTTTATTTTTCATTTTAAGATCCTGCCACGTGGCCGATTTCCATTGGGTCCTGGGGATGTTGACCGCCCGGTCAACTACCCCCCCAGGACCACCTTCTGCGGATGCAAGCGCCCGACCCGATTTCTCAAAATTATACCCGCTTGATCCGACACCCATTTCCCTAAACCCCAGGTCCGAATCCTTAATCGTTCATCCGACATCCTCGTCGGAGCCGCTCCCTCGGGATCCGCGCGCTCCTGAGCTTGCCCGGACCCATCTTTCTCGGACCCCTAGCCGTATATAGCTGCAGCTCCGCCACTCGATTGCTCATCTTTGGCCATTCGCCTCCTTCACCTGTGAGCTCCAGAGAGACCGCGAGAGTGACAGCTTGCGCCTCGACCTGTCGCAGCGAGGAGAGGAGGAGGACCCATCGATCCGGCGAGCGCAGCCGCCGCAGCTCCGCCACCAGCGTGAGCTCCGAGCCTCGGAGGGAGACGATCCTTGAGGCGACGACCAGGAGCTTCCCCAGCTCCTCCCCGGTCTCTCAGTTCACCCAGGTACCCATTCAGCTCCGCCTTTTCCTTTAATTTCCGTTTACGCCCAAATCGCGCCGCCGCCGCATATCTTCGATTCCGACCATCCCTTCACTCCGCTCGATCATCGAAACCGACCATCGCCTTCGCCATCTCCCCGCGCACCTTCTTCACCCCTCCAGCCAACCCAGCTCACACAGGAGCTGGGAACCGAGCTCCTCCGTCTACCACCTTCGCCGGAGCTCGCCGCTTCGACCCACCGTTCACCCCCACTTCGCCTAACCGGGTCGAGGCAGTTTGCCCTCGACCCGCGAGTCTCCTGAGCTATTTTGCAGGTGCTACCGAGCCTATCTGAGGGCTTCGGTCATTCAGGCCAGGAGGCCCAGCTCCGCCGACCTCGCCCGAGCTCCTCGGAGCTCGGCTCGATCATCGGAGCATCGCAGCAGACGCAGGAGCACTCCAGCTTTCTTCTCCGACCATCAGAGTGCTCCAAGGAGGAGCATAGCGCACGCCCGAGCCCGACGAGTCTCGCCGGGCACCTGTTCTTCCAGCATCCTCCATCGCCGTCGGATCAGCCTCCTGCTCCAGGCGCCATCCGGACCGTTCGTTCCTGGAGCCCCCTTTGACGTCAGATCTGAGGAGTCTGATCCCAGCCATTAGATCGACACGTGGCTCGGCCGTTACCGTTGGATCAGCCCGAGGACACCAGCGCTGGAGTGCCACCTGCCCTCGACCGCTCGATCAGCCACATGGCAGCCATCCAGCCCCTCCGCATAATAAAGGGTAATTTACCCTTAGGCCCTGTCTTTACTTTTATTTCATTTTAGTCCTGTAGATATTAAAGTTAGTTGTTTAGTTTTAGGGCTATTTGCATATTGGACCCTGTTCTTCACTTTATTTGCATTTATACCCCTGCCAGTTGTGGACACGTGCATCGACACGTGATATTTTGGTTTATTTGCATTAGAGACCCCTGTAGTTCTGGATGTTATTGAATGAATGAAATCTTTTACTTATTTGCATTTATACCCCTGTGCGTGATTTATTTCCACATGTGCGTTATATTTTGGGTATTTTGCAGATAATTCCCTGGACTTTTGGTACTTGTTACCAATAAGTCCTCGGGACTTATTTTTATCACATTTGGGTCCCTGAGTGCCCCAGGCACGCGTGTGGCACGTGTTTTGCTGGGTATTTTGCACCAGACCCCCCCAGACTATTGGGTATTTGCACTTTGGTCCCTGTGCACAGTGCCCCTTCTTTATTCTTGAATAAAATAGTAAATCACCTCCAAATCCAACGAAAATTGGAAACATGGCTCCTGCCATGGTGTACAATTTTTGTGGATTTTTGAGGACATTTTTTATTTCATTTGATATTTTAAAAAATTCAAAAACCTTCATTTTTGCTACTGTCTAACTTGAAAAATCACAAAAAAATTAAAACCCCCTTAAAAATTCCACAAAAATTAGCTACTGTTTGTCTTGCTTAATTTGATTTTCTAGCCAATTTTGGCTATTTTTCACTGCAGAAAACCACTAAAAACTTAAAAACACTCAAAAACCTATAAAAATTCTAGTAAATAAATTAGAAATCCAAAAACAATAAAATTGGTGCCTGAATTTTCCTCATTTTGTCTTCTTTGTAGGAAAATTACCTCCAGGCCATTTTGGAGCTCTTAGATATTTCATCTAGGGCTTTTTGGCTCGGCTGGACAGTACCATCTCTTTTAGCTACTGTTTGATTTTTAGAAAATTAAATAAACATTAGAAAATTATCAAAAATTCACCAAAAACATTAAAAATATAAAACACATAAAAACATTTTTGTTAGAATTTTTGGTTGGCTTTTAGTGCATTTAATAATTTGTTGAAGTGCGTGCTTGGTTGCTTTTCTCATTTTCTCAATAAACTAAAAAATCCAAAAAAATATAAAATATTCAAAAACCACCAAAAATATTTTCTCCTTTTATCTCTTTTGACTACTTCGTAGGCCGAGAGGCCAACCCGTGCTCCTTGAGTTCGACCCTGGGTGCTATACCAGGTTAATCCAATAGCAGGACCGCTACTTCGTATTTTGATCGATTTTATCTTTATTGAGTGGTTCATTTTTCTTGATTGAGTGCATCTGAGTGACCGAGGTCGCAACGACCACTTCTGTACCTTTACCTTAGTTGCTCGGATTTTCGCATATCAGAATGGCGCCGTTGCCGGGGAGCACGGTTTAGTAGTCGTTTTTTGAGCTTTTCCGCGGCTTTTTCTTTTCGCGGCTTTTTGTATAGACTTCTGTAGATATATTTTTCTGATACTTTCTTATAATAATTTGGTCTGACCATACTGTTCTTTTTCTTGCGAGGGCCCGAGGACCGAGGCGGCCGATTTCGAGAAGCCGACGCAACCGCGAGACTCGGAGGCGGCTCCCTTCTGCACGGAGCCGCAGGAGAGAGAGAGAGTTGAGTGGGTGAGGTTAGATTAGGTTTTATTTGATTACTATTGTTGTAATAATACAGGGATGCTCAGAGATTAGACTTGGACTTTGCTTGAACCCTTAGCGGGTCTGTTTCGCCGAGCACCGGTGTGCTCGGGGGACCCTTAGGAGTTTTTCGCGGCTTTTTACGTGGTTTTGTTTTCCTTTCTTTTTACTGCCTTTTCCGGTGTTTACGCGGTTTTTGATCGAGCCCCTAGCCGTAGGATTTTCTGCTTGATTGTGACGTAACTCATAGGATCCAAAAACCCTAATATAATTGCCTGTTCCTATAGTTCGGTAATTGGACCTATAATAAAAATAATAATAAAATAGCCGTTCCATCACCTCCGAGCCTACGCGCCGCGAGCCCACCCCGTCAAGCGTTACTCCTGAACTCGACCTGTCGAGAAGAGGAGGGGTGGGTCTAGACCGGACCCTTTGGACTGGAGGCTGGTGGTCGGCTAGCCGTTCTTTCGAGTAGCACTGCTGTTTAGGGGCCTCGGTTTTCTGCCTGCATCATCTAGGTAGTTTATTTCCTGTCTTTACATTTATGCGCGGATCATATTGCATGTAGAGTGCTGGAGACAGGTACGCCTTTCTGACTTTGCATGCATCATTGATTTCATCGTGCATCGGCTTTTTCGTCTTCTCCCCCTGTTTTTGGACTTAATAATCAGGAGAACCGAAAAATTCGTTAGGCGTTTGTTTGATATTTGAAAAATATTAAAAAGAAAAATCATAAAATTGGGACTGGATAAAACTATTGACCCTAAAAGACACTCACCCTAAAAATCTGTCATGGGGAGAGCAACCCCCTCATTGTATGGTTTGGATGCGCGAGAGAGTGACCCGCACCCTAGGTAGAGCCCTCCGGTGCTATTTCTAGCTGACTACCGACTCTTCCGTGCGGGCCAGTCGGTTGGGGTAGCATCGGGTATCCTAATAGGTCACGTAAGCGCTCTGATATTTTGTGTGTTCACCTAATAAAATTGACAAGATAATTTGACCGAGCTTTCACGGTCTTCAGCTCGCGTTGCGTTGGTGAACCGGGAGTTTGTATTCTGATCATAGTTTCTCCAGATCTCATCCGCACTACTCGCCAGATCAAGATGATGGGTAGACGCTCTCTTAGGCAGCCTCTGGCTGCACCGCTTTCGGGCACGTCTACCCGATCATCTAGGTTGGCCCGTGAGAGCCGAGACCAGCTCTCCGAGCCCGAGTACGATTCCGCCCTGTTCCCCCTCGATCCCCTTTCTTTTGGTACTGAGAGACATGAGCCCGAGGAGAGATTAGCGGATTTGACAGCACCTGAGTTGGGGTCATTTGATTTTGCAGACTTCATGGTCGGCAGTTCTGAGGATCACCCCGGAGGTCCACGAGGAGAGCAGCATTTTGTTATGGACCAGGGAGCGATCAACTCCACCCTGATCGCCTCTTTAGAGACCGTTCAGCAGCAGTTGAGTGATCAGGGAGCTTTCATGATAGAGATGAGGAGAGAGTTGGAGCGACTCAGAGCAGAGAGAGATCAGAGCGAGCCTGAGGACGGAGCAGATGCAGAGGCACGAGCCGCAGCAGCCGCAGCAGCAGCAGTAGCCGCCGCCGCAGCGGCAGCCGCTGCGGCAGGAGGACCACCGAGACCGATGCGGGAGTTGCACAACCCCGGATCTACACTGATGCATCATTGGGTAGTGGTGCCTGCTATCGTGGGGGACTTCAAGTTCCCCCCGAACACCCTGCAGATGCTTCCCCGTTTTCACAGACTTGCCACCGAGGAGCCCCATCTCCACCTCCAGGAGTTCTTGATGATCTGTAGTACTATCCACGACCGTCATGTGGACCAGGATACGATTCGGATGATCGCCTTCCCCTTTTCACTGGCCGATAGAGCAGCCACCTGGCTGAAGCATCTGGGGAAGTTTGTCTACACCTGGGAGCAGCTCCGCACCGAGTACTTGAACAAGTACTATCCACTCAGGCGGACGAATGCAGCGAGGGCCCTGATCAGCAACTTCTCCATGCTCCCCAACGAGAAATTCAATGAGGCATGGGAGAGGTTCCGAGAGCTCACAGACAGATGCCCGCACCACGACATTTCCAAGCCGAACCTAGTTCAGAGCTTCTTCAGCGGGTTGACACCAGAGCTCTAGGGCCTGGTGAATGCTTCTTGCGGCGGGTCCTATTTCGCCAAGGATCACGACCAGGTCTAGGCCATTTTCGAGGAGATGGCCGAGAATTATATGGTGATGTCCCAGACCCGGTTGTACACACAGGGGAGACCCCAGCAGCAGTCCGGATCCGTGCAGTATCAGAGGATAGCACGGGTCGACGCCGATCCATCCAGTTCATCCGCAGTTGCAGCAGCACAGGCAAAGTCATCCGTTGCGGATATGGGTATTATCAGCGAGAAGTTGGATCGGATGGAGCTGATCGAGAAGAAGCAGTGCCAGGGTATCACGCAGATGGAACAGATGGCACAGACTCTGAGCGATATGAAGACCCAGCTCATGTGTCTCCAGGAGGCATAGACGGCTTCACAACCCCGTCTTCAGTCGCGAGGCGATACCGGCGGCAGCAACAGCTCGTCCCAGCGCTCCAGCTCCTTTCAGCAGCCTAGACAGGTTCACCTTGTACAGGCGGAGCCGTACCAGCCGCAGCAGCCCTCTTACCAGTCACCACCATCTCCAGACATGCAGATGGTGGTATACCAGCCGGATCTGCCTCTGGCAGTACTCCCGCCAGCCCCATACGATGCAGAGCCGTTGATGGATGTCAACGGGATTTGGTATGACCGCCCCCAGCCTGGGATCCGACGAGACCATCCCGGATTCAGGTGGGGGAGTGGAGGTACCCAGCCCCAACAGGAGTCATCCGGTCAGGGAGGGCAGTATAGCCAGCAGAGAGATCACCAGCAGTAGCAGCCCCCAGCCCACCAGCCACAACAGCAGTCATCTTTCATTCCTCGTCCCTATCAGCAGCAGGGACAGTCTTGGAGACGTGAGCAGCAGGCTCACCAGGCACACCAGCAGCAACATTCCCCCTCCTACCCCTCTCAGCAGCAGCAGCACCAGTTCCAGCAGCCTCATTACCAGAGAGGCTACCCGTCGGGCTCCCATGAGAGCCCCGCCTTGGATGACATAGCCCGCCTCCTCACGGACCAGCATGCTACATTTAGACGGGAGATGGACGAGTTCCGCCAGGAGATGCGGGACCTGATGAGAGGGAAGGTCGCCATCCCTGCACAGATAGAGCCGAATCCGAACAGCCTGAAGAGGAAGTCTGAGCAGGTAGTTGACACTGAGCATACCACTCCTAGTGATCCATTTGATGATATGTCTTCAGATCTGTTTGATGCTAATTTTGTTACACTTAGGAGCGGTAGAGCACCAGCAGGCGGCGCCTCATCTGAGCGACGACTCGAGGATCCACCCAGGGCGCCAGATGAGGAGGAGGAGAGCAGTACTGAGGCCGCACATGATGATGATGGTGGTACTGATGCCACCAAGGATGCTGATTCCACCGGCGGTACTGAGGCCGCCACTTCACCAGTTCGAGGAGGTGGTGCTGATGCCACCCGAGGAGCCGAGCCAGCCCGTGGTACTGAGGCCGCGAGACGTCCAGTAGCAGAGCCAACCCATGGTGGTACTGAGGCCACCGGTGTTTTTGTAGAGAGAGCAGTTGTTTTTCCTCATTCTCATGTATCTCAGAACACTGTTGTGAATAAAGGAAAAGGTTTAGTTTCTTCCGGTCCCACTGTGGTGCTTGATGTATGTGCGGATCCGGCCGTCGAGCCGTCTAGGCCTTTTCCTAGTCCTTCATCTGCGAAGGACCCTGTGATCCCCTTCCCTAGAGCCCTTCAGATGGGGAAGGGGAAGAAAAAAGAAAAAGACCCAAAAAAGAGAGAGCAGGAGGAATTCAGCCAGAGCATGATCGAAAGATTCCACATCCAGCTGACCCTCCAGGAGGCTTTGCAGCACATCCCCCTTCTTCAGCGATCTTTGAGAGACAGGACCACAGTCAGGAGGAGGAGGAGGAACCACACTTCAGAGATTCATGTGCTGATGAAAGCCACGTGCTTCGCGATCCAGAACCGTGTGCCGGCCAAGAGGCCAGATTCAGGGGCCCCGTATGTCAGATGTCAGATTAGTGAGCAGAGGTTCGACCGGACTCTATTGGATAGCGGATCGTCGATCAACCTTCTTCCAGCAGCCCTTCTCGACCGCTTCGAGTTGGGCACTCTTAGACAGAGCAAGACAGTCCTTCAGTTTGCTGATCGATCTGTCAAGAGGCCGAAGGGGTTGTTACGAGACGTTATCGTCACGATTCAGGGTCTGAAATTCCCCGTGGACTTCGTAGTGTTGGACATGGAGATCCCTGATTCAGTGGCCGATACCCCCATCATCCTTGATCGTCCGTTCTTGGCCACAGCCAAGGCGGTGACTGATCATGATAGCGGGAAGGTATACTTTCGCGTCGAGGGCGAAAGTATACAAATAGAGATGGTCGAGGACTACAGAACCAGAGAGAGAGCACGCTCAGAGGCCAGCACAGATTCAGAGCAGCTGACAGACGACGGGCCAGACATCCACCAGGACTGTGATTTTGTGATCACAGACGATGAGGCAGCATGGGCAGACCCTTCCGCACAGGCCATCCTCTCATTTCCAGACACCACTGATTCAGAGATGACAGCAGAGGAGAGCTTGGAGAGCACAACCCTGGTCCAGGATACTACAGAGGCAGCAGAGCCGGTTCTCGACCGCGACACGGTTGTTAGTGATGGTGGTACTGATGCCACCTTGTTTGATATAGATCCCTTGGATTCAGAGTCTGATTGGGCAGATTGTGATGACCAGATGCCAGACCTGAGTCCATCTGAGCCTACAGATGAGGAGGAGGTAGAGGCAGAGCAGATCAGAGACAGCACAATTGAGCAGCCTCCTCCAGATCCAGTTTGCGAGAGTTCGCTTTCTTTCTCCCAGGCAGATTTGGCAGACTTAGTAGCATTGACACATTTTCTTCCGAAGCCAGAATTGCCAGCGCCCAGCTGTCCAGAGCTGAAGCCGCTCCCTACTTCGCTGAAGTATCGGTTCCTTGCGGGCGAACCAGAGATGTACCCAGTCATCATCTCCGCCGATCTGACTGGAGAGCAGGAATCCCGTTTGATGGGGGTTCTTGAAAAGAACCGCAAGGCAATCGGATGGAGCGTAGCAGATCTCCATGGGATTAGTCCATCAGTGTGCTCCCACCATATCTATCTCGAGGAGGGGGCGAAGCCGTCGCGTGAGTTCTAGCGGCGGCTGAACCCCAACCTGAGAGAGGTCGTGATGAAGGAAATATCAAAATGGTGGAGTGCAGATTTTATTTATCCCATTTCCGACTCCAAGTGGGTTAGCCCCTTGCATGTGGTGCCCAAGAAGACGGGCATCACGACTGTGATCAGTGAGTCGGGAGAGGAGATTGCTACACGAGTACCCACCTCTTGGAGGGTCTGTGTTGACTACAGGAGACTCAACCAGGCCACCAAGAAGGACCATTTCCCCTGCCTTTTATTGACCAGATCATTGAGAGACTGGCAGGGAAGAGCCATTATTGCTTCTTGGATGGGTACTCGGGCTACAACCAGGTGGCCATCGCTCCTGAGGATCAGGAGAAGACCACCTTTACCTGTCCCTTTGGTACATATGCCTTTCGACGCATGCCATTTGGGCTATGCAATGCCCCTGCGACTTTTCAGAGGTGCATGCTGTCGATCTTTTCGGACATGGTAGGGGAGTGTTTGGAGGTCTTCATGGACGATTTCTCGGTCTACGGCGATGGATTCGACTCCTGTCTTGATTGCCTAGACCGAGTACTCCAGCGATGTATTGAGTACCATTTGGTTCTATCTTGGGAGAAGAGTCACTTCATGGTGACTCAAGGGACGGTGCTTGGCCACATCATCTCCAACAGGGGCATGGAGGTTGATCCGGCCAAGGTTGATGTCATTAGAAAACTCGCACCGCCGTCCAATTTGAGGCAGCTACGGCCATTTCTGGGGCACGTTGGATTTTATAGGAGATTTATTCAGGATTTCAGCAGGATTGCCCGACCGTTGACTGACCTCTTGACGAAAGACACCGAGTTCCTTGTCGATGACAAGTGTCTCTCGTCCTTTGCGACTCTCCAGCAGTGCGTGATTGAGGCTCCTGTTCTCCAGCCGCCTGATTGGTCTCTCCCATTCGAGATCATGACGGACGTCTCCGATTTTGCCGTGGGGGCAGTGCTGGGACAGAGGAGGGATGGAGTTCCGTTTGCTATCCACTACACTAGCCGCACATTGGATTCCGCCCAGCGGAATTACACGGTCACAGAGAAGGAGATGCTAGCCGTAGTGTTCGCCCTAGATAAGTTTCGATCTTATATCATTGGATCTAGAGTGACTTTGTACACAGATCACACCGCCATCAGGTACCTCATGGCAAAGAAGGATGCCAAGGCCAGACTGACTAGATGGATCCTTCTACTCCAGGAGTTCGACATTGAGATCAAGGATAAGCCTGGAGTCAAGAATGTGGTGGCGGATCACCTCTCCCGTTTAGAGCAGCCTGAGGAGTCTGAGCAGATTGATCCCATTCGAGATACCTTCCCAGATGAGGCGATCCTTGCTATCGCCTCACTCCCGTGGTACGCCGATATTGTGAACTTTCTCGTTGCTGGGAAAGTCCCACAAGATTGGCCCAGGCAGAGGCTTGAGACCTTCCTTGCGAAGGCCAAGTCCTACCACTGGGAGGATCCCATTCTTTACCACGAAGGAGGGGATAGCGTCTGGCGTCGGTGTATTCCTCAGGAGGAACACCATAGCGTCCTCACTTACTGCCACAAGCTTGAGGCAGGAGGACATCATTCTGGGAGGAGAACGACACAGAAAGTGCTCCAATCCGGCTTGTGGTGGCCTACCCTCTTCAAGGACTCTGATGAGTTCGTGAAGAGGTCTACTGACTGTCAGAGGATGGGCACTTGTGGACAGCGTGATATGATGCCGATGCAGCCCATTCATTTCTGTGAGGTTTTTGACGCATGGGGCATCGATTTCATGGGTCCATTCCCTAAGAGTCAGGGATTTGAGTACATTCTGTTGGCCGTTGATTATGTTAGTCGTTGGGTTGAGGCCATCCCCGCCCGAGCCGCTGATGCGAGGACAGTTTGCAGATTTTTGAGGAAGCACATCATCATGCGGTTCGGAGTTCCACGAGTTCTGATTTCTGATGGGGGGTCTCATTTCATCAACGACCAGGTAAAGGCCCTTGCTAGCGAGTTCAGTATAGACCATCGTGTTGCTACACCTTACCATCCACAGACGAATGGTCTAGCCGAGGTCTCGAACAGGGAGATCAAGACTATTTTGCAGAAAGTCGTCTGCCCTGACCGAAAGGATTGGTCACAGCTTTTGGACTCGGTCTTGTGGGCATATAGGACTTCTTTCAAGACACCATTGGGCACATCTCCCTTTCGCCTCGTATATGGCAAGCCGTGCCATTTACCTGTTGAGCTAGGCACAAGTCACTTTGGGCAGTTACAGATATTCTTATGGATCCAGATGGTGTAGGAGACCAGAGGAGGGCAGAGTTAGCTGCCCTGGAGGAGCTTAGAGATACAGCTTTCTCAAACAGCCTACAGTATAAGGAGAGAGTGAAGGAGTGGCATGATTCTCATATCAGCCACAAGCATTTTGAGATTGGACAGAGAGTATGGCTATTTGATGCGAGGCTTCGTTTGTTTCCAGGGAAGCTGCAGAGCTTATGGAAGGGACCCTACTTGGTCAGAAAGGTACACGACAATGGTAGCATTGATATATCCGAGTTGTCTTCTGAGAGTACCTTTCGAGTGAACGGCCAACGACTCAAGCCATTTCTAGATCATGAGCCGCGGGACGTTGTTGTTGCCCCTATTCATTTTGCGTGAGATGTGGTCTTTTGATTCACATCTTATGCATCTCACGCCTGAGTTTCACTGTTCCTCCACCTTGTATAGATCCAGATGTCCATATCATTCTATTCTTTAGTCCCACATCCCTTTTCTCATCTTATGATTATGCTATACTTAGGGTGTACTTTACCCTAAGTATAGGGGGGATGTAGGATTTGCGGGTATTCTTTTCATTCTTTCTGCTCCTGTTTTGCTGCCTATACTTAGGGATATTTTACCCTAAGTATAGGGGGGGCACACTCTGTATCTTCTTCACTCGGATTTCCCTTCATGTACAGCTTGCTATACTTAGGATTAGTTAATCCTAAGTATAGGGGGAAACCACCGAGTCCCTCTCATTCTATTCATTTATTCGTTTAAGTACTTAGCCATTCCTTTTCACTTCCCTTTTACTAAGCACGAGTTATGTCTTCTTCATCGCTCTTGATCACTCTGAGGACATCATTCGACCTAAGTATAGGGGGGTGTGTGTATATATTTCATATATACTTTAACCATAACTCGTACTTTGTGTGAGTGTGTTAATAAATAAAATGGCTAAAAATCACAAAAATTAAATTTTTTTCATGTACATAAACTTCTTTTATTTGCACATACATAGCTAGTGTACAAATTATTTTTGTAAAAATGATTTCAAAAATCTTTTGTGTAAATATTTTTGTATCAAAATTATGTATATAGTACAAAATTTTTCCAAAATGTTTTGAAAATCAAAAGTTTGCAAAAATCTTGTGTAAATGTTTGTAAATATCTTTTTGCAAAACTTGCACCTCATGCATCATTCATCCATGATTTCAAAACATTTTTCAAAAATTTTGCACGATTGTAAATATTTGTAAATAGCATCTTTGTACATATATGTATATAGTTTTTCATGGATGAGAGTTGACATTTAAACTAAGCCTGGAATTAAATTGAGAAATGGAGCTCTAATAAGATCTTAATCCACCTAACTCTAAGAGGAACCTTATAAGGCTTAGGGTTAAGGCTTTTCAGGTCCATAAGGACTTAATTCTTTGAGTCCACTAGGCTATGAGCATATGTCATCTTGATGAGCCTAAGTAGAGCACTTAACAACACACACATGACTCTTAAAGACAATGGCTTGACTTACACCAGCACTTTACACGTGGCTCTCCACGGATGAGGTGGTGAGGAGGCAGTTTCCTTTGGCTTGGGGTAGCATATGAGGGTAGTACTTCTAGGCGGAACCTCTCTTCTTCTTCTAGTGAAGGAAGTGCGTCTCAACTTGGTCTAGTGGTGATGAAGGCTAAAGACAGAAGCCGTGGGTTGCAATAAAGCTTCAAAAGAGGGATAGTCTACTGGCTCAAGAGGAAAATTTCTTGTATATATGCTGCACCATGTAGATATGTTGTATAGAAGCACTTGAAAAAAAATGCAAAATGCAAAAAGAACTCCAAAAAAGTGGTGGGTCGGATTGAAAATTTAATAACCCCACCGGAGTGTATATAGTCAAATAAAGCAAAAGCTTATGGTATCATGTTACATCTCATGAAGCTTGCAGCGGGAGACTTAGCTACACTGGCTGAGCTTCCAAAAGTCTATACTTCTTCCCCCTCTTCTTGAGCCGGTTGCACTTGAACTTAGAAGGGAATACCCCGCTTCTCGAGGAAAGAGTTGCTAGACCGAGGCATTAGAGTTACCAGGTTGAGGGAGGTTGTTTCTTTGTTACTTCTGAGGTGGGGAGCTACATATCACTTACACCGCATGGAAAGATTCATGGTCATTAGAGTTTGTGTATGTAGACTTGTTCTGATCTGGTTTATTGAGGAGTCTTGCCCATAGATTGGTGGAACTTAGAGGCTGTTGGGTTTTAAGCTTAAGTCTAAATAAGGTTCCGACACATTAATAATCCAAAGATCTGATCGAGCTCCATAATTCAATTTAATGAAGGAAAGTTTAATATTCAACATTGATCCATGTACATTCCCCTTTTTTTCTTTTTCTTTCTTTCTTTTTCACTTCTTTTTCAAATAAGTGTTTGCTAAGGGACTAGCAAAAGTTAAGTATAGGGGGGTGATGAATACTCATTCATCACTCTTTATTCTTATATTTTAGCTACAAAAACCTTTGCAAATACATGTAGATATGTGTAAATAGGAATAATTACCAAAAGCATGCATTGTGTAAAAACCTATAATTAGCATGTTTTTGTGCAAAAATAAAAGAATAAAGATTAAAAAGAAAAAAAGAGGGAAATATTTAGAATAAATATTGAGCAACCTAACCCAAGGGAGGGCTCAGTATGGGCCTGACCGCATAAAAGCCAAAGTAGAGGGAGATAGGGGCTCATGTGTAAATATTTATGTAAATAAAATATAGATATTTTCCCCACCAAAAATATGCTTGTAAATACTTGTATATATTTATAAAATATAAAAATCAAAAAGAATTAAAACACCCCTTTTCATCTTGTATATAAACCACCCTTCTATATTTATTTGACCTTGTAAATAAATAAAATTACTTTCCATAATTTTTGTAAATAGTCTATGTTATATATTGTAAATAAATAAAATAAAAACAATTAAAATCAAAACCAAATAAAAATAGCAAAATTAAAAATACAACAATACATTGTACATATACCATGTATATAAATGTATATATGTATTTATTTTATTCATGTATATAAATAATAAAAATAAAATAAAAACACCCTTTTATTCCTTATTTTATAATATAAATAAATAAAATATAAAATAGGAATAAAATTGCATTAAAATAATAATTTAAAAATCAAAAATCAAAAACCCTAATTGTGTACATATACCTATATAGTACATACTATGTATATAGCTTATTTTTATTTCCCAAAAATTAATTAAAAATCACTAAAAAATAGAAAAAATAAAATAAAAATATTTTGTGTTTTGAGTTTTTGCAAATTCGGCCCCTAGCTACCTTTATTTTTCATTTTAAGATCCTGCCACGTGGCCGATTTCCATTGGGTCCTGGGGATGTTGACCGCCCGGTCAACTACCCCCCCAGGACCACCTTCTGCGGATGCAAGCGCCCGACCCGATTTCTCAAAATTATACCCGCTTGATCCGACACCCATTTCCCTAAACCCCGGGTCCGAATCCTTAATCGTTCATCCGACATCCTCGCCGGAGCTGCTCCCTCGGGATCCGCGTGCTCCTGAGCTTGCCCGGACCCATCTTTCTCGGACCCCTAGCCGTATATAGCTGCAGCTCCGCCACTCGATTGCTCATCTTTGGCCATTCGCCTCCTTCACCTGTGAGCTCCAGAGAGACCGCGAGAGTGACAGCTTGCGCCTCGACCTGTCGCAGCGAGGAGAGGAGGAGGACCCATCGATCCGGCGAGCGCAGCCGCCGCAGCTCCGCCACCAGCGTGAGCTCCGAGCCTCGGAGGGAGACGATCCTTGAGGCGACGACCAGGAGCTTCCCCAGCTCCTCCCCAGTCTCTCAGTTCACCCAGGTACCCATTCAGCTCCGCCTTTTCCTTTAATTTCCGTTTACGCCCAAATCGCGTCGCCGCCGCATATCTTCGATTCCGACCATCCCTTCACTCCGCTCGATCATCGGAACCGACCATCACCTTCGCCATCTCCCCGCGCACCTTCTTCACCCCTCCAGCCAATCCAGCTCGCACAGGAGCTGGGAACCGAGCTCCTCTGTCTACCACCTTCGCTGGAGCTCGTCGCTTCGACCCACCGTTCACCCCCACTTCGCCTAACCGGGTCGAGGCAGTTTACCCTCGACCCGCGAGTCTCCTGAGCTATTTTGCAGGTGCTACCGAGCCTATCTGAGGGCTTCGGTCATTCAGGCCAGGAGGCCCAGCTCCGCCGACCTCGCCCGAGCTCCTCGGAGCTCGGCTCGATCATCGGAGCATCGCCGCAGACGCAGGAGCACTCCAGCTTTCTTCTCCGACCATCAAAGTGCTCCGAGGAGGAGCATAGCGCACGCCCGAGCCCGTCGAGTCTCATCGGGCACCTGTTCTTCCAGCATCCTCCATCGCCGTCGGATCATCCTCCTGCTCCAGGCGCCATCCGGACCGTTCGTTCCTGGAGCCCCCTTTGACGTCAGATCTGAGGAGTCTGATCCCAGCCGTTAGATCGACACGTGGCTCGGCCGTTACCGTTGGATCAGCCCGAGGACACCAGCGCTGGAGTGCCACCTGCCCTCGACCGCTCGATCAGCCACGTGGCAGCCATCCAGCCCCTCCGCATAATAAAGGGTAATTTACCCTTAGGCCCTGTCTTTACTTTTATTTCATTTTAGTCCTGTAAATATTAAAGTTAGTTGTTTAGTTTTAGGGCTATTTGCATATTGGACCCTGTTCTTCACTTTATTTGCATTTATACCCTGCCAGTTGTGGACACGTGCATCGACACGTGATATTTTGGTTTATTTGCAATAGAGACCCCTGTAGTTCTGGATGTTATTGAATGAATGAAATCTTTTACTTATTTTCATTTATACCCCTGTGCGTGATTTATTTCCACATGTGCGTTATATTTTGGGTATTTTGCAGATAATCCCCTGAACTTTTGGTACTTGTTACCAATAAGTCCTCGGGACTTATTTTTATCACATTTGGGTCCCTGAGTGCCCCAGGCACGCGCGTGGCACGTGTTTTGCTGGGTATTTTGCACCAGACCCCCCAGACTATTGGGTATTTGCACTTTGGTCCCTATGCACAGTGCCCCTTCTTTATTCTTGAATAAAATAGCAAATCACCTCCAAATCCAACTAAAATTGGATACATGGCTCCTGCCATGGTGTAAAATTTTTGTGGATTTTTGAGGACATTTTTTATTTCATTTGATATTTTAAAAAATTCAAAAACCTTCATTTTGCTATTGTCTAACTTGAAAAATCACAAAAAAATATTAAAACCCCCTTAAAAATTCCACAATAATTAGCTACTGTTTGTCTTGCTTAGTTTGATTTTCTAGCCAATTTTGGCTATTTTTCACTGCAGAAAACCACTAAAAACTTAAAAACACTCAAAAACCTATAAAAATTCTAGTAAATAAATTAAAAATCCAAAAACAATAAAATTGGTGCCTGAATTTTCTCATTTTGTCTTCTTTGTAGGAAAATTACCTCCAGCCATTTTGGAGCTCTTAGATATTTCATCTAGGGCTTTTTGGCTCGGCTGGACAGTATCATCTCTTTTAGCTACTGTTTGATTTTTAGAAAATTAAATAAACATTAGAAAATTATAAAAAATTCACCAAAAACATTAAAAATATAAAACACATAAAAACATTTTTGTTAGAATTTTTGGTTGGCTTTTAGTGCATTTAATTATTTGTTGAAGTACGTGCTTGGTTGCTTTTCTCATTTTCTCAATAAACTAAAAAATCCAAAAAAATATAAAATATTCAAAAACCACCAAAAATATTTTCTCCTTTTATCTCTTTTGACTACTTCGTAGGCCGAGAGGCCAACCCGTGCTCCTTGAGTTCGACCCTGGGTGCTATACCAGGTTAATCCAATAGCAGGACCGCTACTTCGTATTTTGATCGATTTTATCTTTATTGAGTGGTTCATTTTTCTTGATTGAGTGCATCTGAGTGACCGAGGTCGCAACGACCACTTCTGTACCTTTACCTTAGTCGCTCGGATTTTCGCTTATCACCCCTGATGAATACCCATTCATCACTCTTTATTCTATTATTTTAGCTACAAAAACCCTTTGCAAATACATGTAGATATGTGTAAATACAAATAATTACCAAAAGCATGCATTGTGTAAAAACCTATAATTAGCATGTTTTTGTGCACAAAATAAAAGAATAAAGAGCAAAAAGAAAAAAAGAGGGAAATATTTAGAATAAATATTGAGCAACCTAACCCAAGGGAGGGCTCAGCATGGGCCTGACCGCATAAAAGCCAAAGTAGAGGGAGATAGGAGCTCATGTGTATATACTTCTGTAAATTCAATAAACTATATATTTTCCTCACCCAAAAATATGTTGTAAATATCCTTGTCTATATTGTGTATATTTAAAAACTATTAAAAACAAAATAAAAAGATAAAAATCAAAAAAATTCAAAAATACCCTTCCTTCACCATGTGTATAGACCATCACCCTTGTATTTATTTAACCTTGTAAATAAATTCAATTGTTTTCTAAACTTTTTTGTAAATATTCTATGTTACATTTTGTAAATAAAATAAATAACAAGAAACAAAACAAAAATCAAATAAAAATTACAAAATCAAAAGTACAAAAATACATTGTATAAATACCATGTATATAAATGTATACAACTATTTATTTCACCCTTATATACATATATTAAAAATAAAATAAAAATATTCTTTTATTCCATATTTTATGTTGTAAATAAATAAAATACAAAATGAGCATAAAAACACATAAAAATAATAAATAAAAAAATCAAAAATAAAAACCCATATAGTGTACATATACCTATATATATAGCTACCCTATTTTTATTTCCAAAAATTAATTAAAAATCACCAAAAAATAGAAAAAAATAAAAGAAAAATATTTCATGTTTTGAGTTTTCTTTAATTCGGCCTATTTCTACCCTAAATTAAATAAACAAAATTCGGGCACACGTGGCCGCTCCTGATTGGTCCACGGGGGACTGTTGACCCCGGTCAACTCCCCCGCGGACTCCTTCCTATTCTGGACGATGCGTGCCGCGCCTCCTTCTCCGAATTTCCCATGCGCCTCCAGGCTGTCTCCCACTCAACCCCCGTGCTCGGATTCATCGCCAATCATCCCTCATCCTCGCCGGATCCTCCGCCATCAAATCCACGCCTTCCTTAGCCGTCGAGCCTCAACCCTAATCGACGCTGTCACCTTATATATTTTCACCTCCGCCGCCTCCGCGCCCCATCTTTGGCCCTTCTCCTCCTTCCCAGTGACCTCCATTGGCTTCGCGAGAGTGACAGCAAGCGTCCGCCCTTGTTGCAGTGAGGCGAGGAAGCGAAACCATCGATCCGGCGATCTTCGCCGTCCCTGCTCCGCCGCCGGCGTTGAGCATCGAGCTTCAGGCCTTGACGCCCTTCGAAGCTACGACCAGGAGCAAGAGCAGCTCCAGCATAGTCTCCAGCATCCATCAGGTAGCCGATTAGACCTTCTATTTAGCGTAATTTTCGATTTCGCCCAATTTGCATCTCCGACGCATTCCTCCGATTCCGTCCATCTCGCGTAAAATCTCGACCATCCGACCATCTCATCACCTCCGCCGTATCCCCGCGCACCTTCTACGCCCGTTCACTCAACCCAGATCGCACAGGATCTGGGATTCGAGTTCCATCGCCTCCGCCTCGCCGGAGCTCGTCCGCCCCACAGCACCGTCCACCTTCACCCCGCTTTCTTGGGTCGAGGCAATTTGCCCTCGACCCGCGAAGCTTCTTGACTACTTTGCAGGTCCAACGGGAAGCGTCTGAGGCTTCCCAACTTCCAGCCAGGAGCTTCATCTCCGCCGACTTCGCCGGAGCTCTTCAGAGCTCGGTTAGGTCACTGGAGACTACCACCCGCCACGGAGCTTCACCGCGGATCTTTTCCGACCTTCAGGCGCAGCAGAGGAGGGCGGAGACACCTTCACGAGGCCGGCGAAGTTCGCCGGCCAGCAGTTCTTCGAGGACCCTCCATCGCCGTCAGATCAGCCGCGGCGCTCCAGATCAGATCTCAACCGTTCGTTCGGGGAGCAGCAGATATCGTCAGATCAGCCGCAGCGTGATCTCAGCCGTTGATTCACCGAGGGTTCGGCCACCACGCACGCGGACCGTTCGATCCCCACGTGGCGGACCCTCCATCGTTCGATCAGGCGAAGCTTCTCAAGGTCAAAGGCGCCGCTCATCGCCACCATCCGATCTTCCACGTGGTGCCTATCCAACCGTCGCCAAATAAAGGGGTAAATATCGTAGGCCCCCCTCTTAGTTTTTCATTTCCTGTTTAGTCCTGTAAACATTTTTAGAAACTTTTTCACGAAGGGTTATTTGCATTTGGAACCTTGTGCTTTATTTTAATTGCATGTATGCCCCTGTGTGTGTGTGAACACGTGCGTCGTCACGTGTGTTTTGGGCTTTTTACACATCTTGTCCTGTAGATCTGGAGTGTTAATGAATGCATGAATATTTTTGAATAATTTCATATATACCCCTGTGAGCATTGTTTATGCGCATGTGCGTTATTTATTGGGAATTTTGCAACCATACCCCTGGGCTCTTGATACGAGTTATCAAATAGCCCTAGGACTTGGTTTTTATTGCAATTTGGTCCCTGTGTGCCCCAGCCACGCGCGAAGCGCGTGACTTGCTGGGTATTTTGCACCAAGGCCCCCAGATCTTTGGGTATTTGCACTTAGGTCCCTGTGCACAGTGCCCCACCTTTATTTTTGAATAAAATATCAAACGACCTCCAAATCCAATGAGATTTTGACACATGGCTCCTGCCATGGTGTAGGAATTTCTATGATTTTTGGGGACATTTTTGATTTCATTTATTATCTTTAAAAATTCAAAAACACATATTTTTGCCACTGTTTGACTTTAAAAATACCAAAAAAATATAAAAACTCCACCAAAAATTCTAAAAAAATTAGATACTGTAGTTTACTTGTTGTTTGATTTTCTAGCCAATTTTGGCTACTTTTCATCTCTTAAAAACCCTAAAAATTGAAAAACCCCTAAAAACCCATAAAAATTATAATAAATAAATTAAAAATCCAAAAACAATAATTAGGGTGCCTAAATTTTCCTCATTCTTCCTAGATTACAGGAAAATTACCTCCAAGGTTGTTTGAAACTCTTAAATATTTTATTTTTGAGTTTTTAACCTTGCTGGACAGTACCTTGGTGTTTCTGCCTTGTTTGATTTTTAATAAATAATTTACTCATTAGAAAAATCCCAAAAATTCACCAAAAACAGTAAAAAACATTTAAAACATAAAAACAAATTTTCTTGAATTTTTGCATCATTTTTGGTGTGTGTAATAAATTGTTGAAGTTCCCTTGTATTTACATTCTTTAATTTTCTCATCATTTAAAAAAATCTAAAAAATTTATAAAAACAAATAAAAACCACTAAAAAAAAGATTCTTTTGGGTTTCTGACTACATCGTAGGCTATTTAGCCAATCTGTGCTCCTTGTGTTCGACCCTGGGAGCTATACCAGGTTAATCCTATAGCTAGATCGCTCTTTCTCGTGCTTGCTTGTTTTTATCCGATTTGAGTGATTGATTTTTCTTGATTGACTCAGCCCGAGTGATTGAGGTCGCAACGACCTAATTTTCTGTACCTTTACCTCTGTCGTTCGGGCGGTCGTCAGAATGGCGCCGTTGCCGGGGAGCACGGCTTTGTAGTCATTTTTCCATATTGTCTCTCTACATTATAACTGTTTTCTGACACTCTCTCTTTCAATTTTTTGTGCAAGGTACTGCGTGGAGAACTTGGAGTACACTTTTTGAGGACCCGCACGGGAAGAAGAGCAGGAGGAAGAGAGAGAAGAAGGAGTTTTCTATTTAGAGAGAGAGAGAGAACAATTTTTTTGTAATAATTTAGGATTTGAACTTTGGACATTTGTGGACATTTGTAACTTAGCGGGTCTGTTTCGCTGAGCACCGGTGTGCTCGGGGGACCCATTTGGATTTTCGCGGCTTTTATCGTGGTTTTGATAGCTAGCTGCCTTTTCCGGTGTTTACGCGGTTTTTCTCGAGCCCCTAGATTTAGGAATTTCTGTTGATTGTGACGTAAATATTTAAGGCCCAACACTTAATAGAATATCTGTTCCTATAGAACGTAATTGGACCTTGATAAAATTCACTGAAAAAGTTAGTTTAATTGGATTTGAGACCACGTGCCGTGAGGAGTCACATACAGCGCTGGCAGGACCCGTTGTGGCGGGCACCGAGTGACTCCCAAGATCGGACTACGGACTCGATTCCGTTGGCTAACTATTGTTCTTCACGATCAATAGAAATTGCTCAGCTAGGACTCGGTTTTTCCTCGTTGCATCATTTAGGTAGTTTAATTCTGTATTTAAATTCTGCGCGGATCACTTGCATGTAGAGTGCTGGAGACAAGGTACGCATTTCTTTCTCTGCATGCATCATTGATTTTCTCGCGCATCGGCTTTTTCGTCTTCTCCCCCTGTGTTTGGCTTAATCATCAGGAGAATCGGAAAAATCGTTAGGCCGCTTGCATTTATTTTGAAAAAAAAAATTAAAAAGAAAAACAATAAAAATTGGGACTGGATAACACTATTGACCCTAAAAGACACTCACATTAAAAATTTGTCTTGGGGAGAGCAACCCCCTCATTGTTTGGTTTGATTGTGCGAGAGAGTGACCCGAACACTAGGTAAAGCCCTCCGGTACTCATCTCGACTGATTACCGACTCTTCTGTGCGGGACAGTCGGTTGAGAGAGTATCGGGTATCCCAGCAGGTCACGTAATCGCTCTGATATTTTGTGTGTTCACCAAATAAAAATTGACAAGATAAATTGACCGAGCTTTCACGGTCTTCAGATTGTGTTGAGTTGGTGAACAAGGGGTTTGCTTTGCGATCATATTTTCTCCAGATCTCATCCGCCTTACTCGCCAGATCAAGATGATGGGTAGACGATCTCTTAGGCAGCCTCTGGCTGCACCGCTTTCAGGCGCGGCTACTTCATCATCTAGGTTGGCCCGTGAGAGTCGAGACCAGCTCTCCGGGCCCGAGTTCGATTCCACCCTGTTCCCCCTCGATCCCCTTTCTTTTGCTACTGAGAGACATGAGCCCGAGGAAAGACGAATTAATTTGACAGAACCTGAGTTGGGCTCATCTGATTTTGCAGACGTCACTATGGCCGGAGCTGGCAGTTCAGACGATCGCCAGCCCGAACATTTCGTCTTAGACCAGGGGGCGATCAACTCCACCCTGATCGCATCATTAGAGACGGTTCAGCAGCAGTTACGCGATCAGGGGGCTTTTATGATTGAGATGAGAAGGGAGATGGAGCGACTCCGAAGAGAGCGAGACGAGCCGAGCGAGCCTGAGGACATTCCTGACGCTGATGCAGAGGCAGCAGCCGTAGCAGCAGCTGCCGCAGCGGCAGCCGCCGCCGGAGGAGGACCACCGAGAACGATGCGGGAGCTACACAACCCCGGATCTACACTGATGCATCATTGGGTGGTGGTACCTGCTATCGTGGGGGATTTCAAGTTCCCTCCGAACACCCTGCAGATGCTTCCTCATTTTCACGGGCTTGCCACTGAGGAACCCCATCTCCATCTCCAGGAGTTTTTGATGATCTGCAGTACTGTCCACGACCGTCATGTGGACCAAGATACGATTCGAATGATGGCCTTCCCTTTTTCACTGGCAGATAGAGCAGCCGCCTGGCTGAAACATCTAGGGAAGTTTGTTTACACCTGGGATCAGCTCCGCACCGAGTACTTGAACAAGTACTATCCACTCGGGCGGACGAATGCAGCGAGGGCCCTGATCAACAACTTCTCCATGCTCCCTAATGAGCAATTTCACGAAGCATGGGAGAGGTTCAGAGAGCTTCTGGATAGATGCCCGCACCACGACATCTCGAAGCCGAACCTAGTCCAGAGCTTCTTTAGTGGGATGACACCAGAGCTTCAGGGTATGGTGAATGCTTCTTGCGGCGGGTCCTACTTTGCCAAGGACCACAACCAAGTCTGGGCCATCTACGAGGAGATGGCAGAAAATTACATGGTGATGTCCCAGACTCGGTTGTACACTCAGAGATCTCAGCAGCCGCCAGGACCCGTGCAGTATCAGCGGATAGCACGGGTTGATGCAGATCCATCCAGTTCGTCCACAGTTGCGGCCGCACAGGCAGAGTCGGCCACTGCGGACATGGGGATTATCAGCGAGAAGTTGGACCGCATGGAAATCATAGAGAAGAAGCAGTGCCAGGGCATAACTCAGATGGAGCAAATGGCACAAACTCTGAGCGACATGAAGACCCAGCTCCTGTGTCTTCAGGAGGCACAGACGGCTCCTCAGCCCCGTCTTCTGTCGCGAGGCGATTCCGGCGGCAGCCGCAGCTCGTCCCAGCGCTCCAGCTCCTTGCAGCAGCCTAGACAAGTTCACCTTGTACAGGCGGAGCCGTACCAGCAGCAGCAGCCCTCTTACCAGTCACCACCATCTCCAGACTTACAGATGGTGGTATATCAGCCGGATCAGCCTCTGGCAGCACTGCCACCAGACCCCTTTGATGCTGAGCCGTTGATGGATGTCAACGGGATTTGGTATGACCGTCCTCAACCTGGAATCCGACGAGACCATCCCGGATTCAGGTGGGGGAATGGGGGTAACCAGTCCCAACAGCAGCCAGCCGGTCAGGGAGGGCAGTACTCCCAGCAGAGAGATCACCAGCAGCCCCCTGCATATCAGCCACATCAGCCATCATCCTTCGTACCTCGTCCCTACCAGCAGCAGGGACAGAATTGGAGATGTGAGCAGCAGGCTCACCAGCAGCAGCATCCTTCCTCTTACCCCTCTCAGCCACAGCAGCAGCAGGTCCAGCAGCCTCATTACCAGAGAGGCAACCCGTCGGGTTCCCACGAGAGCCCCGCCATGGATGATCTAGCCCGTCTCTTCACAGAGCAACAGGCTACATTTAGACGGGAGATGGACGAGTTCCGCCAGGAGATGCAGGACCTGATGAGAGGGAAGGCCGCCATCCCTGCACAGATCGAGCCGAATCCGAATAGCTTGAAGAGGAAATCTGAGCAGGTAGTTCACACTGAATTTGCCACTCCTAGTGACCCATTTGATGATACATCTTCGGATTTATTTGATGCTGATTTTGTCACACTTAGGAGCGGTAGAAGACCAGCAGGCGGCGCCTCATCTGAGCGACCACACGAGGATCCATCTAGAGCGCCAGATGAGGAGGAGGAGAGCGGTACTGAAGCCGCACATCATGATGACGGTGGTACTGACGCCACCCGAGATGCTGATTCCACCGGCGGTACTGAGGCCGCCGTTTCACCACATAGAGGAGGTGGTACTGACGCCACCAGCAGAGCCGAGCCAGCCCGCGGTACTGAGACCGCAAGACGTCTAGTTGTAGAGCCAACTAGAGGTGGTACTGATGCCACCAACATTTATTCTGATAGAAATGTTGTCTTTCCTCGCATGAATGTATCTCAGAACTTTGATTTGAATAAAGGAAAAGGTTTAGTTTCTTCTGATCCCACTGTGGTGAATGATGTTTGTGAGGATCCGGTCATCGAACCGTCTAGGCCTATTCCTAGTCCTTCATCTGAGAAGGACCCTGTGATCCCCTTCCCTAGAGCCCTTGAGTTGGGGAAGGGGAAGAAAAAAGAAAAAGATCCAAAAAAGATAGAGCAGGAGGAGTTCAGCCAGAGCATAATAGACCGATTTCACATCCAGCTGACCCTCAATGAGGCTTTGCAACACATCCCTCTTCTTCAGCGATCCTTGAGAGATAAGACCACAGTCAGAAGGACGAAGAGGAACAAGACCGCAGAAATTCATGTGTTGACCAAAGCCACGTGTTACGCGATCCAGAACCATCTGCCGACTAAGAGGCCAGATTTAGGGGCCCCGTATGTCAGATGTCAGATTAGTGAGCAGAGGTTCGACCGTACTCTCTTAGATAGCGGATCGTCGATCAACCTTCTTCCGGCAGCCCTCCTCGACCACTTAGAGTTGGGCACTCTTAGACAGAGCAGGACATACCTTCAGTTTGCTGATCGGTCTGTCAAGAGGCCAAAGGGGTTGTTGCGAGACGTTGTCGTCACGATTCAGGGTTTGCAATTCCCCGTGGACTTCGTAGTGCTGGACATGGAGACCCCTGACTCGTTGACCGATTCCCCCATTATCCTCGGTCGCCCGTTCTTGGCCACAGCCAAAGCGGTGACTGACCATGACAGTGGGAAGGTATTCTTTCGCGTCCAGGGCGAGAGTATACAAATAGAGACGGTTAAGGACCACAGAGCCAGAGCTAGATCCCGCTCAGAGGACAGTACAGATTCAGAACAGCTGACAAACGCAGGACCAGACATCCACCAGGACTGTGATTTTGTGATCACAGATGATGAGGCAGTTTGGGCAGATCCTGCAGCACAGACCATCCTCTCATATTCAGATGCAGTTGATGCAGAATTGATAGCAGAGGATAGTCTGGAGAGCACAGCCTTGGTTCAGGATACTATTGAGTCAGCAGAGTCGGACCTTGATCGCGACACGATTTCCAGTGATGGTGGTACTGAGGCCACCCTGCTCTATGGTGGTGCTGATGCCACCTTGTTCTCCGGTGGTACTGATGCCACCGAGTCTGATATAGATCCCTCGGATTCAGAATCTGATTGGGCGGATTGCGATGATCAGATGCCAGATCTGGATCCACCTGAGCCTATAGATGAGGAGGAGGTAGAGGCAGAGCAGAACAGAGATAATGTAGAGGACCCGCCTTCTCCAGATCCAGTTTGTGAGGGTTCTTTATCATTTTCCCAGGCAGATTTGGCAGAATTGTCTGCATACACACATCTTCTTCAGAAGCCAGATCTGCCAGCACCCAGCTGTCCAAAGCTGAAGCCGCTCCCTACTTCGCTGAAGTATAGATTCCTTGCGGGAGAGTCTGAGATGTACCCAGTCATCATCTCTGCTGATCTGACTGAAGAGCAAGAATCCCGTCTGATGGAGGTTCTTGAAAAGAACCGCAAGGCAATTGGATGGAGCGTAGCAGATCTCCATGGGATTAGTCCCTCATTGTGCTCCCACCATATCTATCTCGAGGAAGGGGCGAAGCCGTCGCGTGAGTTCCAGCGGCGACTGAACCCCAACCTAAGAGAGGTTGTCATGAAGGAAATATCAAAATGGTGGAGTGCAGATTTTATTTATCCCATTTCCGACTCCAAGTGGGTTAGCCCCTTGCATGTGGTGCCCAAGAAGACGGGCATCACGACTGTGATCAGTGAGTCAGGAGAGGAGATCGCTACACGAGTACCCACCTCTTGGCGGGTCTGCGTTGACTACAGGAGACTCAACCAGGCCACCAAGAAGGACCATTTCCCCCTGCCCTTTATAGATCAGATCATTGAGAGACTGGCAGGGAAGAGCCATTATTGCTTCCTAGATGGGTACTCGGGCTACAATCAGGTGGCCATCGCTCCTGAGGATCAGGAGAAGACCACCTTTACCTGTCCCTTCGGTACCTACGCCTTTCGACGCATGCCATTTGGGCTATGTAACGCCCCTACGACTTTTCAGAGATGCATGCTGTCAATATTTTCGGACATGGTAGGGGAGTGTTTAGAGGTCTTCATGGATGACTTCTCGGTTTACGGCGACGGATTCGATTCCTGTCTTGACTGCCTAGACCGAGTGCTTCAGCGATGTATTGCTACCTGGTTGGTTCTATCTTGGGAGAAGAGTCACTTCATGGTGACTCAAGGGACGGTGCTTGGTCACATCATCTCCAACAGAGGCATGGAGGTTGATCCGGCCAAGGTCGATGTCATTAGAAAACTCACACCGCCGTCCAATTTGAAGCAGTTACGGTCATTTCTAGGGCATGTTGGTTTTTACAGGAGATTCATTCATGATTTCAGCAAGATTGCCCGACCGTTGACTGATCTCTTGACGAAAGACACCGAGTTCCTTGTTGATGACAAGTGTCTTTCGTCCTTTGAGACTCTCCAGCAATGTGTTATTGAGGCTCCTGTCCTTCAGCCACCCGATTGGTCTCTCCCATTCGAGATCATGACGGACGCCTCTGATTTTGCCGTAGGGGCCGTGCTAGGACAGAGGAGGGATGGAGTACCATTTGCCATACACTATGCTAGCCGCACATTGGATTCCGCCCAGCGGAATTACACGGTCACAGAGAAGGAAATGCTAGCAGTAGTATTTGCCCTAGATAAGTTCAGATCGTATATCATTGGATCTCGAGTGACTTTGTATACCGACCACACCGCCATCAGGTACCTCATGTCAAAGAAGGATGCCAAGGCCAGACTTACTAGATGGATCCTTCTACTCCAGGAGTTCGACATTGAGATCAAGGATAAGCCTGGAGTCAAGAATGTGGTGGCGGACCATTTATCCCGACTAGAGCAGCCTGAGGAGACAGAGCAGATTGATCCCATTTGTGATACCTTCCCAGATGAGGCGATCCTTGCTATCGCCTCACTCCCATGGTATGCCGATATTGTGAACTTTCTCGTTGCTGGGAAAGTCCCACAAGATTGGCCCAAGCAGAAGATTGAGACCTTCCTTGCGAAGGCCAAGTCCTACCATTGGGAGGATCCCATCCTTTACCACGAAGGAGGGGATAGCATCTGGCGTCGGTGTATTCCTCAGGAGGAGCATCATAGTGTCCTCACTTACTGCCACAAGCTTGAGGCAGGAGGACATCATTCTGGGAGGAGAACGGCACAGAAAGTGCTCCAATCCGGCTTGTGGTGGCCTACACTCTTCAAGGACTCTGATGAGTTCGTGAAGAGATGTACTGACTGTCAGAGGATGGGCACTTGTGGACAACGTGATATGATGCCGATGCAGCCCATTCATTTCTGTGAGGTTTTTGATGCATGGGGCATCGATTTCATGGGTCCATTCCCTAAGAGTCAGGGATTTGAGTACATTCTGTTGGCCGTAGATTATGTTAGTCGTTGGGTTGAGGCTATCCCCGCCCGAGCCGCAGATGCAAAGACAGTTTGCAGATTTTTGAAGAAGCACATAATCATGCGGTTTGGGGTTCCACGAGTTCTGATTTCTGATGGGGGATCTCATTTCATCAACGACCAGGTGAAGGCACTTGCTAGAGAGTTCAGTATAGACCATCGTGTTGCCACACCATACCATCCACAGACGAATGGTCTAGCTGAAGTGTCGAATAGGGAGATCAAGAATATTTTGCAGAAAGTCGTCCGCCCTGACCGAAAGAATTGGTCACAGCTTTTGGACTCGGTCTTGTGGGCATATCGGACATCTTTCAAGACTCCATTGGGTACATCTCCCTTTCGCCTCGTTTATGGCAAACCTTGTCACCTACCAGTCGAGCTGAGGCACAAGTCACTTTGGGCAGTTACAGACATATTGATGGATCCAGATGGTATAGGAGACCAGAGGAGGGCAGAGTTAGCCGCCTTGGAAGAGCTTAGAGATACAGCTTTCTCAAACAGCCTACATTATAAGGAGAAAGTCAAAGAGTGGCATGATTCTCATATCAGCCACAAGCATTTTGAGATTGGACAGAAAGTATGGCTGTTTGATGCGAGGCTTAGATTATTTCCAGGGAAGCTACAGAGCAAATGGAAAGGACCCTATTTGGTCAGAAAGGTACACGATAACGATAGCATTGATATATCCGAGTTATCTTCTGAGAGTACCTTCCGAGTGAACGGCCAGCGGCTCAAACCATTTCTAGATCATGAGCCGCGGGACGTTATTATTGCCGCTATTCATTTTGCGTGAGATGTGGTCTTTTGACTCACATCTTTTACATCTCACGCCTGATTTTAACTGTTCCTCCGCCTGTATAGATCCAGTTGTCCATATCATTCTATTCTTTAGTCCCACATCCCGTCTCTCATCTTATGATTATGCTATACTTAGGGTGTACTTTACCCTAAGTATAGGGGGGATGTCGGACCTGTGAGTATTCTTTTCATTTTTTCTGCTCTTGTTTTTGCTGCCTATACTTAGGGATATTTCACCCTAAGTATAGGGGGGGGCAGATTCTGTATATTCTTCACTCGGCTTTCCCTTCATGTACAGCTTTCTATACTCAGGATTAGTTAATCCTAAGTATAGGGGGAAACCACCGAGTTCCTCTCATTTTATTCATTTATTCGTTCCTGTACTTAGACATTCCTTTTCACTTCCCTTTTACTAAGCACGAGTTATGTCTTCTTCATCGCTCTTGATCACTCTGAGGACATCGTTCGAGCTAAGTATAGGGGGGTGTGTATATATTTCATATATACTTTAGCCATAACTCGTACTTTGTGTGAGTGTGTTAATAAATAAAATGGCTAAAAAAATCACAAAAATTAAAAATTTTTCTTGTACATAAACCTCTTTTATTCTTGCACATACATAGCTAGTGTACAAAGTATTTTTGTAAAAATGATTTCAAAATTCTTTTGTGTAAAGCTTGTGTAAATATTTTGTATCAAAATTATGTATATAGTACAAATTTTTTTCCAAAATGTTTTGAAAATCAAAAGTTTGCAAAAATCTTGTGTAAATGTGTGTAAATATCATTTTGCAAAACTTGCACCTCATGCATCATTCATTCATGATTTCAAAACATTTTTCAAAAATTTTTGCATGATTGTAAAATATTTGTAAATAGCATCTTTTGTACATATATATAGTTTTTCCTGGATGAGAGTTGACATTTAAACTAAGCCTGGAATTAAATTGAGAAATGGAGCTTGAATAAGATCTTAATCCACTTAACTTCAAAAGGAACCTTATAGGACTTAGGGTTAAGGCTTTTCAGGTCCATAAGGACTTAATTCTTTGAGTCCACTAGGCTATGAGCATATGTCATCTTGATGAGCCTAAGTAGAGCACTTAACAACACACGCATGACTCTCAGAGACAATGGCTTCACTTGCACCTGCACTTTACACATGGCTCTCCATGGATGAGGTGGTGAGGAGGCAGTTTCCTTTGGCTTGGGGTAGCATATGAGGGTAGTACTTCTAGGCGGAACCTCTCTTCTTCTTATAGTGAAGGAAGTGCACCTCAACTTGGTCTAGTGGTGTTGAAAGCTAAAGACAGAAGCTGTGGGTTGCAATAAAGCTTCAAAAGAGGGATAGTCTACTGGCTCAAGGGGAAATTTCTTATATATGCTGCACCATGTAGATATGTGTACAAAAGTCTTGAAAAAAAAAATGCAAAAAGAACTCCAAAAAAGTGGTGGTCGGATTGAAAATTTAATAACCCCACCGGAGTGAAAAGCAAAAGCTTATGGTATCATGTTACATCTCATGAGAGCTTGCAGCGGGAGACTTAGCTACACTGGCTAAGCTTCCAAAACTCTATACTTCTACCCCCTCTTCTTGAGCCGGTTGCACTTGAACTTAGAAGGGAATACCCCGCTTCTCGAGGAACGAGTTGCTAGACTGAGGCATTAGGAGTTACCAGGTTGAGGGAGGTTGTTTCTTTGTTACTTCTGAGGTGGGGAGCCACATATCACTTACACCGCAAGGAAAAGATTCATGGTCATTAGAGTTTGTGTATGTAGACTTGTTTTGATCTGGTTTATTGAGGAGTCTTGCCCATAGATTGGTGGAACTTGGAGGCTGTTGAGTTTTAGGCTTAAGTCCAAATAAGGTTCTGACACATTAATAATCCAAAGATCTGATCGAGCTCCATATTTCAATTTAATGAAGGAAAATTTAATAAGTCAACCTTGATCCATGTACATCCTCTTTTTCTTTTTCTTTTTCTTTCTTTTTCACTTCTTTTTCAAATAAGTGTTTGCTAAGGGACTAGCAAAGTTAAAGCATAGGGGGTGATGAATACCCATTCATCACTCTTTATTCTATTATTTTAGCTACAAAAACCCTTTGCAAATACATGTAGATATGTGTAAATACAAATAATTACCAAAAGCATGCATTGTGTAAAAACCTATAATTAGCATGTTTTGTGCACAAAATAAAAGAATAAAGAGCAAAAAGAAAAAAAGAGGGAAATATTTAGAATAAATATTGAGCAACCTAACCCAAGGGAGGGCTCAGCATGGGCCTGACCGCATAAAAGCCAAAGTAGAGGGAGATAGGAGCTCATGTGTATATACTTCTGTAAATTCAATAAACTATATATTTTCCTCACCCAAAAATATGTTGTAAATATCCTTGTCTATATTGTGTATATTTAAAAACTATTAAAAACAAAATAAAAAGATAAAAATCAAAAAAATTCAAAAATACCCTTCCTTCACCATGTGTATAGACCATCACCCTTGTATTTATTTAACCTTGTAAATAAATTCAATTGTTTTCTAAACTTTTTTGTAAATATTCTATGTTACATTTTGTAAATAAAATAAATAACAAGAAACAAACAAAAATCAAATAAAAATTACAAAATCAAAAGTACAAAAATACATTGTATAAATACCATGTATATAAATGTATACAACTATTTATTTCACCTTATATACATATATTAAAAAATAAAATAAAAATATTCTTTTATTCCATATTTTATGTTGTAAATAAATAAAATACAAAATGAGCATAAAAACACATAAAAATAATAAATAAAAAAATCAAAAATAAAAACCCATATAGTGTACATATACCTATATATATAGCTACCCTATTTTTATTTCCAAAAATTAATTAAAAATCACCAAAAAAATAGAAAAAAATAAAAGAAAAATATTTCATGTTTTGAGTTTTCTTTAATTCGGCCTATTTCTACCCTAAATTAAATAAACAAAATTCGGGCACACGTGGCCGCTCCTGATTGGTCCACGGGGGACTGTTGACCCCGGTCAACTCCCCCGCGGACTCCTTCCTATTCTGGACGATGCGTGCCGCGCCTCCTTCTCCGAATTTCCCACGCGCCTCCAGGCTGTCTCCCACTCAACCCCGTGCTCGGATTCATCGCCAATCATCCCTCATCCTCGCCGGATCCTCCGCCATCAAATCCACGCCTTCCTTAGCCGTCGAGCCTCAACCCTAATCGACGCTGTCACCTTATATATTTTCACCTCCGCCGCCTCCGCGCCCCATCTTTGGCCCTTCTCCTCCTTCCCAGTGACCTCCATTGGCTTCGCGAGAGTGACAGCAAGCGTCCGCCCTTGTTGCAGTGAGGCGAGGAAGCGAAACCATCGATCCGGCGATCTTCGCCGTCCCTGCTCCGCCGCCGGCGTTGAGCATCGAGCTTCAGGCCTTGACGCCCTTCGAAGCTACGACCAGGAGCAAGAGCAGCTCCAGCATAGTCTCCAGCATCCATCAGGTAGCCGATTAGACCTTCTATTTAGCGTAATTTTCGATTTCGCCCAATTTGCATCTCCGACGCATTCCTCCGATTCCGTCCATCTCGCGTAAAATCTCGACCATCCGACCATCTCATCACCTCCGCCGTTATCCCCGCGCACCTTCTACGCCCGTTCACTCAACCCAGATCGCACAGGATCTGGGATTCGAGTTCCATCGCCTCCGCCTCGCCGGAGCTCGTCCGCCCCACAGCACCGTCCACCTTCACCCCGCTTTCTTGGGTCGAGGCAATTTGCCCTCGACCCGCGAAGCTTCTTGACTACTTTGCAGGTCCAACGGGAAGCGTCTGAGGCTTCCCAACTTCCAGCCAGGAGCTTCATCTCCGCCGACTTCGCCGGAGCTCTTCAGAGCTCGGTTAGGTCACTGGAGACTACCACCCGCCACGGAGCTTCACCGCGGATCTTTTCCGACCTTCATGCGCAGCAGAGGAGGGCGGAGACACCTTCACGAGGCCGGCGAAGTTCGCCGGCCAGCAGTTCTTCGAGGACCCTCCATCGCCGTCAGATCAGCCGCGGCGCTCCAGATCAGATCTCAACCGTTCGTTCGGGGAGCAGCAGATATCGTCAGATCAGCCGCAGCGTGATCTCAGCCGTTGATTCACCGAGGGTTCGGCCACCACGCACGCGGACCGTTCGATCCCCACGTGGCGGACCCTCCATCGTTCGATCAGGCGAAGCTTCTCAAGGTCAAAGGCGCCGCTCATCGCCACCATCCGATCTTCCACGTGGTGCCTATCCAACCGTCGCCAAATAAAGGGGTAAATATCGTAGGCCCCCCTCTTAGTTTTTCATTTCCTGTTTAGTCCTGTAAACATTTTTAGAAACTTTTTCACGAAGGGTTATTTGCATTTGGAACCTTGTGCTTTATTTTAATTGCATGTATGCCCCTGTGTGTGTGTGAACACGTGCGTCGTCACGTGGTTTTGGGCTTTTTACACATCTTGTCCTGTAGATCTGGAGTGTTAATGAATGCATGAATATTTTTGAATAATTGCATATATACCCCTGTGAGCATTGTTTATGCGCATGTGCGTTATTTATTGGGAATTTTGCAACCATACCCCTGGGCTCTTGATACGAGTTATCAAATAGCCCTAGGACTTGGTTTTTATTGCAATTTGGTCCTGTGTGCCCCAGCCACGCGCGAAGCGCGTGACTTGCTGGGTATTTTGCACCAAGGCCCCCAGATCTTTGGGTATTTGCACTTAGGTCCCTGTGCACAGTGCCCCACCTTTATTTTTGAATAAAATATCAAACGACCTCCAAATCCAATGAGATTTTGACACATGGCTCCTGCCATGGTGTAGGAATTTCTATGATTTTTGGGGACATTTTTGATTTCATTTATTATCTTTAAAATTCAAAAACACATATTTTTGCCACTGTTTGACTTTAAAAAATACCAAAAAAATATAAAAACTCCACCAAAAATTCTAAAAAATTAGATACTGTAGTTTACTTGTTGTTTGATTTTCTAGCCAATTTGGCTACTTTTCATCTCTTAAAAACCCTAAAAATTGAAAAACCCCTAAAAACCCATAAAAATTATAATAAATAAATTAAAAATCCAAAAACAATAATTAGGGTGCCTAAATTTTCCTCATTCTTCCTAGATTACAGGAAAATTACCTCCAAGGTTGTTTGAAACTCTTAAATATTTTATTTTTGAGTTTTTAACCTTGCTGGACAGTACCTTGGTGTTTCTGCCTTGTTTGATTTTTAATAAATAATTTACTCATTAGAAAAATCCCAAAAATTCACCAAAAACAGTAAAAAACATTAAAACATAAAAACAAATTTTCTTGAATTTTTGCATCATTTTTGGTGTGTGTAATAAATTGTTGAAGTTCCCTTGTATTTACATTCTTTAATTTTCTCATCATTTAAAAAAATCTAAAAATTTATAAAAACAAATAAAAACCACTAAAAAAAAGATTCTTTTGGGTTTCTGACTACATCGTAGGCTATTTAGCCAATCTGTGCTCCTTGTGTTCGACCCTGGGAGCTATACCAGGTTAATCCTATAGCTAGATCGCTCTTTCTCGTGCTTGCTTGTTTTATCCGATTTGAGTGATTGATTTTTCTTGATTGACTCAGCCCGAGTGATTGAGGTCGCAACGACCTAATTTTCTGTACCTTTACCTCTGTCGTTCGGGCGGTCCCCACCCCCACCTATGAGACTCCCCCCCAGCTCCCTGGTCGACACCCGTAGGAACCCAAGGTCACACCCCCACCCCCGATGGATCCCCAGCGAGCACCGCCCGGTGCTCCGCACCTAGCCGACCTGCTCGAAGGCGGGTTCCCTTTGGAACCACCCCTCCTGCAGGAAACCCAAGGTTCCCCCCCCACCCGTGAACCAGCTGACCTACCCTCCCCCAGCCCAGCTCCCCTGGTGGAGCCGGGTTCCCTTCACAGTCCATGCCCAACCGACCTGCTCGACCCTGGTTCCCTTTGGACCAATGGAGCCCCCCCCCCCCCCCCCCCCGAGCACCGCCCGGTGCTCCGCGCCCCAACCGACTTGCTCGACATGTTAGTCTTAAGATCGATGGAGCCCCCTCGAGCATTGCCCGGTGCTCCGCGCCCAACCGACCTGCTCAATCCGGGTTCCCTTTGGAACCGCCCACCCACAGGACCGATGGAGCACCCCCCAAGCCCCGCTGCCTCCCTGCTCAAGTACCCGCCCACCTGCCCGAGCCCTGCAACACCCCTGCTTGAACACCCCCTGAGCCCCATAGCTTCCCTGCTCGAGCGTCGATGGAGGCCCGCAGCCTCCCTGCTTGAGCACCGATGGAGCCTCGTACCCAGCCTCCCTGTTCGACCCCTACACCCCCTGCCCTCTAGGTTTCCTTCTTCCCCTAGAACCACCTGCAGAAACCTGAGATGCCCCCTGCATGATTTTTTTTCTTTTTTTATTTTGGATAAATCCTCATAAAGGATATGTATGATAGGGCTTTATCTTGTGTAAGGACCTCATTTGGGAAGACTGGATATTTTGACATCAACGTTGGTTTACATCAAGGTTCTGCTTTGAGTTCATTTCTTTCTACTTTGATTATAGACGAGTTGACCAGTCATGTCAGGATGAGTTACCTTGGTGTATATTATTTGCTGATGATATTGTGTTAGTTGACGAGACTAGAGATGGAGTAAATGAGAAGCTTGAGGTATGGAGACATGAGTTGGAGACTAAAGGATTTTGTATAAGTAGGGTTAAGATGGAATATATGGAGTGCACCTTCTTTTATGGAAGCAATAGTGAAGGAATCGATGTGAAGATTGGTGACGATAACATTCAGAAGAGAGATTCCTTTAGATATCTGGGATTTATTCTGCAACATGACAGGGAAATTGATGGAGATGTTACTAATAGAATAAATGCAGGCTGGCTAAAGTGGAGAAGAGCCTATGCTGTTCTCTTTGATAAGAAGATTCCTTTAGAGATTAAAGGAAAGTTTTACAAAGCAGTCGTGAGACCTGCTATGCTTTATGGATCTGAATGTTGGCCTGTGAGCCATAGACATGTGCAGAGAATGAATGTAGCAGAAATGAAAATGCTAAGTGGATGTGTGGATATACATGTAAAGATCGGATTCGGAATGATGCAATCAGAAAGAAAGTTGACGTAGCTTCGATCGAGGATAAGATGCGAGAAAACCACTTAAGATGGATTGGACATTTTGCAAAGAAGATCAGCTGATGCACCAGTTAGGAGATGCGAGTGTTTGGGATGTTGAGCATGCTAAGAGAGGGTGAGGGCCACCCAAGAAGTGTTGGAAAGAGACCATACGAAGGATCTTAGATTTGTGGATATAAGCCCGGGATTGGCCCAAGATAGATCTGAATGGAGCAAAGAATCCATGTAGCCGACTCTACTTAATTGTGGGAAAAGGCTATGTTGTTGTTGCTATTGTAGATAAATCCTAAACGTTCATTGGTAGATTGATTAGAGTAACTCACTCATGTGGTTGAGTTAACGTATCAAATTAACGGAGGGTTATGGGTGTGAGATGAAATGACTATTCGAGGTTTCTCATTTAATTCACGATTATGCGTGATTATGAATGTTATTGCGAAACTACTCAGGGTTATAGATGTAAAAATCCCATATTTAAATCCAAAACAATCCATCCTACTATTATAAGCGATTATTTTTACATTTTAATTACATAAAAATACTGAAAAATATAAGAAAATTTATAAAATAGAAAAAATATTAAAAACAGAAAATATTTTATTATAGCTTTTCAATATATAATTATATTTATAAATATAGTACCTTATATAACATATATATTATTATAATACTTATAATTATTATTAATATTTAAAAATATTTTTATAAATTTTAAAACCCTAAAAAATAAAATAAAGACTATACTTATTTGTATGTTCCTGACTAGATATATATTATATATTTATAGCATATATAGTATTTACCTTACACATATGATTGTATATACATAAATACATATATTTATTACATATTACAAATAAAAAGAAACTCAAAATTAGAAAATTATAAATTAAAAACATATAAATTTCAAAAAATATAATATATAAGTTAAAAATCTGTAAAAACTATAAAATATTAAAACACAAAAAATAGAAAACCCTATTAAAAACACAAAAACATATTTGTTGATTTTCTCTTTCATTATCATTTTTTTACCTATCCATGTTGCTCCTTGTGGTTCGACCCCTAATCTTGCATACTATACATACTTGTTTGTATGGTACAATAAATTTCATCTCATATTTATTCATTATTCATTTATTTTGTGGCTTGACTGTTGATTGACACACTTGAGTTGGGTGTTGAGAGTAGAGAGAGGTGCCGATACAACGATTGCCAATCCAACTGTCGGACTCCACATACACTCCAAGACCGAATGTTAGACACCTTTGATTTAACTGTTCATCAATAGGCTGCATGTGAAGAGGCACTGTTAATTGGGTGGTCAATAGTCGCTTCGTTCTCATCAGTCTGCGTAGGACTAGATGAGGTAAAATAAAAAATAAAATACGTATAAATTTAATATAAAATAACAAATGATTTTACCAATAGAACTTAAAACATAAAATGTTTAATTTTAAATAAATTGTCTTTCGATGATTTTTATTTATTTAACAACAATATTTGTGAGATGTTAATGTTTACAAATGTATATATGTATGTATATCTGTATTTTATATGTTTTACTTTTATTTTGTATTTTCAATACATATTATCATATTTACATTATAGATTTGTAATACTATTTAATTCATATTTTGTTATATTCTAATAATTTTATTTACATATATAGATAATAACATGTATATGTCTTATAAGTATAATATATATTATAATGTATTATTTCATTTAAGTGTATTTTAATGATTATTATTTACATTTATATTTATACTATGTTTTTATATAACATATAAACGTTTTAAAAAAGTAAAGAGATAAAAATATAAAGAATAAAATATATTAATATTATATACATATACACAATATATTAAGGGAAAATGTGTATGCCCCCAAGGGGGAGCTAACTTAGCTCCCCCTGCCCCTTTTTGACATAATTTTTTTTATTTTTCTGAAATCTAAACCGTGTAAATTCATAATTAAATTCTTATATTATGTCGTTCAAATTTCATGCGAAACAGAGACTCCTACGACCTCCATCCAAATGGGGTCGATTTAAAAAATCCTGTTACCATTAAAAAATGACTGTCTGGATGGAGGCTGTAAGAGTCTCTGTTTCACACGAAATTTTAATAGCATAATATAAGGATACAGTGATGAATATTCATGGAAGAAATTTTCAAAAAAATAATAAAAAATGGTGAAAATGGGGCCAGGGGGAGCCAAGTTAGCTCCTCCTAGGAGGCAGCCCTATTTATCCCATATATTAATGTTATATTGGGATACACATTACAATAATACCCCAGAAAATCGACTTTGTATCTGAACTTCATTTTTAATGAAATCACCTTCATTAGATAGATAATTTGATTATAAATAAAATGAAGGTGAGATTGGTTTAATTTAGATCATATTGGTAAGATATTGATCTGTGAAGTTTGGTTTACGCTTTTTCATCTGTGTGTACAAGTTGCACTGTTCATGATTTTTGTTGGCTATTATTTTTATAATTTTATATATATTATTATGTACAAGTTTTATATTGAAAACTTTATTATTTGAGGTGTATATAAAAGTGAATATAATACAACAAAAATGGTTATTTTTAGAGTGGTGAAATTATGATACGTTTGGTACACGGGTTAGGACGGGTTAAATTGGTAGTGGGTAACCATTTTTGTGTTTTTGTATTTGGATAGAGGGTTAAACTAGAGGTGGGTTAGAAGTGGGTTTGTTGTGATATGATTGTATTGAAGTTTGAAAAAGTAAGTAGTTATTGTGATGTGATTGTATTGAAGTTTGGAAAAGTGGGTAGAAGTAGAGTAGTTTATAATTTTAATATGATATGATGGTATAATATGTTATTTTCTGATGGAATTGATGATGGAGAATTGATTTATTTATTTTTTAAAAAAAGAAATAAAGTGGGGCCCACATGGAGAGAGAGAGAGGGTGGGTTAAGGGGGTACCCCTCTTGCCGAACGGTGCTTAGGGTTTTTATACAATGTATTGGCCCTCATCTCCCCCTACTTTATTCTTGGTCGACCAAGTCAATATTGACTTGGTCTCAAAGTTTAAGGACATTTAGTTTCTTTGATACTTCATTTAATTTTCTTTAATTTTCTTTATTCTTTAATTTTAGATTTAAATACATATGTTTGTACACTAATTACATACTAATTATAGATGAATGTTAGATGTCAATTTTCACAAATTAGTTGTATTACAAGTATTTTGATAGGGATTTATAGGAAACATGGAAGAATAAAGGTAGATGAATGTTTATTCATCACCCCTCATATACTTACCTTTGCTGGTCCCTGGAAACACTTATTAGACGAATAAGTTATGCAAAAGGAAAAATAAAAAAAAGAAAATACCAGATTTAGAATATTATAACTCTCAAAATAATCTTCACAAAATTAAAATTTGGAGCTCAGTTAAGACCTTTGGATTACTATTTTGTTCGTAATCTTATTAGGAACAGGATCTAAAACTTAACAACCCTCAAGTTCCGTAATCCTCTATTCATGTCGCATCAATAATCATGTCAGAATAAGGCTTTTCATATGCAAACACTTGTGATTATTAGTCTCACTTATACAATGTATGTGACTATAGCTCTTCTCATCAGAAAAATCAAGAAAAAATCTCCTTCAGCAATATAACACTAACTCTCCAAATCTCGCTACTCTTTTCTTAAGGACCATGGTATTTACTTATAAGTTCAAGTACAACCAACAAAAGAAGAGGAGGAAGAAAATAAGAATGGATTGTGACCAATGTAGTCACATATCCTTTGGAGCTTGACCAATGCGGTCATCTTCTGCTACAACCAACCTTAAGAGTTTGACTTTGAAGCATAATTCTTGCTTATTGATACATAACTCTAACGGAAATTGATTTGTCATTGACTTTTGCACGTTTGTTCTTTTGGAGGATTTAATTTCGTACACATTTTTTCTATGTGCAACATCATTTACGTTAAGGAAATTTCTCTTTGGGACAGTAGATTATCCCTCTTTTGAAGCTTTATTGCAACCCACAATGTCCTATCTTTAGATGTCGATGCCACTATGTAAGGTTGGGGGCACTGACCACCTATTAGCATGACATATGTTTCCACACGCATGCTTCTCAAGCTTAAGAATCCTACACTCACCACCTCATCAATTGAGATAAGTGTAGAGTGCTTGCGTAAGTTAGGTCATTATCAACAAGAGTCATGGTTGCTCTTCGAAATACTCTACTTTGGCTGGTCAAGATGACATGTAAACGTAGTCTACTTGACTCAAATAATTAAGTCCAATTAACATGAAAAGTCCGAATTCAAGTTCCTATAAAGTTCTTGTGAAATTAAGTTGATTAAGATCTAGACTAAGCTCCAATCTTTCAGATTTTATTTAGACTAGTTCAATTGTGACATAATTCTAAAAAATACTAGAAAATATTTTGTGAAGATATTTTCTTGGTTTTGAATTTTTTATGGATTTTTTTTCAAAATTTTTTTGCAACTTTTATAGAGTTTTGAAAATATTTTTCATATTTTTAGGTGTTTTTGAAGGGCTTAGTAAATTGAATGTATTAATACATTCAAAAGATTTTATACATATTAACAAAGAATTTTATATAAGTTATATACAAGTTTGTATACAACTTTATGAAGAATTTGAATAGGTATGTACACATTTTATTTAAAATAATTTTTGCAAGAATATTATCTCATGATTTCCAAAATAATTTGAAAATATTTTTTGCAAATATTTGTCAAAATTTTGAACACTTATTTTGCAAAATATTTTACAAATATTCTTCAAAAATATTTTTACAAACAATTTTTTACAAACATTTTACAAACATTGTATAAATAGATTATTTTCGAAATGGTTTAAAAATATTTTACAAAGATTTTTCAAATGTTTTCAAAAGATTTTTCAAAAGATTTTCCAACCATTTTTCAAAGCATTCGCAAAATAGTTTCAAATCAAATTTTGCAAATAGTTTTCAAAAAACTTTTATACATATTTACATGAGTGTATTCTTTATTGTATTTATTCGTATACCCTTACCCAATGTAATATATCAGTCATATTATTTAAAAATATAAGAAAGTGGGAGTTATGGCTAACGTAATGTATGACCCCTATACTTAGCTCGAACTATGTCCTCATAGTGACCAAGAGCAATAAAGGAAGACATAACTCATGCTAAGTATAGAAAAGTCTGTACTACACCTATTCAAATAAAAGAATGAGAATTCAGTCGTCCCTTTTGTACACTTCTTTTAGTACTTTACTTGTTTTAGTTTGTCAATATCATGGGAAACTTCGCTCATAATGTACTTTTGTATTGAATGCATATGTTTTTAGGAGCAACTGCCATAGTGAGCGGCTAGGACCTGCAGACACTCTTTTTGTGTAGCTATAGTTCCTTCATGTATAATACTTGTAGCTTTCACGACTTTACTGTACCTGTAGCATTTTCTGAGACATGTTATGTGTAACGTGTATGTATGGATCCACTTTTTGATGTATACATGTGATGTTTTGTGGACATGGACTATAATGTATTGATGGATATTACATGTAATAGACATGAAAATAAAAATTTAAATGCCATGCTTGTTGTGATGTTTTCTCCTGCCTATTATATCGTATATTTCCAATTGTGGAGTTATATCAGGGAATTAGTTTATCGAGTACTCGAATCCTCACGGGACAGACACCATAATATGGATCCAAATAATGAGATATATCTCAATATTAAGTCACTATACATAGTATATAAATCTCTCTGACCTTTTCTCAAAACATGGAAAGATTGATGAATGTTAATGTTAATTAATATTGGTAATATTGTGTGAAATATGATTGACATGATACATTAATTCATGTCATTGTTGGTTTATAATAATCAATTATATGAGTTTAATGCCACATTAAATTGAATTGGATATGAATATGATTCATGTAATCAATAATTAATATGCATTTTATTCACATTAAAACATTGATTAATGTAAAGTAGATTTATATTTTATTGTGTGAATATTATTCAAACACATACATTATTAATATCAATGTTAATTCATACTTATCATAAATATATTTATATATATATTGTGATTTTGATTTCCATTTAGTTAGGAGACTTATGTGTGAATTAGATTAAATAATCAATGTTATTTATTGAATTTGCATTAAACAATGATAAATATAAAATTGAACTTACATTTAATTGTGGGTTAATATAGTGAATAGTAGAGTAGCCACTGACTATAAAATACAGTAAGATCGGGTCTTGTTGTACTTCTATAACAAGTACATGCGAAAAAAACTTAAATTTCAGCTAGGACATTCCAAATTTTTAAAAATACTTCTGGTCTCTCTATTGTTAAATTCCATGAAAAAAGAGCAGATCCGGAAACTAGAGGGTTGAAACCAAGGTTTTAAAAATTGGACTGGATATTGCACTGGTCAGCCTTCAATTTGGTCCAATCAGGTGGGACTGTCGGTCCAAACCGATTGGACCAGTGATGATGTCAGCATGACGTCATCATTCCTATCGACTTAGTAACTCGGACCGGACTTAACTTACTAGTCCGACTGGTCGAACCAGTTTTTTGAACCAATAAAACCGAATACATATATGTAAGTATGTATTCATATATCAATAAAAATAATTGTTTGAAATGTCAAATCTTCAATAGAATAACATGATTGTTTATTTCAAGTAAAAGTCTATAAAAATTAGTTACATTTTCTAACATTATGTATGAATACAATATTTTAATCATTTATTTATAATTGCTTTTAGAAAATTACTCTAAAAATGTAGTGGCACAACTTATGTTACAAAAAAGAGAGTGGTATAATTGATAACGCGGAAGTTAAGAAGGGTATAAGTGATAAAAACCTTGTTATTACATTATTTAGACTTTTGTTTTTTGAAAATTTACCAAACAATCAAAACTAGGTCAATCTGGTTGGACTCGATTTTTTATTTTCCTTTTTTTTTAAAATTAATTACATGGAATCGGCCGACACCGACCGTGTCTGCACCGGTTCCTGGTCCAACCAGTCCGACCGACGGTCCGATTCGATTTTTTAAACCTTTGTTGAAACCCAGAAAAAGTTTCTTTTGGACAGTAAAAATTTCAACATTCATTACTAAACGAAGATACATAGCACGAGAGACCCACATAATACGAAGGAATGGATTCTTTGCTGCACCAAAGGATGCAGTAGACTCTGTTGTGGACTTTGGAGCCGCTCGATCACGATCGAGCGGTTCTCATGAATTCTCTTTTTTTGTGAGCCCAGATCAAGGAAATTCGTGAGAACCGCTACATCGTTATCCAGAGACTCCAAAGACCACAACAGAATCTGTTGCATCCTTTGATGCAGCAGAGAATCCATTTCCTAATATGAAAAGAAGTCAACATATACAGCCGGTGCTTGGTGGGAATCCAACCATACATATGAACGTCATTTCTTCCTCAGTAACCGATTATAAATGACATTCAGATCGAAGTTACTCGAAATTATACATACGTCTAGAAGACAGTAAAATATCGTTATTCAATTTACGCCCATGGTCTCTACCCGTTTCAAGTCCCGATGACAGGAACCTGCTGGAGTTTTTTTTCCATTTTGATAAACTTTAATCATTGTCCTGTTCTTCTTGGAGATGCGGAGGGATCTAAGATATTGTAGATTAATATTGTAACGACAGAGAAAGAGAAAGGAGAAGATCTCTCGCACTTGGGTGGCTGTTTCCTCCCTTGCTCTCTTTCTGGAGACTGCAGAACTTATTCTTTTAAAATCCTTCCCGTGGGCTCACAGTAAGCACATGTATCTTCTAACTTGATGCAAAATATTAGATTTCGTCCATTTATTTCGTTGACAGAGAGCACATGCATCATTCTCCTTTACATATATACTGTTGGCTCGATTAAAATTTACAGGGACAACCGAAATGGAGGAGCTCGTTTGGTGCTTTAGTGTGATCTCACATGATTTGTTGATCGATGCGTTCTCTATCTACTATTTAGTTCATGTTTTCTGTCTCTTTTCTGGATATCGATGGTCAGTAGAAAAAAATATAACAGTTCTCTTCAGATATAGGATCTGGGATCAAAGAAATCCCCAACGAAATTTTCGTACCTAGTTGAAGTACGTTTTTTTTGCATCGATAACGTAGGCATATATTTACATGTACAGCATGCCTATTATGGATGGCCAAATGCTTATTATGGATGACCAAATGAGTTGCCACTTTTGGGACTTCAGAAGGGGGATTCGCAGTCACATTGGTGTGGCAAATTCAGCTGCGCAAAGCTGTAATCAGACTGTGGTTGCAGTCCACTTGAAATACTGCAAGAATGTAAAGAAATAAGGAGACAGAATTGTTCACCTCCACTCCATAATAATGGACACGGACTCTTCTGCATGGATGCACTCAAATAATTCACCACATCCATCTCTATCTCAACGGCGTGGATCCTCTCGTACAGCAGCGGTGCTGCAACAATGGAGGGCCGTCATGATCGAGTGGTGCACACAGAAAGGCTCACCAACTCGATCGCTAGCTCTTACAGCATTTTGTTGTACAACAGAGGATCCGAGCCTTAATCTCAAACCTATTTATGTATCCAGCACCTTGCCGAATATACACTACTACAAATTTTGCTGAATTACGTCAACAATTAGTTTAATATTCCTTGCTATGAATCATTGCAATAAGTTGTGAATGCGATATTCTTTGGCAAATAAGAAGTCAATGAACTACTGTTATTATATGATTTGTTTGTAGAAATATAGCTGTGAATGTTATATTCTTTGTGAATTTAAAGAATCAAGCCATTAATATTATTTGTCATTATACATCAAATCACGAAAGATATAGCAATGCATATTAGATTATTCTATTCATTACCATATGTTAAACTATCAACTACTTAATAGCATTATCGATGGTTATGCTTGTTGTTGTATATTTTGATCTGAAAAAAAATGAAAAATGTACTTGAAATCGAGGTGAGGCATAATCTCCGGGTAATGGAGGCGTATGCCTCATTATTCTTCCAAAAAATACATAATTTAACAAAAGAAAAGATCAATTAAAAGACTTTTATTGTGATTATACAATGTCATATAGGAGCAAATGTTGTTTCCAGTGCCACTGTAAAATAAATACAAAATAATGATTACATAATATAATAAGTTTTGTTTTAAAATGTCTATATCATGTATTAAAGTTTGAATACATATGATGTTGCAAGTTGTTAGATGCTTGAAGTCCCCAATTGTATGTATAAGAATCCGACAGCTTCTAACATTTTGTTCCACTTGTTCACTACAAGAAAATAGGTCTATTAGCATTTTTTAATTTGTCGCTATCAGTGGAAAGAAAATACCATATCATTCGGGAGATACAAAAATGTCATGACATCATCATCATCAAGGTGACATCTATTGATAATGGTGTTGATTCCCTTACCAAACGTTATCTCAAAAGGTTTTGATCAGCATGTATGAGTATGTGTTTAAATATACTACATGAATGGTTTTGAGGGCTAGTGGGAGATTGTTTTGCATGTGAGCCCATGATGAACTACTTCTACAATAAATGTTCTTGTAATCCTTTTATAAATCAATAAAAGTTATTGAATTTCATTACCTACCTGAGATTAATGAATCCATGCATTCATAAGGTCCTTTAGTACAATTAAGGTTATGTACCATGTCTATCTTATTAATCGTTGACAATTAAGGTTATGTTTTCATGCACTCTATCTTATTGATTGCTGATCCAATGGTTGGATCATAGAGGTTGGTGCTGAGATGATATCTAAATAGTTAGATTGAGGACTCAACTAGCATCGTCAAATGATTGTCAAGAGAGGAACTCCATCTTGAGAAGGAGGTGACAATCCTTACTCCAAAGGCTGATGTTTGACCGACCTCTTGATGCAGATCCTCTACATAAGAAAAGAGATTCAGAGGTGCCGCATAAGTTGAGTCAAGGAGTTGACTTAACAAGATCGAGGTATCAAAGATCTATGTCATATGCAATCATGATATAGACATGCATCTTCTACCCTTACCCATATTGTTTTTATATATCTAAGTATGTATATTACGCAGACCATTAAGTTGATGACCTAATCAAGATCCATACACCGACGAGCTGGTGTGCATACAAGAGCTTATGAATAATACGATCTTTCAAAGGAATCATACATGTTCTCTGTTGAACCGAGAGACATGATCTCACTCGTGAGATATTAGGACCGACCAAACTCCAGCGACGATTATCTTTCTTTGGAAGCATGACAAAAATTGTAGGTATGATATATGCATTTGAAAAACATATGATCAATACCAACTCCCAATGATTGAATGAGAAACATAATGATAAAACTTTAAAGAAGAGAGTTCTAATTAGAGATAGAATTTATTGTAAGCATACTTCATAATTATTTTGTGAAAATACAACCCTCCCATTCCTTTTTAGGAACATTCACACATATTGGAGTTTGTTTGTTTGTTTGACTTGTCATGATATTTACTTGCTAATTAGTTACATATCTCACATTATATGGGATGGGGAAGTCAAATTATAATGACCAAATTTATTAGGCTGAGGGTTTCTTCCACATGGTATATTCCTCGAATAATGCTTACGCCATCTCTTTCTCTCTCCATCCATTGGATCAAATAATGCCCATTTTATAATTACTGTATATTGTACCATTCTATTCTATTCTATGTTTTTATTATTGCGATGGATGGTAACGATTTACATGATGCCTGGAAATTTGGATGCAATAATTCCCAATTGTCAACTTCTCACATGGGTGGCTTCCAATTTGTGAGTGGGACTAATAGGTGTACCCTTCTTTATTCTTAATATTTAAGTTTTTATATATTGGAGACGCATATATTATCTTACTAATTATTGTAGATTTTTTTGAATTTTACAGACCTTGATAGTCCCGTATTTGAGCCTTGTGTCCTCCCATTTGATGAGGTCGATATATTTTTGGAGGATCTGATTTACGACAGCATTGATTCCAAGTTCCCTGATGATTCGGCATTACTCTCCGAGGGTTATCTGCGGGAGGATGTCATGGATCATATAAACTCGGTTTCACTTTCTGGGAGTGTATCCAATCTGACGGATCACGAGATCGAGTCTTCTGATATTTGTACTAATGAGTTTGATGTTTCTCTCCTCGACGACCCTCGCGAGGATGACCCGATCTTTGAGGTATTCGATGATTTCACTGATTTGTCTACATTCCATGCATGATATCTGCCTTTATAGTGAGTCTCCAGATCATGATCTTCCATATCTATTTGAGACGGTGATTGACGTGGAGGATTCACTGACAGATCCTTCCTTCTCCACGTTCGACTTCTTCGGCTCTGCCCTTTCACTCCATACAGATCTTGAGCCGACGATTTCTTTTGTGTTACCGGACCCCGACTTCATCTGACCATATCTTTACCCGGTAGCAAACACTCGCCTAACTGTTTATCTGGGTGTTACCATTTACTATGTTGACCTCGTTGTTCTTCTCCCACCGAGACTACAACGACAGTACGGTGTTCGCCTGACAGATGCCATCCTGAACCTTGATACGACGTTGTTCTAGCATTTGCGCCCAGCCAGGGGCGTAAACTCTAGCGCTTGTTGAGAGGCACCTCAACACTGATCGACTCACATCTGTATAGACCATCTGTCCATATCTTACATTCTTTCTGTCTCACACCCCATCTCCATCGCATGATCATTCCATACTTAGGGTGTACTTTACCCTAAGTATAGGGGGTGTCAGACATGTGATTATTCTTTGATTCTTTTTACCTCTGTTTTGCTGCCTATACTTAGGGATATTTTACCCTAAGTATGGGGGGGGGGGGTAAACTCAGTACATTCTACCCCTCGTTTTTCCCCTTATGTACAGTCTTCTGTACTTAGGATTACTTGATCCTAAGTATAGGGGGATCACCGACTTCTATTGATTTTATTCTTTTATTTGTCGTTGTAGTATACTATTCTTCTCACTTTTTTATACGAAGCACGAGTTATGTCTTTATTTCCAGCTCTTTGATCACTATGAGGACATAGTTCGAGCTAAGTATATGGGGTGTCATATATATTGCATATATACTTTAGCCATAACTCGTACTTTCATATTTTTAATATGGCTAAAATACTGTGTAAATACTAAAAAAAAGAGATGCAGAAACTTCCTCAAAATTTTTCCTTGTACATACTGGCTACTAAGTCAGGTTAAAATATTTTGAAAAATATTTTGAAAGTAGTTTGAAAATCTATTTGAAAAATCTTTTGAAGACTATTTGAAAAGTGTTTGAAAAATATTTTCAACCTTTGTAAAAATATTGTGGATTGTAAAAAAAAATTCTCTTTGTGTGAAATAAAATGATTTTGTAAAACTATTTGCAAATGTTTGGAAAAATGGTTGAAAAATTATATTGAAAATCTATATATACTATTTGAAAAATATTTGCAAAATTGTTTTCAAATGATTGTAAATGACTGTAAAATAATGTGAAAAAATTATTTTGGACTATATTTTGAAAATTATGTGTAAAATTATTTTCAAATAAATTTGAGGAATATATGCATCACAAAAAATGAATTAAAAAGGAGAGAGAGAGAAGAGTAAAAATAAAATTAAAAAAATCCAACGGTGTATATAATTGTATAAATTACTCAAGTTGTAAATCCTTTCTCATGACTCTTGTAAATAATTGACTCACTTCTTTGTACATATGGGCTATCACAACAAGACCCGATCTTACTGTATTTTATAGTCAGTGGCTACTCTACTATTCACATCACTATTAAAATGGGATATCTCGGTGTGGGGATTTCCTATCTGTTATTTGTTTAAAATTTTATGTTTAGGAGTTGCATAGGAGGAAATGGTACACATTATTACTATGTTCATGCGATGACCAAAAATGCTATTGGTGCAGTCATGGCGTTGATTCCTACAAAGTTTTTATGTTTTGTTTTTAAAGCTAACAGAGTTATTGATGTTCATTATAGAGCTAATGGACATATTCCGCTTTCAAGTAATGTTTACATCAACAAACTAAACTTTTTGGCCCGTTAACTTATGTTACATTGATAGTTCTATGCTTTTTATCTTTTGGATTATTACATGGTTGCCTTTTTGAGTATCCACAGACGTTATTTATTATACATAATTGCGTATATATACTTTATAAGTATTACTTTGTTATTTGTGTGATCATTCTTTAGGATATTATTTTCCTAAAATATATGAAAAGATTGAACAATACTTTGTATTTAAACTTAAGATTTTTTGCTTAAATGTTTCTGTATATTGTGAATATTATATACACATCTTTACACTCTGCATAATTTCATGTTATACCGTTTAAATATTGATTTGGTTATTATAATATTTTTTTAACAAGGCAGGTATCTATATGTATGTATGTATATGTAAAGAAAAATCATTGTAGTAATTGTTCAAACATAAGTACTTCTTTAGTGGTTAAACCTTAACGTCCCAACAAACTTGGGATGAACAAGCATGAAAAACAACCAAAAAGACTACCAGAACAAAGAATCAGGAGCCGTAATTCAACACATGCACAAAGACATATATATGTAAAAAGAGAAGGATATCTAAGAAAAAAAATCAAAAAAGAGGCCCATGGTAATTAACAAGAGTATGGGAGATCAATTCCATCTACGATGCAAAATATCGCCTTTAACCATAAGGGAAAGATTACAAGCCCAAAATAACCCATAGATTAAGCTTATACGATGTGGAGAGAGAACATTGTAGTAAGGGCTATATAAGTTGTCATTCTCTCCACCATTTGTAAAAATGGAATAGCAACGTTTAATAGTGAAACCTTTGTTGGTTTGCTATGCCGAGGACACAAGCTAATGGGTGTGGGCAGATCGGAATAAATGTCATGGATCGTTGCAATCACAATAATATAAAACAAAAACAATATTATTTAGCACTTTCAATAACAGATATATAAACAATCAAATCATAAGTGCATAGCTATATAATGTGGAAACCCTCTTGGGTAAAAGCTATGACCTCGGTGTCCCAACACAGCCTTTCAAGCTGATCCACATGGGTTTTCCACTAACCTGAGTTACTTACGTGGACATCCCAACCATATTACGATCTGAGTTGATTACGCAGTCAACTCAACTATATACTGTAAACAATTCGAATAACCTCAATATCAAAGTGAATACACAATAAAGACTATGAGGAAAAATTAAAACGATCTTATAGAGCGAGGAGCGGGCACGTAAGAATTAACCATTGAGAACCAGAGCTGTTGAATTGAAGAACACAATATAGAGTGGGAAGCAAAAAGATGAGATCTTGTTGCTCTTTTTGTGTATTGAACAAGTTAGGTATGTGATCCTGTTAATAGGACTTCAAGAAATATGGATGTTGGAAACAAAATAGGAATGAAGTTGACTCCAAGAATCTTCCTCAAATGGAATATGATCGATTAGAATCAAATGATCGATCATTAAAATTTAGAACATAAATAAACATCCGCATGTGACCTATTAGAATCAAATGATCTATCATGAGGATTTAGGTGATCGATCAACATCAAGAGATGATCTATCAGAAATATAACCACTATAATTGAAACAATGATCGATCAGGAAATAAGGTTGATAAATCAGGTGTGATCGATCAAGTCAGAATGGTTGATCGATCAACGTAGATTTTTGACCTGAAAGTCAAAATCAAAGGATCAAAATGCGATATACATGATTTGAGGTCTTTTTAAATCTAAGAAAATTACAAAATGCATGACTCGATAAAAGAAAATACTTCATCTTCTTCTTGATCTTGAGATCATTCCTTGGTCATGAGCTGAAGTTCCTTAGCTTTAACTCATTTAAGCTTCTTACATCTTATTAACTTAAACTTGAGTTTCTTCTTGGTCTAGTATCTTTCCTGCTACTGACTTAGCTTTACACACATGCTTTGTCTATCTACTCAAGTTTTGACTAACAATACAAGTTTTATTATTATCAAAATATCCATTCTCATGTACTAACAATTTCCCTACTCATTCATGTACTCACAACCTCCCCCTTTTTATGATCGTACAATATTTTGTGTTTGCAAAAGTAATCCTAGTGTGTAAGCTGATGAACCCTCGATCTCCCTAGGTTAATTAGGAGGAATTAATGTTGGTTTGTTCGTCAGGAAAATTCAGATTAATAAAAAACCGTAAATTTAATTATTTGTCCAATTAAGCGAGTGGTCAATTTTTACTTGGGCAAGCTCAAGGTCAAACTCAGGTGGTCATTGTCTCCTTAGGTTGATTTAAAGTCGATCTAGAAGTTATGTTTTCATAGAGGTATTTTTTGCTATTTTAAATGTAATTAATGAGTGAAATGCAATTTTGATGAAGTTCGGGGGCTAAAATATAATTTGCAAACAAATGAAGTCTAAAAATCCTCAAAGTTATCCGTAATATGAAATATGATGAAATTAAACTACTGTAATAATTTTAGAATTTTCGGATGCACTGTGAATTAATTATGAACTATATAATACTTACTAAGTGATTTTAAGTGAATTACTTTTAATAAGTATCAAACTTCAATATTTTCTAGAAATTAATTTATCCAAGATCTATGTGAGAGATATCCAGAGTATTTTTATTTCCTAAAATACTAAGTGAGGAATTAATTAAATATCAATTAGTAGAATCACCAATTTATTTATTGTAACCTCAATATATATGCAAATGAGATAAAATTTGGGCACAAAGGAAAACAACAGAAAATATACAATACTTGGGATTTTTAGTTCATCGAATATTAAATAAAAAATTTAGAGCATAGTATGGTTGAACTTTGCAAGTTTTCAACAAATTAATTATAATAAGTAATTCGCTTATCACAAAAATGTAAATAAATGCTCACTAGATAGAAAATGAGTTGCTCTACAACATGCTATTTTTGGACTTAAAAATGAAGTGAAATGAATGTTCAAATAAATGTCCAAACATAGTGGTATTTATGCAATACAGAAAATAAAAACAAAATAAAGATATAGTGCACGACGATACTTCTTTAATTACCACTTACTACAGGGGGTTGCACGAAATTTTTTCTGCACAACACGTGACAAGCACGTGATGCCTTGTCAGCATGGCTTTTGTTGTAATTCCCAAGTACTCTAGAGGCCTCAGGCGCAAATATCTTACCCTTACATGCCATGGGGTTAAACTCCAGGAGGTGGGTGGCCACATGAAGGATCGAGGTTAAACCTTCATTGCACGAGGGCTGGTGGCGACGTACGATGTGGCTGGTGTAGGAAGAGGCGTTGTGGTTTCCACTTCCGTCGACACACGATGCAAGGTGGAGAGACGATATGGCTGGGGATCTCCTGGCATCGATGTTGGTAGAGCAGTGCTCAGAGAAGGGTTTGGCGGTGCGAGGAATGGAGGCACACATATGCTGTGAGGCCGCATGCTCAGGGTGGTCGACGGCGATGTGCGTACGAGAAGAAGGAGCTACAGTCGCCGATGGTGGTTTGCGTAGGAGGGTGTAGCAGCAGCTATACGAAGGCGAGGCACGACCCACGAAGGTGGAGCTACTTTGGGTGGGAGGTGGTGGTGACACAAGGATGCAGAGCGTGGAGGAGCGAGGGTGGTTTACCGATGATCGGCGGAGTGATATCGAGGGTGGCATGGATCGGTCGACACATGACCAATGTTGATTATTGCTTGTTGCTCGAAGAAGGAGACGATGAGGTCAGACACTGAGGCTTGAGATCTACGATGGCGACAAGGTGATGGCGGCTAGCATCGACGATGGAGTAAGCGAGGCAACAGAGCAATGGCAGCTGATGTAAGGCGAGCGGGGATTCACGGTGGTGATGCACGACAAGGTGCAAAGGTCGAGGTGGCTTGGAAATAGAAGAAGAAGTATGAGTCATAGGAAGAGAAGAAAGTAAGAATAAGGAAGAGAAAAAGATAAAAAAAGAAAAATGAACAAAGGGGGATTACCAGATGTTCGTCGAAGAAGGTGGAGGAGCGGAGGCCACCTTCGGTTGTTGCCTTGAGTGGCTTGGCGTTGGCCACGAAGCTCGAGTGCAACAGGGGCTGCAACAACAATGTCAGAGAAGACCTTGGATCTCACCGGACATGCATGGTCGTCGTCTCTTGACCGGTTTCCTTCAATCTGTCACCGAGAAGGGTCGCGGGTTGCTAGCCGCAGTAACTAATAATAATAATATACTATACATACGTATATAATATACTATAGGGAAATATAATTATAAATATAGCTATATAGTCAAATTTTACAAAATAAAATATTTTTGTGTTTTCCAAATATTCTTCTATTTTGATAATTTTCGGTGATTTTTATAATGGATTTTTTTAAAATCAAACTATCACAAAGTAGGGACTTTTTAAAGGGTCAATTGTTTTGAGATTTAAAAAATAGTAAATGGGTTCAAAATTTCTCAAAATAATTTTAATATATAGTAATATGTATATATAAAATATATGATAAAAAACTATTTTTTGGAATTTTTGAAAATATTTTGTAATTTTTGTAGGGTTAGCAAGGGTTTGCGATTTTTATGGTTTTCTTTTAATTTTTTTATGATTTTTACTCTGTAGTGATCAAATACAATAATAAACAGTAGGTATTATTTGGGAAATTTTAAGAAAGGTTTTATATTTTTTGTATTTTTCAAGTCAAGCACGGAATAAAATGTGTTCTTTTGATTTTTAATAAATATAAGGTGCATGAATATTGATAAATAAAATATACAATTAGTAATTTACATATTTTTCACGATTTTTGGAGCCTTGAAAGTATTCATGGAAAATAGAAAAGTAAAAATAAAACTAATCAAGCTGGTAGGGGCTTTTACCAATTAAAAAAGATAGAGGGTATAAGTAAAAACACTAAAAATTTTGAAAGTCAACTTGTTTTCTATATATTGAATTGCAAATACAAATCCCGGAGGGGTTTACAAGCAATTTACACAACTCTCATGGTGATGGGCACGTGTGCTGAGTTGGCACTATACTTCCTTGCAATTTCGAATTGTTATAGAGGCTTGGGTGTAATTTTTCACTTAATTTTACACACAATAAAATATTTACAAGACTGATTGCGAAATACAATAAGGAAGAGGGGTTTTATGAAAATTTTCCCACTTAAGAATCCCGAATCTGACCGTCATCTGCGCACCACGTCGAGGATCTGATGCTCCATATCGTAGACCATTTTGAAAAGAACGAATGACCTAGATTAGATATGGGTCATGTTCTTGATCTGATGGTTAGGATGGGGACGGAAGAACCGTGATGAACATCGACCTGAGGTTGCTTTGATCGTCGATTCTCGACGACTCCAACGATGGCTTCTCGATCCGAAGGAGGTTATGAACTCTTGGGGGCCTTCTACAAGTGATGGGCTACTCTGAAGATGTCGACAAATCTCAAGGAGATCGGACGACCCCTAATTGAAGCTGCTCCAGGCATTCAACATGGTTCTAGATGGCTCTTGGAGTCTAAGACCTGCACCAAAAGTTTCCACAGCTCGCAGCAAGTTGCCACGACCAAGTGGTGAAACTAGAAGCAAAGGAATGAGTGGAGGGGCGATGAGCTTCAGGCGAGGGTGGCGAAGCGAAAATGGAATCGTTGGATCATTGAAGAATTCGAGTTGGGGAGGATGGCAATCAACAGAGAATGTGAAGATGAGTGAGATGGTTTGGGAATGGAGTGAATATACAGTTGAGAACCAATGGATTTGGTCTAGTACTCGGGCTCCATTTACTAAAACATAAAATTAAAAGTGAGAGATGAAACTTAGGGCCTAAGATTACCTTAAAATGGAGAAGAGAGGGACTCGATTCGGCCAAGGACCGAAAGGGGTTAAACTAGCTTGAGGTGCTCTGGTGGTGGTTGGATCTTGCTCTTGCGAGGCTCCTCCTCGTTGCCAAATGTCATCCTTCAGCCGATGTCACCAGCTGGAGGCCCTAAGGGTTGTTCAGAGGGGCTAAGAGTGATGCGGGGAGGATCAAATATATAAAATGTGAAGGGGGATGCAGTTTTATATGATGATGGTTGGATGACTTTGAGGCATGGTGGCGTGCCAAGAAGGAGGGGTTGGTGAGCAGGGAATGGTTGACGTGGGAGCAGGAGGTGTGAGGGTCAGAAGGATTGTGCGCTCGAGGAATGAGGCGTAGACGAGCCATGAGAAAATTGAGAAATTAGCCTACTTGTGAGTTCTGACAAAGGAGGCAAGGGAGGTTGTACAGCTGACTGGAGGTCAACAGAAGAACGCCCATGGTTGGTCCACGTGAACCAACTAGGAAGTTCTAAGGTCAAAATGCCTTGGAAAGTAAATAAAATTAATAAATAATTTAATTAATTTTTTACTAAAACGTGAAAAATTCTAATTTTATATAGTATTTAATTCCTATTTTTATTTTTTTGACAAGTTTATTTATTATGAGTTAATTTTACATGTATAAACATAGGTAAATTTACATTTATTTTGCGTATTTTGATTTTCATTTGTATTATATATATATATTACTTATATACATGTATTTTATATAGTTTAAATTTATTTAGTTACACATTTAGGTATTTTTATTTCATTTTTCTGAATTTATTTACAAGCTTAATTATTATGTGCATTATTCTTATTGGTATATAATGGTATATTTCATCTATGTATGATTTATTTTTTGTTTTATTTTAATGGTTCTATTTCATTTAAATTATTAACATGTATTTAAAATAATATTTACAAAATATAAAAATAAAAGAAGATGAAAAATATAAAGAATAAATATATTGAATAAAATATACATGTATACTACACAATAAGGAACCAAAATCTAATGTTTGTATCTTAACTCCAAATTGAATTAAATCGCCTTCATTAAATAGCTTATTTAATTTTATACCAATAAAGGCGAGTTTGGTCAATTTTCATATAGTATGGAGAAGATACATATATGCAAAGTTTTATTTACGGATTTTTATTTTGTGTGTCTTGGGAATATTATGCATTATTTTTTAGTGAAATTAATTCAATATTTTTTCTTGTATTTTGTTCTAAATAATTCATGAGGTGTAAAAACAATAAAATAAAAAGGCCCAAAATGCAATTTTTAGGTAAAATAAATGAGGGGTTTTGTGTATTTTCTGTATAGTTTCTCTGCCCTACCCCCCTACTTTATTCCTTGTCGATCAAGTCATCATGATGATTGGGTCTTAGGGTCTAGGGTCACCTAATATCTTTGATGCTTCATTCTTTTTCTTTTATTTCGTTTATTCTTTTATTTTGGAATTGATACATAATTTATACATTATTTTCTATAGTATTTTGTGTAATTTATAGTACATGCATTTAGCTAGAGATTTAAGGACAAAATGAAAAAATAAAGGTGATGAAATGAGGATTCATTAGTAGCCCTAATTCCCCAGTCTAACTACTATTTCCTCGAGGTACAGGGCATTTCCTTATATGTTCAAGTGCAACTGTCTCAAAGAAGAGGGAGATGAAAGAAGAATGGATTGTAACCCATGCAACCATATATCCTTTGGAGTTTGGCCAGTGTGGCCAAGTCTCCAACTACGTGAAACCTTGAAATCTTTGACTTTGAAGCATAAGCCTTTCTTATTGATACATAACTTTGACGAGCTTGATTTTTCATTTACTTTTTCCCATCTAACATTTTTGGAGTCATTATTTCATATACATTTTTTATAACATATATGTATAACAGCATTTACATAAGGGGTTTTTCTTCTTGAGCAGTAGCCTATCCCACTTTTGAAGCTTTATTACAGCCATAACATCATGTCTTTAGACGTCCATGCCACTAGATAGGATTAGGGTGAACTGACTTCCTACTGGGCAGTGTATGTTTCCACACACGTGCTTCTCAAGCTAAAGAATCCTACCCTCACACCTCATCTGAGTTGATCTATGTGCATAGTGCTTGTCCAAGTTGGGTTGCTATCAACAAGGATCATGCGTGTGCTTTGAAGTTTTCTAGGCTAATCAAGATGGTATGTGAACATAATCTTGTGGACTAAAAGAATTAAGTCATATTGACATGAAAAGTCTCAATTCCAGTTCCTATAAGGTTCATATGAAATTAAGTGGATTAAGGTCTAAACCAAGCTCCAATCCTCGGATTTTATTTCAAACTTGTTTAATTATCAAAATAATTCTGAAACATACGATTACAAATGTAGATATTTTTATGAAGCAAATTTTTGGTTTTAAACTTTTTATGTCATTTTTAAAAAGTTTTTCCATTTTTTTGAGTTTTGAATTTTTTTCATTTTTGATTTATTTGAAGGTTTGTGAATAGCATGCATTTACAATTATTCACAAGGATTTTACATATTTACAAAGGATTTTGTAAAAGTATATATAGAGTTTTATACAAAAGGTTTATTCGAATAATGGTGCAATCATGATTATGTACATGGTTCTTCAAACCATTTGAAAAATTTTTACAAATATTTTGCAAATATTTTGAAAACTTATTTTATTAATATATTTATAACAAGATTTTCAATCATTTTTACAAAAAATTTTCCAACCACTTATAAACATTTACAAAAGAATATTTTTCAAAGGTTTGAAAATATTTTACAAAGTTTTTTCAAATGTTTTCAAAAGATTTTTTCCAATTGTATTACAACCATTTTTCAAAATCATTTATAAAATATTTTCAAACCAATATTGATAAATGTTTTTCAAAAACTTTTACACATATTTACAAGAGTTTTCAATTGTTTTATTTTTATTCCATTACCCAATATATTAGACATATTATTGAAAATATAAGAAAGTATGAGTTATGGCTAACATTTACATACCATATATAGGACCCCCCATACATAGCTCGAACTATGTCCTCATAGTGACCAAAGAGAGATAAAGGAAGACATAACTCATGCTAAGTATAAAAGAAATATATACTACAACGACTCAATAGAAGACTAAGAAGTCAATCATCGCCCATATACTTAGGATGAACTAATCCTAAGTATACAAGATTGTACATTAAGCGGAGATGATTTAGAATTTACAACATTAATGACTCAACTTGTCTCCCTTATACTTAGGGTAAAATATCCCTAAGAGAAGAACATATTATCAACAAGTTGGAAGTCAAATGAGAGGACAAACAAAAGTAAAATTGAAATGAAAATAGAAATAATGAATGATATCACTCCCCCTATACGTCAGGTAAAGGATCCCTAAATATAAACAATAACATGAGTAAAAAATAGAACAAAAATGAACAACATAGTGCTGAGACCTAGGGTATAATACAACAAATGGAAGAATGAAAGAGGAAAAAGAAGAAACACGTACATACAAGGTAGAAAATGACGAGGTGCTTGTCAACAAGCACTAGAGTTTATGCCCCAACTGGGTGCAAAGGCTAGGACAACGTTGTATCAAGGTTTAGGATGATATAAATAAAGTGAATTACGTACTCTCGTCATTGTCTCGGTGTGAGAACATCAATGAAGTCAAAAGTGAAAAACAAAACACTCAAATATACTATCACGTGGGTGTTTGCTGCCGAGAAAATAGAAAAGACAACTAAGCTAGGATTTGGTAGCGTGAAATGAATTATCGAGTTAAGAGTCAATGAGTAGAGCGGATACAAATAAACATGGAGAAAGAAGGATTAGCCATGAAATCCTCCATGCCAATCAAAGTCTCAAAAAGATATGAAAAGTCAAGATTAGGAGACTCTTTGAGAGTGGATATTCAATGCGCAAGATAGACAAAAATTAAAGAAATCATTAAATGTCTCAGGTCTTGGCTCATCCTCATGAGGGTCATCAAGGAGAGAAGATTCAAAAGACTCGATCTCGTGAATCGACAGATCGGATGCACACTCAAGAGGTGAAATCATGTGCAATAAAGATATTGCATCCTATCGTAGATAACCCACGAAGAGTAATGCAAACTCATCAGTGAAGGACGAGAAATGCTAATAATCCTCTAGTCCTAAAAAAAGTATCATTATCTTCAATTTGGAGGACAAATGGTTCATATATGGGACTATGTATATTTGACATATCAAAATGTAGTCCCTCATGTATCTTCCTATGTTGAAATGGTTCAAGATAGTCACTGGGATCCAAGAAGTGCCTCGAAGTAGAGGGATCGGGGAGGTCATGATGAAGTGGATTGGTTCATTGGACGACCAGTAAACCAGCGGAAATATGATGGGTATGTAAAAACGGAAGCTCCCTAGGGTTGTATCATCGTCCATCGTCAGTACGGTTACATCGACTACTTACCATGATTGGTGTGTATTATTTGATTCCTTGAGAAGTTCATCACACTAATCTTGTTGTAAATTTTCCAAAAATTACACTTTTATTTCATCCTGATATCGAGTTGGTTCAGTTTATGTAGTATCCCATCCACAGATCCTATATTGTAACACAACATGCCTCAAAGATATAGAAGGTTACACATGTGGGAACGAAGAGAGTGGACAAGAAAAAGTGTATAACAACATACCGAACAAGACACTGACCATACGGGGATCAATCTCATACCAGACAAGACAAAATTATAGTTCAAGAAGAGAGTCATCTTGAACCAGACTAGGGGAACAAGGGTGATGTGGGTGAAATGAAGCTGCAAGATCTAGCTGACATGAAAAATGACAACATCATGACACAAATAAAATAAAAGGAAAAAAACTCAAAAACTACTATAGAATCAAGAAAAGTGAAACTCAATGGATCTAAATCATAATCAAAACACAAAGCTAACTCCTAATTCACCTACTCAACTCACATATGACAATAAGAATTATATCGTTATCTTTTTAGTTTTAGAGTTAGGCGATTCAAATAGTTATTTAAATCAAGCTCACAAGTGTAGTCTCCTCGAGTAATTCGTGTCATGAGTCGGTGACTCATGCCTACTTTAACACAAGACTACTTAAATTTAGGCCTGAGGAAAGTTCTCACAATAATAACATGACCAGAAAGTCAGTCCAAGCACTTAGGGCACATGTTCAGGGCTTTGGTTTCTAATCCTTATGTATACATGTCTCACTCTATCAAGATAATATATGTTAGGGAGGTTCTCTTCCCAAATCAATGAATATGTTATGTTTAATTTTAGGGTCAAGTGGATTTAACATTATCGATTTTATTCAGGTTATCATTTTTTTGGTATTTTTCAAAATAATCGCCTAGTGAATTTTCCAATTCTTTTTATTTCCTAAGAGAAGGAATTCATAAAAGTCGATGCATGGGAATCTATGATTGCATGGAGAGTAAGAAATATGTACTTAACTCTAGCAATTTATAAGCAATATGATCCACTCTAAAATAAATCTATCATATGTTTGTGCAAGCGAGAACCGACCTAGTAGTACCTTCTACTCGAGAAGCACAGATTTATTTATTTGACGAATTCCAATCGAACTAAAGGCACAAAATCATTGTGTTAGGGATTGGACCTAGTGCTACCAGCTCAATCAAATAGAAACCTAAAACTAGTGGATTAATCGCACAAGACATAAACAAAAAATAATATGGAAAACTCAAAACAAGAGAAATAAAATAAAATAAAGGGAAAATAGGGAGAATAAAAGGTAGAAATGATAAAAAGTCGATAAAATCCGATCAGGTCCCCCAATGAACAATCACTTGTTAAATTAGATCCATGAGCTATTGAGTGTCCTGAGAATGTCTAATTATTACAAATTAATTATAATTCACTCTCTCAGAAAATAAAAATAAAATCCTCATCAAGCTAAACTACACTGCTCTTCTCGGCTCTTTCTTCTCCTCTTGTTGCTCTCTCCTACTGGCTCAGTCTAAAGGAGCTGGCTTCTACCTTGATCGAATGCATTGGATATCTTAGGAAATCCACCCTTGCTATGTGTACCCTCGCAACAAAATCAAACAAAGAGATGATTAAAACAATTTCTATAAACATAAAATAAAAGAAATAAAAAACATATAATAAAACAAACTACTATGTGTAATTCTATCCTAACAACCATTGCGCTTCCCCGGCAACAGTGTCATTTGTTTCACTGAGAGAGAGTCTGCTGACCTAAAAGATAGATCGACAATCGCTAAACAATAATCAACCCACAATAAGATGAATAATCAAAGTGCAATTGTGAGTCAAATTTTAGTATAACTCTACACTAATAAGTATTGTATAAGTATTGTAAAGTGTCGAATAATGGGAAGCGAACGAGGTAGAGAATTACTATTAATTATTGTTAATTGCTAATTTTTAGATTTTTAATATTTTTCTTATTTTTATATGGGTTTTAAATTACATTTTTATGATTTTAATTGTTTTATATTTTTACTATTAATTTTATATATTGATTTTAATTTTGCAAATTTTTAATTTCTTTTTGATTTTAAATGGATAGTAATATATAGATAGATAGTATATGTATATATATGTTTAATACATAGATAATATCATTACAAATTTTTAAAATAAGTCAAAATAAAGTCAAAATACATAAAATAAAATGGCTTTGGGTTTTATATTTTTCTCTCTATTTTTGGTAATCTTCATGTGATTTTTCTAATTTATATGGAATTTTAAAGTGATAAAATACAGAAAATAATGAATTTATTAATTCTATGAGCTTGTTTGGGGTTTAATAAATATTTAAAAGTTGAAATTTGACTAAAAAATATTTTCAATATATACTATATATACTAAATAATTTTTTTGGAATTCTTTCATACAGATATATGTTGTCCACCTTGATGAGATCATCACATTTACTGATGACCACTCTAGATATGGCTACGTCTACATAATAATTGAGAAATAAGAAGCTACATCTACATGCTTGGATGCCTTGGATCTCCTAGAAAATATGCCCTTATTCCGTGGGCCATCTTAACAAAATCAAACAAAAAGATGATTAGACTAATTTATGAAAATATAAAATAAAAAGAAATGAATAATAGATAATAAAATAAATAATTATGTGTAATTCTATCCTAAAAACCATCGTGCTTCCTCGGTAATGACATCATTTGTTGAACTGAGAGGGGTTGATGAATCCACGATTCATCATCTCAATATCTTGATCTTAGCAAAATCCACGAGTAAATTCCCTAATAAATGTATATAAAATCAATAAATTAACAAATGACTCTTGTAAATAAAATACATGAATTATTGTATATAAGATTGTACAAAATAAATTAACAATAAAAAGCCGCAAAATCAAAGGAGTTTTATACATGTAAATAGACCTTAACTTTATGTATTTTTAATAATTTCATATCAATTCCTTTTTGGCTAATTCTTTCTCCAACATGTTCATATCAATGTATATAAAAATACAAAAATACAAAACAAAATTTACCTCAAATAAATACTCCTAGATCCCAATGGGAAAAAGCCGTAAAGACCAACTTCCAAGCTAAATTCCCGCTCCGTATGAACTCCAAATTCACCAAACTCATTTTAAAGTTCAAGTTAGAAAATTATCTATCCAACGGAAGTGGTTTCATTAAAATCGGAGCTCATTTGCAAAAGTTGGGTTTTGGGACCTAGATGTACATTGTATACTATGTATATATTCTTTCTTTCTTCATTTTTTATTTTTATCTTTCTTAATTACTAAAAATTCAAAAAAATCATTGTGGTGTTGTATTTTGATTGTACTATTTTATTGTATTTTCTTATTGTACATAGCTACTATTAAAAAGACAAAAAAATATATAAAAAGAAAAGCAAACAAAAAAAATATGTACATGTTGTTTGTCTTCTTTTGTAAATTCTCCACTTATTGTCTTCTCTTTTTAAATTATTGTAATTAAAGTAGCCAACTTTATTTCATTTTTTATTTAATTTTCATTCTCTACAATAACCACCATTCAACTCTATACCACCAACCACCATTCAACCCCACCATTTTTCTAACTTCTAATTCAACTCCACCATTTTATTAACCTCCAGCCCACTCCATCTTAATTCTAACTTCCATTTTTTCTATCTCTTTATATACATTCCATCCTCCTCAATTTGCCTTTGATCCATCTTTATGTGAGGAGAGCCTAGTTCCCAGAGTTGAATTGGTGACAGCAACGCAACCGCGGTCGAGCGACGACGGCCCTCTCTCCGGTGTGATCCGTTGGTTTTTTGGCCAACATCGCAGCCGCAACCGTGCGCTGCTCGAGCTCATCGCGCGCCGGCGATTCGAGCAAAGACTGTGCTCTCACGAGCACTCCATAGGCATCCGCGTTCATCGTAGGTAATTTTAGTTTATCTGGTCTTTTTGCAAAAAAATTTTAGCACAAACATATCATCCCTTCCACCACCACCATCACACCATTTTCCCCCTCATTTGTTTAGTTTATTATCCTCACCATCATCATTTTTTTATCATGTTTAATCCCTGTCTAATCAAGATTATAAAAAAAATTAAAATCTAAAACAAAAAAAAAACTTCCCTTTTATTACATCAGAAAAAAAAATCAAAAAAAAATATAAAAAAAATAGCGGAAGGAGCAGCAGGCGTTGTGCCGCCCGCCGCCCCTCCCATCCATCCTCCACCGCCATCGCCGCCCAGCGGCCACTCCAGCCGGCCTCGCCGCCGCACTCCCAGCTGCGGAGGACGACCGTGCGACCGCCTTTCCCTTCCGCCGCAGAGAGCGGCGGCTCCGCCATCCCACAGCCGCTCCCCCCTTCATCCTCCAGCGGCCCCAGCCGACGCCGCGCCCCGCGCATCCGCCGACCCCCGCGCGCAGCTGCGCGTGTCTCCCCTCCGCCGCCTCCGCCCGCCTTCGAAGCTCGCGGCGAGCCGCCATAGCCGCCGTCGACCCACCCTCAATTTGGGTTCCTCTCCTGCGTTGAACGAAGAAGGAAGAAGGGAGGGTAATTTTTTATTGTAAAAATTTCAAGTCTATCCTTTCATGTTTTAGTAATTGCAAATCAGTCCCTGTATATATTTGCTTTGTAAATATAGTTTTCTGAGTTTGCAGAGACACCCCTATGTTTATGCATTAATTTGGACCTCAGTTTGGCATCGTTTTATTCAATGAAAAATTTCATTATGTTGAGCAACTAATTCTATGTCATCTGAGTATTTATTTGTATTTTTGTGATATTTGGGTAATTAAATAAAATTGTGTAACTGAAATTCTGCATATTTTACCCAAATTGAGCTCTTAAATTTATATCTCACAAACGGTTGCTCTAAAAATTCCACAAAAATTACATATGATGTCGTGATATATGATTGATATACAGTCCAAATTTCATCCAAAGTGGAGTTATCTTGTGCCTGAAATAAATTGTAGAGTGATTTTTGTATTTGATTTTTAATTAAATCCACAGACATCTTTTTCGCAAAATTTCAAGTCTCCTGGATTCTATATGAAAACATATACTTGAGATAATTCGCATTTTGATTAATTTGATAACGTGGATTTATTAAGAATTATTTACTCACTGTCACTCTGTTTCCACTAAAAAATCCATAAAAAATTCATAACTTGTCAAAAAATTCCAAAAAAATTACTGTAGCTTCCTTGCATCATGTTTTCATTCCAGTAATTTTTTCATAATTTTTGCGTACTGTTTGTGTGACAAATTGCGAAAAAACCCATAAAAAGTGTGTATTTTTAGTTAATGCGTTTTATCCCATAAAATTCCAAAATAATGTGTTTTGTGTTCATCTCTGGATTAGTATTCTAGGAAAAATATAATTTGGCTGAATTTAACTGATTTGACATTAAACTTAATTTGGCTAAGTTGTATGCTTTCTTAGTATATTAGTTCACTTGCATTGTACATTTTGGCATCCTATTTGCATTAAAAAATATAAAAAAATACCGTTTGGAAATCTAAAATCTTCATTTGCAAATTAAACCCAAGTTGTTCCTTTGCCTCCCTGAGTTCGACCCCGGACTTGCCCGGGATATAAATTAAAGCCGAGACACTCTTCACGGAGATCCTTCTCTCGGTTCTGACCGAATCGCTAAGTACACGTATTACAACGTGACCAAACTAAATATCGTATTTAGCGACTCGTCAGATGGCGCCGTTGCCGGGGAGGCAAACGGCTTAGGGATTAGTTTAAAAATTTGGATTTAGATTTTCATTTACTCGGGTAGTCTGACCCCCGAGTCCACTTGTATTTATTCCATTTTTCTTTTAATTATTTGTCTTCATATTCTTGTATATATTTTGTTGTTTATCTCTCTAATATAAATCTCTTTTTCCTTGCGAGGGCCCGGTGGACTTGGAGTGCATCGGAGGTCGACGGACGCGACGCGCGCCGACTGCTGAAGAGCGAGGAAAAGCAACTTATTTTTGAGAGAGTTTTTGTAAATTGTTGTAATTATTTAGGTAGTTGCTCCTTTATAGCGGCTCTTGTTTGAGAGCTCGCGTGTGTAAAAAAGACTTGGACATTATTTGTGGTGTGTCAAGCCTGTTTCACTCTCCGGCGAGGGTGGGGCTTGACTTGAGTGGCGAACTTAAGGATTAGGCACACAGTAGTTTAGATTCAAACTTGTTTGTGCCCATCGTAAGTTAGGCCACACATATCTTAGAAGATTCACATATCTTATAAGATTAATAATGAGACGCACATAGACACGTACTACTTAGTTCAAATTCAATCAATTCTTCCCCGCTAATAGTATACTGTTTAGGTGCGGTTTTTCTCGATCTGCATGCATTTAGTGTAACATTTAAAAATTCTGTTCTGCATAATGCATGAAGAGTGCTGGGATTCACTGTAAGTATACCTTCTTCTGAGCATGCATCATAGTTTCTCGTTTGCATTCTGATTTCCGATTCCCCTCTTGTTTTATAACTTAAGGTTAAAAGGAAATTGGGACTGAACGGTAGACGTGCTTGTGTGTTCACATAAATTTCAAGTGATAACCTAACTCTAAAATTGGGACTGAATTGAGCAGGTCGATTTAAAAAAATTGGAATAAAAAGAACCCTTGTTCTCGGGTGCATAAAGCCCTCATTGTTTGCTTTACTTGCAAGTGAGAGAGAGACGACCCTAGGATAGAGCCAAGTCTAGATTTCTTACTTACTACTGGTTCTTTATTTTCAGGCGACACTAGTCGTAAGAACCGGGTCAGTCTGTAGGAAAATACGGACACCTAACAGCTCGTTAATCTTTCCAAGATTGTATTCTCACCAACTAAAATTGACAAGATAATTCGGCCGAACTCTTACGGCCTTCACGTGTTGAGTTGGTGAAATCGAGGGTTTGAATTGCATTTGTATTGTGTGAGTTTACTCCGCACATTTACGTGCACCGTAGAACTAGCACCTCATTGAAATATCGTGTTCTAATCGGTTCTTTTGACATCGAAGATGACTGATTGGGGGGATAATTATTCGGACCTTGCGAATTTCCCGTTGAACCCTCCAAGAAGTATGTCTTCACAGGTCCATGCGCAACATGGACCAACCTGGACTCATGACCCTCTTGAGCCCAGGATCACCCACTCTCGGGATGGTTACTCTCAAACCATTCCCTTTCTCTCTTCCCACCTCACCGAGGAAGACCTTCGCCTCGATGAGAATATCTTGATTCACAAATCCTCTTCTAATCAAGAACACATTGCTGATTCAGGACCTAAAGAAGACACAAGAAAAATGCCTCCAAAGAAGAAAGAAGAGGAAGAAGAGAACAATGAAGACCCAATGAGAATGATACTTGCCAGATTAGCTGCATCTGAGCAGCAACACGCACTTCTCAGAGCTCAGTTAGGACAGTTGAATGTTGGGGTCCAACTACCAATGGATGCGGCGTATAACCCCGGACAATATCAAATTCGGAACTACTTAAATCCGGCCGAACCTGAGGTTGACTTTGAGTTGAAGCCGCACTTTCTGAACCTGCTGCCACATTTTGATGGGAATGCTTCTGAGGAACCATATGCATTCTTAAGGGACTTTGAGCTTATCTGCGCTAACCTCAAAAATCAAAATATTAGCCAGGATTATATTAGGCTCAAAGCCCTTCCATTTGCCTTGGGTGGCAAAGCTGATTACTGGGTAAAGAATCTTGGGATCGTTGTCACCACATATGCCCAGTTCAAGGACCTGTTTTTGAAGAAGTTCTACCCTTTGAGTAGAACTAACATGATGAGGACGCGCATTACGAGTTTTTCCCAATTACCCCATGAAGCTTTTTGTGATGCTTGGGAAAGATTCAAGGACATCCTGCAGAAGTGTCCCTGTCATGGACTAAATGATAACATCTTGGTCCAATCATTTTTCACTGGTCTCAACCCTGAGATGCAGGGTTTAGTGAGCGCTGCCTGTGGAGGCAGCTATACATCACGAGGAGCGGATACCGTCTGGAGGGTATTCGAGCAGATGGCTGAAACTAGCCGCTCACAGATGGCCAGCAGGGCCTATACACCATCCCCCAGTTCACTCTCACTTGGAGGGGGAAAATCAGCTGTAGTTGATCTCTCTCAGGATGTGATCCCTAGCATGGGACTCCTTGCTGACAAGCTTACTGTAGTAGAGAGGATCGACAGGAGGATTGATGAGTTAAACCGGAGCGTCTCCAAGATCCCAAAACAAATGGAGGAGTTGACTGATAGGGTATCTAAGATAAAGATACCTGCCGCGACTGCACCCTCTGCTCCCGTATACCGAGTTCACCATGTTCAGGAGCAGTTGGTGTCAGGGCAACCCCAGCCGTGGGAGCAGGACCAATCCTACACCCACTCTTTCCAGCAGCCACCTCCATTAGCAGAGACAGTCCAGGAGGAGCCTCCACCGGTTTGGGAGGTGAATGGAGTATGGTATACTCAGGACCCTGCCAGGTAGGGAAGTACGGGAGACCGACAGACCTACCAGCGTTCCCCGACCTTTCACAACATCGCATTCACCTCCGCTCCACCTCCTTCACAACAGAGCCCTGGATTCCAGCCACCCCAGCAGCAGAGGCAGCAGTACCAGCAGCATGGCCGACAGGGCCATTACCAGGCGGGACAGCAGGGTCCGCAACCCCAGCAGCAGCAGCAGAGGCAGTACTCTGGCCAGCAGGGCCAGTCTTCCCGTTCTTCTTCCCAGTCTTATCCACTTCCTTCTTCGTCTAGTCCCGTGGATATACAGCAGCAGATACTCGACGAGCTACGTTCCTACAGGAACGAGATTCATGACTTACGGGTGGATGTCAACCGCCTGTTTAGATGGCGAGACGAGCAGACTGCACCCTCTACCTCTATCCCAGCCCAAGTTCAGGCTAACCCCAATAGCCTGAACAGATCTAGTTCTCAGCAGCACTTTGGTCAGGTATACTATTCAGTATCTCCTAGATCTGAACATGAGATTCTTTCGTGTGACGAGACTAACCACATGTCACTCAGGAGCGGAAGGACCGTGATCGTACCTGATCGGGCGAGGGACACGAGGAGGGGCATCTCTGGAGCTCTACCTGAGGAGTCTTCAGAGGACGAGGAGGAGAGGCATCATATTTCGGAGCCCCATCAGCATCATTCGAGGATTTCCATTCAGGGAGCCGAGAGGAGGAGGAGAGCACGTATGCAGCATCGGCAGCATGGATATTCTTCTGAGTCTACGGAGGACCTTGCATCTCCGGTTGTGGCGGATACCACTCCTGCTTCTATTCCACAACCTGTAGTAGATAGTTTAGATTTTGAGTCCATGTTGCATCAAAAAGATTCTTGTATGAAGAACTCTGTTTCCGTTAATGCAAAGAATGATCTTTCAGTTCATGATTCAGATTCGTCATCCTCTGTTTCCCTAGCTTCAATCCCTTTCCCCCGTGCTCTTACGGCAGGAAAGCGCATCAAAAAGATTCAGAAAGATGACCCCGATATGGCACGGTTTTGTAAAGAAAACATCATTGTGATGGTGCCATTTGATGAATATGTGGCTAACCATCCTGCCTTCCAAAAATACCTTAAGGTGAGATGCACACCTACAAGGGTTAGCAGGAAGAAAGATAACCGAAATATAAAGACACATGTCTTATCAGTAGCCACAACCTATTGTCTCAAAAATCAGACTTTGCCAAAGAAAAAGAGAGACATGGGTGCTCATTATGTGGAGAGTCGTATTGACGACATTGCGTTTGCACGCACACTCTTAGATAACGGTTCTTCAATCAACTTACTTCCCTTAGCATTATATCAGAAATTGGAGTTGGGACCACTTCGCAAATCTAGAGCCTTACTCCAATTCGCTGATCGATCAGTGAAGAGACCTAAGGGAGAAGTGAAGAACGTAGTTATCTCGATTGAGGGGCAGAACTATCAGGTTGACTTCACAGTCTTGGACATGGAGACCCCCAATCATTGGAGAGAATCTCAGATCATTCTTGGGCGGCCCTTCCTTAGGACCGCAGGCGCAGCTTTCGATTATGGTACGGGAATGATGAAGTTCCGTTCTCCAGGCGGAGAAGTGAACCTTGAGATGAAGCAAACCAAGTGTCAGCGACCCGATTCAGAGAGTAGCACAGAGTACTCATCTTCAGAGGCAGATTGCAGTGTGATTACCACAGTTGGGATTTGGGGACAGATTCCTTCAGGACAGAGCGAGTCCCTTTCGTCTGGAAAGGGTATAGTGGATGATGCAGTTTGCCAGGTGTTGTCTGATCTTGTGAGAGATGCCTCTATCTATTCCCATGATGACACAGAGATCCATCTGGATCTGTCAGTTCCATCCCCTTCGGAACGATCATGGGATATAGAAGATGAGTCGGACGCGGCTTTGGCCGAACTACCGCGTTTCTTTGGCGATCCGACTCCCTTTACTTCTGATTTGGTGGCGAGTACTACTCAGCTTAGCCCACCTTCATGCAGCACGGAACCAGATTCAGATTCAGTTCAGCCAGATCTGCTTGATGATACCACATTGCCAGAACTGAAATCACTACCTCCTACACTTAAGTATGCCTTTCTTGCGGGACCCAAAGAGAGATATCCTGTCATCATTAGCTCAGACTTGACTTTAGAACAGGAGTCTAGGTTGTTAGAGGTCTTAGAGAGGAACCGCAAAGCAATAGGCTGGACAGTGTCGGATCTCGTGGGCATCAACCCCGCTCTCTGCTCGCACCACATTTTTACTGAGGATAATGTGAGACCTTCCCGTGAGTTTCAAAGAAGACTTAACCCCAATCTACGGGAAGTAGTGAAGAAAGAAATTGAGAAATGGTGCAAAGCAGGGTTTATATACCCTATTTCTGACTCCAAGTGGGTGGCCCCACTTCATGTTGTCCCGAAGAAGTCGGGAATTCAGATGGTCACCAACGAGGAGGGGGTAGAGATCGTGACACGAGTACCTACGTCGTGGCGTGTCTGTGTTGACTACAGGCACCTGAATGCTGCGACCAAGAAAGATCACTTTCCCTTGCCTTTTATTGATCAAATCTTGGAGAGACTAGCAGGGAAAGAATTCTTCTGTTTTCTTGACGGGTACTCAGGCTACAACCAGGTGGCCATTGCCCCTGAGGACCAGGAAAAGACCACATTCACATGTCCATTCGGTACTTATGCTTTCAGGCGCATGCCATTCGGGCTCTGCAATGCCCCGGGCACATTTCAGCGGTGCATGATAGCCATATTTGCCGAGATGGTGGGAGATTTCCTGGAAGTATTCATGGATGACTTCTCGGTTCATGGTGATTCTTTTGATACATGTTTAGCGCACTTGGACCGAGTCCTCACGAGGTGTAGAGAGGTGAATCTGGTACTCTCCTGGGAGAAGAGTCACTTTATGGTGACGGAGGGTATCGTGTTGGGGCATGTCATCTCCAAAAGGGGAATGGAGGTTGACCCTACCAAGGTGGAGGTGATCAAGAAACTCGATCCACCTACCAACGTGAAGTCAGTGCGGTCATTCTTAGGGCATGTTGGATTCTATAGGAGATTCATTCAGGATTTTTCAAAGATCGCCCGCCCACTGACTGAGCTCTTAGGAAAAGACATAGAGTTCATTGTAGATCACAGGTGTCTGGAGGCCTTTGAGCTCTTGAAGAGGAAGATTTGTGCCTCGCCTATCCTACAAGCTCCTGACTGGTCTCTCCCCTTTGAGATCATGACTGATGCTTCAGATTTTGCTATAGGAGCTGTGTTAGGACAACGACGAGAGGGGATTCCGTTTGCGATTCATTATGCGAGCAAAGTTTTAGATCCTACACAGAAGAATTACACAGTGACTGAAAAGAAAATGCTCGCAGTAGTATGGGCCCTCGAGAAGTTCAGATCATATATTTTGGGCTCTAAGGTGACAATTTATACTGATCACACAGCCATTCGATATTTAATGGAAAAGAAGGATGCGAAGGCGCGTCTTCTTAGGTGGATTTTACTCTTCCAGGAATTTGATTTGGAGATAAAGGATAAACATGGAGTGAAGAATGTTGTGGCTGATCACCTTTCTCGGATTGAACTTAAGGATTCTCCTGATCATGAGCGGATTAGAGAAACCTTCCCAGATGAGTCAATTTGTGTTATTGATTCACTCCCGTGGTATGCCAACATGGTGAACTATCTTGTCTCCAAGCAGGTTCCCCATGGTTGGACTAGGAGCAGCATTGATCGACTGAAGTCGGATTCGAGGAGATACCACTGGGACGATCCTTTCCTTTTCTTTGAAGGACCGGATTGTGTTTGGAGAAGGTGTATTACTCAGGAGGAATACCAGAGTGTCCTCACATATTGTCATTCACTTGAGGCTGGAGGACACCATTCGGGAAAGAGAACCGCTCACAAAGTACTTCAATGTGGATTGTATTGGCCGACCTTGTTTAGAGATGCCATTGATTTTGTACGGTCGTGCCCGATCTGTCAAAGGATGGGAGGGACAGTTGGACAGAGAGATGAGATGCCTATGCAACCGATGATTATTTGTGATGTTTTTGATGCATGGGGCATAGATTTTATGGGTCCCTTTCCCAACAGCCAAGGACATGAGTACATATTGTTGGCGGTTGACTATCTATCTAGGTGGGTGGAGGCTATCCCAACCCGAACCGCAGATAGTAAGACTGTCTGTAAGTTTGTGAGAGATCATATTATTGCTAGGTTCGGGGTGCCAAAAGTTTTGATATCTGATGGGGGTAGCCATTTTGTGAATCGAGATATGAGATCTTTAGCTAAGGACTATGGATTTGAGCATAGAGTTACTAGTCCTTACCACCCACAGTCCAACGGCATGGCAGAGGTGTCGAACAGAGAGGTGAAGAGTATTTTGCAGAAATTGGTTCGTCCCGATAGGAAGAACTGGTCTCAGCTTTTGGACCAAGTTCTGTGGGCCTATAGGACAGCCTACAAGACACCATTGGGTACTTCACCATTTAGAATGATCTATGGCAAGCCATGCCATTTGCCCGCAGAATTGATTCATAAATCCGAATGGGCAATTAAGAAGATTAACTGGAGTTGTCACCTAGGGAAGCTTTGTCGAGACTTGAACTTGAACGAGCTCGTGGAAATCCGAAACAGGGCATTTGACAACAGTTTGATTTATAAGGACAAAGTAAAGAGATGGCATGATCAGCACATTAGATGCAAAGACTTTGTCCCTGGACAAAAGGTATGGTTGTTCAATGCCAGGTTGAAGATGTTCCATGGGAAGCTCAAATCTAAATGGACGGGTCCCTTTGTTGTTAAGAAAGTGCACGAGAATGGAAGTGTAGAGATAGCTGATCTCACAGATGGTGCACAATCTCATGTGGTAAATGGACAACTGTTGAAGCAATTTGTTGATTCAAAAGAGCAGTTAGTCCAAGTCGAGGTCATCAACTTCATGCAGAGTGAGCACAGAGCAGATACATCATATTACTCATCATGAAGACGCAGAATCAAGATTCAACATCTTAGAAGATTCATTCCTCTTGTACATTCGCCGTTTTTTTGTATATTCTCCAGATCACATCGGTTCTTACACTTATTCTTGTCCTATACTTAGGCTTACCAAGAGCCTAAGTATAGGGGGAGCCGATGCCCTCCATATGTATACTCATCCATTTCTCTTCTTGACCTCGTCCGCCCCATTTTTGCTCTTCTTCTACACTTAGGCTGTCCAGAGCCTAAGTATAGGGGGGGCGGATCGACTTCTATACTATTTATTATTTTAGTCATCCTACGCTTAGCACGAGCTATGTCTTTTTCTCGCTTCTTGTGCCATGAGGACATAGCACATGCTAAGTATAGGGGGGCGTGTATATATTACATATATACTTTACCCATAGCTCGTACTTTCACGTATTTTTGTATATATATTATACAATAATTATGGGGTGGGTAAAAAAAACTTTTTCAAAAACTCTTAAAAAAACTTTTCAAAAAAAAATGTTTTTTATTCTCTTTTCTTATTTGCTCTAAAAAAATCTTTTCAAAAAAAATGTGTCCTTTCTTATTTATCTATATTTTCAAAAAAAAATAAAAAAACCTTTTCAAAAAAAATCCTCTTTAAAAAAAAGTCCTTTCTTATCTACCTATCTTTAAAAAAAACTCTTGAAAAAAAAGAGCAAAACTTTTCTAAAAAAAAACTTCTTTGCCTTTGTTTGTCAAAAAAAAACTTTTTGAAGAAAAAAACACTTTTTTGTAAAACTTTAAAAAAAACTAAAAAAAACTAACTAATAAGTTGGTTTAACCCCTGACACATTCACTTTCACACAAGACTAGTGATGTTCAAGAACACTTGGTTTATGAGGTCTTGAGATTTTGAGTTAACCTGCCTTAGTCATTAGGGTCTTGGACTTAATTATTCACATTTCCCTAGTTTGAAAGATTTGTGTGCTATATTGCATGCTTAGTCTCTACCTTAAGAATATGATCAGCACCTCACATACACGACTGCAGTTATGATGAGATGAGTTGAAATTTCACTTGAGGATCTGGGATGAGGGATTTGAGTTTGGACTTGATTTGATGATGCTCGAGGATGGGATAAAATCAATGAAGGCTTCATGAAACCTGAGTGTCAGCATCTTTAGCCAGTATGAGAACATGGTTCTTGTACTATCTCTTGACATTTACCTATGTGCCAGGGTGTGATAAAATAAAAAAAATGTTGATCAGTGTGCACCAACTCTTGGTAAAAGCAGTGGAGCTAGCCAAAAATACTACAAATCAATGAAATGTCAAAGAAAAGCTCTCATTCCATACAAAGTCAAATATCAAAGAGCTTCCACCAAAGGCGAGCGCTCCCAACCATTTCAAAGTGTCCACTTGGACCACCGCTATTAGGACCAGGAGTCGGGCTTGCACCAAAAAAGGGCTCTGCATCGTAAATGCTACAAGTCTGGGTGTAGAAGGTATAATAGATACTCAAAAAAGACACACCCCGGTGTACTCCCAGGAAAACAAGTGCAGACGGCTCCAACTTCTCTTGACGGACGCACTGATTAACACCAAAAAAAATGCGTTGAGTAATAAGGCACTTGAGAGGATCATTGTTCCAATGAGAGGGAGAGAAGAAATGACACAATCCTATGCCCTCCATCAACTGGCCTTCCATCTACACTTTCAAGTCTGACAACTAAAGAGACGGTGGATTGGATGCAAGAAATGGTTTATTCCCTAGTGTTGAGGATCGGGTCCTTAGGAGAGTCTCTTGGACTGGAACCTTGGGTGACGTTGTGACTCTACTCTTGTAACTGCGGTCAACACTTAAAGTCATATCTCTACTATATATGTATACAAAGAGAGTCTGATGATTAGGGAAATTGGATACCTTTTGACTAGAGCTTGGTTCAGCTTAGAATTTTAGGATCTCTAAAACCGAAAGTTCTTGAACGGATCAAGTCTTGTATTCACATGCACAGTCAGGGGTTAACCTCACTTATTCATTCTTTATTTGCTCGAGGACTAGCAAAGTTTAAGTATAGGGGGGTGATGAATCCACGATTCATCATCTCAATATCTTGATCTTAGCAAAATCCACGAGTAAATTCCCTAATAAATGTATATAAAATCAATAAATTAACAAATGACTCTTGTAAATAAAATACATGAATTATTGTATATTAGATTGTACAAAATAAATTAACAATAAAAAGCCGCAAAATCAAAGGAGTTTTATACATGTAAATAGACCTTAACTTTATGTATTTTTAATAATTTCATATCAACTCCTTTTTGGCTAATTCTTTCTCCAACATGTTCATATCAATGTATATAAAAATACAAAAATACAAAACAAAATTTACCTCAAATAAATACTCCTAGATCCCAATGGGAAAAAGCCGTAAAGACCAACTTCCAAGCTAAATTCCCGCTCCGTATGAACTCCAAATTCACCAAACTCATTTTAAAGTTCAAGTTAGAAAATTATCTATCCAACGGAAGTGGTTTCATTAAAATCGGAGCTCATTTGCAAAAGTTGGGTTTTGGGACCTAGATGTACATTGTATACTATGTATATATTCTTTCTTTCTTCATTTTTTATTTTTATCTTTCTTAATTACTAAAAATTCAAAAAAATCATTGTGGTGTTGTATTTTGATTGTACTATTTTATTGTATTTTCTTATTGTACATAGCTACTATTAAAAAGACAAAAAAATATATAAAAAGAAAAGCAAACAAAAAAAATATGTACATGTTGTTTGTCTTCTTTTGTAAATTCTCCACTTATTGTCTTCTCTTTTTAAATTATTGTAATTAAAGTAGCCAACTTTATTTCATTTTTTATTTAATTTTCATTCTCTACAATAACCACCATTCAACTTTATACCACCAACCACCATTCAACCCCACCATTTTTCTAACTTCTAATTCAACTCCACCATTTTATTAACCTCCATCCCACTCCATCTTAATTCTAACTTCCATTTTTTCCATCTCTTTATATACATTCCATCCTCCTCAATTTGCCTTTGATCCATCTTTATGTGAGGAGAGCCTAGTTCCCAGAGTTGAATTGGTGACAGCAACGCAACCGCGGTCGAGCGACGACGGCCCTCTCTCCGGTGTGATCCGTTGGTTTTTTGGCCAACATCGCAGCCGCAACCGTGCGCTGCTCGAGCTCATCGCGCGCCGGCGATTCGAGCAAAGACTGTGCTCTCACGAGCACTCCATAGGCATCCGCGTTCATCGTAGGTAATTTTAGTTTATCTGGTCTTTTTGCAAAAATTTTTTAGCACAAACATATCATCCCTTCTACCACCACCATCACACCATTTTCCCCCTCATTTGTTTAGTTTATTATCCTCACCATCATCATTTTTTTATCATGTTTAATCCCTGTCTAATCAAAATTATAAAAAAATTAAAATCTAAAACAAAAAAAACTTCCCTTTTATTACATCAGAAAAAAAATCAAAAAAATATAAAAAAAATAGCGGAAGGAGCAGCAGGCGTTGTGCCGCCCGCCGCCCCTCCCATCCATCCTCCACCGCCATCGCCGCCCAGCGGCCACTCCAGCCGGCCTCGCCGCCGCACTCCCAGCTGCGGAGGACGACCGCGTGGCCGCCTTTCCCTTCCGCCGCAGAGAGCGGCGGCTCCGCCATCCCACAGCCGCTCCCCCCTTCATCCTCCAGCGGCCCCAGCCGACGCCGCGCCCCGCGCATCCGCCGACCCCCGCGCGCAGCTGCGCGTGTCTCCCCTCCGCCGCCTCCGCCCGCCTTCGAAGCTCGCGGCGAGCCGCCATAGCCGCCGTCGACCCACCCTCAATTTGGGTTCCTCTCCTGCGTTGAACGAAGAAGGAAGAAGGGAGGGTAATTTTTTATTGTAAAAATTTCAAGTCTATCCTTTCATGTTTTAGTAATTGCAAATCAGTCCCTGTATATATTTGCTTTGTAAATATAGTTTTCTGAGTTTGCAGAGACACCCCTATGTTTATGCATTAATTTGGACCTCAGTTTGGCATCGTTTTATTCAATGAAAAATTTCATTATGTTGAGCAACTAATTCTATGTCATCTGAGTATTTATTTGTATTTTTGTGATATTTGGGTAATTAAATAAAATTGTGTAACTGAAATTCTGCATATTTTACCCAAATTGAGCTCTTAAATTTATATCTCACAAACGGTTGCTCTAAAAATTCCACAAAAATTACATATGATGTCGTGATATATGATTGATATACAGTCCAAATTTCATTCAAAGTGGAGTTATCTTGTGCCTGAAATAAATTGTAGAGTGATTTTTGTATTTGATTTTTAATTAAATCCACAGACATCTTTTTCGCAAAATTTCAAGTCTCCTGGATTCTATATGAAAACATATACTTGAGATAATTCGCATTTTGATTAATTTGATAAAGTGGATTTATTAAGAATTATTTACTCACTGTCACTCTGTTTCCACTAAAAAATCCATAAAAAATTCATAACTTGTCAAAAAATTCCAAAAAAATTACTGTAGCTTCCTTGCATCATGTTTTCATTCCAGTAAGTTTTTCATAATTTTTGCGTACTGTTTGTGTGACAAATTGCGAAAAAACCCATAAAAAGTATGTATTTTTAGTTAATGCGTTTTATCCCATAAAATTCCAAAAAAAAGTGTTTTGTGTTCATCTCTGGATTAGTATTCTAGGAAAAATATAATTTGGCTGAATTTAACTGATTTGACATTAAACTTAATTTGGCTAAGTTGTATGCTTTCTTAGTATATTAGTTCACTTGCATTGTGCATTTTGGCATCCTATTTGCATTAAAAAAATATAAAAAAATACCGTTTGGAAATCTAAAATCTTCATTTGCAAATTAAACCCAAGTTGTTCCTTTGCCTCCCTGAGTTCGACCCCGGACTTGCCCGGGATATAAATTAAAGCCGAGACACTCTTCACGGAGATCCTTCTCTCGGTTCTGACCGAATCGCTAAGTACACGTATTACAACGTGACCAAACTAAATATCGTATTTAGCGACTCGTCAGGGGTCTACTGACATAACAAGCTAGATTGACAACCACTGTGTTGACCAATCTCCAATTGAAACAACAATCATCCCACAATAAGATGAATAATCAAAGTGCGAATGTGAGTCAAAATTTATTATAACTCTACATAAATATGTATAGGCGCAAGTATTGTAGAGTGTCGAATACTAGAAAGCATTTAATCTTTTAATTGTTTTTATGTGGGTTTTAATTATATTTATTTTTTACGATTTTAATTTTTTATTCCTTATTCCAACCCTCATAACTATACAAATAGCTACTATTCACAGGAGGTTACCCAATCCACCCCAACCCAGTAACCAAACTAGCCTTAAGGGTCCGTTTGGTTATCGGATTACTTGAGGCTAAACCAGTTAACCCCCCCCCCCCCCCCCCGCATTTATGGGTTGGAATTCCATCACAAACTAATGTGACATCACATTACACCCCTTATTCCAACCCTGTTAACCATCCAAACAATTACTATTCACATGAGGTTATCCCAACCCAACACATCTCAGTAACCAAACAGATCCTAAAATTAGAAATAGAAGCTTATCCTAGCAAATAACATCTGAACTATCAGAGAGAGTTTTGGAATGCACTAGTGATCAAGTATTGGAAACTACGATCAAATCTTATTTTATTCAACTACCGTTAACTGCAGGCAATAATCTCCTGGTGCAGTAAACACCACATCAGTTTTTCTTGCGGGTTACTCGATTGTTCCATCAAGATAGATCGTTGCTTAACCTAGAGGGAAATGATTTGGAGTGTCCAACCCTGTAATTCAAATGATTCCGAAAGCCTACTGCAAAGTGCATTGAGGTGTTGATTGTCTTATAAAACCTGTTTGCTAGAGAAGGGTGAAAGAAATGCGGTTCATCCTTGGTTCTTGTTCAGTTGTAGTATGGTTAAGAATGCATTAAATACTGTAGACAGATTTAATGGCAGATGTAATCACGATGTGATTAGTTATCTTTGGATAGCTCATCATGGGACAACTGGTATATTATCAACATGATCCCTGTAGTACTGATGTTGATATTAAAAGATAGTCTTTTTTAATGTGTTTGGAAGTTCCTGATCAGTAAAAATTCTTCTTCTCGACGTCCATTAAAAACATCTTCAAACGCTTGCATATATGTTTAAATCTTCATAAATCGATAGGATCTCTGCCATTACATTCCTTGCACGAGACAGGAATCACAATAAATCCCAAGATAGAGGTGAGTGAAGTGCATGGTAGGGCATATCTAACCCATTGACCTGCTGTTATAAGGGTGCAGAGCCACTGCATGAAAATCCCAGAAGGTTAGAATCCACTCAGGTCTAGTTCAAAGGTGAACCGACACATGGCCCCTACTTAAGACCCCCGCCTTTCAAATGGGCACCACAACACACAAGAGAGCCCCTTAATAAAATCTCCATTAATTCAGTGGGCATGATGAACCCTAACGTGGTTGGAACATCTCCCTCAGCTCCCCACAGAGATCTCATCCAAATTGGTATATTAAAACACATTCTTCATTCCATCTCTTTTGTCTGGGGAGCAACTTGATTAGGATCACAGGGACACCCTCCCCCAGCTTGGAGATTATGCATATAAATCAATTGGAGGTAGTTTTCGCGCATTGATTGCGGGGCGAGGGGGTTGGGAAGCATGTCTATGGCAGCGTGGGTGCAAGGGAATGTGGGCTGTTGGGGAAGGTTAAGACTTCATCACATGAGCTCACATGGGGGCGGTTGATACGGCGGTTGACCGTTTTCTTATGATGGGATGTAGTGTTTGGTAGCAGGAGTTAAAGGAGGGCCTACCCTTGTGCTTCCTTCCCCCTTCCCTTATCTTCTATGCAATTGCATGCATAGCCTTCTATCTATCGAACGTTCACTTAAAAAAACAATGCATATGAGGGTATATATGTAATGTATTTATGTGATGAGGGATGTTTATAAGGGTATATATATGTAAAAAACCCTACCCTGGATGTTGAGTGGTGGGGATGGGAAGGGGGGCAAGAGAACATGGTGGGGATGCTAAATTTGAGGATTGTGCTTCCTTGTCTAATTAGGAAGTTTCTGATTTACAAGTTCAAGGGGCGGCGGAGATATTTTGATATGAAACTAAGCATGACAAATGCTTCTTTTCCAGCAATAATGATGAAGATATTCTTCCCATTTTTTAATTTCTATAGTGGATCTTTCTGCCATTGGAATCATCAGAAGATGATGGGTTGGGCCTTATGCTGGACTTTAAAATAGACGGTTTGTCTAACCACTAAGAATAGTTGGACATAAGTTGCAGCGCCAAACATTTCAATTCACTCCCTATTCGACCAAACCCCCCCCCCCACACCCTCATGAATCCTCCATGTTTCCTCCTCATCCACCCTCCATTCGATAACTAGGATTTGCCTGCTATTAAGAAAGATAGAGATGATGTCGATTGTAGAAAATTGATTGAAGAAAAACCTAATTAATCAAACAAAATCCACGCCAACTAGGAGAGAGGGGAATAGAGAGACAATGAAATGCGATGTGGAATCAGTATCTCTCCTAAAATTGGTGTGTTCACTTTCTTTATTTATCCACGCAAGTGTTCTTGGGTCAAACACAAGGAGGCAGAAAATTGCACTTGAATTTTCTGAGTGAAGAAAATAATTTTGTGGTTTTTTATTTATTTTCTTCTCTTCTTCGATGAGAAAACTCTATTTGGATTTTAGTTTTTATTCTTTTTTATCTGATTTTTATTTTTCAATTTTATTTATTTTTCAAAAAAGATATTTTTCAATCAATTTATCAGCAATATAATATGTGAAAATAATAAGAGAATAGTGATACTATATAGTAGAGAAATCGCTCGAGCAACCTCCTCGAGAAAGAACATGAAAAAAATAAAAACGGATCAAAAAATCGAAGAATAAAATCCAAAATAAATGTGATGAAAATTCTCAAAAATTGAAGCAAAATAAAATGATTCAAATAATATGATGCTAGAATAGTGTCCAAGATGTCACAAGTGTCCAAAATAGTCCAATGTAAAAATGCAAAAAATACAAAAAAAGGTAATGGGTTTCTTTCAATTAGGTCCCTAGTCAGGGACCTAATTGTAAGAAACTATGGAAATTCCTACACCTAGTTCCCTGGTCAGGGACCTAAACGTAATTAGTAACTCTTCTAGATGCGTGTTTAGATACTCTATAACCGCATGGGTCACTAGTAATTTTCCACCTCTTCAACATTCTATGGTTGATATTAAATGGTCTCTTGCGATCATGACCATCCAAGTGAGACACGTGTCACAAGCATGTACTCCACCTATTCTTACTATGCGTCCCCAAACATGGGGAAGGTGATGGTGCTTCTTCGATTCCCTGATGATGGAATGGTGGCACGACGGTTGAACTCCTTTAGTAGGGACAGGAGGGATCACCTATCCCCTCCACGCTCCCCTACGACGGGAGGAGGATGAAGAAGACGTAGGTGACGATCTGGTGCAGTAGCTAGGGTTTGGAATTCCTGGAGCTTGGTTGTTGTTCGATCGATGACGATTGATGAAGAAGGGTGATACTCCATGTGTTGAGATGTGCTCCGGATGCTTGAGCAAACATATGATGAAGATTATTGATGCTTGATTCACTTGGGAATCAGTCAAAGATCAAATGTTCATGCAATTCTAATGGGTTTCCAGAATAGGGAAAGTTCATAGTGAAATAGGATAAAATTGTGAATGAATGAACATGGATTTGGATATGTGAATCAATGTAGGTGATTATGATGTTTTAAAGATGTGATTAATATCGCTAATTCATGCACACAAAATGAGAAATCAAATGAAGAATGGAGAATGACCTAGGGATGTAGGGTATGGGGACCCCACTGTCGTCACTTAACAGTCAATCTTCTATAGTTCAATGCATGTGAGGTGATGGTGCAAGGCTGAGTGGCCCTGGAACGGCTCCTCCGATCACCATCCTTCCATGCATGATTTCCCTTAGATGTTGTCACCACCTTGGCTGGCTGGGGTGGAGGGAAGAAGTTAGGTAGCCGACTATGTGTTTCTGGAGTAGGAGAAGTTCGTTCACAAATACAAACTTCAAATGAATAAATACAAAAAGTGAAGGTTTGTGGTTGACGGTCCTATGGTTAGCGTGAATCTAGGTGGTTAGGTTTAGATGATCAAGGATCGATGTTTGAGTGTGCTTATTAATTTAATTTAATAATTTAATATAAAACATATCATTTTTATATTTTATTAATTAATATAATAATAAATAAGAGGTGTATGAAATTTTCTAGATTTAAAAATTTTAATTTAGATGTATAAATCAATACTTGTATATATTACACAATTCAATATCATCTATAAATCCGAGTTTCTAATTTATTTAAAATATGAAACAAAGGTTAAAAAATTTGAAATCATTTATACGCAATCTAAAATATCAAGAATAATTAAAAATTATAAAATTAAAAATATTATAATAGTATATTCATAATGAAATAATTAACCCAAAAACTCAGTTGTCATTAGGTCTCAAAACCAACTTTTTGCAAACAGATTCTGATTTTAATGAAATCGCTTTCATTAATTAGAGAATAATATTTTATGAACTTTAAAGTGAGTAGAGTAAATTTGGAATTCGTATAAAGAAATTATGATGTTTGAAAATTGAGAAATTGACACTTTGAAAGTTGGATTTCTTGGCATATATACAATTCGATATTTTTTAGTATATATATATATATAGAAATAAATAGGATAAGATTTTGGTGAAAAATATGGATAAATGAATTAATTTAAAATCATTAAATTTTTGATAAATAATGAATAATGTTTTATGCAGATAATTGATTCTTTTGTGGTTTTCTTTTTTATCTCGTCCTATTTATTTGTTTGTCGATAAATCCATGCTGACTTGTTCTCAGAGATTAGGTTATATAAATATATCCTTCATTTATATTTATATTTTATAGTCATATTGTAATATATACATATTTATAGTCTACCTTCTCTTTTTATTTTCTTTTTTATTCATTTATTTATTTACAGGTTTTTAATGCATAAAATTGTTTTTTATTCATGAATGATATTTTCATAAGAAATAAGAATTAGTGGATATTTTCATGCATTTGTTAAGGGTTTAAAGAAAAAAATACACAAGTTAATGAATCATGGATTCATCACCCCCATTGCCACCTCCAACCCCCCCTGACACCTCCTCCTCACGTCAACCTCCCCTTTCTGCAACCTCCCTATTTCCACCCCCACCTCTACCTCATCCATCTCCCTAGTCGCCTCCTCCTCCCCGCCCTACCTCTAACTCCCCATCTTTGTTCATTCCTTCTCCCCTCTGCTACATCTGCCTCCCAACCTTCCAGACCTCCTGTTGTGCATGAATTTTGGGGTTTTAAAATATAATGAATGTAGATATATTGTGTCATCTTATCCCAAAAAGCGTATAACAAATAATTTTATTTTATTTATCTGGTATAGTTTTAGTATTGAAGTCAAGGAGACAAACTTTCAATTTATAATATATGTGGTAGAATTCTTAGTTATTTAGGGGTTTTAGTGAGTTTAAGGTGTTTTATACATTTTTAGTTGATTTTATTTGTATCTGAGATTGTTATATTGTTTTAGATATACTTATGTGATATGTAATATATGTATATGATTTTATATTTTTTATATGTTTTATAGTTTATTCTCTATTTTGGTTATTTTTATATGATTTTTAAGATTTTTTATATTTTTAATCTAAGATTTTTTAGATATCATTAAAAATTCTTTTATAGAGAGACTGATGGGAGATAGTGAATTTGTAGAAAATAGTATTTTTGTGATTTTAAAAAAAGTAGACAATAGAAATTTTTTTGGATTTTAGTTTTATTTGTATATTATTTTAATACCTTTAAAACAAGGTATTGTACGTATTTATATGATTTTTTATTGAAATAGTTATGAATTTTGTATGTTTTTGTGTTTTATTTGCTTTATTGTATATACTATGTACTTTTAAATGATTTTTGTTTATTATTTAGTATATGATAATAGCTAAGTATTATGATTTTATAGAATTTTTTTACTCTTTATTTGATTTTTACAAGATTTCTAAATTCAAACATATTTTTAGTATAGTTTTTTATTTATTTAAAATAAAAAATGAACATATTTTTCAAAATAGAAATTGTACGGTGTATAGTATTATATTATGTATTTAATAATATTTTATTTTTATTTTTATTATTAGTATTTGATTAATATAGAAATAATAGGGGGGATTATTTAATACGGTACTGTATAGGGACTGAATTATAATCAACGGAAAGTTGTTCTCGCAGAAATATTACCAGAAGATTGGGGACGTTCACACAAAAGTCCCAAATACACGTGCATGGTCACGTGAAGTATATTGGAGGGGACCTATTTGATATTGAATAACGTTGGGGGTAACGTTTGTAAAACCTCTGCTCCTCACGTGCAAAGAACATGAGGCACTGATAAGTGGTGTCGGGCGCGGATTAAGCGGCTGATCCGATCTGAAGGCTCGGATCTTGACACACGGCTGCTCTCTGGTGCATTGGATTGAGTTTGCTGATCGAACGACTGTCGTTAAATCTGGAGCAGACTGCTGTTCTTCCCCAACTTGCCTGGAGCTTTTTCGCAGGTGGTGGTTCTCGATTCATGTTCGTCCCCAAATCAAGCTGGAGCTCCAAGCGGCCGAATCGGAGTCCTTTTCAGCTATACTTCAGTTGATGCGAACTGCTCGAATCAAATATTGCAGGTCAGCTCTGCAGGTACTATCGAATGCGGAGCTGCTCGATGATCCAGATGCTTTGCTCGAATCAGCTGCTGCTCGGGATAGATGAGATAGATAGCGGTGTAGACTATAATCAGATCTGGGGATGATGCTTCGTTGACGGTCGAGCTCCTAACCTCCGATGAAGCTGGACCTGCAGTTGTGCGCGAAGAATCGAAGATGGAATCCTCGGCCAATCGTTAGAGGATATGAGGAAATGGATATAAACGAAAAGTAAATCGGAAAAGGTGATGAGCATGATCAAATGGAAACCAATATCAGAGAATGGAAACGGATTGATATCTGCTATCGAACAGAAACAATGATGAAAATTTAAATGGATCCGGAACACAGAGATGGTGAAGACCTCCGATTGAGTTCATCAGAGGACGAACGAAATGGAATCAAATAGAATATGAACAGGAATTAAAGGTGACCCTGTAGATGGAATGGTTCTCAATCGATTGGAATCGAAAGTGGACGAAAACGAACGAGGGTCTCCGATTGAATTGATCGGAGATCAGGATCAAACGAATACGGACTGAAATCAAAACAAATCAATCTGACAAAAATAAAACTAAAATTAATCATAAACTTATATAACTGACCTGAAAATGGATGGAAAAAATGGATCGTTGCCTCGATAACCTCGCGGCTGGAAGCTCTCGCGATGGAGATGGAAGCTTGAAGCTCGGAGCTCGTCGGCGATGACCGCACCTCTCCCTCTCCTCTCTCTCTCACTCTCTCTCAACGGAGGGCGACGAAACCCTGTCACATCCCCTCGCTCCTCGCTCCGGATCGGTGGAAGAAGAAAAGGAATGGCAGATCTGGTTCTCTAGAACCCTAGGTGGGTTTTTGTATAGGAAGAAGAGGATGCTCTCGCCAGAGAAGATGAAAATGAGGAGGTGGCCCCTGGGACGTTGGTGTAACGACGAGGTTGTTGGGAAGAGAAGAAAGTTGGCGAGGAGCGGAAGAAGAAGAAAAGGAGGAGGAGGAAGGAGAAGAAACATAGGGAAGAAGAAGAAGAAAAGGCTGGACCAAGAAGGGCGTTGAATGGTCAAAGGTGGAGGAGCGAATCAGAGTATGCCATGTGGCAAGAGGACAAAATAGCTTTAAAAAATAAATACCTTATAAATTAAATAATGAATAGTAAATAAATTAAAAAATAATCGAAATAAAAATTGCTTATAAATTAATAAAGAAGTTTATTATAAATTTTAATAATTTTAATTAATATTGTTATTTAAATAGTTAAATTAAATAAATACTTCAATAGTATATTATACCTATATAAATGATACATGTATTTTTAACTTGATTATTTTAAATATAAAGTATTTTTTATATTTTATTAATTTAATATATAATTTAAGAATTTTAAATATGTTTTAATTTTATTTTTAGATGATTATATAAATATTTAAGTAAATAAGTATAGATATGATGTATTACAATTATACATATAAGTAGGGAATTTATATTTATTTAAATTATTTTTAGTTTATTTTATTTTTTTATTTTATTTAAAAAGTATATTACGAATATAATATTTATAAAATATGAAACACAAAATAAGTATTAATGAATAAATATAAATAAAATCAAAAGTATTGTACATATATACCAATAGGGTTCCAAATTTTACTTTTGCATATTAACTTCGCTTTTTTGTGAAAATACTTCATTGATACACAATTTTATAACTTGAACTTTAAAAGTGAGTTTGCCCAATTCAGAGTTCATTTGCCCGAGATTAGGACTTGCTTGACAGAGTAATTTAGCTCCAAACACGTAATATATGCATGCACCTATAACTCTACGTTTGGATCTAGATCAAACTCAATTGGTTCTTCACGCTAATAGCAATTCCTTCTTAGAGCGATTTCACTGGCTTACATTTGCATGCAATGTAAATTTAAATTTCTGCCTTGCATCCCGCATGTAGAGAAGTGCGAAGCATTGTAAGTCTCCTTGATGAGCATGCATCATTAGACACTAAGGAGAGATTTCCATCTTAGTGTCACCTTATACGACTTTTCTGCTTTTCCCCTCTATTTTTATATCACTTACGTATTTAAAGAAAAATAAAAAATCATTAAGTAAAATATTCTGAAAAATACTCAAAAAGTAAAAATTAAAAAACTAGAATAAGTGGAATGTTTAATGAACTTTGACTAACATTAAAATTCATAATAGACATCATTGTTTGGGGTTCATAAAGCCTATATTGCTTTTAGATACATTCCAGAATGAGTGAGGCATGACCCATAAGGATTAAAGACAAAAACCCATCCTGAATATTACTTTGTTATCGACTGGATTCATGAAGTATTGGCACTTCTATCATACGCAGACAAGTAGGTCCTTGTCGACGGATGTGTTCTTGCTTTGTGTAGAAAAATGGACATGGTCTAAAGTGTTGAGCTTTGGCCACGCCATCACGAGTGTTTCTGTCATATCACTCCATGTACGAGTGCCTCACTAGAGAGTAGTGGTTTCTCCTATCATCTCCCCCTCTATTTTTTGGCTGAGTAGTGGATCCGGACCCAATAATAGGAATTCTCTTAAAAAAAGTGCAGGCTACATGTTACAAAGGAAGTGGAAAGTACGAGATACTATCCTGGCAGTACTCACCTTCCTATAAGGTTAGCCTCTAAGGTCTTGTTATAAGATTGCCCAAAAATAACAATAAAATTGAAAAGATAAAAATAGTCAAACTCTCACAGCTTCACTTGTCTTAGGTTGGTGAATCCATTTTGTATTGTGTTTGCTTGAATTAGAATTTAGTCAAAGATCTAGTCATGTGCACTTACATCTTTTTTAATTTTATCTATTTTCATTTCTTCTTACCCCCTCTCATTTTGAGCTTTATATTATTTTTCTCTTCATCTATTGTTCATCATCGTATTCCATTCCTCATCTACTCCACTTCTGTCCAAGATGTCATCTCATGGATGATTTAGTCAGGGCCCCACCGACACCTACATAGTTTCCATGAATGCGATATCTTTAATAATTCGAGGTGATTTCTGAGAACCCAGTTCGAATCTTACGAACTAATCTCCAGACTCCTTGGCATCTTCCGCCATTCAATAAAATCGAGATCACTCTTGTCTCGCCATTCACCCCTTGTGGATGGGGTTCAATTTCAATTCATATCAATTGCTCTATTCACATACATCTGGAATCGACGCTAGAACCTAATTCCTGATCATCCATTCCACCTGGTGCCACAATATGCCAGATTGATCGGGATACCTTTCCATGAATATATCAAGAGAGAACATCAGACCCCCTTCAAATTCATTCCTCTGAGTCTGAATTAGAGATGGATCCTCAGGGAAAAGGGAAGGGACTGAATCATCCAGATTGGGGACAACTAGATCAGAACATAGTGAATGCACACATATTCTCGCCTCTATACAGTGTATCCAACAACAATTGACAGATCAGGCACTTGCCTAAGTTGCCTTCTAGGACATGATGAACGATCTAGGGAAAGAGAGAACAGAGGAGGAGGAGAAGGAGGAGGAGGAGACAATGATGAACATGAAGATGAACACCGCGGAGGGACCGCAAATGAACTAAGGAGAGAGGCTTTCAAGCCTATTCTCAAAGAAGCCTACAATCTTGACACTGGCTAGATGATAGAGTGGATATAGATCCCTGTAGTCCACAGACATTTTGAGTTGAAGACCCAATTTCTTTCTCTTCTTCCAGCTTCTACGGGAATATCAATGAAAAGCCCTACATCCATCTTCAACAGTTCTCTCTCATCTACTGCACCACTCAGTATCCTAACATCCCATTAGGTGTAGTCAAGATTACCACATTCCCCTTCAGATTGTTTTGCTCTGAGCTGGATGATGAAAAATTATCATGTCTAGTTCCCTCAGAGGATGAATGCATAATTATTCACCTACCCCAATAACAAAGAAACCAGATTTGAATGATCATGTATTAAGAGCTAAATTAGCAAAAGGAATGGGACATAATTATTAAGGGGGCCCGCATGGCCCGATGACCTTTTATATATTTTTCCAGTAGTAATTCTAGGTACTATAGCATGTAACATATGCTTAGAGGTTCCAGAACCACCAATGATCGATGAATCGGCAGATCCTTTTGCAACTCCTTTGGAAATATTACCCGAATGGTACTTCTTTCCTATATTTCAAATACTTTGTACAGTACCAAATAAGTTACTAGGTGTTCTTTTAATGGTTTCGGTACCATTAGGATTATTCACGGTACTTTTTTTTGAAGAATATCAATAACTTCCAAATCCATTTTTTCGTCCAGTAGCTATGATTGTTTTTTATCGGTATCGTAGTAGCACTTTGGTTAGGTATTGGGGCAACATTACCTAATTAACCACTTGGGGAAGGTCATTATGATTTGGGAGGAACTTAAGTCTGTGTTCCTTCAGAAATATATTCCTTTGGGTCGTTCTCCGGAAATATTGTCCTTTGAGTCATCCCAACCAGATGCAAGAAACTATTAGCAACTTCTCCCAGGGACCGTACGAGTCAAACCATGAAGCCTGGGAGAGATTCAAAGATTTACAGGAGAAGTGCCTCGACCATGACATTAGTCGGACCATCTGGTCCAACACTTCTTTTGGGTCCTCTCTCTAGAGAGCTAGAGGCTAGTGGATGCCGCATGTTGCGGCTCTCATTTCAACAAAAGACGAAGATGTTGTCTGGCAGATTTTTAAGGAAATAGCCAAAGGAGAGGAGACCTTGTCTTAATCCCGTGTTTACCAAAGATAGTTGTAGATCTACCACAAGTCAGTGAACATGGCAACATTCAGTGAAGTGGACATGGATGAGATCTTTAACCTTAGCATCATACAGAGACACCTATCCAAAGTGGACATAATTTAAAAGCGATCACAAGACCTCAAGAAATTATCCGTGATCGAACAAAGAAACTATCATCTGAATAAGCTGGATTAATTTTTCAGGCATCTGGAGATTCTAGTCAGTACCATCAACACCGTCCAATCTACAAGTCCGGCAGCAACAAGTCCTGCTGAGCCGAAGGAGCTACCACCACCACATTACCCTCAGTCGAGTATAGGTCAGCCTCATGTCCAGCACATATATCACGTGCAGGTACCTAACCCGTCACCTCCACAGCGTCGCAGCAAATTGTAGTATACAAAATTGAGCCCCAACCCCCTTCTTATGATCCATATTTTGCACCAACATCGTAGATCCAAGAAGTCAATGGCATATGGTAAAATGACGCACAACTGGCCCGTCTAGGCGGATACCAGGAGTGTCATTTGTTGTCTCTAAGGCCATACCACCAACCTTCTGGTGGAAGGTTTGTTCATAACCAACTTCTGCAACAACAACCCCGACCTTATCAAAACAATTAGAGGCATAATCAATAACACCAGCATCCCACGTACTACCAGTATCAGTCGTACCATAATTACACGTCTGCGTCAGAACCAGTACTTCTCTCCTCCTCAATTTCAACAGCATCAACTCCCTCCTCACCACAACTCTTTAGTTTTCCCAGCATCTACGGTATCACTCCCAACATGGTATCAGCACACTGAATCATTTGACATAGCTCCTACGAACCCAGCTCTAGATGGCTTGGCCCAACTCATCAAAGGCCTAGTAGAGATGTCCCAAAAGCTTGACGACCTCACTATGACAAAAACTCCCATCCCGCAGGTTGAGGCGAACCCTAATAATCTCAAGTGTAAAGAGCAGGTAGTTTATGATGTCTCTTCTAATCCGTCTGAGTCAGATATTTCAGATTATATGTTGTATAATATTGTAACTCTCAAGAGTGATAAAGTATTATAGTCATGAGCCACTGTCAAGGGGAAGAATAAATCATCTTTTGGTGAATCATCTTCTGCATCAATTGGTCCAGCAGCAGAGTCGGTTGAGTAAGAAGATGATGGAGGAACAACACCGGCACCAACCATCTACCACTACCAAGAGGAAAAATTACAAAAAAATCAGCAAAATAAAAATTTCCAAAAGAAAAGAAGAGCCAAACCAAGAAGGACCATCCACGAAGGAGCCCGCACCAGTAGCACTTCCAACCCAGTCGACGAAGACGAAGCTCATGTTGATATCTTTTTGTCGTTTTTGCATGATAACCCATCTTTTTGCCATCCATTTATAAATAACCATATACATAAGAACAAAGCATTTTCTCCTGGGAATATTTCTTTTCCATATGCAATGAAAAATACCAAAAGATTGTAAATTTGAAAAAAAGCATTATCTAACCATGGCATTGTTGACATTATTGAAAATCTTATGTTAAAAATACCATTGATGAAGGCCATGGAATACATACCAGCTATTAAGAAGGGATTAAAACATGCATGCACCTTGAAACATCAGAATCGCAAAAATAGACGCAGCCGAGGAGAAAAATACGTACTAACCATGGATACTGCGGATATTATAAATGATCTCCCACAGAAGAAGAAAGATAAGGGAGCACCTCTCATCAGATATCAGATATTTGATCAAGTTTTCAAGCGAACTCTGCTTAATAGCGTATCTTCCCTAAACTTTATTCCCTCGTCATTGCTTGCAGAATTTGGGCACGAATCGTTGAATCCTACTCATATGATCCTGCAGTTTGCGGATTGATCCATCAAGCAGTCCATGGGTTTATTAAGATACGTTATTGTGATTGCGCAGGACATGCGCCTCCCTATAGATTTTATGGTCCTAGACATGGACTCTCCTGCACTGTTACTCTATACTCCAATCATTCTTTGCTGACCTTCCTTCTAACTACCAAAGCGATCGTCGACTACGGGTCTAGAAAGATCACATTTTGTTCCTACACTGACAAGGTCACTATGGACATGATCAGTGAACCAAAAGTTGCATCTGATAATGGCAAGATATCAGCAGCCGAAGACTGTGACATTATTGATATATGTGATCAACAAATTTCTTTGAACGATATTTTGACACAAGAAATCCTCTCTTCAAAGGAGTACATATATAGCACAATTGATCCTTGCCTGCTTGTCAACTGGGAGACATATACGTATTTAGAAACATTGATTAGCTTATTTGAAGAAGGTTCATGCCACCGAACCTGAAGAATTCATTATAGATATGTTCAGTACATTATTATTAGAGCAAGCAGTGACAGGGTAGACAACACCTCATTGAATTCAATAGATCATTCACCAACCAACACAGTGTCAGAAGTGATCGTGGATCAGACTCCACAATTACCAGAACTTAAACAACTTTCGGCACGTCTGAAGTATGCCTACCTTGTGGCTGAAGATAAATATGTATCCAGTCATCATCAATAGCAGACTGATATGTATCCGGTCATCATAAACAATAGAGTGACTCCGGGTCAGGAATTATGACTTCTCGAGGTTCTAGAAAAGAACTGTATGGTACTTGGTTGGAAAGTATTGGATCTTGGAAGGATAAATACGACCTTGTGTTCAGACTACATCTACCTTGAAGATGACTTCAAACAACAACAACAACAACAACAAAGCCTTTTCCCACAATTAAGTAGGGTCGGCTACATGGATTCTTCGCCTCCATTCAGATCTATCTTGGGTCAATCTCGGACTTATATCCAAAAAACTAAGATCTTTTCGTATAGTCTCTTTCCAACACTTCTTGGGCCGTCCTCGCCCCCTCTTAGCTGGCTCAACATCCCACCACTCGCATCTCCTAACCGGTGCATCAGTTGACCTTCTTTGCAAATGACCAAACCATCTTAAACGGTTTTCTCGCATCTTATCCTCGATCGGAGTTACACCAACTTTCTTTTTGATTGCATCATTCCGAATCCGATCTTTACGTGTATGTCCACACATCCATCTTAGCATTTTCATTTCTACTACAGCCATTCTCTGCACATGTCTATGGTTCACAGGCCAACATTCAGAACCATAAAGCATAGCAGGTCTCACGGATGCTTTGTAAAACTTTCCTTTAATTTTTAAAGGAATTTTCTTATCACAGAGAACAGCGAAAGCTCCTCTCCACTTTAGCCAGCCTGCATTTATTCTATTAGTAACATCTCCATCAATTTCCCCATCATCTTGCAAAATAGATCCCAGATATCTAAAAGAATCTCTCTTCTGAATGTTATCGTCACCAATCTTCACCTCGATTCCTTCACCATTGCTTCCATTAAAGGTGCATTCCATATATTCCGTATTAGCCCTACTTATACGAAAACCTTTAGTCTCCAATGCATGTCTCCAAACCTCAAGCTTCTCATTTACTCCATCTCTAGTCTCGTCAATCAACACAATATCATCAGCAAATAGCATACACCAAGGTAACTCATCCTGAATGTGACTTGTCAACTCGTCCATAATCAAAGTAAAAAGAAATGGACTCAAAGCCGAACCTTGATGTAAACCAATGTTGATATCAAAATAGTCAGTCTTCCCCGTCGGGGTCCTTACACAAGATAAAGCCCTATCATACATATCCTTTATGAGATTAATGTATAGGACATGTACTTGTCTCTTCTCCAAAACTCTCCACAGTATCTCTCGTGAGACGGAATCATAAGCGTTCTCCAAATCAATAAAGATCATATGGAGATTCTTCCTTTTAGCTCTATAAATCTCCATTGTTCTCCTCAGCAAATGGATGGCTTCAATGGTGGAGCGACCTGGCATGAATCCGAATTGGTTTTCTTTTATTTGGGAAACTTGTCTCAACCTTCTTTCGATCACACGTTCCCAAATTTTCATAGTGTGACTCATCAGCTTGATACGTCTGTAATTTGAACAATTTTGAATGTCTCCTTTGTTCTTATAAAGAGGTACCACGATACTCCTCCTCCAATCTTCAGGCATTTTCTTGCTTCGCCAAATAACATTGAATAGATCATAAGCCAAGTCAAACCACGCTCACCTATAACTTTCCATACTTCTACAGGGATGTCATCCGGTCCAACACCTTTCCCAGGTCTCATAACATTCAAAGCCTCCTCTACTTCTTTTCTTTGTATTCGTCTATAGCATGCACGATTCAAGTAACTTTCACTACTAGCTAGATCACCTAAAGTGATCTCTCTATTTCCTTCTCCAATGAAAAGTTTATGGAAGTATTGCTCCCATCTAGTCTCTATATCCTTCTGAGTAACAAGTACGTGACCTTCCTCGTCCTTAATGCATCTCACTTGAGAAACGTCTTTGGTCTTTCTTTCTCTTGCTTTGGTCAACCTGAATATATCCTTCTGGCCCTCCTTAGAGTTGAGATTTTTATACAAAACCTCATAAGCTTTTGACTTAGCTTCGCTTACAGCCTTCTTTGCTTCCTTCTTAGCTATTTTATAGTCTGTGACAGTTTCCTCTGTTCTATCCTTAGACATAGCTTTAAAGCAAACTCTTTTAATTTTTAGCTTCTCTTGCACCCCTTCACTCCACTACCAAGCCTCCTTTTGACCCGGAGCTCCTCCTTTTGACTCGCCTAGCATCTTTTTGGCTACCTTTCGGATACAAGATGCTACAGCCTCCCACATCTCGTTTGCACTACCGCTAAAATCCCAAGATAAGTCTTCTAAAACCTTCTCCTTGAAGCTTGATTGCTTCAGCGGGAGATTCCACCACCTAGTTCTAGTGATCTTAGGAACCTTCCTTTTCTTTACCACCCCTTTTATTTGTAAATCCAAGACTAACAAGCGATGTTGGGTTGTCAAACTCTCTCCCGGGATTACTTTGCAATCTTTGCAACATAACCGATCTCTTCTCCTCATCGCAAAGTAGTTGATCTGTGTTCTAGTTGAGCCACTCTTATAAATAATTAAATGCTCCTCCCTCTTCTTGAAAAGAGTGTTCGCTATGAAAAGATCATATGCAGTTACAAAATCCAGAATGACTTTTCCCTCTTCGTTTCTATCCCCAAAACCATGTCCTCCATGCACACTTGCATACCCTGAAACATCTTTTCCCACATGTCCATTAAGATCTCCACCTATGCAAACCATCTCTCTTTGTGGGATTCCTTGTAAAATCTTATCCACATCCTCCCAAAAAGCTTGTTTAGTCCTTTCATCTAAACCAATTTATGGTGCATAAACTGAGATGATATTCAGAATTTCTTCTTAAAGCACCAACTTTAGAAAAATAATCCGATCCCCAAATCTTTGCACCTCAACCATACAATCCTTCAAATCTTTATGAACAACCACTCCAACACCGTTTCTGCCCTTATCTTTACCTGAATACCAAAGTTTAAAGCCTGTCTTCTCGATCTCCCTTGCTTTCTCTCCAACCCATTTAGTCTCTTGAAGACATAATATATGAATCTTCCTTCTTTCCATTGTATCCACTATCTCCATCAACTTTCCAGTTAAAGTACCAATATTCCAACTACCAATCCGTAACTTCCTTTGCGATCTCTTTTGGACTAACTTCTTTACTCGCATGTGTCCATTATGCGAGAACCCTTGCAAATTTTGGACTGCATCCGAGCGGTGATGCAGCGGAACTAGCTTATTTACCCGCATGCGTTCCTCATGCGAGAACCCTTGTAAATTTTGAACTACATCCAGGCTGCAATGTAGCGGCCCTTGCCAATTTTTCATTGCATTCGGGCGATGCAACGCGTCGCAAGTAGGGAACGCCCCAACGAAATCTGTATGTTTGCTTAAATCCATGTTTTAAAGATCCGAACGGTTTCAAGATAAATTCATAAATAGTGTTCTTAGAAGAAATTAAGAACACTATTTACGAATTTATCTCTCCTGCGCTGGCTGTCGGCTACCTAGCGCGCAACCCTCCTCATTTACCCGGGCTTGAAGATGACTTCAAACCATCTCAAGAATTTCAGAGAAGATTGAACCCTAATCTTCGAGATGTGGTTATGAAGGAAATCACGAAGTGGTGTGAGGCATGTTTTATTTATCCCATCTTCGACTGTAAATAGGTGAGCCCCCTACACGGCATTCCAAAGAAATCAAGGCTCAATATGGTTAAGAGTGACCAAGGAGAGGAGACCCCGACTTGAGTACCGACATCTTGACGAGTGTTTGTTGACTACCGTCTCTAGAACTCATCAACCATGAGGTTGGACCGAAAGAACTGATCACAACTCATGTACTTAGTTCTCTGGGCATACAGAACCATATACAAGTCTCCTTTGGGCATGCCATCCTACCGTCTTATCAATGGAAAGACATACCATCGACCCATTTAACTCATTCATAAATCACTCTAGCCAATTAACATCTATAACCTCGACTCACAGAAAGGTGGTCATCAAAGAAAATTAGATCTGAAGAAGCTCCTGGAATTTCGAGACTATGTGTATGACAACAGCTTGATTTCCAAGGAGAAGATTAAACGCTGGCATGATAAGCACATCAGAAGAAAGACCTTTGAACTTGGACAGAAAGTGTGGTTATTCGATGCAAAATTAAAGATTTTTCCAGGCAAACTGGAAAATAAATGGACAGGGCTAGATAGAGTCAGAAATGTACGTGGCAATGGAAGTGTTCTGATATTAGAATTGTCACATGATGCACAACCCTTCAATGTCAATGACCAGTTGCTGAAGCTGTGTTTGGAGCACGATACATTCCTTGTCGTTGTCAACTCTGTTCAAGAATTTTTGAAGAAGATTTCCAAGATTCAAAAGAATCAGTGGAGCCAGACAATGCTCCCAAAAACATATTTGGTCAATTTTCTTCTTTTCTTTCTTTCATTTCATTTTTTCCCATTTATTCATTCTTCTGTATGGCACTCATCCCATTCACCTGTGTTATCCTTAGAACATGATTCATCCTAAGTATAGGGGATGAGTGCATTTTGGTTATTCATTATTTATTATCTCGCTTGTCCCTTAATTTTTGACTCTTTGTTTATACTTAGGGATATTTTATCCTAAGTATAGGGGGGACAAACCGATCCCAATAATTTCATAAATTCTGATCCTCGATCGTCTCCATTTTGTATACAATCTACTATACCTAGGATTAGTTGATCCTAAGTATAGGGGGTTGTCAACTTCTCATTCTTTCATTAGTCATTGTAGTTTAGACTTTCCTATACTCAACACGAGTTATGTTCCTTTCTCTATTTGATCACTATGAGGATATAACTCAAGCTAAGTATATAGGGCCTTATATATGTTGTATATATACTTTAACCATAACTCATACTTTCATATTTTTAAATAATATAAGTAAAATACTATATGGCTTAGAATATACAATAAATTAATTGTAAAGAGTACAATCTATAAATATATACAATTTTTTTCAAAATTCTTTGTAAATATAGTTAATAAATTGGTTTAAAAATATTTTACAAAATGATTTTAAAAATGGTTGGAAAATGTCTCAAAAAAATTTGAAACCATTAGAACGCTCTTTGTGAAATGTTTTCAAACATTTGTAAAAATATTTTGTAGTTTTTTTTGCAAAAATACTTTTCATTTATTTGAATAATTTTTTGAAATTTGGTTTGCAAATGATTTGAAAAATGGTTGTAAAAATAATATGAAACATCTATACATGTTGTTTGAAAAATATTTGTAAAATTATTTTTAAATTTTGTAAATATTTTAAAAATTATTTGTAAAATTATTTGCAGAATAATTTTTTAAATGTTTGTTAAAATATTTTTAAACTATTTTGAGAATCATGCACATATACACAAGCATATATATAACCTTTATACATAAGCATATAACCTATAAATAATAACTAATTCAACATGTATAAATTTCCTTCGTAAATTCTTAAACTAATTATTGTAAATATTGATGTACTCCCGTGTACATATAAGCACATACTTCCTTCACTAACCTTCATTTAGAATCCCTAAAAATTTCAAAAATTTCAAACCCCGTAAAAAATTGCAAAAATGTTTTTCAAAAATTGCATAACAATTTACAATTTTGTTCAAAAATATCAAAAAATGTCAAAATCAAAAAATTGCATCATAAAAAAATTTTCTTGCATTGTACATAACATTCATTTTTCGGAATGGTCAAGATAATTGAACCAGTCTGAAAAAAATCAGAAGATTGGAGCTTGGTTTAGATCCTAATTCATTATATTTCAGAGGAACCCATTAAGAATTGAATTGAGATGCTACATGTCCCCTTGACTTAATTATTTAGTTTCCATGAGACATGTGTTGAACTGGATTTTTCACCGGTCTAAAATACGTCTCACACGAGGCGGAGATGCAGTCGTTGTGGCGACCCGTAGAAACCCAAATTCAAACAACAATTAACCCACAACAAAGATCAAGCAATGAAAAGCGGTGCGGAGTTAAATTTTTTTATAAATCTACAACAAAGATGTGTATAGGTGCAAGTATTGTAGAGTGTCGAACACAGGAAGCAAGCAGGTAGATCGAGGCAATAAGTGCTCAAAAATGAATGTGATGTAATTGTCTATACAAGTGTTATTTTTATGGGTTTTTAATTTTATATTTTTTATTTAATTTTTTATTTTATATTTTTATATTTTGATTTTTAATTTTCTGATTTTGTATTGTTTTTATCTTTTATATTTTTATATTTTCTTTTTCTTTTTCTTTTAAAAAGGATATAAAACTATATAAGATGTATATACAAGAGAGAAGAGAGAGAGAGAGAGAGAGAGAGATATAAAAATAGGTAAAAATATCCAAAATAAAGGAAATAAAATATTTTTGTACTTTTTATATTTTTCTAATGTTTTTGTGATTTTTCTGTATTTTTTCTATTTTTTGCTATTTTCAAGTCAATAACACTCCGAACAGTGAATAAAATTAATAGCCAAAACTAAAATGGAGATAAAAATATCAAACAATAACAAAAATTCTCCAAATTAACTTTAGAATAAGGATAATACAATAGACAAATTTTAGGAACAAGAAACATAATTTTTATATTTTTTATGGATTTTATAATTTTTTATGAAGGTTTTTAGAGTTTTTCTATTTTTATGCATTTTCTTTTATATTTTTTAGTGATTTTTGGTCTGAAGGTAAAAAATGCAAAAAGATATAAAAAACATATTTTTTTGGAATTTTTCAAAAATGTTTTATATTTTTTATGTATTTTCTAATGCAAACAGTGATGAAAATGCATGTTATTGAATTTTTATTAATATTAAAATGATGAAAACATGCAAATAAAAAATATGTCGTGATAGAGTAATGAAAATGAACTTATGCTAATTTTTAGGAATTTTTTCGAATTTTATAGATGCATGAAATAAATGCAAACAACAGAGAGAAAATTCAAACCTATCAGGGGTATTTACATTAATATGCAGAAGTACAGGGGCCAAAGTGCAAGTTTTCCATGAAATTATAATGTGATAAATATTTCTGGACTAAAACTAAATATCCAAAAACCTAGGGTTAAATATGCAAAATTGCCAAAGTCACATGCACGTGGCACGTGACCTGGTAGGGATCAAATAGCAGTTGACCGAAACCACAGGGCTAATTTGCAAAATCACCAAAAATATTACAACATTATAAAATAGTTTCTGATCTTAACAGAAATAATAAAAATCGCAAGGGCCCCCACGCAAAATACCCCCACCTCACGTGCGCAAGTCACGTGAGGCGACGTGGTCGGGGACCCGTTTGCAAATCAAGAAAGTTCAGAGGTTTTTTTTTGCAAAATTTAGAAAATAAAAGAACTGCAAAGGAAAGACTAGGTCTTAATAAATAAATAAATAAATAATTGACCAGGGCGAATATGCAAAATACCCAGCCTCGCATGATGGAGAGCCACTAATGTCACGTGTCGCGATCCGGTGCGCGATGACGGTTCGCAAAGAACGGCAGGAATTAGATCCCAGCTGTGGATCTGACGGTGGTGAGGCGATGACGGATGCTGCAGCGCCTGGGCGGAGGCCCCTGATATGACAGTTCTGGCCGATGGTGCCAGAACGGCTGATGAACTCGCCACCGACGAGTTTAGAATTGGCGTATCTCCGTTCTTTGACAACCTTCTCCGCCACAGATAGCACAACAAGGATCCTGGGAGGTTCCTCAAGTGGTTGGCGTCTTCAAAATGGCCAGGGAGCAGCCGGAGCGCCGTCGCGAAGTCGGCGAAGGAGGGTGGCTTCAGGAGGCTCGGGCTTCAACAAAACGACCCCATATGGGGTCCTTCGGGTCCTGGGACCTGCCAAGAAAGCACAAGAACCCACAGTAAAAAGTCCCCAGGACCTTCGAGGTGCGGGAGGAATGTGGATGGCGTGAATGGACGGTTTGCCGGAGTGGGGTTCGGCGAACTTCAATGGACGACGTTACAGCTAAATCACGCACTAAACTCAAAAAGAAAATGTAGGAAAGCAACTTAGAAATGAAAACAAAGCAAAAAATGGAATAAAATGGAGGAAACGACCTCGAGCGGCGGTAAATCGTGAGATAGGACCTCATGGCCAAGATGGTCGGAGATGGGAATGGAATCCACCCTTCACCTAGCCAAACTCCGCCGTAGCAGGGCCGGAGAGTAGATGTCACCTTCTTCTATTCAGGGCGATAGGAGGGAGAAGTTAGGCAAGGTCAAAAGGGGTTCGAGAACAGAAGGAAGGGTTGGAGGGTTTGTGAACAAGGTGCGTGACAGGGCTCGAAGATTGAAGAATATGGAGAGGATCAACGAAGCAAGCCTCGAGGAGAGACCTGGGCGTGAAAGGTGGATCCTCGAGGAGCAAAAGTCTAGAAGGAAGTATCGCAAATGGATGAAAGGTCGGCCCTCGAAAAAATCAAGAAGAAGGCAAAAAAAACAAAGTCTGACATGAACATGAGGGGGGTCAGAGAGTTGACCCGCGGTCAACTTTCAGACCCCCCTGGTTGGTCCACATGGACGAACCAGGAAAATCCTGCAAAAAATGATTTGAAAATTCATTTAAAATTATAAATGATTTAATTAATTTTAGATTATTATATAAAATATTTATTATTTTTAGAATATTTTATTCTGATTTTTATTTATTTTTTTGAGGTATAAAATTACAAGTTACCTTTTATGGCCTATATAGGTATATTCATCTATATATTTTAATATTTTATTTTTACTTTGTATATTTAATTTTATTAATTTGTTTATCATTTTATAAATTTACAAATTACACTTAAATATATTTTATTTTATTTTTCTGATGTATTTTATACAATTAAATAAATAGTTATATTATCTATGTAGGTATATTTACAGGTATTATACCTATGTATTGTATACAAGTATTTTATTTTTATGCTCTAATGATGTTTTTATTCCAGTTTTAATATATACATATATTACAAATAATATTTACAAAATTATAAAAATATAAAAGTATAAAAATAATGAATAATAAATAAAATGAATATTTTAATTGGTATAAGTATACAAGAGGGGTCCAAAACTCAACTTTCAAACCGTAACCTCGAAAAATATGAAGCTACCTTCATTAAATAGATTATTAAAAGTTATATACAATTAAAGTGTTATTTTGATACATTTAGAGTTTTTATTTGAGAGATACAGGTCTGAGAAGTTGGGATTTTGGAAAATTATTCAGATCATAACTTTTTATCTGTACATTATTTTTGTATGAAATTAATTTCTTATTTTTCTTTATTTAATTATATACAACTTTCATGTTCAAAGTTTCTTTAATTGAAGTATAAAAAGTGGAACTAAAAATAGGTCTCAAAATTGAATAAAGAATGAATTAAATAAAAGGAATTTTCATTGTATTTTGGCCCTTATCTCTCCCTACTTTATTCCTTGTTGACCTAGTCATCGAGATGCCTAGGTCTCGGGGTTTCGGGTTATAAAATATTTGCAATATCTTATTCCTTTTCTTTTCTTTTCTTTATTCTATAATTTTGGCTTTAAAAACCGTATTTTATACCATATTTACACAATAATGCATGAATGATAAAATGCCTAAATTAATGCTATTTACATGCATTCACTACGTTTTTAAGGCCAAAATGATAGAATAAAGATGATGAAATGGAGATTCATCACTATGTTCACGAGTCGATCTATTGTATCTAACTAGAACCCTTCATGTCATTCGTATGACTCTTGAGATAGTTGATTGACTATAAACCTCTCACTTAACACCTAGGTCAACCTAGATGGATTGTTGAAAGATCTTAGAATCCAAGTCGGGATGATACTAGGCCACTTTGTTAAGGGTAGCTTAGGAACCATTCTTTAGGTCTACCAAAACTGGTACTTCAACTCACTTCTTCTGGTAGCAAGGACATCTAATGACTAAAGACTGGATTTAAACAATGCTTCGGATGAGGAATGGTCTGCTAGTACAACTTTTTTCAAGACCCCAAAATATGAGTGGACTAAAAGATTCTGTATCCAACGGGGCAAAATAAAGAATCGAGAGAAATGCAAAGTAAAGAAAAATCCAAAAAGAAATCTACACCAAAAATTACACAAAAAAGTGAGTTTCAAGAAAAAAGTCTGCTTCTTGGTGAAGACTCGGTTATACTAACCAAGCTTCACAAGGGAATGATGCTACACTATTCCATTCCCACTTCTTTTCCCATTCTTCTAGCTTCTCCCTTTTCGGCTATAAACTAGCATGCACCTGACCGTAGAGGCAAATATTTGTCTCCTCGAGGACGAGTTGCCAAAGGAGGAGGCTCCTTGATAGTTCAATGGTTTATCTAGGAAGAGCTAGCAATTTCACACACATGATCCTTATCATTTCAAGGTTACGAGAGTATGCGACTGAAAGAATGGTTCTGACCAGACTATGAACTGAACTGAATAATAGGATTATGGAACCTAAGGTTGTTGTGTCACACTTCCAGACCTTAATGTGGTTCTGAACAAACCAAGAATACAAAGGTCTTAACTGGATTCCAAACTTTTGATTTATTAAGACAAGTTTAAGAGTCAAAAATTATTCCAAGTTCTTTTTTCTTTATTTTCTTTTTCTGCATTTATTAGGACGAGTACGTAGTTGGGACTAACAAAGGAAAGAATACGGGGGATGATGAATCTCTATTTCATCATCTTTATTCTTTCATTTTGACCTTAAAATCTGTAGATAAATGCATGTATATAGCAATAATTTGTGGAAAAATAATACTCAATAAATAGACAATAAATAAAAGAATACTATATAAAAATACTATTTTTAATACCCAAGTAAAAGAATAAAAGAAGAAAATAAAATGAATGAAGTGTCAAAGGCACCGAGTGAACCTAGACACCGAGACCCAATCATCATGATGACTTGATCGACAAAGAATAAAGTAGGGGGAGATAGGGGCGATGAAATGTATAGAGAACACAACTCAGAAACCCTAATTCTATAATAAAAATTAATATGCAACAGTTGACTTTTGGACCCTCATTGTGCAGTATACTTGTATATATAAATCAATATATCTACTCTTTACATTTTTAATTCTTTATATTTTTATATATTTGTAAATATTATACAAAACACATGTTAATAATAAAATTAGAATAAAAATATTAAAATATATTAAAATAAATAATGTACTTTAACATAGAAATGAATTATACTGATAATACACCTATATAATATATGTACATAATTATTTAAGTAAATAAATAAATTCAATAAAAATATAAAATAAAAATATGTAAATCAATAATTAAATAAGTTACAAATATATAAAATAAAAAATCTAAAATACAAAATAAAAAATAAATTAAGCTAAATACGGTATATATACCGATGTATATGCATATAAATATGAACATCTAATAAATTAAATTGTAAAAATAAAAAATCACAATAAAATACTATATAAAACTAAATAATTTTTATATTTTGACAAAAAATTAAACAAATAATATATTATTTTTAAATCAATTTATAAGTGATTTTAATCTTATTTTTCTGGTTGATCCACGTGGATCAACCATACTCGCCCGACTGCTGACCTCCGATTAACAATCCTTTCTTCTTTGTCTCGTTTGTTAGAGGACACGAGACATCTGACTTTGCCCATTTTTTACTTTCTCCCTTTCTCCGTGCTCCTCAAGCACCTCACCTTGCTATAGCCTGCACACCCCTCTACGTTGTCGACCACATACCTCTCACCTACCTCCTTCCTCCAGCACACCACCAGTCCTCGAATGAACCCCTAATAAATTAAATTGTAAAAATAAAAATCATAATAAAATACTATGTAACATTACAAATAATTTTTATATTTTTACAAAAAATTAAATAAATAATATATTATTTTTAAATCAAATTTTTATAAGTGATTTTTAATCATATTTTTCTGGTTGGGCCACGTGGATCAACCATAATCTCCCAACTGTTGACCTCCAGTTAACAATCCTTTCTTTTCACGAGACCTCTGACTTTGCCCATTTTTTTACCTTCTCCCTTTCTGCGTGCTCCTCAAGCACCTCATCTTGCTATAGCCTGCTGATGAATCCCTAATTCTCTCTTTTTATTCATTTATTTTAGCTATTTATCTTGGAAAAGCATCATGTAAATAGGTGTAAATACAATAAGTTAGCATTCAGCATGCATGTGTTAACATTGCATAATTAGCATGTATTTGTGTAAAAATAAAAGAATAAAGAAAAGAAAAAGGAAGGAGGTATTTAGAATAAATACAGAGTGACCCGGACCCCAAGAGAAGGTCAAGCCTTGACCTGATCGCCAAAGAAAATAAGTAGAGAGAGATAGGGCCTACTCAATGTTGCACCAATTATCTATATATGTAGAAAATTATCTTTGATAAAATAAAAATAAAATATTCTTTTACCTTCTTATATATAGTCCTAAAATAAAACAAAAATAAAATAAAAATTAGAAAAATAAAAATAAAATCCTTTCCCACTTATACAAAATACACACACACATATATATGTCACATCCTTTATTTATTCTATACTTGTAAATAACATCTAAAAATAAATTAAAAATTATTTTGAATCCCTAAAATCATGTTGAAAAAAAATAAAATACAAACTTGGGGTATTTATGTAAAAATAAAATAATGAAAATACTTGTACATAATACATCGGTATACTATACCTGTGTGTAATACTATATACTGTATATACAATAATTTATTTCTCATAAAAAATAATAAAAAATCATAGAAAAATAGATTGACAAATAATAAACATTTTTTGTTCTGAAACTTTTTGATTAAAAATCATTTATTATTTTTTATTCGAATTTATAAAGGTTTTGTATATTCGATTTTTTTGATTGGTCCATTTGTGAAGTCGACCCCCGGTCAATGTCTCCCCCTTCCCGAGTCAGACCTGGATAGTGTTCGCCGGACCTATTTCGCCTCTTTCTCCAGTTCGACTCTGAGCTCCTTTTGCCTCGAGATTTGGATTCGATAAACCTTGTACGTCCGACATCTTCGCGGGTCCCTTGGCTGATCCGAATCACTCTAGGTTTTAGCGCTTTTCGCCGATCCTTTTAGACCCTCGAGCATCCTATAAAGTATCTCTTCCGCTTCCATAGGATGGTAGCTCATGCCTCTCTCCTTCTTCCACCCATAGACACCTTTGGTTGAGTGACAGCTACCGGAGAGCATCCTCGGATTGGAGTTTGGTGGCGTCTGCACGTAGTTCACCCTTCGTGGCTGGAGATCCGTCGTGAGCAGCCTCCCCGTCCACCGCAACGTGGTCCGTTATGTGGTTGAGGCCACAACCTCAACTCCCATCTTCGCCCAAAGCTCAAGAGTTCTTCCAGAACCTCCAGTATTGCCCATTTCTCTCCCATTTTCTTGTTCGCTTCGATCTTGCATTCCACCTCTGTCGCACACTCACTTGCTCCAACCAGTTGGTCGGAGCCCCGTTATCCACATTCGTCCATTCAGATCGAACCTTCACCTCATCCCCCATCTCGTACCGCAGTCTGCTCACCCTTGGACTCATCCCTTAGATCGAGATTAAGGCTAAGATATCCCTTTACCATCTTCGTCGGAGATCGAATCCCATCCGCCATTGCTTTTTTCCTTTCCAGTTGCAATAACCCGGACCGGAGCACAACCCCGAGTCCCAGCTTTGCATTGTAGGTACTCCAGCGTGCAAGGAGCCCCTACTGGACCTCCATCTGCTCGACGGAGCAACTCCTGTGTCCCGACCATCTGACCGTCCTTAAGTCGATCCACCTCCGTCATTCGATGCGGAGCACCCCTCCGGAGGTGCTAGACCATTTGAAGGCTTTATTAGCCCAAAGGATGTGCACCCATCCTTGATCGAAGTTCGCCATTCACTAGTTCGTCCATCATCTTCCACCACCGTTGAATGAGGAGCAGAGCCTCAGTTCTAATCTGAGTTGACCGTTGCTGCAACCTTTCACCCTGTTGGATCAGATCTAACAGGTTACCGCACATCCCCGACATTGCTCCGATCGTCAGATCCTTTTGCAGGGGATGATCAGAGCCATCATGCGCTGATGACCAAAAAATCCCGAGCAACTAAGGATGAAGAAATAACCAAGGTCGCTGCGACATTAGTCGCTCAAGAGATCAATCAATCAATCAAGAAAATAAGGTTCATACCATCAAAATCAAATGAAAATCAAATAAACACTATAGCGGTCCTAGCTATTAGATTAGCCTGGTATAGCGACCAGGGTCGGACTCAGGAAGCACGTGATGGCCTTGCGGCCTATGAAGTAGTCTAAAAAGAAAAGAGATAAAAGAAAACTATTTTTGGTGGATTTTTAGTCTTTTTATATTTTTTTGGATTTTTGATTAATGAAGAAAATAAAGAAACCAAAAAACAACCAATTACACATAATTATTTATCTACTCAAAAATCACCCAAAAATTCAAATAAAAATATTTTTATGTGTTTTATATTTTTTACTATTTTGGTTAATTTATGGTAATTTTCTGATTTTTATTGAATTTTCTAAAAATCAAACAACACAAAAAAAGAGGTATTGTCCAGCCAGGTGTCAAGGGCCAATTTAAAATGCAAAATGGCCTTATTAACACCTGAAGGTAATTTTCCTGTAAAGAAGAAAAACAAGGAAAATTTAGGCACCAGAATTATTATTTTTTGGGTTTTTCATTAATTATTAGAATTTTTATGGATTTTTAGGGGTTTTTCATTTTTTATGAGTTTTATATATCCGAAAATGACCAAAATTGGTCAGAAAATCAAACAAGGAAAAACAAACATTACCTAATTTTTTGTAATTTTTAGAGGTGTTTTAATATTTTTTTATGATTTTTAAATCTAGACAGTAAAGAAAAAGCGTGTTTTTGAATTTTTAAAAATAGTAAATGCAATAAAAAATATCTCCAAAAATTGGAGAAAATCTTACACTATGGCAGGAGCCATGTATCCAATTTTCATCGCATTTGGAGTTGGTTTGATATTTTATTAAAAATCAAAACTAAGGTACAGTGCACAGGGACCTGTACGCAATTAGTAGAAGTTCCAGGGGGTTCGGTACAATTTTTCAAGTAAACACGCACGAGGCGCGTGACCTGGGCACTCAGGGACCTAATTGCAAAGAAACTAAGGTTCCTGGACTATTTAATAACAGGTATTAAAAGTCCGAGGGCCTTAGTGTAAAATGCCCAAAATATAACGCACATGCACAAATAAACCACGCACAGGGGTATATATGCAATTAACTAAAAACTTTCATTCATTCAGGAACACCCTAGAACAACAAGGCTAAACATAACCCAACAAAGTACGTGTCGACGCATGCGATCCACTACACACAAGGGCATACACGTAAATACCAGATAAGACAGGGTCCTAGATGCAATTTACCCAACGCAAATAAAGTATCTAAAATATTTACAGGACTGGAAATGAACAACTACAAAACTAAGGGCCTAAGGGGATATTTACCCTTTATTACGTCGGTCGTTGGATGAGCGCCACGTGTAGATCCATCGGCTCAGATGCGCTGGGGCTATCCCTCGACGATCAACGGTCACGATCTCTCCTCCCAGGATCGAACGGTGGTGTCACCTCCTCAGATGGACGACGGAGATGCAAACTGGAGCTGGAAGAGGATCGAACGGCGGGGAGGGTCCTCGACGAACTGGGCTCCGACGTACTTCGTCGAGCTCGTGCAGGCGTGGGAGGACTCCTCGAAGGCCACGGATGATCGGAGAAGGAGCGTGGAGGCCTTCCGCGTCTACCGGTATCCTCCGATGGCTCGACGGAGCTCTGGGGAGCTCAGGCGAGGTCAGCGGAGGAAGCGCTGCTGCTTCAAATGGTCGAGACCCTCAGATGGCCTCGAATGGACCTGCAAAGCACATCAGCAGACTCGCAGGTCGAGGGCAAAGTGCCTCGACCCTGTAAGCGGGGATGAAGGTGGTCGGCGCTGCGGGGCAGTCGAGTTCCGGTGATGCGACGGCAGAGGAGCTCGAAACCCCAGCTCCTGTACGAGCTAGGTTGAATGGATGGATGGAGAAGATGCGCGAGGGGAAGACGGTCGTGATGGGATGCTCCGATGATCGGATAGGCGACTAGGTTGGACGGAATCGAAGCAGAATGGAAAAGGGGCGAATTGGGCGAAATACAAAATCAAAGAAAAGGGAAGAGAACTAAGGCTACCTGGGCAGATGAGTCGACTGGGCGTGAGCTCTGGGAGCTCTGGGTCGTCGCCTCGCGGGTCGTCGAGGCCCGAGGTTCGAGCTCTACCTTCAGGCGGAGCACGGCGACGCTAAGACGCCGGATCAGTGGCCGAGACGTCTCCTCCTCGCTGCAACAACGCCCGAAGCGAGCTGTCACTCTCGCGAAGGCACTGGAGGTCACTGGGTGGAAGGCGAATGAGCCAAAGATCGGGAAAATGGAGGCGGAGCTCGGCATTTATACAGCCAGGGGTCCGGCTAAAGTCGATCGGGTAGGGCAGCTCAGAGCGCGGACCCCGAGGCGGGCATCCGGCAAGGGTGTCAGATCTGGCACGAATGAGTAGGACCCTGGGTTTGGGTAGATGGAGGTCGGGTCGTGACGCTAAAATGTTGAGAAATCGGGTCGGGCATCACGACCCGTGGGAAGTGGTCCACAGGGGGGAGTTGACCGGGGGGGTCAACATCCCCCATGGACCAATGAGAGGGGGCCACGTCAAAATGATTTGAATATTCATTTTAAAATAGAAAATAGCCGATTTATTTAAAACTCAAAACATGAAAAATATTTTTTTTGGTGATTTTTAATTAATTTTTCAAAATAAAAATAGGGTATATACACTATAGTGCTATACATAGGTATTTACACAATGTTGATTTTTTATTTTTGGTTTTTAATTAGTTATTTTTTATACATTTTTATCCCCATTTTATATTTTATTTATTTATAGCATAAAATTAGGAATAAAAAGATATTTTTATTTTATTTTATTATTTATATACAAGGGTAAAATAAATAACTATATGCAAATATATACATGGTATATGTACAAGATTCTTTTTTATTTTTAATTTTGTTCTTTTTATTTTGATTTTTGTTTTAATGGTTTTTATTTTATTTATTTACAACAAAAAGATAGAATATGTACAAATTTTATGGAAATTAATTTATTTATTTACAAGGTTAAATAAATAGATAGGTGTGGGTGTATGTACATGGTGAATATGTACAATTGACTCTTTTTATTTTCTTTTTAATTTTTTCAATTTTTGTTTTGATTTTGTATTTACAAATATTTAAAAATATGTACAAGCCACTTTTATTCTATTTTTAGAGGAAAATATTTTTGTGATATTTACAGGTATATTTACACACATGAGCTCCCTATCTCTCTCTACTTTTGGTTTTTATGCAGTCAGGCCCATCCTGAGCCCTCCCTTGGGATTAAGTTGCTCAATATTTATTCTAAATATTTCCCTCTTTTTTTCTTTTTTAATCTTTATTCTTTTATTTTTTCACAAAAACATGCTAATTATTACTTTTTACATAATGCATGCTTTTGGTAATTATTTGTATTTACAAGTATCTACATGCATTTGCAAAGGTTTTTGTAGCTAAAATATAAGAATAAAGAGTGATGAATGAGTATTCATCACCCCCTATACTTTAACATTGCTAGTTCCCTTAGCAAACACTTATTTGAAAAAGAAGTGAAAAAGAGAAAAAGAAAGAAAAAGAGGGGAATATATATGGATTAAGGCTGATTATTAGACTCGCCTTCATTAAATTGAAATATGGAGCTCGATCAGATCTTTGGATTATTAATGTATCGGAACCTTATTTGGACTTAATCTTAGAACTCAACAGCCTCTAAGTTCCACCAATCTATGGACAAGACTCCTCAATAAACCAGATCAGAACAAGTCTACATACACAAACTCTAATGACCATGAATCTTTCCATGCAGTGTAAGTGATATGTAGCTCCCCACCTCAGAAGTAACAAAGAAACAACCTCCCCCAACCTGGTAACTCTAATGCCTCGGTCTAGCAACTCTTTCCTCGAAAAGTGGGGTATTCCCTTCTAAGTTCAAGTGCAACCGGCTCAAGAAGAGGGGGAAGAAGATGAAGAACGGACCATGGCCAGTGTAGCCATGTATCCTTGGGAGCCCAATCAGTGTAGCTAAGTCTCCCGCTGCAAGCTTCATGCGATGTAACATGGATACCATAAGCTTTTGCTTTATTTGACTATATACACTCCGGTGGGGTTATTAAATTTTCAATCCGACCCACTATTTTTTTGGAGTTCTTTTTCTTTTTGCACACTTTTTTTTGTGCAACTGTACAACATATCTACATGGTGCAGCATATATACAAGGAGTTTTTCCTCTTGAGCCAGTAGACTATCCCTCTTTTGAAGCTTTATTGCAACCCACGGCTTCTGTCTTTAGCCTTCATCACCACTAGACCAAGTTGAGGCGCACTTCCGTCACTAGAAGAAGAAGAGAGGTTCCGCCTAGAAGTACTACCCTCATATGCTACCCCAAGCCAAAGGAAACTGCCTCCTCACCACCTCATCCGTGGAGAGCTATGTGTAAAGTGCTAGTGCAAGTCAAGCCATTGTCGCTAAGAGTCATGCGTGTGTTGTTAAGTGCTCTACTTAGGCTCATCAAGATGACATATGCTCATAGCCTAGTGGACTCAAAGAATTAAGTCTCAATGGACCTGAAAAGCCTTAACCCTAAGCCCTATAAGGTTCCTCTTAGAATTAGGTGGATTAAGATCTTAATCAAGCTCCATTTTCCAATTTAATTCCAGGCTAGTTTAAATGTCAACTATGATCCAGGAAAAACTATACAAATATTTACAAAGATGTTATTTACAAATATTTACAATCATGCAAAATTTTTGAAAAATGTTTTGAAATCATGAATGGATGAATGCATGAAATGCAAGTTTTGCAAAAGTATTTACACAAGATTTTTGCAAACTTTTGTTTTTCAAAACATTTTGGAAAAATTTTGTACTATATACATAATTTTGATAAGAAAATATTTACACAAGTTTTACACAAATCATTTTACAATCATTTGTACAAAAATTATTTGTATAAATAAATACGTATGTGCAAGATGGATTTTATATACAAGGGAAAAATTTTAAATAGGTATGTGCAATATGGATTTTATATACAAGGGAAAAAAATTTAAATTTTATGGGTTTTTAGCCATTTTTATTTATTCACACACTTACACAAAGTATGAGTTATGGCTAAAGTATATATGAAATATATACACACCCCCCCATACTTAGCTCGAACGATGTCCTCAGAGTGATCAAGAGCGATGAAGAAGACATAACTCGTGCTTAGTATAGGGACGTGAAAAGGAATGGTTATATACAGAGATGAATCAGAGAATAGAATGATTAGAAGATCAAGAGAGTCTCGGCTTTTCCCCCTATACTTAGGATCAAGTAATCCTAAGTATAGCAAGCTGTACATGAAGGGAAATCCGAGTGAAGGATGTACAGAATCTGCCCCCCCTATACTTAGGGTGAAATATCCCTAAGTATGGGCATCAAAACAGGGGCAGAAAGGATAAAAAGAATACCCGAAGGTCCTACATCCCCCCTATACTTAGGGTAAAGTACACCCTAAGTATAGAATAATCATAAGATGTGAAAAAGGGATGTGGGACTAAAGAATAGAGTGATATAGACAATTGGATCTATACAGGTCGGAAGAACAGTGATAATCAAGCGTAAGATGCAATAGATGTGAGTCGAGAGACCACCTCTCACGCAAAATGAATAGGGGCAACATCAGCGACCCGCGGCTCATGATCTAGAAATGGCTTGAGCCGCTGGCCATTCACTCGAAAGGTACTCTCAGAAGACAACTCGGATATATCAATGCTACCGTTGTCGTGTACCTTTCTCACAAGATAAGGTCCCTTCCATTTGCTCTGTAGCTTCCCTAGAAATAGACGAAGCCTAGCATCAAACAACCATACTCTCTGTCCAGGCTCAAAATGCTTGTGGCTGATATGAGAATCATGCCACTCTTTCACTCTCTCCTTATATTGTAGGCTGTTTAAGAAGGCGGTGTCACGAAGCTCCTCCAGGGTTGCTAACTCTGCCCTCCTCTGCTCTCCTACACTATCTGGATCTAAAAGAATATCTGTGACTGCCCAAAGTGACTTGTGCCTCAACTCAACAGGTAAATGGCACGACTTGCCATAAACGAGGCGAAAGGGAGATGTGCCCAAAGGTGTCTTGAAAGACGTCCTATATGCCCACAAGACCGTGTCCAAAAGTTGTGACCAATCCTTTCGGTCAGGGCGGACGACTTTCTGCAAAATAGTCTTGATCTCCATGTTCGACACCTCGGCTAGACCATTCGTCTGTGGATGGTATGGAGTGGCAACTCGATGCTCTATACCGAACTCGCTAGAAAGGGCCTTCACCTGGTCGTTGATGAAATGAGACCCCCCATCTGAAATCAATACTCGAGGTACCCCGAACCGCGTGATGATGTGCTTCCTCAGAAATCTGCAAACTGTCCTGGCATCAGCGGCTCGGGCGGCGATAGCCTCAACCCAACGACTAATAGTCAACGGCCAGCAGAATGTACTAAAATCCCTGACTTTTAGGGAATGGACCCATGAAATCGATGCCCCATGCGTCAAAAACCTCACAGAAGTGAATGGGCTGCATCGGCATCATGTCACGCTGTCCACAAGTGCCCATCCTCTGACAGTCAGTACACCTCTTCACGAACTCATCAGAGTCCTTGAAGAGAGTAGGCCACCACAAACCGGATTGGAGCACTTTCTGTGCCGTTCTCCTCCCAGAATGATGTCCTCCTGCCTCAAGCTTGTGGCAGTAAGTGAGGACGCTATGGTGCTCCTCCTGAGGAATGCACCTAAGCCAGATGCTATCCCCTCCTTCGTGGTAAAGGATGGGATCCTCCCAGTGATAGGATTTGGCCTTCGCAAGGAAGGTCTCAAGCCTCTGCCTGGGCCAACCTTGTGGGACTTTCTTAGAAACAAGAAAGTTCACAATATCGACATACCACGGGAGTGAGGCGATAGCAAGGATCACCTCATCTGGGAAGGTCTCGCAAATGGGATCAATCTGCTCAGAATCCTCAGGCTGTTCTAAACGGGAGAGATGATCCGCCACCACATTCTTGACTCCAGGCTTATCCTTAATCTCAATGTCAAACTCCTGGAGTAGAAGGATCCATCTAGTCAATCTGGCCTTGGCATCCTTCTTTGCCATGAGGTACCAAATGGCGGTATGATCTGTGTACAAAGTCACTCTAGATCCAATAATGTACAATCTGAACTTATCTAGGGTGAAAACTACGGCTAGCATTTCCTTCTCTGTGACTGCGTACTTCTGCTGCGCGGAATCCAATGTGCGGCTAGCATAGTGGATAGCAAATGGGACTCCATCCCTCCTCTGTCCTAGCACAACCCCCACGGCAAAATCGGAGGCGTCCGTCATGATCTCGAATGGGAGAGACCAATCTGGTGGCTGAAGGACAGGAACCTCAACAACACAGTGCTTGAGAGTCTCAAACGACGAAAGACACTTGTCATCGACAAGGAACTCGGTGTCTTTCGTCAGCAGATCAGTCAACGGTCGGGCAACTCTATTGAAATCACGAATGAATCGCCGGTAGAAACTGACGTGCCCCAGGAATGACCGTAACTGCCGCAAATTGGACGGCGGTGCAAGTTTTCTAATGACATCAACCTTGGCCGGATCAACCTCCATGCCCCTGTTGGAGATGATATGGCCAAGCACCGTCCCTTGAGTCACCATGAAGTGACTCTTCTCCCAAGATAGAACTAAGCGAACCTCTATACATCGCTGAAGTACTCGGTCTAGGCAGTCAAGACAGGAGTCGAATCCTTCGCCGTAAACCGAGAAATAATCCATGAAGACTTCCAAGCACTCCCCTACCATGTCCGAAAAGATCGACAGCATGCATCTCTGAAAAGTCGCAGGGGCATTGCATAGCCCAAATGGCATGCGTCGGAAGGCGTATGTGTCGAAGGGACATGTAAAGGTAGTCTTGTCCTGGTCCTCTAGAGCGATGGCCACCTGGTTGTAGCCCGAGTACCCATCCAGAAAACAATAATGGCTCTTCCCTGCCAGTCTCTCAATGATCTGATCAATAAAGGGCAGGGGAAATGATCCTTCTTGGTGGCCTGATTGAGTCGTCTGTAATCCACGCAGACCCTCCAAGAAGTGGGTACTCGTGTAGCGATCTCCTCTCTAGACTCCGAAACTACTGTAGTGATGCCCGTCTTCTTGAGTACCACATGTAACGGACTAACCCACTTGGAGTCGGAGATGGGATAGATAAAATCGGCGCTCCACCACTTCGAAATTTCCTTCATGACAACCTCTCTCAGATTCGGGTTCAGCCACCGCTGGAACTCACGCGACGGCTTCGCCTCATCCTCGAGATAGATATGGTGGGAGCACAGGGCCGGAGTAATCCCCTGGAGATCTGCTACGCTCCATCCTATCGCCTTGCGGTTCTTTTCAAGAACTCCCATCAAGCGGGATTCCTGCTCTCCAGTCAAATCAGCGGAGATAATGACTGGGTACATCTCATGCTCACCCGCAAGGAACCTATACTTCAACGACGCAGGTAGTGGCTTCAGCTCTGGACAAACTGGTGCTGGCAAATCTGGCTTCTGAAGAATCTGAGTGTATGCGGCCAAATCTGTCCGGGAGAATGAGAATTCTCGCTCACAAACTGGATCTGGAGAAGGTTGCTCAACTAAACTATCTCTGCTCTGCTCGGCATCTACCTCCTCCCCATCTGCATGCTCAGTGGAAATCAGATATGGCATATAGTCATCAGAATCTGCCCAATCAGACTCTGACTCCGAGGGATCCGTGTCATCCAAGGTGGCATCAGCACCACCATCATCACAAGAATCTGTCTCACGGTCGAGAACCGGCTCTGCAGCCTCTGAAGTATCCTGGACCAGGAATGTGCTCTCTAAGCCCTCCTCTGTTTTCGTCTCTACATCAGCGGAATCTGAAAATGAGAGGATGGCATGTGCGCCTGGGTCTACCCAAACTGCCTCATCGTCTGTGATCACAAAGTCACAGTCCTGGTGGATGTCTAGCCCAGTATCTGTCATCTCCTCTGTGTCTGAGGTGGTCTCTGAGCATGATCTGTCTCTGGCTCTGCTGTCCTCGACCGTCTCTATTTGTACACTTTCGCCTTCGACGCGAAAGTATACCGTCCCGTTATCATGGTCGGTCACTGCCTTGTTGTGGCCAAGAACGGGCGACCTAGAATGATGGGGGTATCGGTCACTGACTCAGGGATCTCCATGTCCAACACTACGAAGTCTACAGGGAATTGCAGGCCCTGAATAGTGATGACAACGTCTCGCAACAACCCCTTCGGCCTCTTGACAGATCGATCAGCAAACTGAAGGACTGTCCTGCTCTGTCTAAGAGTGCCCAACTCGAAGCTATCGAGAAGGGCTGCCGGAAGGAGGATTATCGACGATCCGCTATCTAATAGAGTACGGTCGAACCTCTGCTCTCTGATGTGGCATCTGACATATGGGGCTCTTGAATATGGCCTCTTCGCCGACAGGACGGTTCTGGATCGCGAAACACGTGGCTTTCGTCAGCACATGGATCTCTGAGTGGTGGTTCCTCCTCTTCCTCCTGACTGTGGTCCTGTCTCTCAGTGAACGCTGAAGAAGGGGAATGTGCTGCAAAGCCTCCTGAAGAGTCAGCTGTATGTGAAATCGATCTATCATCTGCTGGCTAAACTCTTCCTGATCTCTCTTTTTTGGATTTTCTTTTTTCTTCCCCTTCCCCATTTGAAGGGCTCTAGGGAAGGAGATCATAGGGTCCTTCTCAGATGAAGGACTAGGAAAAGGTCTAGACGACTCGACGGCCGGATCCGCACATACATCAGGCACCACAGTGGGACCAGAAAAAACCAAACCTTTTCCTTTATTCACAACAGAGTTCCGAGATACATCAGAAGTAGGAAAAACAACAGGTCTCTCAGAATGAACACGGGTGGCCTCAGCACCACCATCGGCTGGATCAACTGGAAGATTCGCGGCCTCAGTACCGCGCTCTGGCTCGGCATAGTGGGTGGCCTCAGTACCACCTCCTCGAACTGGTGAAACGACGACCTCAACACCGCTGGTGGAGTCAGCATCCTTGGTGGCATCAGTACCACCGTCGTCATCTCTAGCGGCCTCAGTACCGCTCTCCTCCTCCTCGTCGGGCGCTCTGGGTGGATCCTCATGATGTGGCTCAGATGAGGCGCCGCCTGCTGGCATCCTACCGCTCCTAAGTGTGACAAAATCAGTATCAAATAGATATCCAGTCATATCACCAAATGCATCACTAGGAGTGGTATACTCAGTACAAGCTACCTACTCAGATTTCCGCTTCAGGTTGTTGGGGTTCGGCTCGATCTGGGCAGAGATGGCGGCCTTCCCTCTGACGATGTCCCGCATCTCCTGGCGGAACTCATCCATCTCTCGTCTAAAAGTAGCCTGCTGATCTGTGAAAATGCGGGCTATGTCCTCCAAGACAGGGCTCTCATGAGAACCCGACGGGTAGCCTCTCTGGTAGTGAGGCTGTTGGATTTGCTGCTGTGGCTGAGAGGGGTATGAGTGATGATGTTGCTGTGATGGGTGAGGCTGCTCACGCCTCCACGACTGTCCCTGCTGATAGGGACGAGGACCATAGGACGACTTTGCTGCTGTTGTGATGGGTACACTGGGGGTTGCTGCTGCGGCTGGGTGCTCTCTCTGATGACCGTACTGGCCACCCTATCCTGACGGCTGCTGCTGGGGCTGGGTACCTCCGGTACCCCACCGGAATCCGGGATGGTCTCGTCGGATACCGGGCTGAGGGCGGTCATACCAAATCCCGTTGACATCCATCAACGGATCTGTGTCGTACTGGGGTGGCGGGAGCACTGCCAGAGGCTGATCCGGCTCGTATACCACCATATGCAAGTCTGGAGATGGTGGTGACTAGTAGGTGGGTTGCGGCTGCTGGTACGGCTCCGCCTGTACAAGATGAACCTGTCTACGCTGCTGGTGGGAGCTGAAGCGCTGGGACGAGCTGCTGCTGCTGCCAGTATCGCCTCGTGACTGAAGACGGGCTGGGAAGCCGTCTGTGCCTCCTGGAGACACATGAGCTGTGTCTTCAAGTCACTCAAAGTCTGTGCCATCTGCTCCATCTGAGTGATGCCCTGGCACTACTTCTTCTCAATAATCTCCATCTGGTCCAGCTTCTCGCTGATGATCCCCATATCCGCGGTTGATGACTCGGCATGTGCTGCTGCTAGTGCGGACGAACCGGAAGGACCGGCGTCAACCTGTGCTATCCTCTGGTACTGCAAGGTCTGTGGCTGCTGGGGTCTGCCCTAAGTGTACAACCGGGTCTGGGACATCACCATTGTAGTTCTCGGCCATCTCCTCGTAGATGGCCCAGACCTGGTCGTGATTCTTGGCGAAGTAAGACCCGCCACAAGAAGCGTTCACCAAGCCCTGAAGCTCTGGTGTCAACCCGCTGAAAAAGCTCTGCACGAGGTTCGGCTTGGAAATGTCGTGGTGCGGGCATCTATCAGTCAGCTCTCTGAACCTCTCCCATGCCTCATGGAACTGCTCGTTGGGGAGCATGGAGAAGTTGCTGATCAGGGCTCTCGCGGCATTGGTCCGCCCGAGTGGATAGTACTTGTGCAAGTACTCGACACGGAGCTGCTCCCAAGTGTAGACGAACTTCCCTAGATGTTTCAGCCAGGTGGCTGCTCTATCTGCCAAAGAGAAGGGAAAGGCAATCATCCTGATGGTATCCTGGTCCACCTGACCGTCGTGGACAGTACTGCAAATCATCTCAAACTCCTGAAGGTGGAGATGAGGCTCCTCAGTGGCCAACCCATGAAACCGGGGTAGAATCTGCAAAGTGTTCGGGAGGAACTTGAAGTCCCCCATGATCGCTGGTATCACCACCCAACGGTGCGTCAGAGTCGATCCGGAATTGTGGTTCTCCCGCATCGGTCTCGGTGGTCCTCCTGCTGCTTCTGCGGCTGCTGCCGCGGCTGCGGCTACTGCGGCAGCTGCCGCATCGTCGGGTCCTCCTCCACGGTTCTCGCGGTCGGCTCTCATCTGCTCAAGCTCTTGCCTCATCTCGATCAAGAATGCCCCCTGATCCCTAAACTGCTGCTGAACTGAATCAAGTGAGGCGATCAGGGTGGAGTTGATCGCACTCTGGTCCATGACGAATGGCTGATCTGCTCGGGGACCTCCAGTGCGGTCATCACTACTGCCGGCCATGGTCTCTGAAAAAGCAAAAGACCCAAACTCAGATGCTGAAAAATCATCTGTCTGTCTCTCCTCTGGCACTAGTATCTCGGTCTCAGAAGAAGAAGGGTGGTCGAGGGGGAACAGGGAGGAATCGTACTCGGGTTCGAAGAGCGGGTTTGAGCTCCCAAGAACCGACCTAGATGAGTGGGCTGGAGTGCTAAAAAGCGGTGCAGCCAGAGGCTGTCTAAGAGACCTCCTGCCCATCATCGTGATCTGGCGAGTAGTGCGAATGAGATCTGGAAAAACTATGATCACAAGCAAACCCCCAGTTCACCAACGCAACGCAAGCTGAAGACCGTAAAGGCTCGGTCAATTTATCTTGTCAATTTTATTTTGGTGAACAATCAAGATATTAGAGCGATTACGTGACCTGTTGGGATATCTGATACTTTCCCAACCGACTGTCCTGCACAGAAGAAGTCGGTAATCAGTCGAGAATAGTACCGGAGGGCTCTACCTAGTGTACGGGTCACTCTCTCGCACAATCAAACCAAGCAATGAGGAGGTTGCTCTCCCCAAGATAAGTTTTTGAATCAAGTGTCTTTTAGTGATCAATAGTTTTAGCAGTCCCAATTTTTATGGTTTTTCTTTTTATGTATTTTTCAATAAAAGCAAAAACGCCTAACGAATTTTTCGGTTCTCCTGATTAGCCGATGCGCGAAAATCAATGATGCATGTAGAGTAAGAGATGCGTACCTGACTCCAGCAGTCTACATGCAGGATGATCTGTGCAGAATTGAAAGACAGAAAGTAAACTACCTATATGGTGCAGCAGGAAAAGCCGAGTCCTAAGCAGGCAATTTCTACTCGATAGGACCATCTAGCTGGTCATCAACCTTCGATCCAGAGAGTCTGGTCTAGACCCACCCCTCCTCTTCTCGACAGGTCGAGTTTATGAGTAGCGCTTAACGGGGCAGGCTCGCGACGCGTAGGCTCGAAGGAAAATGAATCAGCTATTTTTATTAATCTTTTATTAGTAGGTCCAATTAACGATCTATAGGCACAAGCAGTCATTAGGTGTGTGGATCCTACTAATTACGGCACAGTCAAGCAAAAATTCCTAGATCTAGGGGCTCGATAAAAACCGCGTAAAACTGTAAAAGGCAGCGAAAAACGAAAACCGTGAAAAAGCCGCGAAAAGTCTAAGGGTCCCCCGAGCACACCGGTGCTCGGCGAAACAGACCCCGAATAGTCTAAGTCTCTGTCTGAGTGTCCTGTCCCTGTATTATTACAACAATTCTGATGGCACAAATAAAAACTAAGATACTCTACACTAAGCTGCTCCTCACGCTCTCCTGCAGCTCCGTGCAGAAGGGAGCCGCCTCCGAATCCCGCGGTTGCGCTGGCTACTCGAGAGTCGCCGCCTCGGTCCTCGGGCCCTCGCAAGAAACAAACAAAGTGTTATCAACCAAATTATTATATAAACAATGTCAGAAAAATATATATACAAAAATCTATACAAAAAACCGCGAAAAAGAAAGCCGCGGAAAAAGACGACTACTAAGCCGTGCTCCCCGGCAACGGCGCCATTCTGATGACCGAAAAATCCCGAGCAACTAAGGATGAAGAAATAACCAAGGTCGTTGAGACCTTAGTCGCTCAAGAGATCAATCAGTCAATCAAGAAAATAAGGTTCATACCACCAAAATCAAATGAAAATCAAATAAACACTATAGCGGTCCTGGCTATTAGATTAGCCTAGTATAGCGACCAGGGTCGGACTCAGGGAGTACGTGATGGCCTTGCGGCCTACGAAGTAGTCTAAAAAGAAAAGAGATAAAGAAAACTATTTTTGGTGGATTTTTAGTCTTTTTATATTTTTTTGGATTTTTTATTAATGAAGAAAATAAAGAAACCAATAAAACAACCAATTACACACAATTATTTATCTACTCAAAATCACCCAAAAATTCAAATAAAAATATTTTTATGTGTTTTATATATTTTTTTACTGTTTTGGTTAATTTTTTGGTAATTTTCTGATTTTTATTGAATTTTCTAAAAATCAAACAACACAAAAAAAGAGGTACTGTCCAGCCAGGTGTCAAGGGCCAATTTAAAATGCAAAATGGCCTTATTAACACCTGGAGGTAATTTTCCTGTAAAGAAGAAGAAACAAGGAAAATTTAGGCACCAGAATTATTATTTTTGAGTTTTTCAATTAATTATTAGAATTTTTATGGGTTTTTAGGGGTTTTTCAATTTTATGAGTTTTATATATCCAAAAATGACAAAATTGGTCAGAAAATCAAACAAGGCAAACACAAACACTACCTAATTTTTTTTTGTAAATTTTAGAGGTGTTTTAATATTTTTTATGATTTTTAAAGCTAGACAGTAAAGAAAAAGCGTGTTTTTGAATTTTTAAAAATAATAAATGCAAAAAAAATGTCTCCAAAAATTGGAGAAAATCTTACACTATGGCAGGAGCCATGTATCCAATTTTCATCGCATTTGGAGTTGATTTGATATTTTAGTAAAAATCAAAACTAAGGTACAGTGCAAAGGGGACTTGTACGCAATTAGTAGAAGTTCCAGGGGGTTTGGTGCAATTTTTCCAAGTAAACACGTGCGAGGCGCGTGACCTGGGGCACTCAGGGACCTAATTGCAAAGAAACTAAGGTTCCTGCACTATTTAATAACATGTATTAAAAGTCCGAGGGCCTTAGTGTAAAATACCCAAAATATAACGCACATGCACAAATAAACCACGCACAGGGGTATATATGCAATTAACTAAAAACTTTCATTCATTCAGGAACATCCTAGAACAACAAGGCTAAATATAACCCAACAAAGCACGTGTCGACGCACGTGATCCACTACACACAAGGGCATACACGTAAATACCAGATAAGACAGTGTCCTAGATGCAATTTACCCAACACAAATAAAGTATCTAAAATATTTACAGGACTGGAAATGAACAACTACAAAACTAAGGGCCTAAAGGGATATTTACCCTTTATTACGTCGGTCGTCGGATGAGCGCCACGTGTAGATCCATCGGCTCAGATGCGCTGGGGCTATCCCTCGACGATCAACGGTCACGATCTCTCCTCCCAAGATCGAATGGTGGTGTCGCCTCCTCAGATGGACGGCGGAGATGCAAACTGGAGCTGGAAGAGGATCGAACGGCAGGGGAGGGTCCTCGACGAACTGGGCTCCGGTGTACTTCGCCGAGCTCGTGCAGGCGCGAGAGGACTCCTCGAAGGCCACGGATGATCGGAGAAGGAGCGTGGAGGCCTTCCGCGTCTACTGGTATCCTCCGATGGCTCGACGGAGCTCTGGGGAGCTCAGGCGAGGTCGGCGGGAGGAAAAGCTGCTGCTTCAAATGGTCGAGACCCTCAGATGGCCTCGAATGGACCTGCAAAGCACATCAGCAGACTCGCGGGTCGAGGGCAAAGTGCCTCGACCCTGTAAGCGGGGGTGAAGGTGGTCGGCGCGGCGGGGCGGCCGAGCTCTGGCGATGCGACGACGGAGGAGCTCGAAACCCCAGCTCCTGTGCGAGCTGGGTTGAATGGATGGACGGAGAAGATGCGCGAGGGGAAGGCGGTCGTGATGGGATGCTCCGATGATCGGATAAGCGACTAGGTTGGACGGAATCGAAGCAGAATGGAAAAGGGGCGAATTGGGCGAAATGCAAAATCAAAGAAAAGGGAAGAGAACTAAGGCTACCTGGGCGGATGAGTCGACTGGGAGTGAGCTCTGGGAGCTCTGGGTCGTCTCCTCGCGGGTCGTCGAGGCCCGAGGCTCGAGCTCTACCTTCAGGCGGAGCACGGCGGCGCTAAGACGCCGGATCAGTGGCCGAGACGTCTCCTCCTCGCTGCAACAACGCCCGGAGCGAGCTGTCACTCTCGCGAAGGCACTGGAGGTCACTGGGGTGGAAGGCGAATGAGCCAAAGATCGGGAAAATGGAGGCGGAGCCCGGCATTTATATAGCCAGGGGTCCGGCTAAAGTCGATCGGGTAGGGCAGCTCAGAGCGCGGACCCCGAGGCGGGCATCCCGGCGAGGGTGTCGGATCTGGCACGAATGAGTAGGACCCTGGGTTTGGGTAGATGGAGGTCGGGTCGTGACGCTAAAATGTTGAGAAATCGGGTCGGGCATCACGACCCGTGGGAAGTGGTCCACAGGGGGAGTTGATCGGGGGGTCAACATCCCCCGTGGGACCAATGAGAGGGGGCCACGTCAAAATGATTTGAATATTCATTTAAAAATAGAAAATGGTCGATTTATTAAAAACTCAAAACATGAAAAATATTTATTTTTTTTCTGTTTTTTGGTGATTTTTAATTAATTTTTCAAAATAAAAATAGGGTATATACAGTATAGTGCTATACAGAGATATTTACACAATGTTGATTTTTTATTTTTGATTAGTTATTTTTATACATTTTTATCCCTATTTTATATTTTATTTATTTATAGCATAAAATTAGGAATAAAAAGATATTTTTATTTTATTTTATTATTTATATACAAGGGTAAAATAAATAACTATATGCAAATATATACATGGTATATGTACAAGATTCTTTTTGATTTTAATTTTGTTCTTTTTATTTTGATTTTTGTTTTAATGGTTTTTATTTTATTTATTTACAACAAAAAGATAGAATATGTACAAATTTTATGGAAATTAATTTATTTATTTACAAGGTTAAATAAATAGATAGGTGTGGGTGTATGTACATGGTGAATATGTACAATTGACTCTTTTTAGTTTCTTTTTAATTTTTTTCAATTTTTGTTTTGATTTTGTATTTACAAATATTTAAAAATATGTACAAGCCACTTTTATTCTATTTTTAGAGGAAATTTTTTTGTGATATTTACAGGTATATTTACACACACGAGCTCCCTATCTCTCTCTACTTTTGGTTTTTATGCGGTCAGGCCCATCCTGAGCCCTCCCTTGGGATTAGGTTGCTCAATATTTATTCTAAATATTTCCCTCTTTTTTCTTTTTAATCTTTATTCTTTTATTTTTGCACAAAAACATGCTAATTATTACTTTTTACATAATGCATGCTTTTGGTAATTATTTGTATTTACAAGTATCTACATGCATTTGCAAAGGTTTTTTAGCTAAAATATAAGAATAAAGAGTGATGAATGAGTATTCATCACGCGCACCTCACATGCCTAGGGGAATATTGCATTATTTAGCTTGCATTTTTACGCTTTATTATCTAGTCCATTAAGTAAATTTGTAGTTCAAATATTGTACAGTTTGGACCTCAAACTTTTAGTATTTGCATTTCAGTCCAGTTGAGTTGAATTCACGTGCCATCCCACGTGGTTTTGTGGTATATTTGCTTGTTTTTACCCTGAACTTCATGGATCTTGTGCTTTGAATGGAAATTTTCGGATATTTGTAGTTATGCCCCTGTGCGTGGTTTATTGAGCATGTGCTTGAATTAATTGTATAAATTACAAGTTCAGCCTTGAGCTTTTTACGCCAGTTATTATTTGGCACTGAAACTTTCATATAATTGCAAGTCGGTCCCTGTGTTCTGTGTGCCTTGTTTTGAATCAAATAATTACTAAACTAACTCCAAAAATTCCATAAAAATTATAGTCAGCTCCCGCCAAACGTAATAATTATGATAAATTTTAGGGTAAATTACTATTTGGGTCCCTATCTATGGGTCTGATCTCAGAATGGGTCCTGATCTTTAAATTATAATGGTTCGGGTCCCAGGGCCATTAATGTAAAGAACTTTTTGGGGCTAATGACGAGTATGCCCTTATTTAGAAGTTGGAACTCAACTCCCATTCTCTTCCCAACATGGGCATATTCGTCATGAACCCCAAAATTTCCGTTTCCTAAATGATCCTGGGACCCGAATCGTTACAATTTAAAGATCGGGACCCATTTTGAGATCTGACCAATAGCTGAGAACTTAAATTGTAATTTACCCTAAATTTTATGAATTAATTTAGTTTTGTTTGATATTTTCAAAAAAATAAAAACACCTAAAAATTATTATATCTATTTTATAAAATACAAAAAATCGAAAAATTATCTAAAAAATTCCATAAAAATTTGATATGTGTGTTTTTACATGTTTTATCTTCAGTAGCATTTATATTTGAAAATGCCTCATAAAAATCCTAAAAATTACAAAAAAACTAAAAAATTCATAAAAGTAATGAAAAATTCTAAAAAAATTTGGATTTCAGTTTCTGTATGTTACCATTTTCTCTAGTTTATGATAAAATTGCTCCCCAGGACATTAGCACTTTAGATATTTTTAATTCGCAATATTGTCCTGATTGTGCACTGTCTCACTGTTTAGATTTTGTTTGATTTTTATAAAATCATATAAAAAATAAAAAAATCCCATAAAATCATCAAAAATGTCTGAATATTTGAAAAACATAAAAAATATTTTTGTTTCCTATTTTAGAGCATTTTTGACCTTAATAAAAATTGAAAAGGATTGCTTGTGTGTTTATTGCTCTTATTTTCTTGCTTGCCTTCTTAAAGTTGAAAATATAAAAATTTTTAAAATTAAAAACCACAAAAATATGACTTTCTATCTCTGATTAGGACTAATTTGTACATTTCCATTCTCCTTGTATTTGACCCTAGTCGTTATACCAAGTTAAATAAATAGCGGAGACTGCTGATATTATTTTGTGCTTGATTGCTTGATTTGTTTGGTTCTCTTATTTTCTTGTTGATTTCGTCTTGTGATTTGGGTCGCAACGACCTGGTTATTATCTGATACTTAACCCGAGTCACAAAGCGTGTCACCACCTGCACACCCCTCTACGTCACCGACCACATACCTCTCACCTACCTCCTTCCTCCAGCACGCCACCAGTCCTCGAAGATCATCCATCACCATGTTTATAAAACTCCATCCTCCATCACTTTTGCCCTTTTGATCCCCATTCCTTGCTTGTAAAAATCCATAAAAGTTATATAAATTTAAAATGCATAAAAAATAAAAAAGCAGAAAAGGTACAAAAATAGTTGTTGTTTATGTTTACTTTTAGACAATAATTATTACAATATTACTATAGCTCTCAACGGTTCGACTCCCTGCACTTGTTTTCTATACACATTTATTTGCATGGTTTAATAAATTTCAACCCGCACAATTTTCATTGATTTTATCATAGATTGTGGCTTGATTATTTGCTTGATTTGGTTGTTTACGAGCTGAGTGTTGAGAGAGGCTCGATACAACAATTGCAGGACCTGACTTGTCGAAGACTGCATGCTCCTCCAAGATCGGACATTAGGCTCTTCTGGATAATCGATCAACACAGTCTTTGGAGTAAGGATTATTATCTCCTTCTCAGGCTGGAGATTCCTTCTTGATAATGTCTTGACGGCGTGGTTGAGTCATCAATCTAATTCTTTAGACATTCAACTCTACACTAACCTTTATGATCCACCCATTGGATCAACAACTGTATGGTATCAAGATGACCATGATACATAGCTTATTTGTAGGAAGAGACGTATTATGCAAATATGTCATTCTTCATTTCAGATTATGGAATGATCTCCAATAATCATTATTGCATAATGGCTCATCGCAAACTCATATGTCCAACATACCCGAGCTAGACAATCTCTCTTTCCCCAACTGCCACCATGATAATGGACGACAAGAATGGGCTACGAGGGAAGACCAATGCCATGCAATAAAAATAGTATAAAAAATAGCTTGGAGCATTTAAAATGAATAGTGGATTGTGTTTTATGTATTTATTTCATTGGATTAACTCAGAGATGGTAAATTCATTAGAGTAAGTTGACGATAGTGACATTACGTGTTAAATCCGAGCAAGATTATGAGGATCGTGATGTAGATTCTAATATTATAAAAATCTGACAGATTTTCAATCACCCGACTTTTGAGTTTGATTGAGCACATGATCGTGTTAGATATTCCCTCCCAGATAGTTGTTGTTCACATGCTTCCAACCCGGTTCCGCAATTATTGAAATTCGAAAGAAACGAAGCACCAACAGAAACCCCCAGCCATCTGTCCCATTCCCTTATCGACGGCCCGCACCGGCACCACGAGTATCCATGCCATTCGCCCTCCCTTCCCTTACTTCTCCCGAGAAAAGTCACGCCCTTCCTCCTCTCGCCACGTACCCTCGTCTCCCCATCCGTATTAAAGCCCCCAAGGCGCCTCTCCATAGCCGACGCCTTTGTTATGTGGCTCGAGAACAAGCGGCACTCTTTTTCTAATGTGATGGTTCCCCCTGACGTGAACTAAATCTTTTAGCTCGGCGCAGGTGTTCATTCCAGAAATGGAGACCAGATTAGGCGTTTCGAGCTGATTGAGGCTATTTTGAGCTGTTTGTTGAGCTGAAATACGAGTTTCAAGAGGTTGGGGATGGCTGATAAGGACCGGAGACCGCCGAGATATCATTTGCAGCAGCATCAGCAGCCGCAGCTGTCGGGATTGGCACGGCTGCCGTCGGTCTACTCCCTTACCTTTGACGAGTTCCAGAATGCTCATGGAGGACCCGGGAGGAATTTCGGGTCTATGAACATGGACGAGTTGGTTAAGAGCATCTGGACTGCTGAGGAGGCCTACACGGCCACTGCTCCGGTAGATTTTGGTGGCAGCGGTTGCTCCGAGCTCCAGAGGCAGGGCTCCATCACGCTGCCGCGTACGATGACCCAGAAGACGGTGGATGAGGTGTGGAGGGAGTTGTTCGGGGAGAGTGGTGGGCTGGTGGCGGCGAACGCGCAAATGTTGTCTGGATGCGGAGTCGACTTGCAATCGCAGCAACCGGAGACGGTCTTGGGGGATACAACGCTGGAGGAGTTTCTCGTGAGAGCTGGAGTGATCACTGAGGGGTATTCCCCCTCTGCGGGGCCGGTATTTACCGTGGCCGGCGATGGAGATCTATCGAGTAAGGAGGCGGGCAGCAGGATGGGCCTTGGTCTCAGGTTGAGTCGGATGGATGATGCTGCGGCGGCGTCTCAAGACGAAAATTCCATTGCGAAATTTGGGATCGCCGAATTGAAGCCGCCTTACCCGCCCTCTATTCAGCTGGGAAGCAACAATGCTGGATATGCGGATAGGACCTTGGACATCGGAAGAACAATTACGAATGGAGGCACCGTCACAGGTGCGGTTGGTTGGGGGCCTGGCGTGGCTGCCACGAGAGCCCCAGACAACCTTGTCTCCTCCGACGTCGGACAGAGGAGTAGGGATAATTTGCCATCCACTTCTCAGGCACCGTATGCCTTCAAAACGAGTTTCGGGAGAAAACGCGGTGTGTTGGAGGTGGTCAATGAGAGAAGGCAGAGAAGGATGATCAAGAACAGGGAGTCTGCTGCAAGGTCACGCGCTCGCAAGCAGGTGAACATTCTATGAGTTTGTTTCATTCGATTTAATGATGGATTTGTTCATGTGAATTATCTTCTTAATTTTAAGGGTTTTTATCACTTGTGCCCCTCCGAGATATCACAATATCAGTTATACCCTTATCTTTTTGGTAATATCAGTTGTGCCCCTCACTTCTTGCCGTTTTATCAGTTGTACCCTTCCGTCAGATTGACCGTAAAAAAATTAAAATAACCATGGTTTATTCAAACCATGGTGTGGTTAAGAAGGGCATTATGGTCAGAACAAAATCAGGGGCGAAGGAGGGGCTTGAGGGAGGAGCTCGGAGCAGACCGCGACGGAGGGAGAGGGAGGCTCAGGGGGCGGGAGCGGCGGGGAGCACAGGGCGGGGCAGGAGGCGGCGCGGGGAGCACGGGGCAAGGCAGGGGGCGGCGTGGGAGCACGGGGCGACGCGGGGAGGGGGCGGCCCAGGGGAGCACGGGGTGGTGCGGGGGAGGGGAGGGGTGGCGCGGGGAGGGGGCATGCTGACGGACGAGGCTCCGGCCACTAGGGTTGGTTGTCGATGCAGAGGTTGGTCAGAGCTCCTGGAGGAAGGCGGAGTACCTCCCTTGGTTTCTCTCCTCTGGAGATCGATGGTGTACTTGAGGTTCTCATGAGGGCGGAGCACCGGGGAGCCCGATGGAGAAGCCTTGAGTCGGAGAAGATGCACGATCCCAGCAGGAGGTCGTTGAAGCTTGAGGGCATCAGAATACCGCAGGTGCCGATGAAGGTCTGGCCTATGAAGCACGACCTAGGATGTCTTTGATGAAGGCTTTGGAGGGGGGGGGGGGGCTCCTGATGGTTGCGGGGGCAGCTGGCTCCTGGAGGTGGCATCTCTAGACGACGAAGGTGGTTGGCAGCAGAATAGTGTTCGGTGGAGGAGGCTCTTCCGAGTCTGGAAGCCGAAGCAGATATTTGCTGGAGCTAGGCCGAAGGAGACACCTGGTGCTTGATGGTGTCGTGAATGGTCGATAGAGAGGAGGAGGTGAGGTGAGGCTCACGGTCCAGGAAGAGGAACATAGGGTAGTGGATTTTGATTCGATGGCTTGGAGATGGTTGGAGAAACAGGGAATCAACGGTGGTTCGGAAGTGGTTGTGCGATGAAGTGGTGAGGTTCGAGTGGAGGGGGATATAGGTGGAAGAAGGAGAAAGGGGTAATACCTAGACATAGGGGATCAACGGCTCGGGCGACCGGAGCGAGCAGTGGCTCAACGAAGGAGGAAGAAGGGGACACGGGGCAGTGCGGGGAGGGGAGGGGGCGGCCCAGGGGAGCACGGGGCGGTGCGGGGGAGGGGAGGGGCGGCCCAGGGGAGCACGGGGCGGCGCGGGGGAGGGGAGGGGGCGGAGCTGGGGGCAGGCTTGGGCGGAGAGGGAGGAGTAGGAGGTTGGAGGAGGAGGAAGAGGATGGGGGAAGAGGAGGAAGAAGAAGAGGATGAGGAAGATGGTGTCAAAATGACCACTGAACCTTTTTTTAAATTAATTCCGCTTATGTCCTCAAAGTTAAAGTCCGTTTGCACTGTGGATGGACGGCAACTAACCCAAGGGGCACAACTGATAAAATGGCAAGAAGTGAGGGACACAACTGATATTACCAAAAAGATAGGGGCATAACAGATATTGCGATATCTCGAAGGGGCACAAGTGATAAAAACCCTAATTTTAATCTATGAACAGCCATGTTAGTACATGTTTTCATGATTTTTAATACCAGTATTTTTTCTATCTATTTGTATGTAAGCTGGCAATGAGGGAGTGACTATGAACACACTGTTACACACGAGTGCATGCTTGATTGGGTGTATGAAAGTTCGTACAGGTGTATATATATGTGTGTTTCAATGTACATATATCTATGTTTGTCAACACATATACATACATTATAAAATACAGGTGTTATGTCAACAAAATATTTAGCTTATGGCAACCAAATTTCCTTTGTCACAAACTAGACAAATGTTGTGTTAACATTTTTTTAAATGTATTTTTGAATATAAGTTGGATTTGCTTAACATATGGGATATAAGTACCTTCATGTGAAATAATATTATGAACACATAAAAGTAAGTCATACTAAGATCAAACAAGAATTATACAAATAATATCTCAAAAAATGATGTAGCTGCAATATCTGATTACGTAATTGTGGTAAAAAGAACTTTGACATGTGTTGGTTTAACCGTCACATGAAATCTTGTGCTGTGAATTGGGTGGATGAAGAGGTGCATCACGACGATCTCTTGTGTTGCCCTTGTGAATATGCAACCAAGGGGTTTTTTTCGGCTACAATGGGGTGTGCGTCAGGATTGCCCTTTGGCTCCTTTGCTGTTCGTTCTTGCGACCTATGCTTTTGTCAATTATGGTGGATCGTGCAGTGACTTGTGGATTTTGCAGAGGCTACAATAGGGAGGAGATTTCAATGCCCATTACAGTATGCGGTATGCGGATGACACCATCTTGCTTACAGAAGGTGGCACAGAGAGTTGCATAGGTTTGTCTCAAGGTTCAGGAAAGCGGTATGCGTATGTGTTCGGACAGGTCACTGAATAGCGATTAAGCGGTATACGGGGGCATATGCGGGGTATATGCGGTTCTACGCGGTTTTCCATTTTTTATTAAAAATAAATAAATATTTACAAAAGTGACTATAACTAAACTGAATTTATGAATAAATGTGATCCAACATAAGATCTAAGAAAAATGATTTTCATGTAGAGCTCAAAATAGTTAAAACTAAATATCAAAATCATCAAAGATAGTATTACATAATCCGATTTAATATATAGAATCAAAATAATACAAGATCTGGATCTTGAGATCTGGATTCGATTACTCAACTAGACCTTAAGAGGGCACACAGAGTGCATATGTACACGTACAACCTGCATATGCAAGCCATATATGCGTAAATAGTGCATAAAGCGGGGCTTCAGATAATCTGTGCGGTGAGGAGGCCGCTTCGGCATATGCGGCCGCATATGCGACCGCACGGACCGCTTTCATGAACAGAGGTCTGTTTATGGTCCTTAACATTTTTGGCGAGGTGTAGATTCAGACTTAACAGGAACAAGTTGGAGTTTGTGACCTTTGACTTGGAGGATTAGGAGGTTGGTTTATGTGTAGGATGGTTGAGATCCTCGCATTGGGATCTACCATTGAGATACCTTGGCATGACCCTAGTCATTGGGAGGATTGTAGGCAATCGATTTAAAATGAAATCGATTCGCGCATCACAGAAGCGTGGAGTCGCATCATATATGATCTATGTCAACTAGACATACTAGTCGATGGGGCAGTGGAATTTTAAAAAATTTCAATGAAACCACATGACATGGAATCATTTCCATGTCATTTTATCTTGATCACAAACAAGCATTAGTGTTACCTCTTGTAGAGTGATCACGATCCTCGTATCTCTAAACGAAGAGACCTCCTGTCTCAAGTTCGATCCGATGTAGACAACACTTGCGGGCACACAGATGAAACGCGTGCTCCCCGCAATCCTTGGTGACGATCCGAGCTGAGAACCTTCTGATTTCATCCAATGAAATCCATCGTGTTCCTCACGAGCACGAAACACCGAAGAAAACAGAGATCCACGAACAGTTGATCTGACAATACGACAACGTGATGACGACGATGCTCTCCATAAACCCTACATGAGTTTATGGACCCATCACTTGGGTTTGATATGAACCGACTATGGATGTGTATAGAGAAGGAGCGAGAGATTTTGTTGCTCCAACTTGTGCGTTGAATTATTGTTAAGAAAAGCCCGGGGTTAGCTCTTCTTCTATCTAATTTTAGATGTCTATGGATCTCAATCCACATGCACACATAATCAATGGTGTAGATTAACTTGTGCTTTCAATTGTTGCAAATTTGCAACAATAATATAATTAATTTTAAATAAAAAATAAGTTGAAGACATTCTTCAACAAATTAATTCAATTAAAATCAATCTCCATGTAGAAGAAACATGAAAGAGGAGTGCTTCATTTCCTTATAGGAGGTGGACGACCATATGATGCTTCCACCATAGTCGTCCACTCCTAATAAGGAGTGGAGTGCACTCCACTTAATTCTATATTTGTGAGTTCTCAAATCTCCAATAAATCTTCTACATGTGCAACAACTTTTGTTGCTTGAATTTTCACCAAAATAATTCCAAATTATTTTGTAACAATTCCAATCATGCCATATATAATTATGAGTCATATTCATACATGTAATATTAAATGTAAATCACATTTACATTTAATTGTTCAATGTGAATCCAATTCACATTTAATTTCATAATACGAACTCATGAACTCTAAGGAATAAAACTCCAACCTGTTATTTGTAGACATACTCTTCACCTTCTTAGAAGTCTGGTTCTACATCAAGATCGTATGCTACCTAAAGGTCTGAAATACATCGCTTTTGTGCTTCATCATGTATACCTAAACAAAAAATCTTGGATTAATCGTTAATAATGAACAGAAAATACCTGACACCTTCTAAAGATGGGACTGATGAAGGTCCCAACAATCAATATGGAGTGTAGTCAAGCATCTCCTTTGTCCTGTGAGTAGCTTTACTGAGTTGTTTCTTGTATTATTTCCCGAACACGCAATGTGCGCAGAACTCTAGCTTGGAGCCTTTGAAATCCCCGATGAGACCATTCTGACTGAGGATGTCCATCTCCATCTAACTCATGTGCCCCTACTGCATATGCCATAATTCTGTCTTTGATTGCACAACTTGGGATGTCACCACAACAAAATCGATAACTGTTGACCCTACATGATGTAGAGGCCTTTTGTTTGTTGTACTTGATGACAACTCTCCCAACTTTGGCAACCTGCATAACTCCATCTTCAATACTATATCAATATCGTTTAGGGTCCAAGACTCCAATGGATGTCATGTTCTATCTCAGATCATGAACATGATGAATTTATGTTACCGTCTTGACGTCTCCATCATGCATCTTGATCTTTACAGAGCTAATCTATACAATTTTGCATGCTGCATCATTCCCCATTACGATGTTTTCACCATCTATCTTCTCACAAGTGTAGAACTAATCTTTATTACGAGTTATATGGTAAGAACAACCTGAATAAAAAATCCATGTCCTATATGTTGTCCTTTGATATGTAACAGTGAGAAACAAATCATCTTCAAAATTTGCACCTTCTTGAGCCACTGCAACAATCATGGCTTTTCCTCTCTTCTTCGGACAATCTTTCTTCCATTGTCCATGTTCCCTGTAGTGCATGTCCCTAGAATTGTAATTCTTCGATTTGGACTTCTGCTTTCCTTTCTTCGCATAGCAAGAATTAACGTGGATCTTTTCTTGAGTCATAATTAAACCTCAATGTTAGAGTCCTTCCCGATAGACATAAGTTCATGTATATGCAGAGTCGTATGAACTTCCTCTAGGGTTATCTCTTCTCTTCCCACCAATAAATGATTGAAAAAAGTTCTTATACGAAAGCATAAGAGAAACCAACACAATCAATGCAGCATCCTCATCTTCAATCTTAACATTTGCGTTTCTTAAATTCATCAGTAATATATTTAAGCACTCTATATGTTCTTTAAGAGGTGTACTATCTTGCATGTAGAGAGAAAATATATGTTGCTTCAACAACGCCTTGTTGGTTAGAGACTTCGTCATGTACAGACTTTTGAGTCTCAACCACTGACAAACCATCGAATCCTCATCGATAACCTCTGCGATATTCTCATCTGCTAAACGCATCAAGATCATCGAGTGTGCATTCTTTTATATACCATCAACTCAGAAGGTTCGAGTGCTAGTTGGATTTTCTATTCGCAAACAACGGTTGGTGGGGGGTGGATCGGAGTAATTTACATGGATCACTGCAATCACAATAATTAAAAATTACCGCAACGTTATATAATACTTTCAATCACAAGATAATCAATCAATCACAAGTGTACATGCATTTAACGTGGAAACCCTTCTATGGAAAAAATCATGAAATGAGTCTCCTAACTTGGGATTTCAACTTGGCCCACACAAGTTTTCCACTAACCTGAGTTGCTTACGCGGGCATCCCAACTGTATTACGACCTGAGTTGATTACACAATCAACTCAACCGTCTATAAGTGATCAAACCTAACTACCTCAATATCAAACTAAATATGAAATGAATAAGATAAGGTAAAACTAAAATGGTCTTACAAAGTAAGGAGCAGTCTTGTAATATTAATAGTAGAACACCAGAGCTATAAACGTAAAGAACAAAGTAGAAAATAGCTCTTTGATCTTTTTCTTAGAGTATAAAGTGTTAAGCAGAGATAAGAGAACTTGTTACTCTTGTTGTGTGCTGTAAAATGAGGTACGGGGTCCTATTTATATGGTAAGAGTCCCATAGACATTGGCTTCGAAAAAATAGCCGTTATGAACAAATCGGAAATGAAATATAAACAACAACAAATCCTTTTCCCACAATTAAGTAGGGTCGATTACATGGATTATTTGCCTCCATTCAGATCTATCTTAGGTCAATCTCTGGCTTATATCCAAAAATAAGATCCCTTCATATAGTCTCATTCCAATACTTCTTGGGTCATCCTTGCTCTCTCTTAGTCAACTCAACATCCCAAAACTCGCATCTCCTAACTGGTGTATTAGCTGACCTCCTTTGTAAATGGTCAAACTATCTTAAACGATTTTATCACATCTTATACTCGATCAGAGCTACACCAACTTTCCTTCTGATTGCATCATTCCGAATACGATCTTTACGTTTGTGTCCACATATCCACCTTAGCATTTTTATTTCTGCTACTGTCATGCTCTGTACATGTCTATAGTTCACATGCCAACATTCAGATCCATAGAGCATAATAGGTCTTACAACTGTTTTGTAGAACTTTCCTTTGATTTTTAAAGAAATTTTCTTATCATAGAGAACAACAGAGGCTCCTCTCCACTTTAGCCAGCCTGCATTTATTTTATTAGTAACATCTCCATCAATTTCCCCATCATGTTGCAAAATAGGCCCCACGTATCTAAAAGAATCTCTCTTCCGAATGTTACCGTCATCAATCTTCACCTTGATTCCTTCATCATTGCTTCCATCAAAAGTGCACTTCATATATTCAGTCTTAGCCCTACTTATACGAGATCCTTTAGTCTCCAATGCATGTCTCCAGAGCTCAAGCTTCTTATTTACTCCATTTCTATTCTCATCAATCAACATAATATTATCAACAAATAACATACACCAAGGTATCTCATCCTGTATGTGACTTGTTAACTCGTTCTTAATCAAAGTAAAAAGAAATAGACTAAAAGTTGAACCATGATGTAAATCAATGTTGATGTCAATAATCAGTCTTCCCAAACTGGATCCTTACACAAGATCAAGGTTGCAAAAAGCTGCGGTATTCAGTCGGTAGGGTCATTGATTACTGATTAAATGTTATGCAGGAGTTTAAACTGAAATTAAACGGGTTATGCGATTTTGCATTTTTAATTAATAATAATATTACATATATAATTACTAAAAAAGTATAAATAAATAAGAAAGATACAATTACATATTTACAATATAGATCAAATATTGTCAAATTCAAAGGACATTTCATCCAAATATCACAATAGATAACATAAACAACTAGAATTCATATCCAAATGTCAAAATAGATAATATAAAAATTACAATTCATAGCATGAATCTAAAAAATCATGGATAATTGTGATTCTGTGAAGAAAGTATATACATGTTTTTAAAAGGCCATTTAAGGCCACTTATGCGGCCCACCCATTTATGAACATGTTTTTACTTAAACGATGCGGTCGAGCACTGCATGCGTTTAAACAGCTGTTTAAACGACCGTTTAGACCTTTTTTTGCATCCCTTCACAAGATAAATACATATCATATATATCCTTTATGAGGTTAATGTATAGGACATGAACTTGTCTCTTCTCCAATACTCTCCGCAATATCTCACGTGGGGCAGCATCATAAGCTTTCTCCAAATCAATAAAATTCATATGGAGGTTCTTCCTTTTGGCTCTTTAAATCTTCATTGTTCTCCTCACCAAATGGATCGCTTCAATAGTTGAGCGATCTGGCATGAATCCGAATTGATTTTTTTTACTTTGGAAACTTGCCTCAACCTTCTTTCGATCACACGTTCCCAAATCATAACGTGACTCATCACCTTGATACCTCTGTAATTTGAACAATTTTGAATGCCCTCTTTATTCTTATAAAGATGCACCACGATACTTCTCCTCCAATCTTCAGGCATTTTCCTGCTTCGCCAAATAGAATAAATTTGTAAGCCAAGTAAAACCACACTCACCTAAAACTCTCCATACTTCTACAGGAATGTCATCCGGTCCTGCACTTTTCTCAAGTCTCATAACCTTCAATGCCTCCTCTATTTCCTTTCTTTATATTCATTTATAGCTTGCACGATTCAAGTAACTTTCACTACTAGCGAGATCATCAAAAGTGATCTCTCTATTTCCTTCCCCAATGAAAATCTTATGCTTCTATCTAGTCTCTATATCTTCTGAGTAACAAGCACGTGACCTTCCTCATCCTTAATGCATCTCACTTGAGAAAGGTCTTTGGGCTTTCTTTGTTTTACTTTGGCCAACTTGAATATATCCTTCTCGCCTTCCTTGGAGTCGAGATTTTTGTACAAAACATTATAAGCTTTTGACTTAGCTTCACTTACAACTTTCTTTGCTTCCTTCTTCGCTATTTTGTAGTTTGTGACAATTTCCTTTGTTCTATCCTTAGACATAGCTTTAAAGCATACTCTTTTAATTTTAAGCTTCTTTTGTACTCCTTCACTCCTCCACCAAGCCTCCTTTTGTCCTGGAGCTCTTCCCTTTGACTCGTCCAGCATCTCTGTGGCTACCCTTCGGATACAAGATGCTACCGCCTCCCATATCTCGTTTGCACTTCCGCTACAATCTCAAGATAAGTCTTTTCAAACCTTCTCCCTAAAGCTTGATTACTTTTGTTGGGAAAAATGAGCAACTTATTATTTAAGGGAACCCTAGGCTCTCTTATATAGGGAGAGGCAAGGTTCAGAAAGTCGGTATGCGGTATTCGTTCGGTCAGGCGGTCCCGAGCGAGTAAGCGGATATGCGGAAGTATATGCGGAAGTATATGCGGATTATGCGGTTTGCATTATTTTAATAAAAAATATTAAAGATATACATTTAATTGTGATGTGAGAGACAAAAAATACATGTTTCCTTTAGATTCCTACAAAAACATACTTTTAAAAATAAAAAAGGCACCACAATAAAAAGCTGCATAGTTCATTTAGATATCAAAATATGTTTCTGAATGTAGAATGTTCAAATATATAAAGTTATAAACCGGCTTCTAAATTCTAATCTAAATCATCTTCAAAATTGATTGTTGGAATATCAGCATCGCTTTCCGAATCACTCATAAATTCTTCTTCTTCGCCCAAAGTTGACAAAGCTTCCACATTCCTTTGGCTCCTCCTATTCTCAACAAATTCTTCTGCCCCACTTGCTTCTGCAACCAAGTTCCACGTGAGCCCCGACCCTTGGAAGATTTCTTCTTCTTCTTCTTCACTAGCACCAATCCAATCCATAACATGTGTTCTATCCTTTGAAACAAATGGATCTCTCCCAGTTAGTGATCGACGCTCCTTCAGCTTTGAATTGAATTTCACAAAAACCAAATCATTCAATCTCTTGGTTTCTAGTTTGTTCCTTTTTTTGGTGTGAATCTGCATTAAGAATATATAAAATTGATTAATTATAAATTATAATGACTCAATGAATATATACAACTGCACATCCAAATAGTGATAGTTATACCGCTGCAAATGAGCTCCAATTCCTCTCACAGGCAGAAGAAGAGGATGTCAGCTTCAGAATTCTCAAAGCCATTTCTTTCAAATAAGGCGTTTGAGAACCATATAGCATCCACCAATGAGCTACAAGAGATTGCGCAGTTAATGACTTGTAAAATAATAAATCTAACTTAAGAACTTTAACACCGATAATAAGCTTGAGATATATTACCAGGATTGAAATCATCATCATTGGTGGATCTTTGTCTGACAGCCATTGGCTTTCCAAATGCTCCTTCTCCCCTTCGGTAAATATGAATCTCTTTCTTCGTGATGGCATCCTGAATCTCCAACTCAGGATAAAATACTTCTACGCATTCCATCAAACCATCAACGACGAAGCTATCTTTAGAAATTGCATCGCTATCCCTGTAAAAATAATAGGGATTGAGATAGAAAGCTGCAAGATGGAGGGGGCTATCCAATCTTCCTTTCGTCTTTAAGGTAATGGCATCTATAAATGGCTTGTATGAATGTTCAACATTTTTAAAAATAGCCTTTATTTCATTTTTTGCATCCTCCAATCCTCCATATACAAAGCCCATTGAGGGCTTCCTTTCTCCATCAACCACACGCAAGAGGTAGACTAGTGGACAGAAGATCTTTAACGTCAAAGACACTTGGCTCCAAAATGATGAACTGAGGACAATGGATGCAGCTACCTCACCTTTTCTGGTCTTTGACCACTTGCACTCCCTCCACTCATCAGAAGAGAACATCAACCGTAATTTTTCCTTCTTGTCCATCACGCTCTGTAGTGTAAGGAAAGTGGTGGCAAATCTTGTTTGCCCTGGCCGAACAATTTCACCCCTTCTGGGTAAACTGTCTCATCAAGCTCAAAGTCTTTGCATGACTGTAGATAAAGAGAGTGAGAGTTCTAGCCTTAGTGATGCAATTTTTTATCCTTGATTCCTTTCCAATCTCCTCAAGAACAAGATCAATGCAATGTGCCGCACATGAAGACCAAAATATCCTTGGATATTTAGTCTTAAGAAGTCGTCCGGCTGCCATATTTGCAGAAGCATTGTCTGTAACAACTTGTACAACATTATCTTCTCCAATATCCTTGATACAATCTTCTACGAGAGAAGAGATGTATTCAGCCGTGTGAGAATCTGCGGATGCATCAACGGACTTCAAGAAAGTTGTGCCCAAGTCACAATTCACACACAAGTTCATAATGCTCCTTCCCCTCATATCAGTCCATGCATCGGTCATTATTGAGCAACCATTGTTTTTCCACGATTCATTATGACTCTTTAAATATTCCTTTGTTTCATCCACTTCCTCCTTCAACAAAGTTTCTGTAATTTCATAGTATGAAGGTGGCTTGTATCCGCTTCCATATTGTCCAATTGCCTCGCACATTCGGATAAAGGAATTTTTAGTGACCACATTGAAGGGAATGTCAGCATCATAAAAGAATTTGGCCACGAATTTGTTGACACGTGCACGCTCCTCTTTGGCTAAAGCATCTTTAATGACTGTCTGCCTCATTGTTGTGCCCAAAGGCACGTCATCTTCAGATACACGAGGTCTTTTTGTACTAGCACCTCCTTCTGATGGATGGTTAGAAGATCCATCAGATGTCTTGATTGTTACTTGCTCCCGCAGTTCTCTCATACTAACAACTTTTTCATTCTTCTTCTTCATAATATCCTCCACATAATCTCTGATTTACTTTTGCACATCTCCATCAGCCTTTGGACATGCCCTTGTATTTCCCTTGATGTGTGCGAGATGTTGCTTCATTCTATTGATGCCTCCTTTTATGACCTTACCGCACAAGCGACACCCAACCGTGTTCGAATCGGTCCTCTCGATGAGGTATGTATATTTCCACCCTGGATCGGTAGAACCGGGTGGAACATAGAATGTGGATTCTGCCGTTGTAGGCGTGGAAGGGGTAGCCATAATGACCGACCTAAACATGGTACAAAAATGATGTGTCACTGAAAAAAAGAAGTGCAAATTGCAAACCAGTTATCTAAAAATGATGCGTCATTGTAACATGATTACATTATAGATATATAAAAATTTAAATGAAGCTGCATAATTTATAAATAAAGTTGACCACATATAACAGATGAAATACAGATAACGGGTGACCATTAAAATCGATATATACCCCAATTCTCAATCACTGATTTCATTTTTAAAATGTAACAAGAATAGTATTAAACTTTCAAACATAAAAAAGCAATGGAAGCAAAAAGTTGTATTTAAGATAGAAAAAAGATTCTCTGTGTCACATTCATAAATTAAGGCATAATTAGGGTTATTTCTAATTTACCATAAGATCTTTGTACCTTCCAGGACTTTTACATACAATCTCCAGGAGACTTCTTATATTACAAATATTGTCACAATCTTTCTAAAAAACTACCATTTTTTTACATAAACACAACTCCACAAATATAACTTCACAAAACATAAGTAACGGAGTATATAATCCAACAAACTTCAATAAACGTAATAACAGACGGAAGTCCATAATGATATAAAATTATCGCATTCAAAAAAACTAATAAACCCCATTAAATGACCATTTGATTTTGAAAGCATATCCCATAATCTAATAATAAGGAAGCATTCGAATCTCTTGGAGTAAGCAGAGCTTATACTTCAAAATTACGATGTGCTTCTTTACATGTAATTGCAAATTTTTACCGTCAAATTAGGCCAGTGATGCTGAAAGTAACATAATCAACTCAATTTTTGTTAACTTGGTTAAAAGAAATAAATAGAAAGACTCGAATATCAAGCACGAATATCCTAAACAGCAGCAAGGACAGTTTGTTGTTGCTATCGTTGTTGCGGAAGGTTCTTCCCAAGTTGTTGGAGTCATCGCCCTAATTTAACTATAGGGAAAGGGGACATTTGTTACCTATAATCCAAAAGGAGCTGCGGTGGCGAGGGTAGAGGGCGGAGGCGCTGGAGCCTGGAGGCGTCGAGGGCGGAGGCGCTGGAGGGCGGAGGCGCTGGAGCGTGGAGGCGACGAGGCGTCGAGGGCAGACTCGCTGGAGCGTGGAGGCGCGATGGAGGAAACTTAGGGCAATTCCAGTGAGGGGAACGAGAGAAAATGAGGTTTAGTGGAAAGGGGTTTTTTTTATATAAGGATCCTAAATCGGATCCCAAATGACACAGCATATGGACCGACTAAGCGGCCGCATATGCGGTTTAGGCGGCCCGCATATGCAGCTGGACCGCATATGACCGCATACTGTAAATGCGCTTCGGATAGGCCACCGCATACGCATATGCGGCCGCATGAACCGCATTTCTGAACCTTGGGGAGAGGCCTCACGGGTAAAATACATAGTAGTCCAGAGACAATAAGAAATTATGAAAAGGTACATAACATATAATATCATCGGTCTCTACACTCCCCCTCAAGGTGGAGAATAGATGTCTATCATGCTCAGCTTGGAAGAGCATATCTAGAAGGGTCCTCTGAGCAACGGCTTGGTGAGTACGTCAGTAGTCTGATCCCCAAAGCTCACGTGAGATGTATATATCAAGCCTCTCTGGATCAAGTCTCTAGTGTAGTGACAGTCAACTTCAATATGCTTTGTTCTTTCATGGAATGTTGGATTGTTGGCAATAAACATTGCTGCCTGATTGTCACATTGAAGCTACATAGGTAAAGGTACGGCTACATGTAAATCCTCTAGCACAGATCGAACCCCACATCATCTCCGTGCTTGCTTGCGCCATGGCCCTATATTCATATTCAGCACTGGACCTTGCCACAACAGTTTGTTTCTTGCTTTTCCAAGAAACCAGAGATCTCCCAACAAAGACGGCAAATCCCGAGGCCGACTTTCGATCATTAGGGCATCCTGCATAATCGGCATCTGCACATGCAGAAATAGATAAATCGTGCCCTTTCGAAATAGCAACCCTGAACCCGGAGAAGACTTTAGATACCTCAGTATCATGTATATGGCATCCATATGAACTTGTCTTGGCTGCTCCATAAATTGACTCACCCGGCTTACTGCAAAGGTAATATCGGCTCGAGTTATGGTAATATAAAGGAGATTACCCACCATTTCTCTATATCTCCTCTTGTCTACTTCAGCAGTGTCATCATCATACAGCTTCATGCTTGGATCCATGGGAATACTCGATGGTCTGCATCCAACCATGCCTGTTTCAGTCAAAAAATCTGTAATGTACTTCCTTTGGGTCATCACCAGACCCTGTGCATTCCTGGCAAATTCCAACCCCAGAAAGTATCTTAGGGTTCCAAGATCCTTCGTGACGAACTGACGTCATAGAAATGCTTTTGCCCTTTCTATTCCCTGAACATCATCTCCTGTAATCAGAATATCATCAACATAGACCATGATGACAACCGTACCTGCAGAAGACTTCTGAATAAACAACAAGTAGTCTGCATTCGATCTTTTGAACCCCTGTCGTTCAATCAGATGGGAAAGCTTCTGGAACCACGCCCTTGGGCACTGCTTGAGGCCATAAATTGTCTTGTGAAGTCTACACACCATATGCGTCTCCCCCTCAGCAGTGAACCCTGGTGGTTGCTGCATGTAGACTTCCTCCTGCAAATCTCCATACAAGAAGGCATTCTTGACATCAAGTTGAGATATAGTCCAGTCACGTACCACAACAACTGATAAGAGAATGTGAAGAGTAGAGTGACGAGCCACCGGAGAAAATGTATCCATATAGTCCACGCCATAGGTTTGTGTGAAACCTTGCGTAACCAGCCGTGCCTTGTATCGATCTAGACTGCCATCAGCGTGGTATTTAACTGTGAATACCCATTTACAACTAACAATGGATGCATCAGGAGGAGCAATAACCAAGCTCCACGTGCACGAGATTGTAAAGCACACATCTCGTCTTCCATAGCCATTCGCCAGCAATCAATCTTCATAGCTTCCTGATAGGTCCGTGGTATGTCCACGGAAGACAAAGCTGCAGCAAACCTCTGAAAGTCGCCTCTAAGGCGATGAAAAGACACCTGGGAAGCAAAGGGATAAGATGCACACATCCGCTTTTGCTTCCTGATAGCAATAGGAATATCAAGGTCATCGCCCACTGTACTGGATGGTGTAGTCTCCTCCTGCAATGAAGAATCTTGCACACGTACCATATCTGACCCGTCAGTAGTAATGCTATCTGAAGTCTGAACATACCTGAGGCATGATGGATGTCTGATGTGTAGCCTGAGCAGGACCTGATCGACGCGTATAGAATTTTGGTAAGGCAGAATAGGAGGTTGTGGAGGTGGTGATGGTGAAGATGACGTGGTAACTAGAGCAGGAGTGGACTCAGGTGAACTCCAACTAGGAGGCGGAGGGACATAGACATCATCGTTGGTAGTGGATGGTGCCAGCCGGTCACCTGCAGGGGAAAAATACATAACAGACTCAAAGAATATGACATTAGCACCGATAAAGTATTTCTTGTTGATGGGGTCATAACAGCGATAGCCCTTCTGAGTGCGAGAGTAACCGACAAAGACACACTTGACAGCTCTAGGAGAGAGTTTGTCAAGTCCAGGAGTCAGGAGATGAACAAATGCAACAGTACCAAAGACACGAGGAGTAAGTGAGAATAATTCCCTATCAGGAAAAATGATAGAAAGAGGAATTTTCTCACCAAGGACAGATGGCGGCATACGATTGATCAGGTAGCAAGATGTAAGAACAACATCCCCCCAGAAAGAGATAGGAGTACAACTCTGAATAAGGAGAGTTCGAGTAATGTCAAGAAGGTGACGATGCTTTCTTTCGGCCATGCCATTCTGCTGAGATGTGTAAGTACAAGTAGTTTGGTGAATAATGCCCTTTGACGAGAGAAACTGAGAGAGAGACCGTGTGCAGAATTCGAGAGCATTATATGTACGAACATATTTGACAGTAGAAGAAAAAACATTTTGCACTTCTTTAATCAAATTTTTAATCACATCTCCTGCTTCAGATTTATTCTTTAAAAGAAAGACCCAAGATATACGAGAGAAATTATCCACTACAACTAGTTAGAACCTGTGTCCCTGATGATCGGGTACACGACTCAGACCCCAAATATCAATGTGAAACAACTCGAACGGGGAGCTACTACTCTGACTCTGACAACTAGGAAAGCTAGACCGATGATGCTTTCCCAACTGACACGCTTCACAGCGAAAGGAAGACATGGGAGAGATCTGAGGCAGAAGATGTCGCATTTTCTGGAGCGGGAGATGACCAAAGCGAAGATGCCATATATATGGAGATACTGGTCCGGCGGAATGAGAAGAGACGTCAGCATAAGAATTCCGGACCAGCCGATACAAACCATTCTGCTCAGAGCCACAACCAATCACCCTGCCGTTAGTATGTCCTGAAAAATAATAGAAGAGGGGTCAAATATAGCACGACAGTGCAAATCCTTCGTAATCTGACTAATAGACAACAGATTCACGAAGAACTGAGGAGCATGTAGAACATTCTGTAGACTCATAGAAGGAGATAGGAAGAACTCCCCCTATCCAACAAGGGGGGAATGAGTACCATCTGCGATCTGTACTGAACGACCATGGGGAATGTCCCTGTAGGACTCAAGTCTCTCTCGATCTCGGCAGAGGTGATGTGTGGCACCAGAATCTATAATCCAATCAGATATATCATGACAAGACGTAAATGCAGTAGCACTACCTAAGGTATTAGCAGCAGCAGAGGAACTGGCAGAAGCCGTAGCAGCAACATCTGAAGGTCCACCAGAAGAATCAGCAGATGATTGTGGCATAATATCACGTAGACGTGCCACAAGCTCCTCGAAACGATTGTCTGCATTGGATGCTGACTGGGGCAGAGCATACTCGGCTACACACGTCGATGCTGGGAACCCATGCTTAGAGTAGCATGTATCCTCCGAGTGGCATGTGCGGTGACAGTACGAACATGATTGACGAAAGCGACCACCCTTACCACGGGGTCCACGTCCACGGCCAGAAACTGACCACCTCTCCCACACGATATCGCCATCGCCGATGGGGGTGGAGTAGATGAGCTGGAAGAAACTGATATGCGACTGAGCCTCCGGTAAACATCCTCCATTGGAGGAATAACTGCATCGGTCAAAATCTGAGAGCGGGCAGCCTCGTACTCAGGATCTAGGGCTGCAAGTAGAACGCCTATTATGGTGGCATTCCGAAATGTCTTCTGCTGCTCAGGAGTCGCTGTGAGTGGAATGGTACTGTATAACTTCTCAAACATCCCTCTCAGGGACGTGTACAAGGAGTGAAATGGTCTGCCGTTCTGCTTCATCGTGAATATATCATGCTTAAGCTGTAACATCTTGGTCTCATTCCGTACTTGGGAATACGTTGCAGCCAGAATATCCCACATTGCCTTGGCAGTGGACTGATGGAGGACATCATTGGCAATCTCCATCGACAGTGTGCCTGACAGCTAAACCTTGGCATACAAATCATCAAACTTCCCACGAGGCATATATCCCTGTCTTCTCCGCCGGCTCTTCCTCGGTAAGAATATACTTCTTACCGTTTGACTTCATGAGGCTCATGAACTGCATCGCCCAAAGCTCACAATTCGTCCCATCCATCTTCACTATCGGCGCGAGACCTTTGAACGTGCTTATGGAGGGCATATCAACCTTGGAGTCTGACATAATGCCGGAGATGAAGTACTAGGGTTTGTAGACAAAGAGACATGTGTCTACACGAACTGCATAGGATTTGAGTGTGTATGTAGACGTTACACACCCAAATCCATGTATACGGCGGAGGAGGCGGCTACGGCTGAAGCGGCAGGAGGGGGCTGACACCGGCTAGGGCTAAGCCGGCGAGATGACGACGTAGGGTGGCCTACGGCGTGGCTGGGAGCCTCGTGTGGAGGGAGGAAGTCGTCAGTGGCGACGTGAAGGGGCGGTGGGTCCCGACAGCATAGAGAGGGGGCCGACGGCGTGGAGAGGGAGCCGACAGTGTGGAGAGGGGCCCCTGTAGTGTCGGCGGAAGGAAGGGGCCCTGGCAGCGTTCGGCGGAAGGGAGGGAAGAGGTGGCGGCGACGGAAGGGTGGTTAGTGTTTAGGGGAGAGGCAACAGAACCTAGGGTTAGGGTTAGCCCCTTGGCTCTGATACCATGTTGGGAAAAATGAGCAACTTATTATTCAAGGGAACCCTAGGCTCTCTTATATAGGGAGAGGCCTCACGGGTAAAATACATAGTAGTCCAGAGAACAATAAGAAGTTATGAAAAGGTACATAACATATAATATTATCGATCTCTACAACTTTAGTTGAAGATTCCACCATCTAGTTCTAGTGATCTTGGAAACTTTCCTTTTCTTTACCAACCCTTTATTTGCATATCCATGATTAACAAGCGATGTTGGGTTGTCAAACTCTCTCATGAGCTTACTTTGTAGTCTTTGCAACACAATCGATCTCGTCTCTTCACACAAAGTAATCTATCGGTGTTCTAGTCGGACCACTCTTATAAGTAATTAAATGCCCCTCACTCTTCTTGAAGAGAGTGTTTGCTATGAAAAGATCATAAGCCATTACAAAATCTAGAATGACTTTTCACTCTTCATTTCTATCCCCGAAGCCATGGCCTCCATGAACACTAGCATATCCTGAAGCATCCTTTCCCACATGTCCATTAAGATCTCTACCCGAGCAAATCATCTCTTTTTGTAGGATTCCTTGCAAAATTTTATCCAGATCCTCCCAAAAAGCTAATTCTTTCATCTAAATCAATTTACGGTGCATAAACTGAGATGATATTCAGAATTTCTTCTTCAAGCACCAATTTTAACAAAATAACCTATCCTTGAATCTTTGCACCTTAACCACACAATCTTTCAAATCCATATGAACAACCACTCCAACACCGTTTCCATCCTTATCTTTACATGAATACCAACGTTTAAAGCATGTCTTCTCAATCTCCCTTGCTTTCTCTCCAACCCATTTTGTCTCTTGGAGATATAGTATCTGGATCTTCCTTCTTTCCATCGTATTTACGATCTCCATCGATTTGCCAGTCAAATTGCCAATATTCCAACTACATATCGACAACTTCCTTTGCAACCTCTTTTGGACTAACTTGTTTACTCGCATACGTCCATCGTGCGAGAACCCTTGCAAAATTTGGACTACATCCGGGCGTCGATGCAATAGAACTAGCTTATTTACTCGCATGCATTGCTCATGCAAAAACCCTTGCGAATTTTGAACTACATCCAGGCAGCGATGTGGCGGCCTTTGTCAAATTTTCATTGCATTCGAACGATGCAACACATTGCATGCAGGGAACGAGCCAACGAAATCTAAATATTTGCTTAAATCCATGTTGAAAAGATCCGATTGTCTTGATGCAACTTCCTAAATAATATTTTTAAAAAACACTATCTAGAAGCTATCTCTGACTGTTTTACACTGGCTGTAGGCTACCTAACGCAACCCTCCTCAATTTACCCGAGCTTGGGATCAACCATGGCTGAGTTAAATCAAGAATAAAATCATCTTCAAAAATCTTCCCGAAATGGAATATGATCGATCGAGATACAAAAGATGATCCATCAGAATCAAATGATTGATCATGTGGATTTGGGTGATCGATCATCATCAAAAGATGATTAGAATATGGTCGTTATAATTCAAATAATGATAGATCAAGAAGTGAGGTTGATCGATCAAGTTTAATCAATTATGTTAGAATGGTTGATCGATCATCTTGACACTTTGACCTGAAAGTAAAAGTTAAAGTCAAATGTCTGAAATGCAATATACATGACTTAAGGTCTTTTACATTTTAAGTCAATTACACACTGCTTGACTCAATAAAAGAAAATAATTCATCTTCTTCTTGAGCTTGAGCTGAAGTTCCTTAGCTTTGAACTCCTTTAAGCTTCTTAGCTTCTTCTTCACATAGGCTTGAGCTCCTCAGGCTTGAGCTTCTTCTTGGTCTAGTAGCTTTCGTGCTCTTGACCTCGTTACAAGCTTTATGCACAAGTTTTGTTATCATCAAAATATGCATGCTCATGCACTAACAATCTCCCCAGTTATGCATGAACTCACATTACATTAGCCTGCGCCTGATCTAACGACACCCAGATGTCATGTTACTTCAATAGGGTATGCGTATTAATAGTCCATCGATTGAATTCATTCCTCTTTGTGAACTTTTCGATCTTCAGATTACGATGTTATCTTGCTTGATGATCCCGACAGATCCTGATGTTCTGATACCAATTTGTTGCAAATCATGAAAGCATAACACATACCAATGAAACAAGCAAGCACGGAGACACACAGATTTGCAAGGTTCACCCATAACTGGGCTAAATCCTTAGGTGGTTGCGATTTTCCACTATGTGGAGAAAGAATAATACATAGGATGTAGATACGATACCGAGAAGATACAATGAGGATGGGATGCAATAAATGGTGGCCCAAAGTCCCCCTTTTATATTGCAACAAAAGAATATAAATTGTATTCCGCAAACCACATCATTAGCTCTCAGCCTATCAGGATTCAGGAGGCGGATTGGGCATCTCAGCAATCCAATCCAACAGCTCTCAACCAATTATGATTCAGGAGGCAGATCAGACATCACAGTAATCCAGCTCAACTGCTTTCTGTCAATCAGAAGGTAGGATGCATATCAACCACATCAGCAATCCTCTCCATTAGTACTTAGCCAATCAGAACTTTGCGGGATAAATCCTATCTGGACATGGTCAAGATTTAAGTCATATCAACGGTTAATTTGCCATCCAAATACCATCCCAAACAACTTGAGAACCAAAGATATCCCCTTTACCAAATATTGATAAATTTAAAATGCAAAATTGTATAATAACACATATTCCCTACATAGTCCCTTGCATACCACATAATCACTATGTTGTAACTTGTCCATATGATTTTGCGTATGAGCTTTACTCTATGAAATGAATTATGCAGTCGGTACCACATATTAGGTTCATATAATCACATATAGGATACATGCACCGGTTATTTTGATAGAGTTGATATACAACTTAAATATTAACATTTAAATATTTTAAAACTGATATATGCTTATTAACAATTTAGAAGATGTATTAAGGAGATAAATACTTATATATAAAATATGTTTACAAGATTTTTTTATCAATCGACATTATGATAATTTTTGCTATTAAAACTTGAAAAATATTGCCATTTCTTAGAAATGGAATATTAATAATGAATTACATATTTAGTTTAAATTAACAATGCAAAACTGCATAAATCCTCATATTCCTTGCATATTTCCCTACGTACCGTATAACCTTTATGTGGTCACATGTTTGAACGAGTTTGGAATCTTAACATCTATTTGTACAATGTCAATGGATTCATACATATTCTTTTCTTTCTAGCTTTATCATATTGAAAGGCCTCACTTTTCAAAATGCATATTTTTTTCCATTTCTTACCTTCACTCGAATCCTCCCCATTAAAAGAAAAGGTAGAATTCTAGGATTGATCTTTAAAGAAGGCAACATCCTTATTGATATATCGGTGGTCTATTATTGAATGAAGGCATTTATAAACTTTCAAAGTATTTGAATACAACAACAAATACTTTTCCCACAAATTAAGCAAGGTCAGCTACATATTTTCTGCTTCCATTCAGATCTATTTTGGGCCATTCTCGGGCTTAATCCAAATAACTAATATCCCTTTGGATAGTCTTATTCCAACAATTGAATATCTACTTTTACTTTTCAAATTATTTGAATATCCAAGAAAACCTCCCATGAAAGAGGGATTTCGTTTCCCATGTCCAAGAGTCAAGTTGGCAACTGAAATTAGTATACTAAGGAACTGTTAGCATTGAACTATAAAGATCCCTTAATGAACACACAATGGAAAATGGAGTTCGACCTTGGTTTTTTAAGAAAGGAAGTCTGACCTTGGTGCATGCATGGAGCAATGCGATTGATGAGATAAGCTTTCATGATTATGACATCATGCCAATAACGTCTAGGAATACTTATTATTACAACTTTGCTATGAAAATATCCAACAATTGATGGTTCGTCCTCTCCACCGCATATTTTATTCAGGCCTAGTGTGTAACCATTGCCCTTTTTTCAAGAAATATTGAAAGGATATGGCAATATATTTCGTAATTTTATCAAAGAAAAACACTTTGATATAATTGTAAAATCCTTAAGTTTCAGGGCTGAGATTTGTGTGCATAATGGTCATGTGCACTCATATGTGGTTTGAGCCATATGATTAAGTTATAGAGGACTTCACTTTTTTAGTGGCTCGGAGGGGTAACCTAGAAGGTATGGATGTTGTAGTCTCCTTTTTGGCACATGATCAAGTGTTCGATGGAGCTCAAAGAATTGCAAGTAATGCATCATGAAGTCCAAGGTTCAGAAAGTCGGTATGTGGTATACGTTCGGTCAGGTGGTCTGGAGCGAGTAAGCGGGTAGGCAGAAGTATATGCGGAAGTATTGCGGTGTCTATTATTTTAATTAACAATAATTAAAATATAATAATAATTTCAAACATTAGATATTTATGTTTAAAAAATATAACATGGAAGAAATATGAACTGAAGACTTTATTGTACAATGTGATATCAACCAAAGCATTTTCAAAGGTCATCCATTTCCAAAAGACAAAAATATTAAGTTAATGGTGGAGAGAGTAAAAAATGTTGTAAATTGATTGAAGATAGAAAAAATGGTGGATATCCTTGTCCAAATTGGAAGGAAACCTTTTTTTGAAGTGTAACATTATTAGTAAACACAACCATGAACCTTCATATTTTAGTAAATGGTGTATTTGTCTACTCAAAGTCAAATATTAAAAAATTCAACCATTTAAATTAAATATATATAATTTGTTTAGTGCAGTTAAAAATTCCATGCAAATCTGGCATCTATATTCATTTTATCCTAAAAAGATCTAAGATACATATGCAATTTATTCGATATTCATGCAATTATGAGATAATGTAGAAGTTAGAGCTGTCGTTGGAGAATCTAAAAAATAGAGATTTGTTGATGCTAAATTAAAAAAATAGAGAGATTTAGAGCTAAAATAGATCAATCAACAAACCTTGGCAGAGGAGAAAAAGATGGTGGAAGAGCAATCCATGTGGAAGTCGAGAAGATGGTGGAGAAGGAAATAGTTACCTCTATTACATATGCGGTTTACTCAGCCGAATATACCCCTGGACCCACATATTGACCGAGTATAGCATACTTGGTGCGGTAGGGGGACCGCCTACGCATATGGGGCCGCATATGCAGCCGCATAGGCCGACTTTCTGAGTACTGATGAAGTCCATTGGTGACATGGCATATGACATGGTATTGGAGTTGTAAAAGAAGGGAGTTCGAGGGAGAGAAATCTTCGATGCTTGTTTTTATGTTCTCGTATACTCTTGTGCTTTTGTGTGCTTAAGTACTTAAGCAATGTGATTTAGAACAATATTGTATTGTCCGTATGAATCCTTTGCTATGAGCCTAGCTTGCAAGAAGCTACCAATCCATTTAGGTAGTACTTTGCTGTGAAAACCTACCTAGATTTTTCACTCTTGCCATCTCTAGGTGTATCCACTAGTGGTCATATCCCTCGAGAGATGAGAGTGGCCATATCTTCCTCCATAATTAGCTACCATATGGACTCACGACATGCCTCAATATGGTTGCAGGGGAATCTCCATTGTTGATAAAGTCTCAATAAACTATATGTAAGATGATGCAAGACTGGAGAAGGATACATGCATAGATATATGGTGCTTCATGCGCCATCTTTTGTCCTTTATGAGAGCTATTTGAACATATGTTACACTAGTGAATGTATTATCTCCCAATGCATTACATATGGTGGTATCACAACAACAACAACAAAGCCTTTTCCCACAATTAAGTAGGGTCGGCTACATGGATTCTTCGCCTCCATTCAGATCTGTCTTGGGCCAATCCCGGGCTTATATCCACAAAACTAAGATCCCTTCGTATGGTCTCTTTTCAACACTTCTTGGGCTGTCCTCGCCCTCTCTTAGCCGGCTCAACATCCCAACACTCGCATCTCCTAACTGGTGCATCAGCTGATCTTCTTTGCAAATGTCCAAATCATCTTAAGCGGTTTTCTCGCATCTTATCCTCGATCGGAGCTAAACCAACTTTCTTTCTAATTGCATCATTCTGAATCCGATCTTTACGTGTGTGTCCACATATCTACCTTAGCATTTTCATTTCTGCTACATTCATTCTCTGCACATGTCTATGGTTCACAGGCCAACATTCAGATCCATAAAGCATAGCAGGTCTCACGGCTGCTTTGTAAAACTTGCCTTTAATCTTTAAAGGAATTTTCTTATCACAGAGAACAACAGAGTCTCCTCTCCACTTTAGCCAGCCTGCATTTATTCTATTAGTAACATCTCCATCAATTTCCCCATCATGTTGCAGAATAGATCCCAGATATCTAAAGGAATCTCTCTTCTGAATGTTATCGTCACCAATCTTCACCTCGATTCCTTCACCATTGCTTCCATCAAAGGTGCACTCCATATATTCCGTCTTAACCCTACTTATACAAAATCCTTTAGTCTCCAACTCATGTCTCCAAACCTCAAGCTTATCATTTACTCCATCTCTAGTCTCGTCAATTAACACAATATCATCAGCAAATAACATACACCAAGATAACTCATCCTGAATGTGATTGGTCAACTCGTCCATAATCAAAGTAAAAAGAAATGGACTCAAAGCAGAACCTTGATGTAAACCAATGTTGATGTCAAAATACCCAGTCTTCCCAGACGGGGTCCTTACACAAGATAGAGCCTTATCATGCATGTCCTTTATGATGTTAATGCATAGAACAGGTATTTGTCTCTTCTCCAACACTCTCCACAATATCTCTCATGGGACAGAATCATAAGCCTTCTCCAAATAAATAAAGATCATGTGGTCCTTCTTTCTTTTAGCTCTATAAATCTCCATTGTTCTCCTCAGCAAATGGATGACTTCAGTCGTTGAGCAACCTGGCATGAATCCGAATTGGTTTTCTTTTACATTGGAAATTTGCCTCAACCTTCTTTCGATCACACGTTCCCAAATTTTCATAGTGTGACACATCAGCTTGATACCTCTATAATTTGAACAGTTTTGAATGTCTCCTTTATTCTTATAAAGAGGCACCACGATACTCCTCCAATCTTCAGGCATTTTCTTGCTTCACCAAATAACATTGAATTCGTAAGCCAAGTCAAACCACGCTCACCTAAAACTCTCCATACTTCTACAGGGATGTCATTCGTTCCTATACCTTTTCCAGGTCTCATAACCTTCAAAGCCTCCTCTATTTCCTTTCTTTTTATCCGTCTATAGCATGCATGATTCAAGTAGCTTTCACTACAAGCTAGATCACCCAAAGTGATATCTCTGTTTCCTTCCCCAATGAAAAGTTTATAGAAGTACTGCTCCCATCTAGTCTTTATATCCTTCTGAGTAACAAGCACATGGCCTTCCTCGTCCTTAATGCATCTCACCTGAGAAAGGTCTTTTTCTCTTGCTTTGGCCAACCTGAATATATCCTTTTGTCCCTCCTCAGAGTTGAGATTTTTATACAAAACTTCATAAGCTTTTGACTTAGCTTCGCTTACGGCCTTCTTTGCTTCCTTCTTCACTATTTTGTAGTTTGTGACAATTTCCTCTGTTCTATCCTTAGACATAGCTTTAAAGCAAGCTCTTTTTATTTTTTAGCTTCTCTTGCACCCCTTCATTCCACCACCAAGCCTCCTTTTGACATGAAGCTCATCCCTTTGACTCGCCTAGCTTCTCTTTGGCTACCTTTCGGATACAAGATGCTACTGCCTCTCACATCTCGTTTGCACTACCGCTACAATCCCAAGATAAGTCTTCTAAAACCTTCTCCCTAAAGCTCGCTAGCTTCAGTGGAAGATTCCACCATCTAGTTCTAGTTATCTTAGAAACCCTCCTTTTCTTTACCAATCCTTTCATTTGTACATCCAAGACTAACAAACAATGTTGGGTTATCAAACTCTCTCCTGGAATACTTTGCAATCTTTACAACACAACCTATCTCTTCTCCTCAACACAAAGTAATCTGTCTGTGTTCTAGTTAGCCCACTCTTATAAGTAATTAAATGTTCCTCCCTCTTCTTGAAGAGAGTGTTTGCTATGAAAAGATCATATGCTGTTCAAAATCCAGGATGGCTTTTCCCTCTTCATTTCTATCCCAAAACCATTTCCATGAACACTAGCATACCCTGAAGCATCTTTTCCCACATGTTCATTAAGATCTCCACCGATGCAAATCATCTCTCTTTGTGGGATACCTTGTAGACTCCTATCCAAATCCTCCCAAAAAGCTTCTTTAGTCCTTTCATCTAAACCAATTTGCGGTGCATAAACTGAGATGATATTCAGAATTTCTTCTTCAATAACCAATTTTAGCAAAATAATTCGATCCCCGAATCTTTTCACCTCAGCCACACAATCCTTCAAATCCTTATGAATAACCACTCCAACACCGTTTCTAGCCTTATCTTTACCTGAATACCAAAGTTTAAAGCATGTCTTCTCAATCTCCCTTGCTTTCTCTCCAACCCATTTAGTTTCTTGAAGACATAGTATATGAATCTTCCTTCTTTCCATCGTATCCAATATCTCCATCAACTTTCCAGTTAAAGTGCCAATATTCCAACTACCAATCCGCAACTTATGTTGTAATCTCTTTTGAACTAACTTCTTTACTCGCATGCGTCCATTATGCGAGAACCCTTGTAAATTTTGGACTGCATCCGGGCGGTGATGTAGCGGAACTAGCTTAATTACCCGCATGCGTTCCTCATGCGAGAACCCTTGCAAATTTTGAACTACATCCAGGCTGCGATGTAGCGGCCCTTGCCAATTTTTCATTGCATTCAGGCGATGCAACACGTCGCAAGTAGGGAACGCCCCAACGAAATCTGTATGTTTGCTTAAATCCATGTTGAAAAGATCCGACTGTCATGAGGCAACTTCTTAAATAGTATTTTTTAGAAAAAAAGTACTATTTAGGAAGTTGTCTCTGACTATTTTACGCTGGCTGTCGGCTACCTAACGCAACCCTCCTCATTTACCCGGGCTTGGGACCGGCCATGGCTGAGTTATGTGGTGGTATCACTAGAGGAAGAAATTTTAGTAATTTTCAAAATATTTACTGAAGGACTCACCTTGGTAAGAGGAGCAAATGATGATTTAAAGGGGACTATCTTTGGTGATATTAAAATGATGAAATAAGGGTCATAAACATATGGGTACCTCTATTAGAAAAGAAGGGAACATATTCAAAGAAGGTGGCATCGACACCAAATAATATCCCTTTTGATTCCTTGCATATTCTTAGAAAATACATTTGACAGCTCTGGCATCCAACTTGTCCCTCCCATGTCCAAAAATAGGGACAACCCTTTCATGTCAAAAATAGGGATAAAGGCGGTACACCTCAATACTTTTAGGGGAACTAGGAATATCCCCAGGGTAGCGAACTTCAATGGACCATGGTCATTGTAGAGATAGATATTATTATATGCTATGTTCGTAATTTTTTGTTTCTCTCTGGACTACTATGTATTTTACCCTTGAGGTCTCTCCCTATATAAGAGAGCCTAGGGTTCCTTTGAATAATAGATGTTTGGTTTTTTCCCAACACGGTATCTGAGCCCAAGCCTTAGGGCTCTCTCCCTCTCCCCACCCGTCGCCCTCTCCCCTTCGTTTTTCCTCGCCGACGCCGCCGCCTCTCCGGGCTCGCCTCCGCCTCCCGAGCATGCCTCCGCCTCTCGTCCCTCTCTCCGCCTCCCGGGCGCGCCTCTGCCTCCCCGGGCCCCATCGCCTCCTCGGAGCCCTCCCACCTCCTCGGGGCCCTACCGCCTCCCCGGGCCCCACCACCTTCTCCTTGCATCTCCGACCCTCTTGGTGCCGCCGGCCCCCTTGGTGCAGGGAGGAGCCTCCAGTCCCGCCAGCCGTCCGTTGTCCCAGCGTGTCCTAGCCGTCTCCTCCAGATATATGGATTTGGGTGCGTAACGTCTACATACGCACTCGAATCCTATGCAGTTTGTGTAGACATTTGTCATTTTGCCTACAAACCCTAGTTCTTCTCTCGCGGCGATATGTCAGAATCAAAGGTTGATATGCCCTCCGTAGGCGCGTTCAAAGGTCTTGCGCCAATAGTCAAGATGGACGGGTCGAACTATGAGCTCTGGGCTATGCAGTTCATGAGTCTCATGAAGTCGAATGGTAAGAAGCACATTCTTACCGAGGATGAGCCCGCAGAGAAGACAGGGATATATGCATCGTAGGAGGCTGATGATTCATATGCCAAGGTCTGGTTGTCAGGAAACTGTCGAGGAAGATTGCCAATGATGTCCTCCATCAACCCACTGCCAAGGCGATGTGGGATATTTTAGCTGCTACATATTCCCAGGTGCGAAACGAGACGAAGATGTTACAGCTTCAACATGATATATTCACAATGAAGCAGAACGACATACCTCTTCACTCCTTGTACACATCCCTAAGAGGGATGTTTGAGAAGTTATACAATACCATTACACTCATAACGACTCCGGAACAACAGAAGACATTCCGGAATGCCACCATGGTGGGTGTTCTACTTGCGGCCCTAGATCCTGAGTATGAGGCCGCCCGTTCTCAGATTTTGGCTGATGCAGTTATTCCTCTGATGGAGGATGTTTACAGGAGACTCATTTGCATATCAGTGTCTTCCAGCTTGTCTACTCCAACCCCATCGGCGATGGCAGTATCGCGTGGGAGAGGTGGTCACCCTTCTGGCCGTGGTCGTGGCCGTGGACCCCAGGGTAGGGGTGGTCGTTTTCGTCAGCCGTGTTCATACTGTCATCAGACAGGTCACTCGAGGAGACATGCTACTCCAATCATGGTTTCCCATCATCGGCATGTGTAGCAGAGCATTCTCAGCCCCAATTGGCATCTGTTGCAGACAATCGTTTCGAGGAACTTGTGGCACGTCTACGTGACATCATGCCACAATCGTCTGGTGATTCTTCCGGTGGACCTTCAGATGTTGCTGCTACAACATCTGCCAGTTCCTCTGCTGCTGCTAGTACCTCAGGTAGTGCTACTGCATTTACATCTTCTCATGATATCTCAGATTGGATATAGATTCTGGTGCCACACATCATCTCTGTCGTGATCGAGAGAGACTTGAGTCCTACAGGGACATACCCCATGGCCGCTCAGTACAGATTGCAGATGGTATTCATTCCCCCCCTTGTTGGACAGGGGGAGGTCTTCTTATCTTCTACTATGCATCTACAGATTGTCCTCCATGCTCCTGAGTTCTCGATGAATCTATTGTCTATTAGTCAGATTACGAAGGATTTGCATTGTCGTGCTATATTTGACCCGCCTTCTCTTATTTTTGAGGACATACTAACGGGCAGGGTGATTGGTTGTGGCTCTGAGCAGAATGGTCTATATCGACTGGTCCGGAATTCTTATGCTGGCGTCTCTTCTTGTTCTGTCGGACCAGTTTCTCCGTACATCTGGCATCTCCGTTTTGGTCATTTCCCGCTCCAGAAAATGCGACATCTTCTGCCTCAGATCTCTCCAAGTTCTTCCTTTCGCTGTGAAGCGTGTCAGTTGGGAAAACATCATCGGTCAAGCTTTCCTAGTCGTCAGAGTCAGAGCAGTAGCTCTCCTTTTGAGTTGTTTCACATAGATATATGAGGTCCGAGTCGTGTACCCGATCATCAGGGACACAGATTTTATCTTGTGGTAGTGGATGATTTTTCTCGTGTTTCTTGGGTCTTTCTTCTTAAGAATAAATCTGAAGCAGACGATGCGATTAAGAATTTGATTACTGAAGTGCAAAATGTGTTTTCTTCTACTGTCAAATATGTTCGTACAGATAATGCTCTAGAATTTTGCACACGGTTCTTTCTCAAATTCTTTCATCAAAGGGCATTATACACCAAACCACTTGTGCTTACACATCTCAGCAGAATGGAGTGGCAGAAAGAAAGCATCGCCATCTTCTTGACGTTACTCGAACCCTACCGATTCAGAGTTGTGCTCTCATCTCTTTCTGGGGGGATACTGTTCTTACCGCTTGCTACCTGGTCAATCGTATGCCATCTTCTGTTCTTGGTGAGAAAATTCCTCTTTCTATTGTTTTTCCTGACAAGGAATTATTCTCACTTACTCCTCGTGTCTTTGGTACTGTGGCATTTATTCATCTTCTGACTCCTGGACTTGACAAACTCTCTCCTAGAGCTGTCAAGTGTGTCTTTGTCGGTTACTCTAGGACTCAGAAGGGCCGACGGTGTTATGATCCCATAAACAAGAAATACTTTGTCAGTGCTGATGTCACGTTCTTTGAGTTTGTTATGTATTTTTCCCCTGCAGGTGACAGAATGGTACCATCCACTACCAGCAATGATGTCTATGTCCCACCACCTCCTACTTGGAGTCCACCTGAGTCCATTCCTGTTCTTGTTCCTAGGACATCTTCACCACCACCTCCACCCCCACCACCTCTACGACCTCCTATTCCACCTCTACCGAAATTCTATACGCGCCGGTCAGGTCCTGCTCAGGCTACACACCCGACATCCATCACGCCTCAGGTATGTTCAGATGACATTACTACTGACGGGTCAGACATGGTACATGTGCAAGATTCTTCATTTTAGGAGGAGATTACACCATCCAGTATAGTGGAAGATGATCTTGATCTTCCTATTGCTATCCGGAAGCAGAAGCGGACGTGTACTTCATATCCCTTTGCTTCACAGGTGTCTTTTCATCGCCTCACATGCGACTTTCAGAGATTTGTTGCACCTCTATCCTCGGTAGATATACCACGGACCTACCAGGAAGCTATACAGATTGATTGCTGGAGAAATGCTATGGAAGATGAAATGCGTGCCTTGCAGTCTCGTGGCACATGGACCTTGGTCGTTCCTCCTTCTGATGCATCTATTGTGAGCTGTAAGTGGGTATTTACAGTTAAATATCACGCTGATGGCAGTCTAGATTGGTACAAAGCACGTCTGGTAGCGTGAGGGTTTACACAAACCTATGGCGTGGACTATATGGATACATTTTCTCCAGTGGCTCGTCATTCCACTCTTCGCATTCTCTTATCAATTGATGTGGTATGTGACTGGAGTATATCTCAACTGGATGTCAAAAATGCCTTTTTGTATGGTGATCTGCAGGAGGAAGTCTACATGCAGCAGCCACCAGGGTTTACTGCTGAGGGGGAGAAGCATATGGTGTGTAGACTTCACAAGGCAATCTATGGCCTCAAACAGAGTCCAAGAGCGTGGTTCCAGAAGCTTTCCAATCTGATAGAGCGACAGGGATTCAAGAGGTCAAATGCAGACCACTCGTTGTTTGTTCAGAAGTCATCGACATGTATGGTTGTTATCATGGTCTACGTGGATGACATTCTGGTTATTGGAGATGACATTCAGGGCATAGAAAGGGTGAAGGCATTCCTAGGTCATCAGTTCGTCACGAAGGATCTTGGGACCCTAAGATACTTTCTGGGGTTGGAATTTGCCAGGAATGCACAAGGTCTGGTAATGACCCAAAGGAAGTATATTACAGATTTCTTGACTGAAACCGGCATGGCTGAATGCAAACCATCAAGTATTCCCATGGATCCGAGCATGAAGTTGTATGATGATGACACAACTGAAGTGGACAAGAGGAGATTTAGAGAAATGGTGGGTAAGCTCCTTTATATTACTATATCCCGTCCTGATATTGCTTTTGCGGTAAACAGGGTGAGTCAATTTATGGAGCAGCCAAGACAAGTTCATATGGATGCCATACACATGATACTGAGGTATCTGAAGTCTTCTCCAGGTTCAGGGTTGATGTTTCAAAAGGGCACAGATTTATCTATCTCAGCATACGTAGATGCCGATTATGCAGGATGCCCTAAGGATCGAAAATCAACTTCAGGATTTGCAGTTTTCGTTGGGAGCTCTCTGGTTTCTTGGAAAAGCAAGAAACAAACTGTTGTGGCTAGATCCAGTGCTGAATCTGAATATAGGGCCATGGCGCAAGCAAGCACGGAGATGATGTGGGTTCGATCTGTACTAGAGGATCTACATGTAGCAGTATCTCTACCCATGCAGCTTCTGTGTGACAATCAGGCAGCCTTGTTTATTGCCAACAATCCAGCTTTTCATGAAAGAACAAAACATATTGAAGTCGACTGCCACTACACTAGAGATTTGATTCAGAGAGGATTGATATCTACAACTCACGTGAGCTCAGGGGATCAGACTGCCGATGTATTCACCAAGCCGTTGCTTAGAGGATCTTTTCAGAGATGTTCTTCCAAGCTGAGCATGATAGACATCTATGCTCCACCTTGAGGGGGAGTGTAGAGATAGATATTATTATATGCTATGTACCTGTTCATAATTTTTTGTTTCTCTCTGGACTACTATGTATTTTGAGGTCTCTCCCTATATAAGAGAGCCTAAGGTTCCTTTGAATAATAGATCTTTGGTTTTTTCCCAACAGTCATTAATAAAGATGGCGGGCATGCCATTTATGACAAAGACAACAATGACAATCATATCCCCCCCCAATATGAGATGGGAACATGATAATGTATGAGCAAGGAACATGCGATATCAAGAAGAGTATTTCTGTTATTTAACGTAGTATTAAACCTGCCTCGGGACATCCTCAATCGATGCCCCCTATGTTCTCAGTCTCCAATGTCCCTTGTCCTAACCCTCACGTCTCCCGTGCACCCCTGTCAATACAGCTCTACCTCCAGGGTGCAAGGACTTTGTCGTCGTGTTTTAGCCATCGTATTTAGGTTATTGTTGTGGTCCATAGCTTTCACATCCAAAATGTTGGATCACCATTATCCTAATCCATTACAATCTACATCGGTGATTCTTATGGCTGATTTGTGGCATGGAATTATCTGGTAATAGATCATATATTTTCCTTCTACTGCAAGCATGCACCGGCAACATTTAAAAAATATTTGATGCCTATTTGATGCCTTAGATTCAAGGGCCCTACTTAATTGTGGGAAAGGCTTTGTTGTTGTTGTTGTTAGATTCAAGGGGTGATGAGGGAACACACACCTACCCTCTTTGGCTCGATCCTGAAATTGGACGAGATCAATTATCCCAAGTGGTAAAGGATGTTTCTAATGTTTGTACATGCTACAATAAAGAGTACTTTTCAGAAGCATGAGTTTGCAACTAAGAGAGGAAACCATGCTACTTGGGACAAGGATGATGGCATTATGCATTTTTATGAAAATGCATGATATATGGATATATTGAAGGCCACACATGAACATGATTAAAATTCAAGTCCGGTGTTCCAAACTTATTATGATATTTTGAATCTTAAGCAACCAATATTGATAGTAACAACCAATTTGTGATAGTTCCTAAAGGGTACTTTGAGGATGTAACACCCGAACGTAGTCTCACATCTACTAATCGCATTGTGATAGTTGGTTATAAGTATTTGGATAGGTGACAAGGTATTTTTGTGAGTATTACCAGCGCATGATAAGTTTTGGAAGGATGAGAAAACTAAGGTCAAGATATATTGGCTCTTATGAAGTTATAAGAAGAATTGGTAGGAAGAATTGGTTGTGTGGTGTATCGTCTTTGACTTTTACCTGAAATAATCAAGATACATGATATCTTTCATTACTTTACACTTCAGAAATACATTCCAGACCCCTCCAACTTTAGACAACCTCAACAAATACAATTGAAGGAGAATTTATCATGCAAGGAGATTCCAGTACAAATTCTAGATCATCAAGTATAATAGCTTCGAACAAAGAAGATTCCCTTATTAAAGGTTTTGTAGAGGTTGTGCAATTTTATACCATAATTTGGATCTTCATGGTAGCTTTTTGTACTCCTAGATAGAGTTCTGTAAGTTAAGGCCCTAAATGTTGGTTTCGGTCACCATTTCGGTATCGACCAAAATAGATTTCGGTGGAATTTCAACTGGAATTTCGGTCATTTCAGTCATTTTTTGTACTAGGACCCCCATATTCGGTCATTTCGATCATTTCGGCTGAATTTCGATTTTGAATGGAAATCGATATTCGAAAGAAATTCGACCGAATTTTGCTAAAATTTGAGGCCACGCTGTAACTTAAAGCAAGCTAGGACTATGCGAATGAGAAGGCTTCCTATCTTTATAAGTGGTTGTTTGTATAATTTATAATGTTCGATATATATTAATGGCATTATGAAATAATACATTTATATTGAATTACTTTGATGTTGTTGAGCAATATTTTGATGGTGATTTCATGCAGTGCTTAATACAATTAAGGTATTTAGCCAAAATTTATGGACACATGATGGTTATAAGACAAGATTATAAGTGCCATATTTTTATCAGGCTCGTCTCAGCTAGAGTCACATGTCATGACAAAGATCCAATGCATTGCCTAAGCATGCTAACCCTCGACGACTCTGCTCGCATCCGACATGGTAATCACTTTAAAACATCTGCTTCTACTCACTCAAGTAATTTTTGCGATGCTACTAAAAGTAATGGCCGTCAATTAGCATAAAACCATCAGAGACAAATTCTCATATAGTATTATCAATTGAGAACACTATTTAGGAATTTGTCTCAAGACAATCAGATCTTTTCAACATGGATTTTTTTTAAAATTTGGATTTTGTTGCGGTGTTACCTACTAGCGACACATTGCAACCCTCGAATGCAATGAGAAATGGGCAAGAACCGCTACATCGCTGCCGGGATGTGCTTCAAAATTTGCAAGGTTCTCGCATGGGAAATGCACACGAATAAATAAGCTAGTTTCGCTGCATCATTGCTCAGATACGATCCCAAATTTGCAAGGCTTCTTTCATGATGGACGTATGCGAGTAAAGAAGTTAGTCCAAAGAGGATGTAGAAGAAGTTGAGGATAGAAGTTGGAATATTGGCACTCTGACTGACAAATCGATGGAGGTAGTAGATACAATGGAAAGAAGAAAGATTCAGATCTTATGTCTCCAAGAGACAAAATAGGTTGGAGATAAGCAGGGGAGATCGAGAATACATGCTTTAAATTATGGTATTCAGGTAAAGAGAGGGATAGAAATGGTGTTGGGGTGGTTATTCATAAGGATTTGAAGGATAGTGTGGTTGAGATGCAAAGATTCGAGGATTTGATTATTTTTTTAAAATTGGTGTTGAAAGAAGTTATGAATATAATCTCAATTTATGCATTGCAAGTTGGTTTAGAGGAAATAATTAAACAAGCTTTTGTTAGGATTTGGAGAAGATTATGTAAGGTATCCCATAAAGAGGGATGATTTACCCAGGTAGAGATCTTAATGTCTTTTTAATGCATAAAAACAAGTTTTTATTCCTGAATGAGTTTTTTGATAAAAAATGAATATCATGCATATTTACATGTACTTGTTATGAGTTTTAAGACAAAATACAACAGAAATGTTAATGAATCATAAATTCATCAACCCTCTTTCATTTTTTCGCCTTTCCCTACATGACCTAATGGGGCCTGAAGTCCCCCCCTTTTTTTAAATACATGATCATAGTCAATAGAAAAAATTCATCCCCAATTTTTTTGGCCAAGAACTTGTGCCCAATTTGGGCCTTGGGTATTTAGGGTTCATAATTAGAAACATTTGGGAACCCATCTTTAGATCGAAGTCGCCCCGATGGGGCTCACTTTCGTCACCATCGAGAAGGAATAGCAACTCCTGGAGATGATGCATCGCTTGGAAGTGGAGAGGAGGCTGTAGCGTTGTTGCTGCCTAGAACTCGAGTACGGAGGTGGCTCTGCTTGTAGAGGGTGGATGCGGAGGAGCTCCGCCTAGTGCTGGGACAAGCATGAGGGGCTTGGGACTTGTAGATGTGGACTAGAGTTGAAGATAAAGGTGATGATTAGGGTCATCTCATGCGTGGTTATGCTTTTCATCTTCTTCTTCTTCAAGAGCAAGAGCCCTTAGAAACCTACATACCTGGAGGAGAAGGCTGTAGAGGCGCTTGGGTGCCTGGTCACTGGTTGTGCGCCTGGAGATGTGTCTTCGTGTGTGACACATTATTTGGAGCCGCCACAAACTAGGGTTTCAGAAACCCCAGCTGCTTTATAACTTGGCGACGACATGATCTTCAGAACTTGGACAAGATCTCAAACATGTAATCAAAATCTGCACAAAAGAAATCTTTAAAATCGGACCCGCTCTGTTATTATGTTGAAATAAATAAGCGGAAGCAAAATTGGTCGAGAACAAGAATCTAAAAATGTAAAAGTGGAATACTCCAATTTTATGTGGAACCCCACTCTGTGAGGAGCGGGATAAAACCACAGAAGAAAGCCTCAAAGGCTGGATCTTCTATATTGAATCTCTCAATGAATACATGGGATGTTGGGCTCCTTATATAGCCCTACAAATAGACCGGAGTCCTACATATAGATGATGTGGGACTAAACATGAGAGGTGGTAATTGGAACCTGGAGAGATATAATTACCCATATATTACTCACTCTAACGTCCTGCAAAGGGTTTGTTGAGGCACCATCTACAAGACAGATTCTCGAAAGTCATATCGAGGTACTCCATGACTCCTGATTGCGACTTGCAATGCTGGAAGAAATGGTTGCTCTCATCTCTAGTGGGACATGGCAGCTGGTGGATCCATCCGGGGACGGGAAGGTTGTGGGTGGGTCTTTGCAGTTAAGTATTACCAGGATAGATAATCTCTCCTTTTACTGTTTTTTAATTATCAATTTTACGTGATTCTGTCATTAGTTTTTTCTACTATATTAAAAACTACTTTGAAATATCTTACGTATGTTTTCTCCACTGGCCTTTTGGAGTTCATGCTTAAATCTTGTATTTCTTTGAAGCAGGCATACACTATGGAACTGGAAGATGAAGTAATGAAGCTCAAGGAGCGAAACCAAGAATTGCAGAACAAACATGTGAGGAAATTGATGCTACCTTACTTATGCCATTTTTTTATAATTGGTCTATAATATTCATGTCTGGTGCTACATTAAATTATCAACAACAGGAGAATCATATATTACATATAGATTGCATTCATGGATTCAACTCTTGAAATTGAAGCTCATTCTTATTTGACTGTTCAATGCTTGCAGGCCGAGATTTTGGAGTGGCATAAAAATCAGGTTTGACTGCCTTTTTTGAGTTTTTCTAACGCTGGTTAAAAAAGTTCATGTTCTGTTTTTGATTACTGTTCAATATTTTTGTAAGAGCATTTTTCTGTTATCGCATAAAACCATTTAAGGGAGGAAATAAACATTACCTCCCTCAGGAGTGGACAGTAAATTAAGTCAAACCAAGCATGCGACACAAGCTGGCTCTCAGTTGCGAAGAGTTGAGCAAGTTCAATCTTTGCTTGAGTTTGTCAGGGAAGTAGCTGAGGTCATACATGTGACTTTTCAGATCCCAAGTGACCTTTTTGCAAACAAAGCATTACAATCTCTAGAGCGTGTTATGTGTTTCTTAGAAGTCATAAGATTACGTAAGTCTTGAATATTGTGACTTGTTTGGGATCAACTACATCGTCTTGACAGCCTGGTTTATGACGAATTTTGTTTTGTCCTCATTTTAAGAAATGGGTGCAGTTTAAATAGGAGCGCATCATGCACGGTTGCATGACGAGGTAAACATATAATTGTTTGCACCTACGTTTAAGAAAATGCCATTTCAAGGATTCTAACTTGTATTATACTCCTTTTTTTAGCAGTGTTCCTTTCCTATAAGTTTGTCATGGATATTAGACATGCCAACTTGCCTACGTTTTATTCATGCTGCATGGGGAAAGGCCCTTAATAAAAAAATTTATCAGGAGGTTGTCCATGTAACACAGCCAGAATTCAACCTGATTACCTGGCGGTCTAGTGGCGATCTTTATAAATAACATGAAGTCACGAATAAGACCTCTAAGCTGCAACTGGGTTAGCTACTTTGTAGTCAGCTCAACACCCAAACTAGTCACCAAAGGTGTTAGCCATGTGATCTCGGGGCGAACCATTCCTACAATAAATGTAATTGTAATCTTTAATTTATCAATAAATGTTATTGATTTATTTCACTCCTTGTCTTAGATTAAAGGAATGAATGCACTTATAAGGTGCTCCATAGCCATATTAATAATCATACAATTGTTGATTCAATGGTTGAATCGTAGAGGTTGGTGCTTGGAAGATATAAAGAGTTAAATTGAGGACTCATCAAACATCGTCAAATGTTTGTCAAGAAAGGATCTCCAACTTGAGAAGGAGATGTCAATCTTTCTCTAAAGGCTGATAAAACATAAAACTATCTCTAATACTCCCCCTCAAGTCGGAGCATATCTATCGACACTGTTGCAAAAGTTGGCCGACTAGGCCGACTAGTCGAGTCGGTCAACCCGACTAATCGGGCCGACTACTCGGCCAACTTTTACATAGAGGTTTTTTTATTTTTTTATTTTTTTGCTTTTTTTAAAATCAAACCTATTCTAATATGCTTAATCTTATATTTAAAGTCAATTACTCCTTTTGTTTCATTATAATAGTATAGAAAATATTCAAATCTATGCAAATATATAAGAATATATGTATAAAAAATGATTTATATTGCAAATATATAAGAATATATGTATAAAAATGATTTATATATTAAAAATAAATAAAAAATTCAAAACCGACTAATGGTCGACTAAATCCGATCAGTCGCCTGACTGCCGATTAATCCTTAGTCAGTGACCCCACTGACCGAGTATCGACTACCGCTTTCTGCAACCTTGTCTATCGATCATGCCCGAATTGGATGTTATCCATGAGAGGTGCTTCTTTGGTAGGGCCTTCGTGAATATGTCTGCAAGCTGAAGGTTGGTTCAGATGTGTGGGGTGATACTCTTTCCTCTTCGTACGACATCACGAAGAAAGTAGCAATCAATCTCTGTGTGCTTGGTCCACTCATGAAACACATGATTGATAACAATTTATGTAGCGGATTTTTTGTTTGTCACAATATAGAGGAACATGAGTAGTGATAACAATACAAAGTTTCTGTAGAAAAGAGAGCAACCAAGTAATCTCACAGGTAGCGTGAGCCATTGCTCTGTATTTTGCCTCTGCACTGGATATGGAGACTACAATTTTCTTCTTGCTTCTCTAAGTAACAAGATTTCTCCCAACCATCATATCATCTCATGTAGTGGAACGATGATCCTCAGGTGAACTCACATAATTTGCATCAGCATATGCACCTACACCAGTGTGGCCATTTGCCTTATAGAAGAGGCCTCGTCTTGATGACTCCTTCAAGCAGTGCAAGATCTGAAGAACATCCTGGTAATGACCGTAACATGGTTGCTCCATGTGTTAGTTGGACATGCTCGCAACATAGGATATATCCTACCTAGTGACAGTAGGGTAAACTAGTTTGCCCACCATGCTTCTGTACAGTGTAGTTGGACTTGTATGCCCTTGGAGACCCATTAATGCAATAAAAGTTATTATTTTATTATGACCATATGAAATGAATGATTGTGAATGCACTTAATGTTAAGATCTCTTTGTGTAATTAGGGTTATATATCGTGGCCATATTGAATACCATACAGTTGAGAGGACACAACTGAGTTTAACATATAATATTCAATAAAGATCTCCAATTTGAGAAAGAGATGCCAATCTTTTCTAAAGGCTGATTTCTGACTAACTTCTTGATGCATGTCCTCTGCACAGGAATATCGATTCAGAGGTGTCAGAATAATTATGTCAAAGAGTTGACTTGATGATGTCGAGATAAACTAAGACTTGAATCGTAACTCTCACGATCAAGCACACATCGTTTGATCGGAGACAGATATACATTCATATGCCTGAGTGTGCACATTTGACAAACCAACAGGTTGGTGACCTAACGAAGGTCCATATACCGACCATTTGGTGTGCATATGAATACATATGAGAGGTATGATCTCTCAAAGGAACCATACATGTTCATAGTTGATGAACCGGGAGACAGAGCTCACTCTCGAGATAATAAGGGGTCATTATGAATTCCATGTACGATCGTTTTATTTATGAAATAAGATACGAATTCGAGATATTAATATATGTTTTTGGAAAGCATATGATTAATATTGTCGCCAAATTATTGAATGATAATTCGATTAATATGTTCCGAAGAAGACATCTAACGTAGGCTTTAAATTTCAGATAAAGCAAAGTCTTCCTCTATGAAGGATGAATGAGTATTGAGAATAATTAGGGTTAAATCTATCTTAATGAATCATCTACCATAATACTTCTATTTTGAAGGAATGATGAAACATGATGGATTTAATGGCTTCATTTCTTACCTTAATGATTTGAGAGTTAATTGGATTAAGTCTCATATCATTTCAATTCGATGTCCATTTCTAATTCTAATTTCAACGTCCAAATGTTGGAAAGTGAAATGGTGATGGAAGTGGAATTAAACACACTCCTTGAGCTCATTTCTAAATTCTAAATGGTTTGGACTTTGATTAGAAATGGTCAAGGAGGTTGTATTCATCTCACTGATACTTTCTCCACCTTATGGAGAGTGTGATGCGTTTCGTTAAGCTCACTTGGGGTGTGAATTACTTCAGGTCGAGCTCAACATTCTTAAGTGATGTGTTTTCGCTAAAAATGGTATAAACCCTGAAATTAGATAGTTATCCAAATTTCAAGTCACTATATATGAATAGTATGATCTCCTTGACATTATCTCCAAGTATACGAGATTTCTACTAATGAGTCCTGATTGGATTAGGACTCATACTTAATGATATCAATAATATGATAATAAATATTAGGGGTTGATGGGGCTGCCCCCTGGGGGCAGCCAACATGGCTGTCCCACCCCATTTTTGGGCAATTTTTTTATTTTTTTGAAAAATATCATCATGTATATTCATCCCTATATCCCTCCTATATGCCATTCGAGTTTCGTCAGAAACAGAGATTCCTACGACCTCCATCCAGACACGGTCGATTTAAAAATCCTGCGACCATTAAAAAAATGACATCTGGATGGAGGCCGTATGAGTCTCTGTTTCTAACGAAATTCGAATGACATATAGGAGGGATATATGGATGAATATACATAGTGATATTTTTCCAAAAAATAAAAAAAATTGGCAAAAAAAGGGTGGGGGCAGCTATGTTGGCTGCCCCTAGGGGGCAACCCCATTTTTCCCTAAATATTATTATCATGGATATATGGATATCCAAGGTTTTTATGGATATGGTCAACATCATATACATTTAATTAATATGAATAATGGTTCATAATATATATACATATGTGAATATGATTCATATATTATCTTAATGCATAAATGTGAATTTGATTCACATTAAAAATTAAATATAAATTAGATTTACATTTTAATTTGGGTTTATGAATAGAAATTCAGATGCTATGAGGTAACTCTCATAAATTTTGCAAATTATGATAATTGAGTTATCATGAAGATAATGGTACAACAACCAACAACAATTAGGACATCAATCAGAACAACAATTATGGTTTTAATTTATTGTTTATTCATGATGATAATTATACGGCAACTTGCCGCTCATTCCTAATTTAGACTATGATATGATCCTAGTTCGTTGTTGTTCATCCAAAGGCCATCATCATAGTCGTGACCTGTTAGAGTAAGACTCTAAGGGTATTTACCATGAGTATAAAAGAGAGGGCATGCCTCTCTCTTTAAGACACATGAAATAGATGAAAGTCGTTACCTTCTAAGTGCCAAAAGTAGCATTAAACATTGGGAGAGAAGTTTAGAGAGTATAGGACTCTCTAATACACATCCTCCCCTCTCCCTCTACAACCTTATACATCTACCTGATGAGTCGGCAATTCATCATATTCATTCATCTATTTTGGCTTAAAATCCCTTACAAAACACATGTAAATATCATTAGTTCTCATTCATTATCAAATGAACATTTTTCTGTTAATATTGTATTATTATCATTAGTTTAATCCAAAATAATGAATAATGAAAGAAAAGAAAAGGAGAGAAATAAGGAGGTATATATGTAATAGATACAGATTGATCCTAACCTCGAGAGTAGGTCAAGTGTTGATCAAATTATCAAGGAATAAAATAGGAGGAGATATGGTTCTTAATTTATAAATATATCAGAAAACTAATTCCATAATGTACACATTCATTTTATTCATCATGTACATATTTTTTAGTATTTTATTTATCATTAAAACAACCTCAAATAAAAATATTTACTTCATGTAACTTGTATACAAAATGTGTTTTTTTTAAATAATAAGAATATTTACAAAAATAAATCTTGTACATAATAAAAGTACAACACTAAGAAAAAGTTGCAAAATCGGAATTGAAAGCTCAATATCTTCTTCATATGAGCTCAAAATGAATCATATTCACTTTCATTGTGTTTAAAACAAAATATCTTTAAAATGAAAATGATTTCATAAAATTCAAAGTTAAGATGTGGAAGTCATCTTTTTTGAGGGCGTTATTGTACATGTACAAATGTATATGACATGTATATATTCCATTTTTTGATAATTTTGAACATATTGTATTTTTAATGATTTTCACATATTTTATAGTAATTATAAAAATATAAATAAAAAATAACGATAAAGTCAAAGAATAAAAAATAACTAAGTTATATATTGTATAAGTAGATAATACATGTTTTGTAAATAACCCTATTTATTTATCTTTGTAAATACTTTTGTAAAAATAAATCAAAAATATATTTAAAATCTCTTTTAATACGTTTTAATAAAATAAAAATTAAAACTCATAAAAATATGTATAAAAATCATTAATTAAATTTTATTTACATTATAAATAGATAAATTGTACCAATATTATAAATTTGATGATTTATTTATACTATTAAATAAGCCCTTAAAAAATAAAAATATAGTAAAAACCATTTAGTTATTGATTTAATGAAAAATATAAAATAAGGTATATATTTGTAAAAATAAATAATTAAAATATGTATACTATTTATATAGATATTTTATTTCTATAAATATATGTATTTAATTATTTTTACTATTTAAATTAACATATTTAATTTATTAAAAATCCGCATAATCAGTTTCATAATTTATAAATATTTTTTTATGTTGATAACCTTTTAATTTAAAATTATTTTCTATTTATTTCTTAATTATTTCTATTTATTCTATTTATTCTTATTTATTTTGTTATTTCCCTCTTGTCTTACTCGGGCTAAAAGCCCATTGGTCAAAATCAGGTTCATTAACCCGATTGATCAACACCCCTCCTTCCTCCTAAAACCCGATTCCAACCATCGCACCTACCTCTTCTCTAATTTAGTCCACCCGATCTAGATAATCTTCTAACTCAATTTCTCATCCATTCGATATGCCTTGTGATCCAAATCCATACCTGAACAATTTCGCTTGGATCTGCCTTAGTTCGTGCGCTCCAACTGCATTTGAATTTCGTCCTCTTTCACACCTATAAATATGCTCCAGATGCTTCTTCTTGAACCTGATCTATCTTTTAAACATTTTCTCCCCGAGCTTGAGTGATATGGATTGAGAGCTTGTGACATGAACTCGCCCAATTGAGCGGGAGCGTGGGAGAGTGGTGATCGACGAGGTTCGGCTTCCGATGACCTTCAGGTGGCCACGATTGAGCTTCCAGGAGACTGTCGAGGCGAAGATCCTTCAACGAGTTCATCGTAGTTCCATCGTAGGTAACTGTAGGTCAGAGTAGATTTCAATTTCATCTCAATTTCATTCACATTTCATCTGATATCTAATTCAAGTAGCTGTAATCCGACCTTCGATCATCAGATCAGAGGCCTTTTTCTCTCATTTTAAATCCAAATCGATCCTCCACCTCATCCATCCCAAGTACTTGTAGCTTCAATTCATTTCAATTTCGAATTAAATTTTCGATTGATTTCAGATATGTAGAAGTAGATCCAATCCCGATCTCCGATCATCCTGATGTAAGGTCCTTTTCTATCATTTTAATCCCAAAATCAATCATCGATTGCTTCATTAATGTTCGATTCCACTTCTACGCAATCCCTTCTGATACCTAAGTATAGATTTGATCCTTGAATAAGATCTAAAATGTTCGATCTCTTTCCTTCACGAACACAGACAATCGATCCATTTATTCCCCATTATTTTTGCCTTGAATAACATTTGGCCAAGGTTCTCGAGGCTTCGAGTATTGCTAATAACCTTGATGGTCACTGGGAGAAGCGTCAGGAGAGCAAATCCATCAGAGCACCTACGGGCATGAGAAGGAAAAGCTTCGACCAGATCTTTGAGCAATGAGACCTGGAAGTTGATTCACATATTAAGCAACATGGATTACCATCGGGAGTTTATCGAGCCCCGATCGATCGAGCATGGGTCGATTGAAGTTCACATGGAGCAACCTTCGTCCGTGTTCTTGCATCGCCTCTAGCCGTCGTCCAATTAAGCAAAAGGAATCTCTAGATCGGATCCCAAGCGTTCGTTTGCGCCCAAATTTGAGTCGTGCGATCAGATCAAAAAAGGTCCATCGAAACCGTTCGCCGCCTAAGCCAACTCACCTGCAGCGCACGCTTCCCATTGGTGACTTTGCGATTCTTCCCTTGCTTGTGTCTCTATTTTAAATGAGATGATCATTTATTAAATATAACATTGACATAATTATCGTTAAGTTCCTGGTGTTTGTTTTAAACTTTTAGTTACTATTAAGTCCAATCAAACTGAATTCACATGGCATCCCACGTGCTTGGTGGGTTATTTGCAGTGTTTCTCCTGTTTATTGGGTTAATAATTGATCAAAAGTTTTTGATGAATTACTTTTTGGTCCCTGTTAGTGATGGTTGTGTGCATCTTTATGTGTTTGTGGGTTATTTTGCTTAAAATTGCAATCAAGTTCTTCTGGTGCATTTTATTTTATTCTTTTATTACCTTAATTAAATAGTTCCCCATGATAACTTCTGTGGATTTACATGAACTATTTTGAACTTATTTTTGTGTTATATATGAGGTCTAGAAGGTAAGGACTCATAACCAAAAGACACACCAATAGTTAGTGGTGTTCGAGAGAAGATTCAAATGTTAGAAACACAGACTCCGATTCTGTTCAAAGATCATAGCATTAAAGTTATGAATTTTTAGCTACTATTTTAAAGTCATATAATATGATAAAATACTGATTAATAAGTCATAAATGAAATCCCCAATCATTGCAAAAAAGTTTCACGCGGTTCCAACTGTACAGTCTCGAGAAGTTGGATTTCTCCATATGCGGAGTTGGAAGAGGACTCGATTATTTTATTGATTTGTTTCTCATATTTTGGATCCAAAATAGATGTAAATATATTTAATATATTGACATCAAGAGTTGGACCTAATATTTTGGTAATATTTGGGGTGGCAACAGATTTGAGTTATATCATTCTTTCTAATTTGAAGTGCGATGGTCGCAACTTGCAATTTCGAATATGAACTCATTGTTTGTTTAATTCAAATATATGCAATAAGTTAGAAATTATTTTTTATTTCCTTTTTTCTTTTGATGATTTATGCACTTGGATGTTTGAAATCCAGATAGAAATTGTGAAGTCAATTAAATCGATTTCGTGAATTGTCTAGATTGTTAAACTAGACATTATGGAAATTAAAAAGAATTTTACATTCCTAAATCTCTTAGTGTTATTATATACTGTTAGCTATATTCTTACGACTCTTATTATTTAATGTAAATCTCTCCAGGGATAGTTTTGTATTTTCCCAGTATTAAGCTCTGTAGGGTTTCCTCCTATATAAGGACCCCTAGACCTCCCAAAATAGGACACACAAATTCATTCTCTCATCGTGTTTCCGCATGGTATTACAACAACAGTCCTAGACTGGTGTTCTGACCTAAAATTCTGCTGCCACCGCCAGTCCTGAGATCATCTCAACCCGCCGCCACAGATTCGCACCGCCTCTAGGCCCCTACCGCACCTCTGCATGACACTCCAAACCCTATCTCGCCTTCGCCTAGAGCTCCAGGACCTATCACGCCTCCGCTTGGAGCTCCAGGTGTCGTCCTGTGCCATTACCTGGTTCTTCAGGCGCTTCCTGCGTTGTCGCCTGGCGCCCCAGGCCCTGCCGCACCGCCTCCAGGAGCCCTAGGCCTCCTATGTTGCCGCTTCTTCCCAGTGCCCAAGCGCACTCCTCTGCCACAGCTTGGTGCTCCGCGGGTCTGCTGCACCGCCCATTGGTGCCCTAGGCCTTCGTCCGGTGGTTCGAAACCACTACAAGGCATTCCTCTTCCTTCTTAAGGACTTTCGTTGCCTCTCTCATGTCACCTCTCTCTCTCCTTGGATAACTTCCTCAGTAATGAACTGCTAGGACTCCGTGATGCTTGAGTAAAACTATAGGAACTATTTCGGTCGCTTTTTCTTGATCCGTACGACCACCATGGCATCTGCAGAGCCCAAACCCCTGTACTCAGCTTCTTCTGTGATGGTACATAGTACATCTATTAAACTAAAGGTCTCCGAGAACTATGTACTATGGTCTCGATTATTTAAGATGTTTATTGGCGGTCAGTGAAAGAAATATGTCCTCTTTAAAGATCTGCCCAAGGAGACGGACAAGGACTATGATGCCTAGTATGTGGACAACTGCATGTGTTCACATGGATCACCAACAACGCGGATTCGAATATAGCTTCGAATCTTCTCTACAAGGAGGCGACAAAGGCAATGCGGGAGAGCCTTAAGAAGACATACTCTCAAAAGACAACCAAGTCCAGGCTATCAGATATCTACACATGGATTTAGTCAGCAACTTAGGGAGACAATTCCATGTCGAGTACTACAGACTCCTCACAGGCCTTTTCGAGGAGCGTCTTATCTTCTAGCCTGCTTGCTGTGACAAACAGATAGGAGAACACGCATAGTGGCAAGTGTATCGCTTCTTGTCAGGATTACATCCGCGATACAAGCCGGTAAGGGACCACTTTTTGCCTGCGGTTGCTCTGTCCTCTCTTGAGACCATTTTTGGTCGGTTATAGGAACTAGAATCTTCTTCATCTCCTCTATCTACAGAGACTATATCACATTTCGCTAGAGGACGACCCGACTATCAGGGTGAACATGGTCATGACTTTGGCCGTAGTCGCGGTCATGAGACTGGACAAGGACGTGATTCAGGACGTGACGCGGACGTGATCCCACTACTGTCCGCTATCCAGCATGCACTCATTGTGGATGTTGGAATCATCCGTCCGAATGTTGCTCAGCTAAGTTTGACATACCTCCTAATGCCAATAGCGCCTATGAGACAACCTCATAAGAATGCTCATACGATACTACAGATTCCTCTCTTGATCAACCTTCTCGTGACAATCAAACATCTTTTAATGCTTTTGAGTATGCTCATTTTCATCAGCTACTACAAGACTCTGCTAGTGACGCTAGTGCTTCAGATCCTACCGCTAGTATGACCTCTACTTCGGGTACAATTACTAACTCTGCCTCTGTATCCAGGCCTGCATGGGATCATTTAATTCATATGCCTCAACTCATCTAACGGGAGAAGATAGACTTCTCACCTCTTCACAACCGTCTTCTTTTGTGAAGACCGTTCGAGTTGCCATAGAGCTCATTCACCTATTACTACTGTGGGCACTATGGAGTTTTCCTCCAAGCTTTGGCTTACTGGAGTCCACTGCGCTCCTGACTTTCCACTTAGTCTTTTATCAGTTTACAAGTTATGCATAGAACTTAATTGTCGAGTTATTTTTGATGAGTTCTGTTATTATTTTGAGGACATCTGGATGATACAGATTTTTGGTGGGGGACATGAGAAGAACATACTCTATTATTTTGATATCCCCTCCGATACTGGTTTTGCTGGCGTTGAGTCAAAAAATTTTTCTGTATATTAAAAAAGAAGAGGGACAAAAGTACAAAAAAACTAGAAGGCCCAAAAAAGAGGCCAGAGAGCCTCCATACAGTGATAGAAACCACACACCAAGAAGCTTAACTACCACTCCACTCATCCACCAACCCTGCAGCGCGAATCAACACGTTCTCCTTGTAAAAGCGTTGCGCCGAAAAAATGGCCTCGTTTCGACCAAGCCTAATCGACCATAGTCTTGCCACCGGAGTCAGAAGTCGTCTTCTATCCGTGTGTCTGTTCAAGAATAGCGAATAACAGAAGGCCACCACATCACTAGCCCGCACCCAATCCACAAACTGGTCCTCCCACTTCCCACGAAGCACAGGGCACTCAAAGAAAACATGGTCAAGGGATTCCACATCTGAACCGCACAACGCACAGATATTAGAAACAGAATGTAACAATCTGGAGCAGCAGTCTCTCGTCAAAAGCCTCTTTCTGCGGACCGGCCATATGAAAATAGCAATGCGCAAAGGTAGACCCTATCTCCAGAACAAGCAGCAGTCTCTCACCAAGGAGTCAGAACGAGCAGGCAGAACAACAGATAACACATCATAAGCGTGAGTCAAATCTCCGACGATCCTCTTTTTGGGCACCTTCGCCTCGATCGTCCATCTGCTAAATCCCTCTCTTTAATGTTCCCGAACTTTCTACGATCAAGCCTTTTGACTGCGTGGTATGTTAGTTTGGGAAACATCATCGAGCGTCCTTCCCTGCTCGCACTGAGAGCTGTTGTGAAGCCGTTATCTCTTTAGTCCATTGTGATATTAAGGACCCTGCCGGTCCGTACTCTAAGTGGTCACACATATTTTGTCGTTTTTGCTGATGATTACAATAGATCATCTTTGGTCTATCTATTAAAAAGAACGTTCGAAGATTAATAATATTGTCAAAAATTTCTTTCATTACGTCAAGAATATTTTCTCCTTTGGTATACAAATATTCCGTTCTGATAATGCGTTGGAATTTACTCAACATGATCTAGCAAACTTCCTTGCCTCACAGGACATCATTCATCAAATCTTATGTCCTTATACCTCCTAGCAAAACGGGATATCAGAGAGAACTCAGACATCTACTAAATATTTCCCGTTCCCTCCTCACCAAAATGAAAGTTCCTAAGACCTATTGGAGGGATGCAATTCTCACTGTTGTCCATCCATCTTATAAACAGAGTTCCATCCACTTCCCTACATGGCTCCACCCCGTTCTCTTTGCTCTACCCTACAGAGTCCCCATTTCTTTTGCCACTGAGAATTTTTGGCTGTGTGGCTTTTTGTCCATAATTTTCACACTGTGGACAAGCTATCTCCTCATGCAATTAAATGTGTGTTCTTAGGCTATTCTCGTACTAAAAAAGGATATAATACACATGTGCTTTGACCCTTCCGGACATCGCTATTATATCTCTGCAAATGTAACATTTTTCGAGCAAACCGACTTCTTCACACAATCTGTTACTGACATCCTGCTAGATCTCCCACCTTCACCCATAGTCTATGCGCGCAATCACATATCTCCACCTGCAAACATTCCTTCACATGTGTCTTTATTGCAGGATGATACACCCTCTTCAAGTGTTCCCTCCACTGCTATCACAGATGGTCCTCGGGAGCTTCCTATTGCTCTGCGAAGAACAAAGAAGCAATGTATTCACCTTATGTCTCATTTCACTTCTACTGATAGTTTATCATCCTCTGACAGAAGATATGTAGATGCTCTCATGACTATTTCCAATCCGACAGACCACCGCAGTGCTTTACAGGACTCAGGTCGGCGGCAAGCCATGAACGAAGAGATGGGAGTCTCTCACTTCCAGAGGAACATTGGATCTGGTACGATGTCCAACGAGGACCAAACCTGTGGCATGCAGATGGATCTTCACTACTAAACAGTCCCCAGACGGGTCCGTTGACAGATTAAAAGCTCGCCTCATAGCCAAAAGTTTCACACAGACTTATGGGGTGGATTACTTCGAGACATTCTCCCCTATTGCACGAATATACTAAATAAGGACGATTCTTTTAGTGGCAACCAACAAAGCCTAGCCCATCTTTAAGTTGGACATGAAAAACACCTTCCTCTATGGTGATCTTGATGAAGTGTACATGATGCGGTCACCAAGTTACGAAGTCGAGGGATAGTGTGTATGTTGACTTCGCAAGGCGATTTACATCCGAAAGCAAAGCCCAAGGGCATGATTTGACAAATTGGGTACTATTATTCTAGGTGTTTATGTGGATAACATGATTGTCTCTGGTGATGATGAAAATGGGTTACAAGAAACCAAGGCCTTTCTTTAAAAGTTATTTGACACCAAGGATCTTGTCCACTGTGATATTTCTTGGGCATAGAAGTTATACTCAATACAAAAGGACTCCAACCTTCAGAATAAGACACATAAATTCATTCTCTCATCGTGTTTCCACATATACTATCATATACTATCATACAGGCCTCGAATTGCAACGGTAAAGGTGCCTAGGCCCGGATATGCTAATGAGTTATTTAATTGGCACCCTACGCAACATTTGCAATGGAAGCGTTCCCTGTTAGCATAAGTCTGAATGACTTAGCTGGATCTGTTTCAAAGAAGGGTCGCAAGAGAAGTTATGACACACTTCAACAACTAAAATTGGAATAATGAATTACACTAGGTGAGGGTGTATACTATATGATAACATCAATTGCAATCAGATTGAATACTAGGATTGTTTTCTTGTCATTATTTAAATTTATTTAAATTGGATTAAAACTAAGAAAATAAGCAGGTATCATAACTATATCCCTTATTAGATTAATCATGAGAATATGATTCAAAATAATTAATCATTAATTTCAACAAAATATGGAACAAGCATATGATGACATTAATGGTTTTCTGTTATTACGAAGAACTCCGTCGCCATGGGTTGTATTTTTGGATACGCTCAGACGTAGTCATGACTTCAGAATATGAATTCAAATGGACTAGATTCTTTGTTTCTCGAAGGAGATGATCCATGTGTGAGTGACCCAAGTATTGTTCCCCATAATATTGAGGTGATATTGGATTGTACATAGCATAAATTATATCTCACTTATTGACTGTTAGTTTAATCGACAACATGCTAACTCCATATATATGAGGAGTGTGGGTGTTGAAGACCGAACTGAAAATGCAAGTTCACTTGTAAGGCAGAAAGAGTTCCCGCTTCTTTCATTATAGTTGCATTTTCTTATATTATTGAGGTGCAATGAAAATGGAAAGGAGACCGTGATCTCATAATGAGGCCGTCGGGAGAGCTATTCTCATTTTTTGAAAGCTTACAAGGGAAAGTATTTCAAAGTATGAAAAATACGAGAACATCTTCATTTAAATATTAAAATTTTAATCTCCTTAATCAAGATTTATAGTATATTTTTTCAACTGCAAACGAAATCTTTCAACCCATTGAACAAGCTACTTAAAGCCAATCAGTTGACCAGCTCAAGTTATTCATACTGGAACCGCAATTTGGAACTCGTATTGAGACAGAGTGCATAGCGTATGTGCTCTCGTTTGTGATGTATGAGAACCCTTACACTAAGAATTCCCATGAATTCAACAAAAGAGAGGCAGAGGTCATTCGATCGCTCACTACTTTATTCTTGGTTCATTGTCTAATGTGCTTCAGAAGCAACTTATAGACATTAAATCTGCTCATGACATCCTCCTGAATTTGAATGAGATGTATAGAGATGCGAACAACATTCTTTCTACATTAAGATCTACCGTGGACATTATGAAGAAAAAATCCTCCTACGGTGCAAGGTTGTACATTTTGAGGAAAGCGTGAGAGGAAGCGTGGATTTCGAAACGGACCGATCCGATAAAGGGAAGAAAGGTCAAACTGTTGATCAATCTTCTAATGCTCTGACACTTATGACATCCATGGAAGTGGATGCCTACAATTACTGCTATAAGCCAGGATTCTGGAAGATTAACCATCCAGAATACTTGAAGTCCTTAGAAAAGGACAAAGGTATAACTATGACAAATAAGAAATCTTCATTCATCATTGAAAACCAACTTACTCGTAGGATGAGAAGGTAGTTGAATTGTTGATTCTGGTGCTTCTGTTCATGTATGCAATCAGTTGCATATGTTTCAAGACACAGAAATTTTGATGAAGGGAAGATAATTATCCAGATTGGATCCGATGCAACTATTGTAGTGACCACTATTGGAACATGTAGACTATCATATCTAGTGAAAGAGTCCTAGACATTAGATAGTGTCTATTTATATCAGATGTTAGAAGGAATTCACTATCCATATCTAAGATGGTTAGACATGGATATACTTTCCTTTTCTAAATAAACTTATCAGAAATCAATTATGGTAATTTTATAGCAGATGGTTTCTAACAGCAGGTGGGCTATATGAATTGAACATGCATGAATATGTTATGAATGTTAATATTAACCTTTACCATAAAACCCATAAATGATCAAGAGGGTGGAGATTATTTAACTATGATATGACATCAAAGAATTGGACATGTGTTTGTTGATAGGTTCAATAGGCTGTAAAGGACGGATGTCTGGATTTTCTAGAAGTTTGTGATTTACCTACTTGTGAAATATTGTATTCTGTAGAAAATGTCCAAGGCACCTTTCTCTAAGAAAAGGTGAAAGATGCAGATGTGTTGTGTCAGATGTAATACATAGTGATGTATGCGGTCCCCTTCCGTACTACGTCTCGAAATGGACGTAAATATTATTTGTCCTTTATGATGATTATTCACAGTATGGTTTTGTCTTCTTATTAGGTCAAAGATACGAAATTTTTGAAAAGTTCAAAGAGTTCATGGCTTTGGTTGAGAACCAAATTGGAATGAAGATAAAACAAATTCGATTTGATCGAGGTGGCAAACCTTTCAGATGATTTCAAAAAATACCTCAAGGAGAGATGAATCATTTTCAATCTTACTTCAGGTACTCTTCAACTCAACGAAGTTGCAGAGAGACGCAACAAAACCATGTTGGACATGGTGAGATCAGTTATGAGTGAATCGAATAAGCTCTTAGTTTCTGGACATGCCGTAGAGACAACTTATGTGCATGCTAAAAGTATGGATGCAAAGCAAGTTGGAATCTCGCATTAGAGAGTGCTACTTTATTGGATACGTATTGAATGGTATTGGATACCAACGTTATGATCATGAGACTCAAAAGATATTTTTTTCCACAGATGTCAAATTTGGAAGATGAATTCCTTAGAAGTCAAGAAATAATGAAGTCAAGGAACTAATCGATTCTAGTGGGATTGATAAAGTTCCCACAACAGAAACTGAAGAGATAATTGAAAATGACACGACCGTGCCTCTTAGAAAGAGTTGAAGGGTTAAGATAACATGAAAGGTACAAATTCCATGTATCTTAAGAATTCAATGACGATCTGACTTCATTTGAGGAAGCATTGGGTGACCGTGACATGGATAGTTGGATGCTAGGAATGAAGTCTGAGATAGACTCCATGTACAAGAATGGTGTATGGACCCTCGAAGATCCACCTAAAGGGGTCAAACCCATTAGGTGCAAATGGATATATAAGAGAACGAGGGGACACGATGGGAAGGTAGAGACCTTTTAAACACGACTCGTAGCCAAGGGGTACATGCAGAGAGAAATCATTGATTACCATGTGACATTCTCTCCTGTGGCCATGCTTAAATTCATCAGGGCATTGCTTGCTATAGCTGCACACCTAGATTATGATATCTAGCAAATGGATCTGATGTCAACATTCCTCAGTCGAAGAGGATATCTATATGGACCAACCCTAGGGATTCATAACTGCGGAAGGTAAAGTGTACAAGCTGAAGAAATTCGTTTATGGGTTCAAGCACGCTTCTCGTAGTTGGAACATCTGATTCGATGAAACTATAAAGAGTTATGATTCTGTGCATAACCTGGATGAATCATATGTGCACAAGAAGCTTAGTGGGAGTACCATCATGTTCATTGCGCTTTATGTAGATGACATCCTTGTCATTGGGAATGGTACAGGGATGATGACCAATATTAAGATCTGGTTGTCCCATACCTTTGAGGTGAAAGCTCTCGGAGAAGCCTCTTATATCTTATATTTAAAGTTGTTCAGAAACATAGCAAAGATGGTATTCGTACTATCACCACGGAAGGCCGTATCGATATCGATATCGTTTCGGTCCGCCCGGAAATGGATATATCATGATATATCGTCGATATATCGACGATGGCGGTGGAAATGTCGGAAATGGCTCAAAAAGTCATTTTTTGGCATTTTTTCATAAATTAAGATAATTCAAGGTATTAAAATAACAAATAACCTACAAATACACACTTATATCACACATATCAGTCATTTATAGACCACATATCACACATATCAATCATATCGATGTTAATGTTGGTTCTTGACTTATAAATATTAGAAATGGATTCCATTCAAGTTCTTATAACATGAAATACTATATGTTAAAAAATAAACATGCAGAAGCGAACATAGAAAAAGGAATAAAGAAGAATAAGAATCGCGTATTTAATGTGGAACCCAACTCCCTAAGGAACCGGATGAAACCATGGGAGAATGCCTCGAAGGACGTATGCGTTCATTGCACTTTCTCTCTCAATGGACTACAGGGGTGTGGGGCTTTATATATAGCACCCACAGAGTCTCCACATCCCATAGGTGGTAGACGTGGTACTAAATCCTGGATGGGGTAAATGGATCCTCTCCAAGATCCAAACGACGCACAACCAAACACTCCAACACTCCCATCAAGCTGGAGTATGCAATGCTCAGCTTGGACAAACAGAAAGAAACTCAACTCACAATACATGACACTACATACACTATCAACTCAACGCGCACAACTGCTGCTGTAGAGGACGTTACTTCTCATGCCGTACAGGTGAGGAGGACGAACTGGCTGGAGTGTGTCTGCTGAATCTCCTCGTCGGAGAGCATGTGCTCTGAACTGCGACTGTCAGAGTCACTGCAACTGAAATGAGTCTCCTCGTCGGAGTACTCTGGCCCGTCACAATATGCGGACAACTGCTCCATCTCTAAAAAGGGTCGAACTGAAAAGGCCGTGGAAGTGCAATCCTCGTCGGAGTCCACGGTCGTTGGAGATGGAGTCTGAAGAAGTCTCCTCGTCGGAGAACTGGGTCTCTCCCATCTGGCACATAGAATGGTACACTACTCTGGAGTACCTATGATACCACATGAAAACCCTTGCCAACATGGCATAGGGAATGGTTCTCTACTCTGGAATCCCTATGGTTCACATGAAAACTCTGGCCGAAACACAAGACTGATGGGGACCATAACAAATGATAGCAAATACGTGCTCATCTGAAAGGAAGACCGCATACTCGTGCGTGTCTGAAACTGGAGACTCGGAATCTGACGTTGAGTCTGAAATCAACTGAATTGTAGAGTCTGAACATCTGGATGGTCTGCAATCTCTGAATCTGACATATGAATCTAACCAAGACCTGGGACTCTACACTATACCCCCCCTTTCTCCCATACTTGTCGCAAAATGAACATCGACAAAGTTGGGAGAAGACAATGACATATAAATGTGGGGAGAAAATAAAGCATCTCAAATATCGATATATATTTTTTGACTTCTCAAATATTTTTTTCCATTTTCTCAGCTATTTCCTTTTTTTTTGCAAATTGCGTATGGCTTGCGCCTTTTCATCATTTTTTTTGCTTTTCATCCTTTCGTGCAATCTCCTCTCTTTTTTTCTATTTATACACGGCCAAACGGCCAAACAGGGCCCAAAAGAGCCATCCCCTTTTTTTATCACAAATAAACAGCCTGGGCACCGTGCAATAGCCCATGCGATGCAAATATTAGGGTCCGTTCGGTAGGAGAATAAGCAGGAATAAGGATGGGGAATAAGGGGAATAATGATCTATTCTTCGTTCGGTTGGAGGATAAGAATAAGGAGAATAAGGTGAAATAAAGGTAGGTAAGGTGTGATAAAGATAGGAATAAGAGTGAAATAAGATGAAATAATGTGGAATTTTCGTACCACGGGAAAGCGTGTTGGGGGCTTATTCCCCTTATTCTATTCCTCCTTATACCCTAAACGAACAGGGCCTTAGGGTTCCCGTGTAGAGAACCCTCCCTAGAATCGCAGCCCCCATGCAGGTACTTCATGTTGCTCCGCCTGTGCTTACGGAGGTAGGAGGAGGAGGTCGTTATTCTTGGAGGATCATCGCGCGGAGGCAGAGTCGCCGCTGGGGATGAGGGAGGAGGGTGCGCCTGCGCACGAGCATCTGCGTCGCCGATGCTCTATGGAGATAAGGCGGGGAGACCGTCGCCGCCCTGTCCTGGTGTGAATGGTGGATCCACGTGCGGTGGATCTGCGCGACCGAGAGGAGGCGAACGGGGCCTATCCCTGCCTGCGTGATGGCGGCTGTGCCTTGGAGGCACGTGCGAGTGCATCTGAGAGGAGATGTTGGCGCCTCTTGGCGGAGCGGGGTTGCATCTGCATCATCCAGGCGACTGAGTGTTGCGGCTTTACGATTTCCGCCGAGGGTTGCTGGGGTTGGTGTGATCGTCTGGAGGGCTGGATATCGGGCCAGAAAAGATACAGTCGCCTGGGTTTCTTCGCGCCTGGGGTCAAGCCTGGACTGCGCCTGTGCGCACGGAGCGAGATTTGCTATGGGGTTGCGCGCAAGATGAGTCTGGATCTGGTGCTACAACAGATCGCCTACGCGACGATCTCCTGGGCCGCCTGGAGCGCTTGGAGCCACGCGAAGATGCGCGCACGAAGAGCTTCTCGAGGCGGAGATGGCTGCTGAATCACGAAGTTGGAGAAGAGGAGGTCGCCTAGGGAAGATGCTCGGCGTGCTGTTGATGAGAGGGTTGAACTGCTCGGCGCCTAGGGCTTCACAATTGCGTGATCCTGCATGCCGTAGAGCATGCGCAGGGGGTTCGCATGGGCCTGGGCTTTGTGGCGGTGGCTTGGGCTCGGAGAAGATGCGCAGGAGAGTATTGAGATCATCTCATGCTGTCAGCACGAGAATCGAGATGCGACTCGCTGTGCCACATGCAAGCACAGAACTTGGGTTTCGAAAAAACCTTCAATCGTGAACGTGATCTTGTGAGCGATAAAAAAAAACCCTTCTCAATAATGATCATAAAAAATCCCCGAGAATCAACTCGCTCTGAAACCATGTTTGAAAATAAATATGCGGAAGCGAACATGGAAAAAGGAATAAAGAAGAATAAGAATTACGGATTTAACGGGGAACCCTACTCCCTAAGGAGCGGAATGAAACCACAGGAGAATGCCTCAGAGGCCGTATGTGTTCATTGCACTTTCTCTCTAAATGGACTGCAGGGGTGTGGGGATCTATATATAACACCAAGAGTTTCCACAGCCCACATGTGGTAGATGTGGTACTAAACCCTGGATAGGGTAAATGAATCCTCTCCAAGATCCATTTACCCATCTCCCATACATACGGCGCACAACCAAATACTCCAACACTATAAATATACGCTTAGATAACACATAGATAATTTATAAAGACTATGATCCTTATACTGTACATATCGGTCATATCGATAATATATTGCTGATATTGTTAGTTGTTGACCTACTATATATATTGAAAATGGAGTTCATCCAAGTTCTTTGATTACTAAATAACTTACAAATGTATTCTTACTCTCTTAGATCACACATGTCAATAATGATTAACGAGACAATGCATGTTTGGCATAAAGATTTATCTATTTACAACGATAAATGAAAAATATCTAAATCAATTTAACATTGTAAAAGATGTGACTTAAAATCAAGAATTCCGCGACGGATCTAAATCAGTCCCCTGCCCTGTTGTCTCTCATAGCAGATTGCAGACTCAATGAACTCGCAATAGTTTTCCCATATAATGTATGAGTACATGGCCTTATAATCCATGATATACTGCCTGTATTGATGGTCATCTATCCCTATGAGTATCCCGAGTCGAGGATAAGCATCGCTAGATCCGATATCACGAGGTACATGTCGAGGCTGCGAAGTACTATCTTGAGATCCTCTGGGTGACGACGACGGAGTATGAGAAGATCTTTGCGGAGGAGGACTTGGAGGAGGAGCGTAGTACTCAGGGAAAAAACCGGAACTGTCACCACCAAAGAAGTTTCCCTGGCTCTGCTCAGGTTGGCTACCTTGGTAGTTCTCACTGCCGTAGCTGTTATATCCTGCATACCTACTGTTGCAACCATATCCATAAGATGGAAGAGTATACGCCTGAGGAGGAGGAACAAGTCTAGGTGGAGGAGCAGGAAAATATTCGGGGAAGACACCAAATGATCTTACATCTTGTGAGATTCCATATCCGTCCATGGGACTTGGTGTTCCTTTATGGTATGGTTTGTCAGTGTCCATGCAACTCAACGAACCTACAGATGCTATCAAATCGTCCATGTAGCTATCTGTTGGATGATGGCCACGTCGTCCATATGCATCGTAATCCATAGGTCCTGGACTCGGACTTGGGACAAACTGCCCATGTATGTTTCTACGCCGCTCCATGTATTCTCACCCTGACTCAATTCTTGTATCATCATGTAGTCCACAACCACCCCCTGCTGACCCTGACCCCCCTGAATATGTCTCCCCATCGTTTGATCCACCATGACCACCACCAACATCATCATCATCATCATCATCGCTCCCACTGTCATATTTTGATTTTCGATTTGGATTTCGATCCAGTGGAGAGAATGTCGTCCACAATCGTATCAAGCTCCACCCCTCCAAGAGGGTTCGTGATTCGCCCAGACCTGACCATGTAGTCACCAACATCTTCTCCCATTTATTGGCTTATATTCTGATTTGGTCTACTGCCCGATTGATCGAGCAATGGAGCACCGTTGGAATTCAACCACCTCTGCATAACATCTTCATTTACATCGTCATTGTGCATCTTGAAAATATATGCAAGATCAATGGGGTCTATGTAGTCCTCTTTGTCATGCCCATCTCTTGCATGTTTCATCTTCAACCTCAAGTTGTAGTGCACAAAAACAAGATCGTGGAGCCGCTGTTCTCCCAATTTGTTCCGTCTCTTCGAATGAATCAAGTTGAATGGGCTCTAGTTTCTCTCACAACCATCGGTAGATGCGGTTTGGGACAATACTTTCACTGCACTTTCTTTAGGTTGGGAGCTTCCATCCCATACAATAACCATCATTCGGCTGCAGAAAATCCAAAAGAGATAAATCATTATACATCACAATCAGTAGACTTATTCGTTTTAGTCCTTACCAGGGAGAGTACTGTTTCGTCCATTAACCACGGTTTCTCTACCGAAAGAATCCAAGGCATTCCTAAAGTATTTGATCTGCACATTAATCAAAATTTTAAGTCATAAAAAGTTTTGTGCCTCAAAATAATTTAAAACTCACTCTAGGCGACTATAGATTGTACATTATACAATAAATATTACCTCATTCATGCACGAGGTTTGCGTCTCGTCCTTGACGACTTCTGCACCACTACTTGTACATCTGCTAGAAGGTCAGCATTTATACCAAGACTGTTCTTGTGTTAGTACTTCGGACTCAAGTAATACACTGAAGATGAACAATTCTCAAATTTTAATCCTTCTAAAATACAAAATGGATTAAAAATATTTATTAGATAATACATACCAGCCATGTGAAGAGGATGTGAGAGCATCTTGGTCCATCGTTCGTCTATGTTGTCCAACCATGCTTTAAATTCTCTCCCAACTGCTTCTCTAACCTTCTCCCTCATGTAGCGCATTGCCTCGTAGATCACTCCCATAGTTGGCTTCTTGTCCACATCTACGATACAATGCAGAAACAACTGGTTCCATTATCTTTGTGACCCTTGTCACGTCATCCAAGAAGTGCAGATCATTGATGATTGTCTCCATCTTCCGTCCTCCTTCGGTCCGAGCTTTTGGGTCGCATGGTCTTCAATCCTGTCTTGTTGTTTGAGGCTTTGCAACGCTATAAAATTGGTTGCAAAGCGGGTGATGTCAGGCCTCACCAACTTTGGGCGATGTCTTATCATTACTCTTGTGAATGCAGTCAACACATACAGTCATACATCTTATATATATGTATTATTAAAGGGTCTGATGATTAGAGAAATTGAATTCCTTCAGACTAAGACTTGGTTCATCTTAGAAGTTTAGGATTTCTAAAATCGAGTGTTCCAGATTGATTAAGCCTTGTATCAGCACTTGCAAGCATATGTCAGGGAGTTTACTAACTCATTAATTCATTCTTTATTTATTATCTCGAGGACGTGCTTACCTTAAGTATAGGGCGTTGATAAACCTCAGATTTATTAGCACTATTTATTATAATTACCTCTTTAGCATAAGTAATTCAATAAAACTAACTCTAATTAACAAATAACTTTTTGTAAATAATTAACAATAATTATTGCGTACGTATAAATATATTATTGTGCTTATATTTTAAGTGTTTCTTATTTACTAAAAATCCAATAAAAATTAAAGTAATAGTATACATAATTAATTTAACATTAAATATAAATTAAAAATCCCAAAAATAAGAAAAGGAAATAAAATAAGTAATTTTAATACTTTAAAATTACTTGCAAAATTTTTACTATGTATATTTGATGTATTTTCTGTTTGAGTTATACATGAAAATTGTAGATCTTATCGAGACCTACAATTTTCCAATTCTTTCTCTAACTATTTATTTATAAATTAATATTGACTTTTCTTTTCTCTAATTTTTTGATTGGGTCGCGTGGCGCTTTCTGGTCATCCCATGTGACTCACCCCTTTTATTTAACCCTCCTTATTTCTGAATCGCCTGATCATCTTGAGCAGACGACTGAGATTTCTCTAGGCACACCTCTTTTCCTTGTAGTTTGATCAACGTTGATCTTCGATCACAGCCGCTGCTACGCGCCGCATCTTCTGCCATATGATCCCAATCAGACGGATGAGAAATTGTCTTCTACCTTGCAACCCTTCGACCCATACCCGAATAGTGGTGTAACCGGCCTCCTCCTTCATTTCTCCTAACTTCGCCACTTGTCCTCTAGCTTTGTGACCAGTACCAATCGGTTGCCCCATAGTCCCCTTATCCTCTCCCAACCTCCAGTCACTGTCGTCTCCCTTACGTGAACGATGGAGGTGGTTGAAACCACCTCCATAAAACCACCCAACCACCTCTTCCTCCTCCATCAAAGCCCAATTCCGACAGCCTCCAACGCTTATCTGCCATTCATGAGATTTCTCCCAACCCATCCACCTTACTATGACAGGGATTTGGTGAGTGAGATAGCGACGACAGAGTAAAATCTCGACGAGATCCACGTCCGACTAGATATGTTGCATACCTCCATTGAAGGTGCCACTCGAGCTTGCTTCTCCAACCCAGAAGCTTGAACGATGATCGGAGCAATCCAAGCTCCATTCTCATGCCCAAATTCATCCTCAATTCCATCTCCAGATCTTGCCATCTTCAGGTATGTTCTTCAATCTTCATTTTATTTGTAGTTTTTCCTTTTTAATCCACTCGTATCTTTCAGTGTTTCACCCATCCGAATACTTCACCTTCGCCTTCACCTCGTCATTCACACACATTCACTGTCTTTCTTTGATCAATTCTCCGTTGATCGATCCATCTCAAACTTTCACTGACCTTAAAGGGTTGAGGGCTCTACCTTCATTGCATGAACTCCTGCTTTCTTCCACGACTCGAGCACTTCAAACGACAACGAAGGAGGTAGATAGGCATTGCCAGATCATCACTTGTCCTCCGTCGTACGTGGAGGAGATACCTATAGGAGGAACATGCGCCGTTAGATCAAGCCAATTGTGGCAAGATCCAACAGCCATATACCACCACATCGATTCTTCCGAAGCAGCGCTTCAAACCGCAAGTTTGGCATACCTGAGCTAAGCATCGAGGCTCCATTGCCCAACACGTGGCTCGGGCCTTCTTCGCACTCCGAACATACCCGTCTTGCAGGCATACCTTCAGGATTTCCAATATTGCAGGTAAGTCCCCGCTTGTAGTTAAATTGCATAGATATCCAAGTGATTTTATAGATTTGCAATTTAGTCCTTGTGAGCACCTTTTTGTAATTAGATAAACTAGTTTTTATTGTAATTATGCCACTGAGTTGTTTCTTGAATAACTTGTGAGCCTTATATCCAAATTGAATGAAATCAGTTTCATTTTAAAGCTTGTTTTATGCTCTTTAAATTGATATCTTTAATTTACTAATTTGATCTTTTGTTCTTGCATCAAAATTTGGAGTGTAAATTTTGTCTATTCAAATTTTATTTTTGTTAGAATTATTATTATTAGATATTTTATATTTCAATTATGTTTGTAACCCTTCGGGTTTCGTAACCCTTAACCCTTCGGGTTCCGTAACCTTTAACCCTTCAGGTCCCGTAACCCCTCAGGGGTATTTATGTATTTTTCCTCCTTTACTCTCTATAGTTTTCTCTCTATATAAGAGACCCTAGCCCTATAGAATACATATCCTATTCGTCTCTCTTCTCTACATGGTATCAGAGCAATAGTTCTAGATCGAGGTTCTGACCTGAAATCCCCACCGCCACCTTCAAGCCTCGCAAAAGCCTGTGCGAGCCCTCTTTCATGAATTTGGGCCCTGTACAAGGCCCTCAAATCACCTCCAGTGCAGCAGCTTGACCGCAAAGGAGCATCTCCAGCACCTACCGGTGCCGCCAGATATGGCTTGCGAGGAGGACGTGGTCGTGATCTAAGTCGTGACCATGAATGGGAATTTGGACGAGGCCGTGATTTTGGTCGTAGTCGTAGGCGAGACTCTACTACCCCATGCACTCACTATGGTAGGTGGAACCACCCGACTGAACGATGCTCGCAGAAGTTTGGCGTACCTTCTTATCATGCCAATAATGCTTAGAGGATGCCTATGATGTAGAAGAGGCATCACCTACCTCCACTGGCAAGACTGTTCATCTTAATGATGCAGATTACTCCCACCTTATGCAGATCCTTCAGACTCCAGCGTCTACTACCACTAGTAACACTACAACTGCTGCTTTGGCTACTCCTTCAGGTACAATAGCCAACTCTGCTATCACTCCTACTCCAGCTTGGATTATTGATTCTGGTGCCTCTACTCATCTCACTGGAGAAGGTAGTCAACTCACCTCTTCCATACCATCTACCTCTATGAAGTCAGTTCGAGTTGTTAATGGGACTCAATACATATTACTACTATAAGAACTATGGAACTTTCTTCCAAGCTTCGACTTTCGGCGGTTCATTGTGCTCCTGATTTTCCTCTTAGCTTGCTCTCAGTTCACAATCTTTGTGTTGAGCTTCATTGTCGTGCGATATTTGATGATCTTATTGTTATTTTCAGGACATTGAGATGAGGCAGATTTTTGGTGGGGTGATGAATCCACGATTCATCATCTCAATATCTTGATTTTAGCAAAATCCCCGAGTAAAAGCTCATAAAAATGTACATAAATTTATTAAATTAACAAAATGACTCTTGTAAATAAAACTCACTAATTATTGTATATTAAATTGTACAAAATAAATTACACATAAAAAGCCGCAAAATCAAAGGAGTTTTATACATGTAAATAGCCCAAAATTTTATGTATTTTTAATAATTTCATATCAACTCCTTTTTGGCTAATTCTTTCTCCAACATGTTCATATCAATGTATATAAAAATATAAAAATACAAAACAAATTTTACCTCAAATAAATACTCCTAGATCCCAATGGGAAAAAGCCGTAAAGACCAACTTCCAAGCTAAATTCCCACTCCGTATGAACTCCAAATTCACCAAACTCACTTTTAAAGTTCAAGTTAGAAAATTATCTATCCAACGGAAGTGGTTTCATTAAAATCGGAGCTCATTTGCAAAAGTTGGGTTTTGGGACCTAGATGTACATTGTATACCTTGTATATATTCATTCTTTCTTTTTATTGTATCTTTCATAATTACTAAAAATACAAAAAAAATCATACTTGTGTTGTATTTTAATTGTAGTATTTTATTGTATTTTTTCCGTTGTAAATATCTCTTATTAAAAAGACAAAAAAAATTACATATTAGAAAAGTAAAAATGTGTACATGTTGTTTGTCTTCCCTTGTAAATTCTCCACTATTTATTTTCTTCTTTTTTATTCTATTGTAATTAAAGTAGCCAACTTTATTTTATTTATTTATTTAATTTTCATTCTCTACAATAACCACCATTCAACTCTTTACCACCAACCTCCATTCAACCCCACCATTTTTCTAACTTCTAATTCAACTCCACCATTTTATTAACCTCCATCCCACTCCATCTTAACTCTAACTTCCATTTTTTCCATCTCTTTATATACATTCCATCCTCCTCAATTTGCCTTTGATCCATCTTTATGTGAGGAGAGCCTAGTTCCCTGAGTTGAATCGGTGACAGCGACTCAACCGCGGTCGAGCGACGACGGCCCTCTCTCCGGTGTGATCCGTTGGTTTTTTGGCCAACATCGCAGCCGCAACCGCGCGCTGCTCGAGCTCATCGCACGCCGGCGATTTGAGCGAAGATCGTGCTCACGAGAGCACTCCATAGGCGATCGTATCATCGTAGGTAAATTTTCCCTTCATTTTAGTTCATTTGGTCTTTTTGCAATTTCTTTAGTACACCACATATCATCCCTTCCACCACCATCATCATACCATTTTTCCCCCCCATTTGTTTACTTTATCATCCTCACCATCTTAATTTTTTCCCTTTTTTTTTATCATGTTCAACCCCTGTCTGAAGAAAATTTAAAAAAAATTATAAAACAATTAAAACAAAAAAGTCCCTTTTTATTTACAGCAGTAAAAAGAATTCAAATAAAAAAATTAAAAAAAATAAAAAAAAACGGAAGAGGAAGGAGGCAGCAGCCGCCGCCCCCTCCCCCTCCAGCCGGTTGCCATCGCCGCCCCAATCGGCGCCCCCGCGCCGCCCCTCTCGCCGACTCTTCCCAGGAGACGCACGCCACCGCCGCGGCGTCGATTTCCGCACCCATCGCGCGGCCACCCGCGCCGGCCGCCGAGGAGCTTCAGCCCTCCACCGACTCCCGCCTCCTTGCGGCTGTGCCGCCTCGCCACCAGCGACCACAGTTCCCTCCTCGCCACCGCGCGCCGACCACCGCGCCACCCTTGCCACCTCGCGCCGACCACCGCACCACTGCCGGCGCCGCCCAACCCTGTTGGGTTCTTCCATCGTGAAGCAGGGAGGAAGAAGAAAGGTGCTTTACAAATTTTTTTATTGTAAAAATTATGTAAATATTTTATATAGTTTCCGTAATTACAAAGTAGTCCCTGTGCATATGTTTGAGCTTTCTTGTTAATTTCTGTATTGCACAAAGACCCCTATGTTCATGCGTTAATTTGGACCTTTTTTATGCATCTTTATATTCAATGAAAAATGCTTTCATATTGAGCAACTAATTCTCTACATTGTGGGTATTTATTTGTATTTTTATGGTAGTTGGGTAATTAATTAAAAATGGTTAACTGAGATATTGCATATTTTACCCAATCTGGACTCTTAAAATTATACCTCACACACGGTTGCTCCAAAAAATCCACAAAAATTAGAAATGATGCCTTGAAATGTGATAAACGTACTGTCTAAATTTCATCTAAATTCGAGTTGTCTTGTGCTTAGAATAATTTGTAGAGTGGATATAGTATTTGATTTTTAATTAAATCCACATACATCATTTTCGCAAAATTTCAAGTCTCCTGTTTGCCACATGAAAACATCTACTTGAGATAATTCGCACCCTGATTAATTTGATAACGTGGATTTATTAGAAATTATTTACTCACTGTCACTCTGATTTCACTAAAAAATCCATAAAAAATTCATAACTTGTCAAAAAATTCTAAATTTTTTACTGTAGCTTCCTTGCATCATGTTTATGTTCCAGTAGTTTTTTCATAATTTTTGCTTTCTGTTTGTGTGATAAATTGCGAAAAAACCCATAAAAAGTGTGCATTTTTCATTATTGCATTTTAACCCCTAAAATTCTAAAAAAATATGTTTTGCATTCATCATTGGATTAGGATTATAGGAAAAATACGAATTGGCTAAATTGGACTTCTTTTCCATTAAAATTAATTTGGCCTTGTTTGTGTTTTCTAAGTGTCTTGATTCACTTGCATTTGTATTCTTGTTGCATAAAAAATATAAAAAATACCGCACTGGAAATCTAAAATCTTTATTTTCAAATTAAACCCAAGTTGTTCCTTTGCCTCCCTGAGTTCGACCCCGGACTTGCCCGGGATATAAATTAAGCCGAGACACTCTTCACGGAGATCTTCTCTCGGTTCTGACTGAATCGCTAAGTACACGTATTACAACGTGACCAAATTAAACAACGTATTTAGCGACTCGTCAGATGGCGCCGTTGCCGGGGAGGCAAACGGCTTAGGGATTAATTTAAAAATTTGGATTTAGATTTTTGCTTTCTCGGGTAGTCTGACCCCCGAGCCACTTGTAATTAGTCCATTTTCTTTCAATTTTTTCTCTTCAATATTTTTGTATATATTTTGTTGTTTATCTCTCTAATATAAATCTCATTTTCCTTGCGAGGGCCCGGTGGACTTGGAGTGCATCGGAGGTCGACGGACGCGACGCGCGCCGACTGCTGAAGAGCTTGGAGAATTTATTTATCTTTGAGAGAGTGTTTGTAAATTGTTGTAATTATTTAGGTAGTTGCTCCTTTATAGCGGCTCTTGTTTGAGAGCTCGCGTGTGTAAAAAAGACTTGGACATTATTTGTGGTGTGTCGAGCCTGTTTCACTCTCCGGCGAGGGTGGGGCTTGACTTGAGTGGCGAACTTAAGGATTAGGCACACGGTAGCTTAGAATCAAATTTGTTTGTGCCCATCGTAAGTTAGGCCACACATATCTTAGAAGATTCACATATCTTATAAGATTCATAATGAGACGCACATAGACACGTACTACTTAGTTCAAATTCAATCAATTCTTCCCCGCTAATAGTATACTGTTTAGGTGCGGTTTTTCTCGATCTGCATGCATTTAGTGTAACATTTAAAAATTCTGTTCTGCATAACGCATGAAGAGTGCTGGGATTCACTGTAAGTATACCTTCTTCTGAGCATGCATCATAATTTCTCGTTTGCATTCTGATTTCCGATTCCCCTCTTGTTTTATAACTTAAGGTTAAAAGGAAATTGGGACTGAACGGTAGACGTGCTTGTGTGTTCACATAAATTTCAAGTGATAACCTAACTCTAAAATTGGGACTGAGTTGAGCAGGTCGATTTTAAAAAAAATTGGAATAAAAAGAACCCTTGTTCTCGGGTGCATAAAGCCCTCATTGTTTGTTTTACTTGCAAGTGAGAGAGAGACGACCCTAGGATAGAGCCAAGTCTGGATTTCTTACTTACTACTGGTTCTTTATTTTCAGGCGACACTAGTCGTAAGAACCGGGTCAGTCTGTAGGAAAATACGGACACCTAACAGCTCGTTAATCTTTCCAAGATTGTATTCTCACCAACTAAAATTGACAAGATAATTCGGCCGAACTCTTACGGCCTTCACGTGTTGAGTTGGTGAAAGTGAGGGTTTGAATTGCGTTTGTATTGTGTGAGTTTACTCCGCACATTTACGTGCACCGTAGAACTAGCACCTCATTGAAATATCGTGTTCTAATCGGTTCTTTTGACATCGAAGATGACTGATTGGGGGGATAATTATTCGGACCTTGCGAATTTCCCGTTGAACCCTCCAAGAAGTATGTCTTCACAGGTCCATGCGCAACATGGACCAACCTGGACTCATGACCCTCTTGAGTCCAGGATCACCCACTCTCGGGATGGTTACTCTCAAACCATTCCCTTTCTCTCTTCCCACCTCACCGAGGAAGACCTTCGCCTCGATGAGAATATCTTGATTCACAAATCCTCTTCTAATCAAGAACACATTGCTGATTCAGGACCTAAAGAAGACACAAGTAAAATGCCTCCAAAGAAGAAAGAAGAGGAAGAAGAGAACAATGAAGACCCAATGAGAATGATACTTGCCAGATTAGCTGCATCTGAGCAACAACAAGCACTTCTCAGAGCTCAGTTAGGACAGTTGAATGTTGGGGTCCAACTACCAATGGATGCGGCGTATAACCCCGGACAATATCAAATTCGGAACTATTTAAATCCGGCCGAACCCGAGGTTGACTTTGAGTTGAAGCCGCACTTTCTGAACCTGCTGCCACATTTTGATGGGAATGCTTCTGAGGAACCATATGCATTCCTAAGGGACTTTGAGCTCATCTGCGCTAACCTCAAAAATCAAAATGTTAGCCAGGATTATATTAGGCTCAAAGCCCTTCCATTTGCCTTGGGTGGCAAAGCTGATTACTGGGTAAAGAATCTTGGGATCGTTGTCACCACATATGCCCAGTTCAAGGACCTGTTTTTGAAGAAGTTCTACCCTTTGAGTAGAACTAACATGATGAGGACGCGCATTACGAGTTTTTCCCAATTACCCCATGAAGCTTTTTGTGATGCTTGGGAAAGATTCAAGGACATCCTGCAGAAGTGTCCCTGTCATGGACTAAATGATAACATCTTGGTCCAATCATTTTTCACTGGTCTCAACCCTGAGATGCAGGGTTTAGTGAGCGCTGCCTGTGGAGGCAGCTATACATCACGAGGAGCGGATACCGTCTGGAGGGTATTCGAGCAGATGGCTGAAACTAGCCGCTCACAGATGGCCAGCAGGGCCTATACACCATCCCCCAGTTCACTCTCACTTGGAGGGGGAAAATCAGCTGTAGTTGATCTCTCTCAGGACGTGATCCCTAGCATGGGACTCCTTGCTGACAAGCTTACTGTAGTAGAGAGGATCGACAGGAGGATTGATGAGTTAGACCGGAGCG